>OY776676.1:81897948-83097948 GCA_963675555.1 Leptura quadrifasciata
GAGTAAAGAAGTAAATAAAACCGGTAAAAACTTTAATAAACGTCTAAAATGTTAAATTGAATTATAAAGCAACAGGAGTTCTCTGTTAGTAGCGGAATAACGCCTTTGAGTATCGTTTAACTTGCTACAAAATAAAGCCGAAGGAGTAGCTTGATTAGCAGATTTCCGTTCTAGGTATGCACCCATGGGCGCATTTGAGCACTCTGTAGATAAAGTAATTGTGACGTTATCCATTATAGCTTGGATCCGGATCGTGGATTCGGGAGTAGAAATCTCTGAACTAGACGTCGGGAAGGGAAGGTAGAGCGGGCGTGTCATCAATTTACGGAGAAACGAATTCATAAAATCGACATTTGTTTATCCTTTTTGTTTTCTATCCAAACTAAGTCAAGCGTTAGAACCTCATCAATGCCTCGTATTAAAGAAATATTATAGTGATGACGGCGCAGGATGTGGTTGATCCAGCAAGTGACTTTAGCCTTGGCATCGAATAGTCGGCCATTTGTTCGATGTGCAATGTCGTGGCCTTTAGATTTGCCTAAACATGCGGGCTTTGGCTTCAAGGTCAGAACGCCGCTATTGTCCGAGGCGTTCGATTGCGACAGCCATGACCTTGACCTTCGCTATGGGAGTGCAATTTTCAAGTATGGGGCTTCCGCCTCGCCGCGTAACTTGTGTTTGAAAGCATCTCGTCACGACGTACGCTGTAAAATGTGGTGCGGCTTGTGATATATATTTATAAAAGGGTGAACTGAATTAACATGTAGTCATTCTCAAGGTCAATTTCCATGAGTAAAGGAGTAAATAAAACCGGCAAAAACTTTAATAAGGGTCTAAAATATTTAATTCAAGTATAAAACAACAGGAGTTCTCCGTTAGTAGCGGAATAACGCCTTTGAGTATCGTTTAACTTGCTGCAAAATAAAGCCGAAGGAGTAGTTTGGCTAGCAGATTTCCGTTCTAGGTATGCACCCATGGACGCATTTGAGCACTCTGCAGATAAAGTAATTGTGACGTTATCCATTATAGCTTGGATCCGGATCGTGGACTCGGGAGTAGGAATATCTGAACTGGACGTCGGGAAGGAAAGGTAGAGCGGGCGTGTCATCAATATACAGAGAAACGAATTCATAAAATCAACATTTGTTTATCCCTTTTGTTTTCTATCCAAACCAAGTCAAACGTTAGAAACACATCAATGCCTCGTATTATATAAATTTTATAGTGATGATGGCGCAGAAAGTGGTTGTCCAACCAAGTGACTTTAGCATTGGCCTCGAACAGTCGGCCCCTTGTCCGATATGCAACGTCGTGACCTTTAGATTTGCCTAAACATGCGGGATATGGCTTCAAGGTCAGAGCGCCGCCATTGCCCGAGGCGAACGATTGCGGTAGCCATGACCTTGACCTTCGCTATGGGAGTGCAATTTTCAAGTATGGAGCTTCCGCCTCGCCGCGCAACTTGAGTTTGAAAGCATCTCGTCAATACGTACACAGTAAAATGTGGCGTGGCTTGTTATATATATATCTATAAAAGAGTGAACTGAGTTAATATGTAGTCATTCTTAACGTCAATTTCCATGAGTAAATGAGTAAATAAATCCGGCAGAAACTCTAATAAATGTCTAAAATGTTAAATTGAAGTATAAAGCAACAGGAGTTCTCTGTTGGTAGCGAAATAACGTCTTTGAGTATCGTTTAACTTGCTATAAAATAAAGCCGAAGGAGTAGTTGATTAGCAGATTTCCGTTCTAGGTATGCATCCATGGACGCATTTGAGCACTCTGTAGATAAAGTAATTGTGACGTTATCCATTATAGCTTGGATCCGGATCGTGGATTCGGGAGTAGAAATCTCTGAACTGGACGTCGGGAAGGGAAGGTAGAGCGGGCGTGTCGTCAATTTACGGAGAAACGAATTCATAAAATCGACATTTGTTTATCCTTTTTGTTTTCTATCCAAACTAAGTCAAACGTTAGAACCTCATCAATGCCTCGTATTAAAGAAATATTATAGTGATGACGGCGCAGGATGTGGTTGCTCCAGCAAGTGACTTTAGCCTTGGCATCGAATAGTCGGCCATTTGTCCGATGTGCAATGTCGTGGCCTTTAAATTTTCCTAAACATGAGGGCTTTGGCTTCAAGGTCAGAGCGCCGCTATTGCCCTAGGCCATCGGTTGCGGCAGCCATGACCTTGACCTTCGCTACGGGAGTGCAATTTTCAAGTATGGGGCTTCCGCCTCGCCGCGCAACTTGTGTTTGAAAGCATCTCGTCGAGACGTACACAGTAAGATGTGGGTGGTGTGGCTTGTTATATATATCTATAAAAGGGTGAACTGAGTTAACATGTAATCATTCTTAACGTCAATTTCCATGAGTAAAGGAGTAAATAAAACCGGCAAAAACTTTAATAAAGGTCTAAAATGATAAATTGAAGTATAAAGCAACAGGAGTTCTCTGTTAGTAGCGGAATAACGCCATTGAGTATCGTTTAACATGCTGCAAAATAAAGCCGAAGGAGTAGTGTGATTAGCAGATTTCCGTTCTAGGTATGTACCCATGGAGGCATTTGAGCACTCTGTAGATAAATTAATTGTGACGTTATCATTGTAGTTTGTAACTGGATCGTGTATTTAGGAGTTTTAATATCTGAACTAGACTTCGGGATCGGAAGGTTAGAGCATCATCGTGTCATCAATTTTCAGAGAAACGAATTCATAAAATCGACATTTGTTTATCCTTTTTGTTTTCTATCCAAACTAAGTCAAACGTTAGAACCTCATCAATGCCTCGTATTAAATAAATTTTATAGTGATGATGACGCAGGAAGTGGTTGTCCAATCAAGTGGTTTTAGCATTGGCCTCGAACAGTCGGCCCTTTGTCCGATATGCAATGACGTGGCCTTTAGATTTGCCTAAAGATGCGGGCTTTGGTTTCAAGGTCAGAGCGCCGCTATTGCCCGAGGCGATCGATTGCGACAGCCATGGCCTTGACCTTCGCTATGGGAGTGCAATTTTCATGTATGGGGCTTCCGCCTCGCCGCGCAACTTGTGTTTGAAAGCAACTCGTCAAGACGTACACAATAAAATGTGGTGTGGCTTGTTATATATATCTATAAAATGGTTAACTGAGTTAACATGTAGTCATTCTTAACGTCAATTTCTATGAGTAAAGGAGTAAATAAAACCGGCAAAAACTTTAATAAGGGTCTAAAATGTTCAATTGAAGTATAAAGCAACAGGAGTTCTCTGTTAGTAGCGGAATAACGCCTTTGAGTATCGTTTAACTAGCTGCAATATAAAGCCGAAGGAGTAGTTTGATTAGCAGATTTCCGTTCTAGGTATGCACCCATGGACGCATTTGAGCACTCTGTAGATAAAGTAATTGTGACGTTATCATTATAGTATGGATCCGGATCGTGGATTCGGGAGTAGAAAACTCTGAACTGGACGTCGGGATCGGAAGGTAGAGCCGGCGTGTTTTCATTTTACGGAGAAACGAAATCATAAAATCGACATTTGTTTATCCTTTTTGTTTTCTGTCCAAACTAAATCAAACGTTAGAACCTCATCAATGCCTCGTATTAAAGAAATATTATAGAGATGACGGCGCAGGATGTGGTTGCTCCAGCAAGTGACTTTAGCATTGGCCTAGTCGGCCCTTTGTCCGATATGTAATGTCGTAGCCTTTAGATTTGCCTAAACATGCGGGCTTTGGCTTCAAGGTCAGAGCGCCGCTATTGCCCGAGGCGATAGATTACGACAGTCATGACCTTGACCTTCGCTATGGGAGTGTAATTTTCAGGTATGGGGCTTCCGCCTAGACGCGTAACTTGTGTTTGAAAGCATAGCGTCACGACGTACACAGTAAAATGTGGTGGGCCTGTTATATATATCTATAAAAGGGTAAACTGAGTTAACATGTAGTCATTCTTAACGTCAATTTCCATGAGTAAAGGAGTAAATAAAACCGGCAAAAACTTTAATAAAGGTCTAAAATGTTAAATTGAAGTATAAAGCAACAGGAGTTCTCTGTTAGTAGCGGAATAACGCCTTTGAGTATCGTTTAACTTGCTGCAAAATAAAGCCGAAGGAGTAGTGTGATTAGCAGATTTCCGTTCTAGGTAAGCACCCATGGAAGCATTTGAGCACTCTGTAGATAAAGTAATTGTGACGTTACCATTATAGTTTGGATCCGGATCGTGAATTCGGGAGTAGAAATCTCTGAATTGGACGTCGGGATCGGAGGGTAGTGCCGGCGTGTCTTCAATATACGGAGAAACGAATTCATAAAATCAACATTTGTTTACCCCTTTTGTTTTCTATCCAATCCAAGTCAAACATTAGAACAACACCAATGCCTCGTATTAAATAAATTTTATAGTGATGATGGCGCAGGAAGTGGTTGTCCAACCAATTGATTTTAGCATTGGCCTCGAACAGTCGGCCCTTTGTCCGATATGCAATGTCGTGGCCTTTAGATTTGCCTAAAGATGCGGGCTTTGGCTTCAAGGTCAGAGCGCCGCTATTGCCCGAGGCGTTCGATTGCGACAGCCATGGCCTTGACCTTCGCTATGGGAGTGCAATTTTCATGTATGGGGCTTCCGCCTCGCCGCGCAACTTGTGTTTGAAAGCAACTCGTCAAGACGTACACAGTAAAATGTGGTGTGGCTTGTTATATATATCTATAAAATGGTTAACTGAGTTAACATGTAGTCATTCTTAACGTCAATTTCCATGAGTAAAGGAGTAAATAAAACCGGCAAAAACTTTAATAAGGGTCTAAAATGTTCAATTGAAGTATAAAGCAACGGGAGTTCTCTGTTAGTAGCGGAATAACGCCTTTGAGTATCGTTTAATTTGCTGCAAAATAAAGCCGAAGGAGTTGTTTGATTAGCAGATTTCCGTTCTAGGTATGTACCCATGTAGGCATTTGAGCACTCTGTAGATAAATTAATTGTGACGTTATCATTGTAGTTTGTATCTGGATCGTGTATTTAGGAGTTGGAATATCTGAACTAGACTTCGGGATCGGAAGGTTGGAGCATCATCGTGTCATCAATTTACAGAGAAACGAATTCATAAAATCGACATTTGTTTATCCTTTTTGTTTTCTGTCCAAACTAAAATCAAGCGTTAGAACCTCATCAATGCCTCGTATTAAAGAAATATTATAGTGATGACGGCGCAGGATGTGGTTGCTCCAGCAAGTGACTTTAGCATTGGCCTCGAACAGTCGGCCCTTTGTCCGATATGCAATGTCGTGGCCTTTAGATTTGCCTAAACATGCGGGCTTTGGCTTCAAGGTCAGAGCGCCGCTATTGCCCGAGGCGATAGATTACGGCAGCCATGACCTTGACCTTCGCTATGGGAGTGCAATTTTCAAGTATGGGGCTTCCGCCTCGACGCGTAACTTGTGTTTGAAAGCATATCGTCACGACGTACACAGTAAAATATAGTGTGGCTTGTTATATATATCTATAAAAGGGTGAACTGAGTTAATATGTAGCCATTCTTAACGTCAATTTCCATGAGTACAGGAGTAAATAAAACGGCAAAAACTCTAATAAATGTCTAAAATGTTAAATTGAAGTATATAGCAATAGGAGTTCTCTATTAGTAGGGGAATAACGCCTTTGAGTATCGTTTAATTTGCTGCAAAATAAAGCCGAAGGAGTAGTTTGATTAGCAGATTTCCGTTCTAGGTATGCACCCATGGTCGCATTTGAGCACTCTGTAGATAAATTAATTGTGACGTAATCATTGTAGTTTGTATCTGGATCGTGTATTTAGGAGTTGGAATATCTGAACTAGACTTCGGGATCGGAAGGTTAGAGCATCATCGTGTCATCAATTTTCAGAGAAACGAATTCATAAAATCGACATTTGTTTATCCTTTTTGTTTTCTATCCAAACTAAGTCAAAGGTTAGAACCTCATCAATGCCTCGTATTAAAGAAATATTATAGTGATGACGGCGCAGGATGTGGTTGCTCCAGCAAGTGACTTTAGCATTGGCCTAGTCGGCCCTTTGTCCGATATGTAATGTCGTAGCCTTTAGATTTGCCTAAACATGCGGGCTTTGGCTTCAAGGTCAGTGCGTCGCTATTGCCCGAGGTCATCGATTGCGGCAGCCATGACCTTGACCTTCGCTATGGGAGCTTCCGCCTCGCCGCGCAACTTGTGTTTGAAAGCATCTCGTCAAGACGTACACAGTAAAATATAGTGTGGCTTGTTATATATATCTATAAAAGGGTGAACTGAGTTAATATGTAGTCATTCATAACGTCAACTTCCATGAGTAAAGGAGTAAATAAAACCGGCAGAAACTTTAATAAGTTTCTAAAATGTTAAATTGAAGTATAAAGCAACAGGAGTTCTCTGTTAGTAGCGGAATAACGCCTTTGAGTATCGTTTAACTTTCTGCAAAATAAAGCAGAAGGAGTAGTGTGATTAGCAGATTTCCGTTCTAGGTATGCACCCAGGACGCATTTGACCACTCTGTAGATAAAGTAATTGTGACGTTATCATTATAGCTTGGATCCGGATCGTGGATTCGGGAGTAGAAATCTCTGAACTGGACGTCGGGAAGGGGAGGTAGAGCGGGCGTGTCATCAATTTACGGAGAAACGAATTCATAAAATCGACATTTGTTTATCCTTTTTGTTTTCTGTCCAAACTAAAATCAAGCGTTAGAACCTCATCAATGCCTCGTATTAAAGAAATATTATAGTGATGACGGCGCAGGATGTGGTTGCTCCAGCAAGTGACTTTAGCATTGGCCTCGAACAGTCGGCCCTTTGTCCGATATGCAATGTCGTGGCCTTTAGATTTGCCTAAACATGCGGGCTTTGGCTTCAAGGTCAGAGCGCCGCTATTGCCCGAGGCGATAGATTACGGCAGCCATGACCTTGACCTTCGCTATGGGAGTGCAATTTTCAAGTATGGGGCTTCCGCCTCGACGCGTAACTTGTGTTTGAAAGCATATCGTCACGACGTACACAGTAAAATATAGTGTGGCTTGTTATATATATCTATAAAAGGGTGAACTGAGTTAATATGTAGCCATTCTTAACGTCAATTTCCATGAGTACAGGAGTAAATAAAACGGCAAAAACTCTAATAAATGTCTAAAATGTTAAATTGAAGTATATAGCAATAGGAGTTCTCTATTAGTAGGGGAATAACGCCTTTGAGTATCGTTTAATTTGCTGCAAAATAAAGCCGAAGGAGTAGTTTGATTAGCAGATTTCCGTTCTAGGTATGCACCCATGGTCGCATTTGAGCACTCTGTAGATAAATTAATTGTGACGTAATCATTGTAGTTTGTATCTGGATCGTGTATTTAGGAGTTGGAATATCTGAATTAGACTTCGGGATCGGAAGGTTAGAGCATCATCGTGTCATCAATTTTCAGAGAAACGAATTCATAAAATCGACATTTGTTTATCCTTTTTGTTTTCTATCCAAACTAAGTCAAAGGTTAGAACCTCATCAATGCCTCGTATTAAAGAAATATTATAGTGATGACGGCGCAGGATGTGGTTGCTCCAGCAAGTGACTTTAGCATTGGCCTAGTCGGCCCTTTGTCCGATATGTAATGTCGTAGCCTTTAGATTTGCCTAAACATGCGGGCTTTGGCTTCAAGGTCAGTGCGTCGCTATTGCCCGAGGTCATCGATTGCGGCAGCCATGACCTTGACCTTCGCTATGGGAGCTTCCGCCTCGCCGCGCAACTTGTGTTTGAAAGCATCTCGTCAAGACGTACACAGTAAAATATAGTGTGGCATGTTATATATATCTATAAAAGGGTGAACTGAGTTAATATGTAGCCATTCTTAACGTCAATTTCCATGAGTACAGGAGTAAATAAAACGGCAAAAACTCTAATAAATGTCTAAAATGTTAAATTGAAGTATATAGCAATAGGAGTTCTCTGTTAGTAGGGGAATAACGCCTTTGAGTATCGTTTAATTTGCTGCAAAATAAAGCCGAAGGAGTTGTTTGATTAGCAGATTTCCGTTCTAGGTATGTACCCATGGAGGCATTTGAGCACTCTGTAGATAAAGTAATTGTGACGTTAACATTGTAGTTTGTATCTGGATCGTGTATTTAGGAGTTGGAATATCTGAACTAGACTTCGGGATCGGAAGGTTAGAGCATCATCGTGTCATCAATTTACAGAGAAAAGAATTCATAAAATCAACATTTGTTTATCCCTTTTGTTTTCTATCCAAACCAGTCAAACGTTAGAAACACATCAATGCCTCGTATTAAGGAAATATTATAGTGATGACGGCGCAGGATGAGGTTGCTCCAGCAAGTGACTTTAGCCTTGGCCTCGAACAGTCGTCCATTTGTCCGATGTGCAATGTCTTGGCCTTTAGATTTGCCTAAACATGCGGGCTTTGGCTTCAAGGTCAGAGCGCCGCTATTGCCCGAGGCGTTCGATTGCGACAGCCATGACCTTGACCTTCGCTATGGGAGTGCAATTTTCAAGTATGGAGTTTCCGCCTCGCCGCGTAACTTGAATTTGAAACCATCCCGTCAATACGTACACAGTAAAATGTGGTGTGGCTTGTTATACTGGATTAACGTAAACATGCGGGCCTTGGCTTCAAGGTCAGTGCGCTGCTATTGTCCGAGGTCATCGATCGCGGCAGCCATGACCTTGACCTTTGCTATGGGAGCTTCCGCCTCGCCGCGCAACTTGTGTTTGAAAGCATCTCGTCAATACGTACACAGTAAAATGTGGTGTGGCTTGTTATATATATCTATAAAAGGGTGAACTGAGTTAATATGTAGCCATTCTTAACGTCAATTTCCATGAGTACAGGAGTAAATAAAACGGCAAAAACTCTAATAAATGTCTAAAATGTTAAATTGAAGTATATAGCAATAGGAGTTCTCTGTTAGTAGGGGAATAACGCCTTTGAGTATCGTTTAATTTGCTGCAAAATAAAGCCGAAGGAGTTGTTTGATTAGCAGATTTCCGTTCTAGGTATGTACCCATGGAGGCATTTGAGCACTCTGTAGATAAATTAATTGTGACGTTATCATTGTAGTTTGTATCTGGATCGCGTATTTAGGAGTTGGAATATCTGAACTAGACTTCGGGATCGGAAGGTTAGAGCATCATCGTGTGATCAATTTACAGAGAAACGAATATATAAAATCGACATTTGTTTATCCTTTTTGTTTTCTGTCCAAACCAAGTCAAACATTAGAACAACACCAATGCCTCGTATTAAACAAATTTTATAGTGATGATGACGCAGGAAGTGGTTGTCCAATCAAGTGATTTAGCATTGGCCTCGAACAGTCGGCCCTTTGTCCGATATGCAATGACGTGGCCTTTAGATTTGCCTAAAGATGCGGGCTTTGGCTTCAAGGTCAGAGCGCCGCTATTGCCCGAGGCGTTCGATTGCGACAGCCATGACCTTGACCTTCGCTATGGGAGTGCAATTTTCAAGTATGGGGCTTCCGCCTCGCCGCGTAACTTGTGTTTGAAAGCATCTCGTCACGACGTACGCTGTAAAATGTGGTGCGGCTTGTTATAGATATTTATAAAAGGGTGAACTGAATTAACATGTAGTCATTCTCAACGTCAATTTCCATGAGTAAAGGAGTAAATAAAACCGGCAAAAACTTTAAAAAGGGTCTAAAATGTTTAATTCAAGTATAAAGCAACAGGAGTTCTCCGTTAGTAGCGGAATAACGCCTTTGAGTATCGTTTAACTTGCTGCAAAATAAAGCCGAAGGAGTAGTTTGATTAGCAGATTTCCGTTCTAGGTATGCACCCATGGACGCATTTGAGCACTCTGTAGATAAAGTAATTGTGACGTTATCCATTATAGCTTGGATCCGGATCGTGGACTCGGGAGTAGAAATATCTGAACTGGACGTCGGGAAGGAAAGGTAGAGCGGGCGTGTCATCAATATACAGAGAAACGAATTCATAAAATCAACATTTGTTTATCCCTTTTGTTTTCTATCCAAACCAAGTCAAACGTTAGAAACACATCAATGCCTCGTATTATATAAATTTTATAGTGATGATGGCGCAGGAAGTGGTTGTCCAACCAAGTGACTTTAGCATTGGCCTCGAACAGTCGGCCCTTTGTCCGATATGCAATGCCGTGGCCTTTAGATTTGCCTAAACATGGGGACTTTGACTTCAAGGTCAGAGAGCCGCTTTTGCCGGAGGCGATCGATTGCGGCAGCCATGACCTTGACCTTCGCTATGGGAGTGCAATTTTCAAGTATGGGGCTTCCGCCTCGCCGCGCAACTGTATTTGAAAGCATCTCGTCAAGACGTACACAGTAAAATGTGGTGTGACTTGTTATATATATTTATAAAAGGGTGAACTGAATTAACATGTAGTCATTCTCAACGTCAATTTCCATGGGTAAAGGAGTAAATAATACCGGCAAAAACTTTAATCGAGGTCTAAAATGTTAAATTGAAGTATAAAGCAACAGGAGTTCTCTGTTAGTAGCGGAATAACGCCTTTGAGTATCGTTTAACTTGCTGCAAAATAAAGCCGAAGGAGTAGTTTGATTAGCAGATTTCCGTTCTAGGTTTGCACCCATGACGCATTTGAGCACTCTACAGATAAAGTAATTGTGACGTTATCATTGTAGTTTGTATCTGGATCGTGTATTGGGGAATTGGAATCTCTGTACTAGACTTCGGGATCGGGAGGTTAGAACATCGGCGTGTCATCAATTTACGCAGAAAGGAATTTATATAATCAACATTTTTATCCCTTTTGCTTTCTATCCAAACCAAGACAAACGTTAGAACCACATCAATGCCTCGTATTAAATAAATTTTATAGTGATGATGGTGCAGGAAGTGGTTGTCCAACCAAGTGACTTTAGCATTGGCCTCGAACAGTCGGCACTTTGTCCCATATGCAATGTCGTGGCCTTTAGATTTGCCTAAACATGCGGGCTTTGGCTTCAATGTCAGAGCGCCGCTATTGCCCGTGGCGATCGATTGCGGCAGCCATGACCTTGACCTTCGCTATGGGAGTGCAATGTTCAAGTATGGAGCTTCCGCCTCGCCGCGCAACTTGTGTTCGAAAGCATCTCATCAAGACGTACACAGTAAAATGTGGTGTGGCTTGTTATATATATCTATAAAATGGTTAACTGAGTTAATATGTAGTCATTCTTAACGTCAATTTCCATGAGTAAAGGAGTAAATAAAACCGGCAAAAACTTTAATAAGGGTCTAAAATGTTCAATTGAAGTATAAAGCAACAGGAGTTCTCTGTTAGTAGCGGAATAACGCCTTTGAGTATCGTTTAATTTGCTGCAAAATAAAGCCGAAGGAGTTGTTTGATTAGCAGATTTCCGTTCTAGGTATGTACCCATGGAGGCATTTGAGCACTCTGTAGATAAATTAATTGTGACGTTATCATTGTAGTTTGTATCTGGATCGTGTATTTAGGAGTTGGAATATCTGAACTAGACTTCGGGATCGGAAGGTTAGAGCATCATCGTGTCATCAATTTACAGAGAAACGAATTCATAAAATCAATATTTGTTTAACCCTTTTGTTTTCTATCCAAACCAAGTCAAACGTTAGAAACACATCAATGCCTCGTATTAAGGAAATATTATAGTGATGATGGCGCAAGATGTGGTTGCTCCAGCAAGTGACTTTAGCCTTGGCCTCGAACAGTCGGCCATTTTTCCGATGTGCAATGTCGTGGCCTTTAGATTTGCCTAAACATGCGGGCTTTGGCTTCAAGGTCAGAGCGCCGCTATTGCCCGAGGCGATCGATTGCGACAGCCATGACCTTGACCTTCGCTATGGGAGTGCAACTTTCAAGTATGGAGCTTCCGCCTCGCCACGTAACTTGAATTTGAAAGCAACCCGTCAATACATACACAGTAAAATGTGGTGTGGCTTGTTATATATATTTATAAAAGGGTGAACTGAATTAACATGTAGTCATTCTCAACGTCAATTTCCATGAGTAAAGGAGTAAATAAAACCGGCAAAAACTTTAATAAGGGTCTAAATTGTTTAAATCAAGTATAAAGCAACAGGAGTTCTCCGTTAGTAGCGGAATAACGCCTTTGAGTATCGTTTAACTTGCTGCAAAATAAAGCCGAAGAAGTAGTTTGATTAGCAAATTTCCGTTCTAGGCATGCACCCATGGACGCATTTGAGCACTCTGTAGATAAGTAATTGTGACGTTATTATTATAGTTTGGATCCGGATCGTGGATTCGGGAGTAGAAATCTCTGAACTAGACGTCGGGAAGGGAAGGTAGAGCGGGCGTGTCATCAATTTACGGAGAAACGAATTCATAAAATCGACATTTGTTTATCCTTTTTGTTTTCTATCCAAACTAAGTCAAACGTTAGAACCTCATCAATGCCTCGTATTAAAGAAATATTATAGTGATAACGGCGCAGGAAGTGGTTGTCCAACCAAGTGACTTTAGCATTGGCCTAGTCGGCCCTTTGTCCGATATGCAATGCCGTTTCCTTTAGGTTTGCCTAAACATGCGGGCTTTGGTTTCAAGGTCAGAGCGCCGGCTATTGCCCGAGGCGATCGATTGCGGCAGCCATGGCCTTGACCTTCGCTATGGGAGTGCAATTTTCATGTATGGGGCTTCCGCCTCGCCGCGCAACTTGTGTTTGAAAGCAACTCGTCAAGACGTACACAATAAAATGTGGTGTGGCTTGTTATATATATCTATAAAATGGTTAACTGAGTTAACATGTAGTCATTCTTAACGTCAATTTCCATGAGTAAAGGAGTAAATAAAACCAGCAAAAACTTTAATAAGTGTCTAAAATGTTTAATTGAAGTATAAAGCAACAGGAGTTCTCTATTAGTAGCGGAATAACGCCTTTGAGTATCGTTTAACTAGCTGCAAAATAAAGCCGAAGGAGTAGTTTGATTAGCAGATTTCCGTTGTAGGTATGCACCCATGGACGCATTTGAGCACTCTGTAGATAAAGTAATTGTGACGTTATCATTATAGTATGGATCCAGATCGTGGATTCGGGAGTAGAAAACTCTGAACTGGACGTCGGGATCGGAAGGTAGAGCCGGCGTGTCTTCATTTTACGGAGAAACGAAATCATAAAATCGACATTTGTTTATCCTTTTTGTTTTCTGTCCAAACTAAATCAAACGTTAGAACCTCATCAATGCCTCGTATTAAAGAAATATTATAGTGATGACGGCGCAGGATGTGGTTGCTCCAGCAAGTGACTTTAGCATTGGCCTAGTCGGCCCTTTGTCCGATATGTAATGTCGTAGCCTTTAGATTTGCCTAAACATGCGGGCTTTGGCTTCAAGGTCAGAGCGCCGCTATTGCCCGAGGCGATAAATTACGACAGTCATGACCTTGACCTTCGCTATGGGAGTGTAATTTTCAAGTATGGGGCTTCCGCCTCGACGCGTAACTTGTGTTTGAGAGCATATCGTCACGACGTACACAGTAAAATGTGGTGGGCCTGTTATATATATCTATAAAAGGGTGAACTGAGTTAACATGTAATCATTCTTAACGTCAATTTCCATGAGTAAAGGAGTAAATAAAACCGGCAAAAACTTTAATGAAGGTCTAAAATGTTAAATTGAAGTATAAAGCAACAGGAGTTCTCTGTTAGTAGCGGAATAACGCCTTTGAGTATCGTTTAACTTGCTGCAAAATAAAGCCGAAGGAGTAGTGTGATTAGCAGATTTCCGTTCTAGGTATGCACCCATAACGCATTTGAGCAGTCTACAGATAATGTAATTGTGACGTTATCATTGTAGTTTGTATCTGGATCGTGTATTTAGGAGTTGGAATATCTGAACTAGACTTCGGGATCGGAAGGTTAGAGCATCATCGTGTCATCAATTTACAGAGAAACGAATTCATAAAATCAACATTTGTTTATCCCTTTTGTTTTCTATCCAAACCAAGTCAAACGTTAGGAACACATCAATGCCTCGTAATAAATAAATTTTATAGTGATGATGGCGCAGGAAGTGGTTGTCCAACCAAGTGACTTTAGCATTGGCCTCGAACAGTCGGCCCTTTGTCCGATATGCAATGTCGTGACCTTTAGATTTGCCTAAACATGGGGGCTTTGGCTTCAAGGTCAGAGAGAAGCTTTTGCCGGAGGCGATCGATTGCGGCAGCCATGACCTTGGCCTTCGCTACGGGAGTGCAATTTTCAATTATGGGACTTCCGCCTCGCCGCGCAACTGTATTTGAAAGCATCTCGTCAAGACGTACACAGTAAAATGTGGTGTGGCTTGTTATATATATCTATAAAAGGTTGAACTGAGTTCATATGTAGTCATTCATAACGTCAATTTCAATGAGTAAAGGAGTAAATAAAACCGGCAAAAACTTTAATAAGGGTCTAAAATATTTAATTGAAGTATAAAGCAACAGGAGTTCTCTGTTAGTAGCGGAATAACGCCTTTGAGTATCGTTTAATTTGCTGCAAAATAAAGCCGAAGGGGTTGTTTGATTAGCAGATTTCCGTTCTAGGTATGTACCCATGGAGGCATTTGAGCACTCTGTAGATAAAGTAATTGTGACGTTATCATTGTAGTTTGTATCTGGATCGTGTATTTAGGAGTTGGAATATCTGAACTAGACTTCGGGATCGGAAGGTTAGAGCATCAACGTGACATCAATTTACAGAGAAACGAATTCATAAAATGGACATTTGTTTATCCTTTTTGTTTTCTGTCCAAACTAAATCAAACGTTAGAACCTCATCAATGCCTCGTATTAAAGAATTATTATAGTGATGACGGCGCAGGATGTGGTTGCTCAAGCAAATGGCTTTAGCATTGGCCTCGAACAGTCGGCCCTTTGTCCGATATGCAATGTCGTGGCCTTTAGATTTGCCTAAACATGCGGGCTTTGGCTTCAAGTTCAGAGCGCCGCTATTGCCCGAGGCGTTAGATTGCGGCAGCCATGACCTTGACCTTCGCTATGGGAGTGCAATTTTCAAGTATGGGGCTTCCGCCTCGACGCGTAACTTGTGTTTGAAAGCATATCGTCACGACGTACACAGTAAAATGTTTTGGGCTTGTTATATATATCTATAAAAGGGTGAACTGAGTTAACATGTAGTCATTCTTAACGTCAATTTCCATGAGTAAAGGAGTAAATAAAACCGTCAAAACTCTAATAAATGTCTAAAATGTTAAGTTGAAGTATAAGGCAACAGGAGTTCTCTGTTAGTAGTGGAATAACGCCTTTGAATACCGTTTAATTTGCTGCAAAATAAAGCCGAAGGAGTAGTTTGATTAGCAGATTTCCGTTCTAGGTATGCACCCATGGTCGCATTTGAGCACTCTGTAGATAAAGTAATTGTGACGTTCTTATTATAGCTTGGATCCGGATCGTGGATTCGGGAGTAGAAATCTCTGAATTGGACGTCGGGATCGGAAGGTAGAGCCGGCGTGTCATCAACTTACGGAGAAACGAATTCATAAAATCAACATTTGTTTATCCCTTTTGCTTTCTATCCAAACCAAGTCAAACGTTAGAACCACATCAATGCCTCATATTAAATAAATTTTATAGTGATGATGGCGCAGGAAGTGGTTGTCCAACAAAGTGACTTTAGCATTGGCCTCGAACAGTCGGCCCTTTGTCCGATATGCAATGACGTGGCCTTTAGATTTGCCTAAAGATGCGGGCTTTGGCTTCAAGGTCAGAGCGCCGCTATTGCCCGAGCCGTTCGATTGCGACAGTCATGACCTTGACCTTCGCTATGGGAGGGCAATTTTCAAGTATGGGGCTTCCGTCTCGCCGCGCAACTGTATTTGAAAGCATCTCGTCAAGACGTACACAGTAAAATGTGGTGTGACTTGTTATATATATTTATAAAAGGGTGAACTGAATTAATATGTAGTCATTCTCAACGTCAATTTCCATGAGTAAAGGAGTGAATAAAACCGGCAAAAACTTTAATAAGGGTCTAAAATGTTCAATTGAAGTATAAAGCAACAGGAGTTCTCTGTTAGTAGCGGAATAACGCCTTTGAGTATCGTTTAACTAGCTGCAATATAAAGCCGAAGGAGTAGTGTGATTAGCAAATTTCCGTTCTAGGCATGCACCCATGGACGCATTTGAGCACTCTGTAGATAAGTAATTGTGACGTTATTATTATAGTTTGGATCCGGATCGTGGATTCGGGAGTAGAAATCTCTGAACTAGACGTCGGGAAGGGAAGGTAGAGCGGGCGTGTCATCAATTTACGGAGAAACGAATTCATAAAATCGACATTTGTTTATCCTTTTTGTTTTCTATCCAAACTAAGTCAAACGTTAGAACCTCATCAATGCCTCGTATTAAAGAAATATTACAGTGATGACGGCGCAGGAAGTGGTTGTCCAACCAAGTGACTTTAGCATTGGCCTAGTCGGCCCTTTGTCCGATATGCAATGCCGTGGCATTTAGGTTTGCCTAAACATACGGGCTTTGGTTTCAAGGTCAGAGCGCCGCTATTGCCCGAGGCGATAGATTACGACAGTCATGACCTTGACCTTCGCTATGGGAGTGTAATTTTCAAGTATGGGGCTTCCGCCTCGACGCGTAACTTGTGTTTGAAAGCATATCGTCACGACGTACACAGTAAAATGTGGTGGGCCTGTTATATATATCTATAAAAGGGTGAACTGAGTTAACACGTAGTCATTCTTAACGTCAATTTCCATGAGTAAAGGAGTAAATAAAACCGGCAAAAACTTTAATGAAGGTCTAAAATGTGAAATTGAAGTATAAAGCAACAGGAGTTCTCTGTTAGTAGCGGAATAACGCCTTTGAGTATCGTTTAACTTGCTGCAAAATAAAGCCGAAGGAGTAGTGTGATTAGCAGATTTCCGTTCTAGGTATGCACCCATAAAGCATTTGAGCACTCTACAGATAATGTAATTGTGACGTTATCATTGTAGTTTGTATCTGGATCGTGTATTTAGGAGTTGGAATATCTGAACTAGACTTCGGGATCGGAAGGTTAGAGCATCATCGTGTCATCAATTTACAGAGAAACGAATTCATAAAATCAACATTTGTTTATCCCTTTTGTTTTCTATCCAAACCAAGTCAAACGTTAGGAACAAATCAATGCCTCGTAATAAATAAATTTTATAGTGATGATGGCGCAGGAAGTGGTTGTCCAACCAAGTGACTTTAGCATTGGCCTCGAACAGTCGGCCCTTTGTCCGATATGCAATGTCGTGACCTTTAGACTTGCCTAAACATGCGGGCTTTGTCTTCAAGGTCAGCGCGCCGCTATTGCCCGAGGTCATCGGTTGCGACGGCCATGACCTTGACCTTCGCTATGGGAGTGCAATTTTCAAGTATGGGGCTTCCGCCTCGACGCGTAACTTGTGTTTGAAAGCATATCGTCACGACGTACACAGTAAAATATTTTGGGCTTGTTATATATATCTATAAAAGGGTGAACTGAGTTAACATGTAGTCATTCTTAACGTCAATTTCCATGAGTAAAGGAGTAAATAAAACCGTCAAAACTCTAATAAATGTCTAAAATGTTAAGTTGAAGTATAAAGCAACAGGAGTTCTCTGTTAGTAGTGGAATAACGCCTTTGAATACCGTTTAATTTGCTGCAAAATAAAGCCGAAGGAGTAGTTTGATTAGCAGATTTCCGTTCTAGGTATGCACCCATGGTCGCATTTGAGCACTCTGTAGATAAAGTAATTGTGACGTTCTTATTATAGCTTGGATCCGGATCGTGGATTCGGGAGTAGAAATCTCTGAATTGGACGTCGGGATCGGAAGGTATAGCCGGCGTGTCATCAATTTACGGAGAAACGAATTCATAAAATCAACATTTGTTTATCCCTTTTGCTTTCTATCCAAACCAAGTCAAACGTTAGAACCACATCAATGCCTCATATTAAATAAATTTTATAGTGATGATGGCGCAGGAAGTGGTTGTCCAACCAAGTGACTTTAGCATTGGCCTCGAATAGTCGGCCCTTTGTCCGATATGCAATGCCGTGGCCTTTAGATTTGCCTAAACATGGGGACTTTGGCTTCAAGGTCAGAGAGCCGCTTTTGCCGGAGGCGATCGATTGCGGCAGCCATGACCTTGGCCTTCGCTATGGGAGCTTCCGCCTCGCCGCGCAACTTGTGTTTGAAAGCATCTCGTCAAGACGTAAACAGTAAAATGTAGTGTGGCTTGTTCTATATATCTATAAATGGGTGAACTGAGTTAATATGTAGCCATTCTTAACGTCAATTTCCATGAGTACAGGAGTAAATAAAACGGCAAAAACTCTAATAAATGTCTAAAATGTTAAATTGAAGTATAAAGCAATAGGAGTTCTCTGTTAGTAGTGGAATAACGCCATTGAGTATCGTTTATTTTGCTGCAAAATAAAGCCGAAGGAGTTGTTTGATTAGCAGATTTCCGTTCTAGGTATGTACCCATGGAGGCATTTGAGCACTCTGTAAATAAATTAATTGTGACGTTGTCATTGTAGTTTGTATCTGGATCGTGTATTTAGGAGTTGGAATATCTGAACTAGACTTCGGGATCGGAAGGTTAGAGCATCATCGTGTCATCAATTTACAGAGAAACGAATTCATAAAATCGACATTTGTTTATCCTTTTTGTTTTCTGTCCAAACCAAGTCAAACATTGGAACAACACCAATGCCTCGTATTAAATAAATTTTATAGTGATGATGACGCAGGAAGTGGTTGTCCAATCAAGTGATTTTAGCATTGGCCTCGAACAGTCGGCCCTTTGTCCGATATGCAATGCCGTGGCCTTTAGATTTGCCTAAACATGGGGACTTTGGCTTCAAGGTCAGAGAGCCGCTTTTGCCGGAGGCGATCGGTTGCGGCAGACATGACCTTGACCTTCGCTATGGGAGCTTCCGCCTCGCCGCGCAACTTGTGTTTGAAAGCATCTCGTCAAGACGTAGACAGTAAAATGTGGTGGGCCTGTTATATATATCTATAAAAGGGTGAACTGAGTTAACATGTAGTCATTCTTAACGTCAATTTCCATGAGTAAAGGAGTAAATAAAACCGGCAAAAACTTTAATAAAGGTCTAAAATGTTAAATTGAAGTATATAGCAATAGGAGTTCTCTATTAGTAGGGGAATAACGCCTTTGAGTATCCTTTAATTTGCTGCAAAATAAAGCCGAAGGGGTTGTTTGACTAGCAGATTTCCGTTCTAGGTATGTACCCATGGAGGCATTGAGCACTCTGTAGATAAAGTAATTGTGACGTTATCATTGTAGTTTGTATCTGGATCGTGTATTTAGGAGTTGGAATATCTGAACTAGACTTCGGGATCGGAAGGTTAGAGCATCATCGTGTCATCAATTTACAGAGAAACGAATTCATAAAATCGACATTTGTTTATCCCTTTTGTTTTCTATCCAAACCAAGTCAAACGTTAGGAACACATCAATGCCTCGTAATAAATAAATTTTATAGTGATGATGGCGCAGGAAGTGGTAGAACAACCAAGTGACTTTAGCATTGGCCTCGAACAGTCGGCCCTTTGTCCGATATGCAATGTCGTGACCTTTAGACTTGCCTAAACATGCGGGCTTTGTCTTCAAGGTCAGCGCGCCGCTATTGCCCGAGGTCATTGATTGCGGCAGCCATGATCTTGACCTTTGCTATGGGAGCTTCCGCCTCGCCGCGCAACTTGTGTTTGAAAGCATCTCGTCAAGACGTACACAGTAAAATGTAATGTGGCTTGTTATATATATATCTATAAAAGGGTGAACTAGTTTGTATTTGGGGGTTGTAATCTCTGAGCTAGACTTCGGGATCGGAAGGTTAGAGCATCGGCGTGTCATCAATTTAGAGAGATACGAATTCATAAAATCGACATATGTTTATCCTTTTTGTTTTCTATCCAAACTAAGTCAAACGTTAGAACCTCATCAATGCCTCGTATTAAAGAAATATTATAGTGATGACGGCGCAGGATGTGGTTGCTCCAGCAAGTGACTTTAGCCTTGGCCTCGAACAGTCGGCCATTTGTCCGATGTGCAATGTCGTGGCCTATAGATTTGCCTAAACATTCGGGCTTTGTCTTCAAGGTCAGCGCGCCGCTATTGCCCGAGGTCATCGATTGCGGCAGCCATGACCTTGACCTTTGCTATGGGAGCTTCCGCCTCGCCGCGCAACTTGTGTTTGAAAGCATCTCGTCAAGACGTACACAGTAAAATGTAGTGTGGCTTGTTATATATATATATCTATAAAAGGGTGAACTAGTTTATATTTGGGGGTTGTAATCTCTGAGCTAGACTTCGGGATCGGAAGGTTAGAGCATCGGCGTGTCATCAATTTAGAGAGAAACGAATTCATAAAATCGACATTTGTTTATCCCTTTTGTTTTCTATCCAAACCAAGTCAAACGCTAGAACCTCATCAATGCCTCGTATTAAAGAAATATTATAGTGATGACGGCGCAGGATGTGGTTGCTCCAGCAAGTGACTTTAGCCTTGTCATCGAATAGTCGGCCATTTGTCCGATGTGCAATGCCGTGGCCTTTAGATTTGCCTAAACATGCGGGATATGGCTTCAAGGTCAGAGCGCCGCTATTGCCCGAGGCCTTCGATTGCGACAGCCATGACCTTGACCTTCGCTAAGGGAGTGCAATTTTCAAGTATGGGGCTTCCGCCTCGCCGCGTAACTTGTGTTTGAAAGCATATCGTCACGACGTACACAGTAAAATATTTTGGGCTTGTTATATATATCTATAAAAGGGTGAACTGAGTTAACATGTAGTCATTCTTAACGTCAATTTCCATGAGTAAAGGAGTAAATAAAACCGGCAAAAACTTTAATAAAGGTCTAAAATGTTAAATTGAAGTATAAAGCAACAGGAGTTCTCTGTTAGTAGCGGAATAACGCCTTTGAGTATCGTTTAATTTTCTGCAATATAAAGCCGAAGGAGTAGTGTGATTAGCAAATTTCCGTTCTAGGTATGTACCCATGGAGGCATTTGAGCACTCTGTAGATAAAGTAATTGTGACGTTATCATTGTAGTTTGTATCAGGATCGTGTATTTAGGAGTTGGAATATCTGAACTAGACTTCGGGATCGGAAGGTTAGAGCATCATCGTGACATCAATTTACAGAGAAACGAATTCATAAAATTGACATTTGTTTATTCTTTTTGTTTTCTGTCCAAACTAAATCAAACGTTAGAACCTCATCAATGCCTCGTATTAAAGAAATATTATAGTGATGACGGCGCAGGATGTGGTTGCTCCAGCAAATGACTTTAGCATTGGCCTCGAACCGTCGGCCCTTTGTCCGATATGTCCGATATGGCCTTTAGATTTGCCTAAACATGCGGGCTTTGGCTTCAAGGTCAGAGCGCCGCTATTGCCCGAGGCGATAGATTGCGGTAGCCATGACCTTGACCTTCGCTATGGGAGTGCAATTTTCAAGAATGGGGCTTCCGCCTCGACGCGTAACTTGTGTTTGAAAGCATATCGTCACGACGTACACAGTAAAATGTTTTGGGCTTGTTATATATATCTATAAAAGGGTGAACTGAGTTAACATGAGTCATTCTTAACGTCAATTTCCATGAGTAAAGGAGTAAATAAAACCGTCAAAACTCTAATAAATGTCGAAAAATGTCGAAAATGTCGAAATGTTAAGTTGAAGTATAAAGCAACAGGAGTTCTCTGTTAGTAGTGGAATAACGCCTTTGAATAATGTTTAATTTGCAGCAAAATAAAGCCGAAGGAGTAGTTTGATTAGCAGATTTCCGTTCTAGGTATGCACCCATGGTCGCATTTGAGCACTCTGTAGATAAAGTAATTGTGACGTTCTTATTATAGCTTGGTTCCGGATCGTGGATTCGGGAGTAGAAATCTCTGAATTGAACGTCGGGATCGGAAGGTTAGAGCATCGGCGTGTCATCAATTTACGGAGAAACGAATTCATAAAATCAACATTTGCTTATCCCTTTTGCTTTCTATCCAAACCAAGTCAAACGTTAGAATCACATCAATGCCTCGTATTAAATAAATTTTATAGTGATGATGGCTCAGGAAGTGGTTGTCCAACCAAGTGACTTTAGCATTGGCCTCGAACAGTCGGCCCTTTGTCCGATATGCAATGTCGTGACCATTAGATTTGCCTAAACATGCGGGCTTTGGCTTCAAGGTCAGAGCGCCGCTATTACTCGAGGCGACCTATTACGGCAGCCATGACCTTGACCTTCGCTATGGGAGTGCAATTTTCAAGCATGGGGCTTCCGCCTCGCTTGTGTTTGAAAGCATCTCGTCAAGACGTACACAGTAAAATGTGGTGTGGCTTGTTATATATATCTTTAAAATGGTGAATTGAGTTAACATGTAGTCATTCTTAACGTCAATTTCCATGAGTAAAGGAGTAAATAAAACCGGCAAAAACTCTAATAAATGTCTAAAATGTTAAATTGAAGTATAAAGCAATAGGAGTTCTTTGTTAGTAGGGGAATAACGCCTTTGAGTATCGTTTAATTTGCTGCAAAATAAAGCCGAAGGAGTAGTTTGATTAGCAGATTTTCGTTCTAGGTTTGCACCCATGACGCATTTGAGCACTCTACAGATAAAGTAATTGTGACGTTATTGTAGTTTGTATCTGGATCGTGTATTGGGGAATTGGAATCTCTGTACTAGACTTCGGGATCGGGAGGTTAGAACATCGGCGTGTCATCAATTTACACAGAAAGGAATTTATATAATCAACATTTTTATCCCTTTTGCTTTCTATCCAAACCAAGTCAAACGTTAGAACCACATCAATGCCTCGTATTAAATAAATTTTATAGTGATGATGGTGCAGGAAGTGGTTGTCCAACCAAGTGACTTTAGCATTGGCCTCGAACAGTCGGCCCTTTGTCCCATATGCAATGTCGTGGCCTTTAGATTTGCCTAAACATGCGGGCTTTGGCTTCAATGTCAGAGCGCCGCTATTGCCCGTGGCGATCGATTGCGGCAGCCATGACCTTGACCTTCGCTATGGGAGTGCAATGTTCAAGTATGGAACTTCCGCCTCGCCGCGCAACTTGTGTTCGAAAGCATCTCATCAAGACGTACACAGAAAAATGTGGTGTGGCTTGTTATATATATCTATAAAATGGTTAACTGAGTTAACATGTAGTCATTCTTAACGTCAATTTCCATGAGTAAAGGAGTAAATAAAACCGGCAAAAACTCTAATAAATGTCTAAAATGTTAAATTGAAGTATATAGCAATAGGAGTTCTCTATTAGTAGGGGAATAACGCCTTTGAGTATCGTTTAATTTGCTGCAAAATAAAGCCGAAGGAGTTGTTTGATTAGCAGATTTCCGTTCTAGGTATGTACCCATGGAGGCATTTGAGCACTCTGTAGATAAATTAATTGTGACGTTATCATTGTAGTTTGTATCTGGATCGTGTATTTAGGAGTTGGAATATCTGAACTAGACTTCGGGATCGGAAGGTTAGAGCATCATCGTGTCATCAATTTACAGAGAAACGAATTCATAAAATCGACATTTGTTTATCCTTTTTGTTTTCTGTCCAAACTAAAATCAAGCGTTAGAACCTCATCAATGCCGCGTATTAAAGAAATATTATAGTGATGACGGCGCAGGATGTGGTTGCTCAAGCAAATGGCTTTAGCATTGGCCTCGAACAGTCGGCCCTTTGTCCGATATGCAATGTCGTGGCCTTTAGATTTGCCTAAACATGCGGGCTTTGGCTTCAAGTTCAGAGCGCCGCTATTGTCCGAGGCGATCGATTGCGACAGCCATGACCTTGACCTTCGCTATGGGAGTGCAATGTTCAAGTATGGAGCTTCCGCCTCGCCGCGCAACTTGTGTTTGAAAGCATCTCGTCAAAACGTACACAGTAAAATATAGTGTGGCTTGTTATATATATCTATAAAAGGGTGAACTGAGTTAATATGTAGCCATTCTTAACGTCAATTTCCATGAGTACAGGAGTAAATAAAACGGCAAAAACTCTAATAAATGTCTAAAATGTTAAATTGAAGTATATAGCAATAGGAGTTCTCTATTAGTAGGGGAATAACGCCTTTGAGTATCGTTTAATTTGCTGCAAAATAAAGCCGAAGGGGTTGTTTGATTAGCAGATTTCCGTTCTAGGTATGTACCCATGGAGGCATTTGAGCACTCTGTAGATAAAGTAATTGTGACGTTATTATTGTAGTTTGCATCTGGATCGTGTATTTAGGAGTTGGAATATCTGAACTAGACTTCGGGATCGGAAGGTTAGAGCATCATCGTGTCATCAATTTACAGAGAAACGAATTCATAAAATCGACATTTGTTTATCCTTTTTGTTTTCTGTCCAAACTAAATCAAACGTTAGAACCTCATCAATGCCTCGTATTAAATAAATTTTATAGTGATGATGGTGCAGGAAGTGGTTGTCCAACCAAGTGACTTTAGCATTGGCCTCGAACAGTCGGCCCTTTGTCCGATATGCAATGACGTGGCCTTTAGATTTGCCTAAAGATGCGGGCTTTGGCTTCAAGGTCAGAGCGCCGCTATTGCCCGAGTCGTTCGATTGCGACAGCCATGACCTTGACCTTCGCTATGGGAGTGCAATTTTCAAGTATGGAGCTTCCGCCTCGCCGCGTAAGTTAAATTTGAAAGCATCTCGTCAATACGTACACAGTAAAATGTGGTAAGGCTTGTTATATATATTTATAAAAGGGTGAACTGAATTAACACGTAGTCATTCTCAACGTCAATATCCATGAGTAAAGAAGTAAATAAAACCGGTAAAAACTTTAATAAACGTCTAAAATGTTAAATTGAATTATAAAGCAGCAGGAGTTCTCTGTTAGTAGCGGAATTACGCCTTTGAGTATCGTTTAACTTGCTACAAAATAAAGCCGAAGGAGTAGCTTGATTAGCAGATTTCCGTTCTACGTATGCACCCATGGGCGCATTTGAGCACTCTGTAGATAAAGTAATTGTGACGTTATCCATTATAGCTTGGATCCGGATCGTGGATTCGGGAGTAGAAATCTCTGAACTAGACGTCGGGAAGGGAAGGTAGAGCGGGCGTGTCATCAATTTACGGAGAAACGAATTCATAAAATCGACATTTGTTTATCCTTTTTGTTTTCTATCCAAACTAAGTCAAACGTTAGAACCTCATCAATGCCTCGTATTAAAGAAATATTATAGTGATGACGGCGCAGGATGTGGTTGCTCCAGCAAGTGACTTTAGCCTTGGCATCGAATAGTCGGCCATTTGTCCGATATGCAATGTCGTGGCCTTTAAATTTTCCTAAACATGTGGGCTTTGGCTTCAAGGTCAGAGCGTCGCTATTGCCCTAGGCGAACGATTGCGGCAGCCATGACCTTGACCTTCGCTATGGGAGTGCAATTTTCAAGTATGGGGCTTCCGCCTCGCCGCGTAACTTGTGTTTGAAAGCATCTCGTCACGACGTACACAGTAAAATGTGGTGTGGCTTGTTATATATATCTATAAATGGGTGAACTGAGTTAACATGTAGTCATTCTTAACGTCAATTTCCATGAGTAAAGGAGTAAATAAAACCGGCAGGAACTCTAATAAATGTCTAAAATGTTAATTTGAAGTATAAAGAAACAGCAGTTCACTGTTAAGAGTGGAATAGCGCATTTGAATATCGTTTAATTTGCTGCAAAATAAAGCCGAAGGAGTAGATTAATTAGCAGATTTCCGTTCTAGGTATGCACCCATGGACGCATTTGAGCACTCTGTAGATAAAGTAATTGTGACGTTATCATTATAGTATGGATCCGGATCGTGGATTCGGGAGTAGAAATCTCTGAATTGGACGTCGGGATCGGAATGTAGAGCCGGCGTGTCATCAATATACAGAGAAACGAATTCATAAAATCAACATTTGTTTGTCCCTTTTGTTTACTATCCAAACCAAGTCAAACGTTAGAAACACATCAATGCCTCGTATTAAGGAAATATTATAGTGATGACGGCGCAGGATGTGGTTGCTCCAGCAAGTGACTTTAGCCTTGGCCTCGAACAGTCGGCCATTTATCCAATGTGCAATATCATGGCCTTTAGATTTGCCTAAACATGCGGGCTTTGGCTTCAAGGTCAGAGCGCCGCTATTGCCCTAGGCCATCAGTTGCGGCAGCCATGACCTTGACCTTCGCTACGGGAGTGCAATTTTCAAGTATGGGGCTTCCGCCTCGCCGCGCAACTTGTGTTTGAAAGCATCTCGTCGAGACGTACACAGTAAGATGTGGGTGGTGTGGCTTGTTATATATATCTATAAAAGGGTGAACTGAGTTAACATGTAGTCATTCTTAACGTCAATTTCCATGAGTAAAGGAGTAAATAAAACCGGCAAAAACTTTAATAAAGGTCTAAAATGATAAATTGAAGTATAAAGCAACAGGAGTTCTCTGTTAGTAGCGGAATAACGCCTTTGAGTATCGTTTAACATGCTGCAAAGTAAAGCCGAAGGAGTAGTGTGATTAGCAGATTTCCGTTCTAGGTAATTACCCATGGAGGCATTTGAGCACTCTGTAGATAAATTAATTGTGACGTTATCATTGTAGTTTGTAACTGGATCGTGTATTTAGGAGTTGGAATATCTGAACTAGACTTCGGGATCGGAAGGTTAGAGCATCATCGTGTCATCAATTTTCAGAGAAACGAATTCATAAAATCGACATTTGTTTATCCCTTTTGTTTTCTATCCAAACCAAGTCAAACGTTAGGAACACATCAATGCCTCGTAATAAATAAATTTTATAGTGATGATGGCGCAGGAAGTGGTAGAACAACCAAGTGACTTTAGCATTGGCCTCGAACAGTCGGCCCTTTGTCCGATATGCAATGTCGTGACCTTTAGACTTGCCTAAACATGCGGGCTTTGTCTTCAAGGTCAGCGCGCCGCTATTGCCCGAGGTCATTGATTGCGGCAGCCATGATCTTGACCTTTGCTATGGGAGCTTCCGCCTCGCCGCGCAACTTGTGTTTGAAAGCATCTCGTCAAGACGTACACAGTAAAATGTAATGTGGCTTGTTATATATATATCTATAAAAGGGTGAACTAGTTTGTATTTGGGGGTTGTAATCTCTGAGCTAGACTTCGGGATCGGAAGGTTAGAGCATCGGCGTGTCATCAATTTAGAGAGATACGAATTCATAAAATCGACATATGTTTATCCTTTTTGTTTTCTATCCAAACTAAGTCAAACGTTAGAACCTCATCAATGCCTCGTATTAAAGAAATATTATAGTGATGACGGCGCAGGATGTGGTTGCTCCAGCAAGTGACTTTAGCCTTGGCCTCGAACAGTCGGCCATTTGTCCGATGTGCAATGTCGTGGCCTATAGATTTGCCTAAACATTCGGGCTTTGTCTTCAAGGTCAGCGCGCCGCTATTGCCCGAGGTCATCGATTGCGGCAGCCATGACCTTGACCTTTGCTATGGGAGCTTCCGCCTCGCCGCGCAACTTGTGTTTGAAAGCATCTCGTCAAGACGTACACAGTAAAATGTAGTGTGGCTTGTTATATATATATATCTATAAAAGGGTGAACTAGTTTATATTTGGGGGTTGTAATCTCTGAGCTAGACTTCGGGATCGGAAGGTTAGAGCATCGGCGTGTCATCAATTTAGAGAGAAACGAATTCATAAAATCGACATTTGTTTATCCCTTTTGTTTTCTATCCAAACCAAGTCAAACGCTAGAACCTCATCAATGCCTCGTATTAAAGAAATATTATAGTGATGACGGCGCAGGATGTGGTTGCTCCAGCAAGTGACTTTAGCCTTGTCATCGAATAGTCGGCCATTTGTCCGATGTGCAATGCCGTGGCCTTTAGATTTGCCTAAACATGCGGGATATGGCTTCAAGGTCAGAGCGCCGCTATTGCCCGAGGCCTTCGATTGCGACAGCCATGACCTTGACCTTCGCTAAGGGAGTGCAATTTTCAAGTATGGGGCTTCCGCCTCGCCGCGTAACTTGTGTTTGAAAGCATATCGTCACGACGTACACAGTAAAATATTTTGGGCTTGTTATATATATCTATAAAAGGGTGAACTGAGTTAACATGTAGTCATTCTTAACGTCAATTTCCATGAGTAAAGGAGTAAATAAAACCGGCAAAAACTTTAATAAAGGTCTAAAATGTTAAATTGAAGTATAAAGCAACAGGAGTTCTCTGTTAGTAGCGGAATAACGCCTTTGAGTATCGTTTAATTTTCTGCAATATAAAGCCGAAGGAGTAGTGTGATTAGCAAATTTCCGTTCTAGGTATGTACCCATGGAGGCATTTGAGCACTCTGTAGATAAAGTAATTGTGACGTTATCATTGTAGTTTGTATCAGGATCGTGTATTTAGGAGTTGGAATATCTGAACTAGACTTCGGGATCGGAAGGTTAGAGCATCATCGTGACATCAATTTACAGAGAAACGAATTCATAAAATTGACATTTGTTTATTCTTTTTGTTTTCTGTCCAAACTAAATCAAACGTTAGAACCTCATCAATGCCTCGTATTAAAGAAATATTATAGTGATGACGGCGCAGGATGTGGTTGCTCCAGCAAATGACTTTAGCATTGGCCTCGAACCGTCGGCCCTTTGTCCGATATGTCCGATATGGCCTTTAGATTTGCCTAAACATGCGGGCTTTGGCTTCAAGGTCAGAGCGCCGCTATTGCCCGAGGCGATAGATTGCGGTAGCCATGACCTTGACCTTCGCTATGGGAGTGCAATTTTCAAGAATGGGGCTTCCGCCTCGACGCGTAACTTGTGTTTGAAAGCATATCGTCACGACGTACACAGTAAAATGTTTTGGGCTTGTTATATATATCTATAAAAGGGTGAACTGAGTTAACATGAGTCATTCTTAACGTCAATTTCCATGAGTAAAGGAGTAAATAAAACCGTCAAAACTCTAATAAATGTCGAAAAATGTCGAAAATGTCGAAATGTTAAGTTGAAGTATAAAGCAACAGGAGTTCTCTGTTAGTAGTGGAATAACGCCTTTGAATAATGTTTAATTTGCAGCAAAATAAAGCCGAAGGAGTAGTTTGATTAGCAGATTTCCGTTCTAGGTATGCACCCATGGTCGCATTTGAGCACTCTGTAGATAAAGTAATTGTGACGTTCTTATTATAGCTTGGTTCCGGATCGTGGATTCGGGAGTAGAAATCTCTGAATTGAACGTCGGGATCGGAAGGTTAGAGCATCGGCGTGTCATCAATTTACGGAGAAACGAATTCATAAAATCAACATTTGCTTATCCCTTTTGCTTTCTATCCAAACCAAGTCAAACGTTAGAATCACATCAATGCCTCGTATTAAATAAATTTTATAGTGATGATGGCTCAGGAAGTGGTTGTCCAACCAAGTGACTTTAGCATTGGCCTCGAACAGTCGGCCCTTTGTCCGATATGCAATGTCGTGACCATTAGATTTGCCTAAACATGCGGGCTTTGGCTTCAAGGTCAGAGCGCCGCTATTACTCGAGGCGACCTATTACGGCAGCCATGACCTTGACCTTCGCTATGGGAGTGCAATTTTCAAGCATGGGGCTTCCGCCTCGCTTGTGTTTGAAAGCATCTCGTCAAGACGTACACAGTAAAATGTGGTGTGGCTTGTTATATATATCTTTAAAATGGTGAATTGAGTTAACATGTAGTCATTCTTAACGTCAATTTCCATGAGTAAAGGAGTAAATAAAACCGGCAAAAACTCTAATAAATGTCTAAAATGTTAAATTGAAGTATAAAGCAATAGGAGTTCTTTGTTAGTAGGGGAATAACGCCTTTGAGTATCGTTTAATTTGCTGCAAAATAAAGCCGAAGGAGTAGTTTGATTAGCAGATTTTCGTTCTAGGTTTGCACCCATGACGCATTTGAGCACTCTACAGATAAAGTAATTGTGACGTTATTGTAGTTTGTATCTGGATCGTGTATTGGGGAATTGGAATCTCTGTACTAGACTTCGGGATCGGGAGGTTAGAACATCGGCGTGTCATCAATTTACACAGAAAGGAATTTATATAATCAACATTTTTATCCCTTTTGCTTTCTATCCAAACCAAGTCAAACGTTAGAACCACATCAATGCCTCGTATTAAATAAATTTTATAGTGATGATGGTGCAGGAAGTGGTTGTCCAACCAAGTGACTTTAGCATTGGCCTCGAACAGTCGGCCCTTTGTCCCATATGCAATGTCGTGGCCTTTAGATTTGCCTAAACATGCGGGCTTTGGCTTCAATGTCAGAGCGCCGCTATTGCCCGTGGCGATCGATTGCGGCAGCCATGACCTTGACCTTCGCTATGGGAGTGCAATGTTCAAGTATGGAACTTCCGCCTCGCCGCGCAACTTGTGTTCGAAAGCATCTCATCAAGACGTACACAGAAAAATGTGGTGTGGCTTGTTATATATATCTATAAAATGGTTAACTGAGTTAACATGTAGTCATTCTTAACGTCAATTTCCATGAGTAAAGGAGTAAATAAAACCGGCAAAAACTCTAATAAATGTCTAAAATGTTAAATTGAAGTATATAGCAATAGGAGTTCTCTATTAGTAGGGGAATAACGCCTTTGAGTATCGTTTAATTTGCTGCAAAATAAAGCCGAAGGAGTTGTTTGATTAGCAGATTTCCGTTCTAGGTATGTACCCATGGAGGCATTTGAGCACTCTGTAGATAAATTAATTGTGACGTTATCATTGTAGTTTGTATCTGGATCGTGTATTTAGGAGTTGGAATATCTGAACTAGACTTCGGGATCGGAAGGTTAGAGCATCATCGTGTCATCAATTTACAGAGAAACGAATTCATAAAATCGACATTTGTTTATCCTTTTTGTTTTCTGTCCAAACTAAAATCAAGCGTTAGAACCTCATCAATGCCGCGTATTAAAGAAATATTATAGTGATGACGGCGCAGGATGTGGTTGCTCAAGCAAATGGCTTTAGCATTGGCCTCGAACAGTCGGCCCTTTGTCCGATATGCAATGTCGTGGCCTTTAGATTTGCCTAAACATGCGGGCTTTGGCTTCAAGTTCAGAGCGCCGCTATTGTCCGAGGCGATCGATTGCGACAGCCATGACCTTGACCTTCGCTATGGGAGTGCAATGTTCAAGTATGGAGCTTCCGCCTCGCCGCGCAACTTGTGTTTGAAAGCATCTCGTCAAAACGTACACAGTAAAATATAGTGTGGCTTGTTATATATATCTATAAAAGGGTGAACTGAGTTAATATGTAGCCATTCTTAACGTCAATTTCCATGAGTACAGGAGTAAATAAAACGGCAAAAACTCTAATAAATGTCTAAAATGTTAAATTGAAGTATATAGCAATAGGAGTTCTCTATTAGTAGGGGAATAACGCCTTTGAGTATCGTTTAATTTGCTGCAAAATAAAGCCGAAGGGGTTGTTTGATTAGCAGATTTCCGTTCTAGGTATGTACCCATGGAGGCATTTGAGCACTCTGTAGATAAAGTAATTGTGACGTTATTATTGTAGTTTGCATCTGGATCGTGTATTTAGGAGTTGGAATATCTGAACTAGACTTCGGGATCGGAAGGTTAGAGCATCATCGTGTCATCAATTTACAGAGAAACGAATTCATAAAATCGACATTTGTTTATCCTTTTTGTTTTCTGTCCAAACTAAATCAAACGTTAGAACCTCATCAATGCCTCGTATTAAATAAATTTTATAGTGATGATGGTGCAGGAAGTGGTTGTCCAACCAAGTGACTTTAGCATTGGCCTCGAACAGTCGGCCCTTTGTCCGATATGCAATGACGTGGCCTTTAGATTTGCCTAAAGATGCGGGCTTTGGCTTCAAGGTCAGAGCGCCGCTATTGCCCGAGTCGTTCGATTGCGACAGCCATGACCTTGACCTTCGCTATGGGAGTGCAATTTTCAAGTATGGAGCTTCCGCCTCGCCGCGTAAGTTAAATTTGAAAGCATCTCGTCAATACGTACACAGTAAAATGTGGTAAGGCTTGTTATATATATTTATAAAAGGGTGAACTGAATTAACACGTAGTCATTCTCAACGTCAATATCCATGAGTAAAGAAGTAAATAAAACCGGTAAAAACTTTAATAAACGTCTAAAATGTTAAATTGAATTATAAAGCAGCAGGAGTTCTCTGTTAGTAGCGGAATTACGCCTTTGAGTATCGTTTAACTTGCTACAAAATAAAGCCGAAGGAGTAGCTTGATTAGCAGATTTCCGTTCTACGTATGCACCCATGGGCGCATTTGAGCACTCTGTAGATAAAGTAATTGTGACGTTATCCATTATAGCTTGGATCCGGATCGTGGATTCGGGAGTAGAAATCTCTGAACTAGACGTCGGGAAGGGAAGGTAGAGCGGGCGTGTCATCAATTTACGGAGAAACGAATTCATAAAATCGACATTTGTTTATCCTTTTTGTTTTCTATCCAAACTAAGTCAAACGTTAGAACCTCATCAATGCCTCGTATTAAAGAAATATTATAGTGATGACGGCGCAGGATGTGGTTGCTCCAGCAAGTGACTTTAGCCTTGGCATCGAATAGTCGGCCATTTGTCCGATATGCAATGTCGTGGCCTTTAAATTTTCCTAAACATGTGGGCTTTGGCTTCAAGGTCAGAGCGTCGCTATTGCCCTAGGCGAACGATTGCGGCAGCCATGACCTTGACCTTCGCTATGGGAGTGCAATTTTCAAGTATGGGGCTTCCGCCTCGCCGCGTAACTTGTGTTTGAAAGCATCTCGTCACGACGTACACAGTAAAATGTGGTGTGGCTTGTTATATATATCTATAAATGGGTGAACTGAGTTAACATGTAGTCATTCTTAACGTCAATTTCCATGAGTAAAGGAGTAAATAAAACCGGCAGGAACTCTAATAAATGTCTAAAATGTTAATTTGAAGTATAAAGAAACAGCAGTTCACTGTTAAGAGTGGAATAGCGCATTTGAATATCGTTTAATTTGCTGCAAAATAAAGCCGAAGGAGTAGATTAATTAGCAGATTTCCGTTCTAGGTATGCACCCATGGACGCATTTGAGCACTCTGTAGATAAAGTAATTGTGACGTTATCATTATAGTATGGATCCGGATCGTGGATTCGGGAGTAGAAATCTCTGAATTGGACGTCGGGATCGGAATGTAGAGCCGGCGTGTCATCAATATACAGAGAAACGAATTCATAAAATCAACATTTGTTTGTCCCTTTTGTTTACTATCCAAACCAAGTCAAACGTTAGAAACACATCAATGCCTCGTATTAAGGAAATATTATAGTGATGACGGCGCAGGATGTGGTTGCTCCAGCAAGTGACTTTAGCCTTGGCCTCGAACAGTCGGCCATTTATCCAATGTGCAATATCATGGCCTTTAGATTTGCCTAAACATGCGGGCTTTGGCTTCAAGGTCAGAGCGCCGCTATTGCCCTAGGCCATCAGTTGCGGCAGCCATGACCTTGACCTTCGCTACGGGAGTGCAATTTTCAAGTATGGGGCTTCCGCCTCGCCGCGCAACTTGTGTTTGAAAGCATCTCGTCGAGACGTACACAGTAAGATGTGGGTGGTGTGGCTTGTTATATATATCTATAAAAGGGTGAACTGAGTTAACATGTAGTCATTCTTAACGTCAATTTCCATGAGTAAAGGAGTAAATAAAACCGGCAAAAACTTTAATAAAGGTCTAAAATGATAAATTGAAGTATAAAGCAACAGGAGTTCTCTGTTAGTAGCGGAATAACGCCTTTGAGTATCGTTTAACATGCTGCAAAGTAAAGCCGAAGGAGTAGTGTGATTAGCAGATTTCCGTTCTAGGTAATTACCCATGGAGGCATTTGAGCACTCTGTAGATAAATTAATTGTGACGTTATCATTGTAGTTTGTAACTGGATCGTGTATTTAGGAGTTGGAATATCTGAACTAGACTTCGGGATCGGAAGGTTAGAGCATCATCGTGTCATCAATTTTCAGAGAAACGAATTCATAAAATCGACATTTGTTTATCCTTTTTGTTTTCTATCCAAACTAAGTCAAACGTTAGAACCTCATCAATGCCTCGTATTAAAGAAATATTATAGTGATGACGGCGCAGGATGTGGTTGATCCAGCAAGTGACTTTAGCCTTGGCATCGAATAGTCGGCCATTTGTCCGATGTGCAATGTCGTGGCCTTTAGATTTACCTAAACATGCGGGCTTTGGCTTCAAGGTCAGAGCGCCGCTATTGCCCGAGGCGTTCGATTGCGACAGCCATGACCTTGACCTTCGCTATGGGAGTGCAATTTTCAAGTATGGGGCTTCCGCCTCGCCGCGTAACTTGTGTTTGAAAGCATATCGTCACGACGTACACAGTAAAATGTGGTATGGCTTGTTATACTGAATTAACGTAAACATGCGGGCCTTGGCTTCAAAGTCAGTGCGCTGCTATTGTCCGAGGTCATCGATCGCGGCAGCCATGAGCTTGACCTTTGCTATGGGAGCTTCCGCCTCGCCGCGCAACTTGTGTTTGAAAGCATCTCGTCAATACGTACACAGTAAAATGTGGTGTGGCTTGTTATACTGAATTAACATGTAGTCATTCTTAACGTCAATTTCCATGAGTAAAGGAGTAAATAAAACCGGCAACATCTCTAATAAATATCTAAAATGTTAAATTGAAGTATAAAGCAACAGGAGTTTTCTGTTAGAAGCAGAATAACGCCTTTGAGTATCGTTTAACTTGCTGGAAAATAAAGCCGAAGGAGCAGTTTAATTAGCAGATTTCCGTTCTAGGTTTGCACCCCTGACTCATTTGAGCACTCTACAGATAAAGTAATTGTGACGTTATCATTGTAGTTTGTATCTGGATCGTGCATTTGGGAGTTGAAATATCTGAACTAGACTTCGGGATCGCAAGGTTAGAGCATCATCGTGTCATCAATTTACAGAGAAACGAATTCATAAAATCAACATTTGTTTATCCCTTTTGTTTACTATCCAAACCAAGTCAAACGTTAGAAAGACATCAATGCCTCGTATTAAATAAATATTATAGTGATGACGGCGCAGGATGTGGTTGCTCCAGCAAGTGACTTTAGCCTTGGCCTCGAGCCTTGGCCTCGAACAGTCGGCTATTTGTCCGATGTGCAATGTCGTGGCCTTTAAATTTGCCTAAACATGCGGGCTTTGGCTACAAGGTCAGAGCGCCGCTATTGCCCGAGGCGAACGATTGCGACAGTCATGACCTTGACCTTCGCTACGGGAGTGCAATTTTCAAGTATGGGGCTTCCGCCTCGCCGCGTAACTTGTGTTTGAAAGCATCTCGTCACGACGTACACAGTAAAATGTGGTGTGGCTTGTTATATATATCTATAAATGGGTGAACTGAGTTAACATGTAGTCATTCTTAACGTCAATTTCCATGAGTAAAGGAATAAATAAAACCGGCAGAAACTCCAATAAATGTCTAAAATGTTAAATTGAAGTATATAGCAACAGGAGTTCTCTGTTAGTAGCGGAATAACGCCTTTGAGTATCGTTTAACTTGCTGCAAAATAAAGCCGAAGGAGTAGTTTGATTAGCAAATTTCCGTTCTAGATTTGCACCCATGACGCATTTGAGCACTCTACAGATAAAGTAATTGTGACGTTATCATTGTAGTTTGTATCTGGATCGTGTATTGTGGAGTTGGAATCTCTGCACTAGACTTCGGGATCGGAAGGTTAGAGCATCGGCGTGTTATCAATTTACAGAGAAACGAATTCATAAAATCAACATTTGCTTATCCCTTTTGCTTTCTATCCAAACCAAGTCAAACGTTAGAATCACATCAATGCCTCGTATTAAATAAATTTTATAGTGATGATGGCTCAGGAAGTGGTTGTCCAACCAAGTGACTTTAGCATTGGCCTCGAACAGTCGGCCCTTTGTCCGATATGCAATGTCGTGACCATTAGATTTGCCTAAACATGCGGGCTTTGGCTTCAAGGTCAGAGCGCCGCTATTGCTCGAGGCGACCTATTACGGCAGCCATGACCTTGACCTTCGCTATGGGAGTGCAATTTTCAAGTATGGGGCTTCCGCCTCGCTTGTGTTTGAAAGCATCTCGTCAAGACGTACACAGTAAAATGTGGTGTGGCTTGTTATATATATCTATAAAATGGTGAACTGAGTTAACATGTAGTCATTCTTAATGTCAATTTCCATGAGTAAAGCAGTAAATAAAACCGGCAAAAACTCTAATAAATGTCTAAAATGTTAAATTGAAGTATAAAGAAATAGGAGTTCTTTGTTAGTAGGGGAATAACGCCTTTGAGTATCGTTTAATTTGCTGCAAAATAAAGCCGAAGGAGTAGTTTGATTAGCAGATTTCCGTTCTAGGTTTGCACCCATGACGCATTTGAGCACTCTACAGATAAAGTAATTGTGACGTTATCATTGTAGTTTGTATCTGGATCGTGTATTGGGGAATTGGAATCTCTGTACTAGACTTCGGGATCGGGAGGTTAGAACATCGGCGTGTCATCAATTTACACAGAAAGGAATTTATATAATCAACATTTTTATCCCTTTTGCTTTCTATCCCAACCAAGTCAAACGTTAGAACCACATCAATGCCTCGTATTAAATAAATTTTATAGTGATGATGGCGCAGGAAGTGGTTGTCCAATCAAGTGATTTTAGCATTGGCCTCGAACAGTCGGCCCTTTGTCCGATATGCAATGTCGTGGCCTTTAGATTTGCCTAAAGATGCGGGCTTTGGCTTCAAGGTCAGAGCGCCGCTATTGCCCGAGGCGTTCGATTGCGACAGCCATGACCTTGACCTTCGCTATGGGAGTGCAATTTTCAAGTATGGAGCTTCCGCCTCGCCGCGTAACTTAAATTTGAAAGCATCTCGTCAATACGTACACAGTAAAATGTGGTAAGGCTTGTTATATATATTTATAAAAGGGTGAACTGAATTAACACGTAGTCATTCTCAACGTCAATATCCATGAGTAAAGGAGTAAATAAAACCGGTAGAAACTTTAATAAACGTCTAAAATGTTGAATTGAATTATAAAGCAACAGGAGTTCTCTGTTAGTAGCGGAATAACGCCTTTGAGTATCGTTTAACTTGCTACAAAATAAAGCCGAAGGAGTAGCTTGATTAGCAGATTTCCGTACTAGGTATGCACCCATGGGCGCATTTGAGCACTCTGTAGATAAGTAATTGTGACGTTATTATTATAGTTTGGATCCGGATCGTGGATTCGGGAGTAGAAATCTCTGAACTAGACGTCGGGAAGGGAAGGTAGAGCGGGCGTGTCATCAATTTACGGAGAAACGAATTCATAAAATCGACATTTGTTTATCCTTTTTGTTTTCTATCCAAACCAAGTCAAACGTTACAAACACATCAATGCCTCGTATTATATAAATTTTATAGTGATGATGGCGCAGGAAGTGGTTGTCCAACAAAGTGACTTTAGCCTTGGCATCGAATAGTCGGCCATTTGTCCGATGTGCAATGTCGTGGCCTTTAGATTTGCCTAAATATGCGGGGTTTGGCTTCAAGGTCAGAGCGCCGCTATTGCCCGAGGCGTTCGATTGCGACAGCCATGACCTTGACCTTCGCTATGGGAGTGCAATTTTCAAGTATGGGGCTTCCGCCTCGCCGCGTAACTTGTGTTTGAAAGCATCTCGTCAAGACGTACACAGTAAAATGTGGTGTGACTTGTTATATATATTTATAAAAGGGTGAACTGAATTAACATGTAGTCATTCTCAACGTCAATTTACATGGGTAAAGGAGTAAATAATACCGGCAAAAACTTTAATCGAGGTCTAAAATGTTTAAATCAAGTATAAAGCAACAGGAGTTCTCCGTTAGTAGCGGAATAACGCCTTTGAGTATCGTTTAACTTGCTGCAAAATAAAGCCGAAGAAGTAGTTTGATTAGCACATTTCCGTTCTAGGCATGCACCCATGGACGCATTTGAGCACTCTGTAGATAAGTAATTGTGACGTTATTATTATAGTTTGGATCCGGATCGTGGATTCGGGAGTAGAAATCTATGAACTAGACGTCGGGAAGGGAAGGTAGAGCGGGCGTGTCATCAATTTACGGAGAAACGAATTCATAAAATCGACATTTGTTTATCCTTTTTGTTTTCTATCCAAACTAAGTCAAACATTAGAACCTCATCAATGCCTCGTATTAAAGAAATATTATAGTGATGACGGCGCAGGAAGTGGTTGTCCAACCAAGTGACTTTAGCATTGGCCTAGTCGGCCCTTTGTCCGATATGCAATGCCGTGGCCTTTAGGTTTGCCTAAACATGCGGGCTTTGGTTTCAAGGTCAGAGCGCCGCTATTGCCCGAGGCGATCGATTGCGGCAGCCATGGCCTTGACCTTCGCTATGGGAGTGCAATTTTCATGTATGGGGCTTCCGCCACGCCGCGCAACTTGTGTTTGAAATCAACTCGTCAAGACGTACACAATAAAATGTGGTGTGGCTTGTTATATATATCTATAAAATGGTTAACTGAGTTAACATGTAGTCATTCTTAACGTCAATTTCCATGAGTAAAGGAGTAAATAAAACCGGCAAAAACTTTAATAAGTGTCTAAAATGTTCAATTGAAGTATAATGCAACAGGAGTTCTCTGTTAGTAGCGGAATAACGCCTTTGAGTATCGTTTAACTAGCTGCAATATAAAGCCGAAGGAGTAGTTTGATTAGCAGATTTCCGTTCTAGGTATGCACCCATGGACGCATTTGAGCACTCTGTAGATAAAGTAATTGTGACGTTATCATTATAGTATGGATCCAGATCGTGGATTCGGGAGTAGAAAATTCTGAACTGGACGTCGGGATCGGAAGGTAGAGCCGGCGTGTCTTCATTTTACGGAGAAACGAAATCATAAAATCGACATTTGTTTATCCTTTTTGTTTTCTGTCCAAACTAAATCAAACGTTAGAACCTCATCAATGCCTCGTATTAAATAAATATTATAGTGATGACGGCGCAGGATGTGGTTGCTCCAGCAAGTGGCTTTAGCATTGGCCTCGAACAGTCGGCCATTTGTCCGATGTGCAATGTCGTGGCCTTTAGGTTTGCCTAAACATGCGGGCTTTGGTTTCAAGGTCAGAGCGCCGCTATTGCCCGAGGCGATCGATTGCGGCAGCCATGACCTTGACCTTCGCTATGGGAGTGCAATTTTCATGTATGGGGCTTCCGCCTCGCCGCGCAACTTGTGTTTGAAAGCAACTCGTCAAGACGTACACAATAAAATGTAGTGTGGCTTGTTATATATATCTATAAAATGGTTAACTGAGTTAACATGTAGTCATTCTTAACGTCAATTTCCATGAGTAAAGGAGTAAATAAAACCGGCAAAAACTTTAATAAGGGTCTAAAATGTTCAATTGAAGTATAAAGCAACAGGAGTTCTCTGTTAGTAGCGGAATAACGCCTTTGAGTATCGTTTAACTAGCTGCAATATAAAGCCGAAGGAGTAGTTTGATTAGCAGATTTCCGTTCTAGGTATGCACCCATGGACGCATTTGAGCACTCTGTAGATAAAGTAATTGTGACGTTATCATTATAATATGGATCCGGATCGTGGATTCGGGAGTAGAAAACACTGAACTGGACGTCGTGATCGGAAGGTAGAGCCGGCGTGTCATCATTTTACGGAGAAACGAAATCATTGAACTGAATTAACACGTAGTCATTCTCAACGTCAATATCCATGAATAAAGGAGTAAATAAAACCGGTAAAAACTTTAATAAACGTCTAAAATGTTTAATTAGCAGATTTCCGTTCTAGGTTTACACCCATGACGCATTTGAGCACTCCACGGATAAAGTAATTGTGACGTTATCATTGTAGTTTGTATCTGGATCGTGTATTTTGGAGTTGAAATCTCTACTAGGCTTCGGGATCGGAAGGTTAGAGCATCGGCGTGTCATCAACTTACAGAGAAACGAATTCATAAAATCAACAATTGTTTATCCCTTTTGTTTTCTATCCAATCCAAGTCAAACATTAGAACAACACCAATGCCTCGTATTAAATAAATTTTATAGTGATGATGGCGCAGGAAGTGGTTGTCCAACCAAGTGATTTTAGCATTGGCCTCGAACAGTCGGCCCTTTGTCCGATATGCACGTGGCCTTTAGATTTGCCTAAAGATGCGGGCTTTGACTTCAAGGTCAGAGAGCCGCTTTTGCCGGGGGCGATCGATTGCGGCAGCCATGACCTTGACCTTCGCTATGGGAGCTTCCGCCTCGCCGCGCAACTTGTGTTTGAAAGCATCTCGTCAAGACGTACACAGTAAAATGTGGTGGGCGTGTTATATATATCTATAAAAGGGTGAACTGAGTTAACATGTAGTCATTCTTAACGTCAATTTCCATGAGTAAAGGAGTAAATAAAACCGTCAAAACTCTAATAAATGTCTAAAATGTTAAGTTGAAGTATAAAGCAACAGGAGTTCTCTGTTAGTAGTGGAATAACGCCTTTTAATACCGTTTAATTTGCTGCAAAATAAAGCCGAAGGAGTAGTTTGATTAGCAGATTTCCGTTCTAGGTATGTACCCATGGAGGCATTTGAGCACTCTGTAGATAAATTAATTGTGACGTTGTCATTGTAGTTTGTATCTGGATCGTGTATTTAGGAGTTGAAATATCTGAACTAGACTTCGGGATCGGAAGGTTAGAGCATCATCGTGTCATCAATTTACAGAGAAACGAATTAATAAAATCGACATTTGTTTATCCTTTTTGTTTTCTGTCCAAACCAAGTCAAACATTAGAACAACACCAATGCCTCGTATTAAATAAATTTTATAGTGATGATGACGCAGGAAGTGGTTGTCCAATCAAGTGATTTTAGCATTGGCCTCGAACAGTCGGCCCTTTGTCCGATATGCAATGCCGTGGCCTTTAGATTTGCCTAAACATGGGGACTTTGGCTTCAAGGTCAGAGAGCCGCTTTTGCCGGAGGCGATCGGTTGCGGCAGACATGACCTTGACCTTCGCTATGGGAGCTTACGCCTCGCCGCGCAACTTGTGTTTGAAAGCATCTCGTCAAGACGTACACAGTAAAATGTGGTGGGCCTGTTATATATATCTATAAAAGGGTGAACTGAGTTAACATGTAGTCATTCTTAACGTCAATTTCCATGAGTAAAGGCGTAAATAAAACCGGCAAAAACTTTAATAAAGGTCTAAAATGTTAAATTGAAGTATATAGCAATAGGAGTTCTCTATTAGTAGGGGAATAACGCCTTTGAGTATCATTTAATTTGCTGCAAAATAAAGCCGAAGGGGTTGTTTGACTAGCAGATTTCCGTTCTAGGTATGTACCCATGGAGGCATTTGAGCACTCTGTAGATAAAGTAATTGTGACGTTATCATTGTAGTTTGTATCTGGATCGTGTATTTAGAAGTTGGAATATCTGAACTAGACTTCGGGATCGGAAGGTTAGAGCATCATCGTGTCATCAATTTACAGAGAAACGAATTCATAAAATCGACATTTGTTTATCCTTTTTGTTTTCTGTCCAAACTAAATCAAACGTTAGAACCTCATCAATGCCTCGTATTAAAGAAATATTATAGTGATGACGGCGCAGGATGTGGTTGCTCCAGCAAATGACTTTAGCATTGGCCTCGAACAGTCGGCCCTTTGTCCGATATGCAATGTCGTGGCCTTTAGATTTGCCTAAACATGCGGGCTTTGGCTTCAAGGTCAGAGCGCCGCTATTGCCCGAGGCGATAGATTGCGGCAGCCATGACCTTGACCTTCGCTATGGGAGTGCAATTTTCAAGTATGGGGCTTCCGCCTCGACGCGTAACTTGTGTTTGAAAGCATATCGTCACGACGTACACAGTAAAATATTTTGAGCTTGTTATATATATCTATAAAAGGGTGAACTGAGTTAACATGTAGTCATTCTTAACGTCAATTTCCATGAGTAAAGGAGTAAATAAAACCGTCAAAACTCTAATAAATGTCTAAAATGTTAAGTTGAAGTATAAAGCAACAGGAGTTCTCTGTTAGTAGTGGAATAACGCCTTTGAATACCGTTTAATTTGCTGCAAAATAAAGCCGAAGGAGTAGTTTGATTAGCAGATTTCCGTTCTAGGTATGCACCCATGGTCGCATTTGAGCACTCTGTAGATAAAGTAATTGTGACGTTCTTATTATAGCTTGGATCCGGATCGTGGATTCGGGAGTAGAAATCTCTGAATTGGCCGTCGGGATCGGAAGGTATAGCCGGCGTGTCATCAATTTACGGAGAAACGAATTCATAAAATCAACATTTGTTTATCCCTTTTGCTTTCTATCCAAACCAAGTCAAACGTTAGAACCACATCAATGCCTCATATTAAATAAATTTTATAGTGATGATGGCGCAGGAAGTGGTTGTCCAACCAAGTGACTTTAGCATTGGCCTCGAATAGTCGGCCCTTTGTCCGATATGCAATGCCGTGGCCTTTAGATTTGCCTAAACATGGGGACTTTTGTTTCAAGGTCAGAGAGCCGCTTTTGCCCGAGGTCATCGATTGCGGCAGCCATGACCTTGACCTTCGCTATGGGAGCTTCCGCCTCGCCGCGCAACTTGTGTTTGAAAGCATCTCGTCAAGACGTACACAGTAAAATATAGTGTGGCTTGTTATATATATCTATAAAAGGGTGAACTGAGTTAATATGTAGTCATTCTCAACGTCAATTTCCATGAGTAAATTAGTAAATAAAACCGGCAAAAAACTTTAATAAAGGTCTAAAATGTTAAATTGAAGTATAAAGCAACAGCAGTTCTCTGTTAGTAACGGAATAACGCCTTTGAGTATCGTTTAACTAGCTGCAATATAAAGCCGAAGGAGTAGTGTGATTAGCAAATTTCCGTTCTAAGCATGCACCCATGGGCGCATTTGAGCACTCTGTAAATAAGTAATTGTGACGTTATTATTATAGTTTGGATCCGGATCGTGGATTCGAGAGTAGAAATCTCTGAACTAGACGTCGGGAAGGGAAGGTAGAGCGGGCGTGTCATCAATTTACGGAGAAACGATTTCATAAAATCAACATTTGTTTATCCTTTTTGTTTTCTATCCAAACTAAGTCAAACGTTAGAACCTCATCAATGCCTCGTATTAAAGAAATATTATAGTGATGACGGCGCAGGAAGTGGTTGTCCAACCAAGTGACTTTAGCATTGGCCTAGTCGGCCCTTTGTCCGATATGCAATGTCGTGGCCTTTATATTTGCCTAAACATGCGGGCTTTGGCTTCAAGGTCAGTGCGCCGCTATTGCCCGAGGTCATCGATTGCGGCAGCCATGACCTTGACCTTCGCTATGGGAGCTTCCGCCTCGCCGCGCAACTTGTGTTTGAAAGCATCTCGTCAAGACGTACACAGTAAAGTATAGTGTGGCTTGTTATATATATCTATAAAAGGGTGAACTGAGTTAATATGTAGCCATTCTTAACGTCAATTTCCATGAGTACAGGAGTAAATAAAACGGCAAAAACTCTAATAAATGTCTAAAATGTTAAATTGAAGTATATAGCAATAGGAGTTCTCTGTTAGTAGGGGAATAACGCCTTTGAGTATCGTTTAATTTGCTGCAAAATAAAGCCGAAGGGTTTGTTTGATTAGCAGATTTCCGTTCTAGGTATGTACCCATGGAGGCATTTGAGCACTCTGTAGATAAAGTAATTGTGACGTTATCATTGTAGTTTGTATCTGGATCGTGTATTTAGGAGTTGGAATATCTGAACTAGACTTCGGGATCGGAAGGTTAGAGCATCATCGTGTCATCTATTTACAGAGAAACGAATTCATAAAATCAACATTTGTTTATCCCTTTTGTTTTCTATCCAAACCAACTCAAACGTTAGAAACACATCAATGCCTCGTATTAAGGAAATATTATAGTGATGACGGCGCAGGATGTGGTTGCTCCAGCAAGTGACTTTAGCCTTGGCCTCGAACAGTCGGCCATTTGTCCGATGCGCAATGTCGTGGCCTTTAGATTTGCCTAAACATGCGGGATTTGGCTTCAAGGTCAGTGCGCCGCTATTGCCCGAGGTCATCGATTGCGGCAGCCATGACCTTGACCTTCGCTATGGGAGCTTCCGCCTCGCCGCGCAACTTGTGTTTGAAAGCATCTCGTCAAGACGTACACAGTAAAATATAGTGTGGCTTGTTATATATATCTATAAAAGGGTGAACTGAGTTAATATGTAGTCATTCTCAACGTCAATTTCCATGAGTAAATTAGTAAATAAAACCGGCAAAAAACTTTAATAAAGGTCTAAAATGTTAAATTGAAGTATAAAGCAACAGGAGTTCTCTGTTAGTAGCGGAATAACGCCTTTGAGTATCGTTTAACTTACGCAAAATAAAGCCGAAGGGGTTGTTTGATTAGCAGATTTCCGTTCTAGGTATGCACCCATGGACGCATTTGAGCACTCTGTAGATAAACTAATTGTGACGTTACCATTATAGTTTGGATCCGGATCGTGAATTCGGGAGTAGAAATCTCTGAATTGGAAGTCGGGATCGGAGGGTAGTGCCGGCGTGTCATCAATATACGGAGAAACGAATTCATAAAATCAACATTTGTTTATCCCTTTTGTTTTCTATCCAATCCAAGTCAAACATTAGAACAACACCAATGCCTCGTATTAAATAAATTTTATAGTGATGATGGCGCAGGAAGTGGTTGTCCAACCAAGTGATTTTAGCATTGGCCTCGAACAGACGGCCCTTTGTCCGATATGCAATGTCGTGGCCTTTAGATTTGCCTAAAGATGCGGGCTTTGGCTTCAAGGTCAGAGCGCCGCTATTGCCTGAGGCGTTCGATTGCGACAGCCATGACCTTGACCTTCGCTATGGGGGTGCAATTTTCAAGTATGGAGCTTCCGCCTCGCCGCGTAACTTAAATTTGAAAGCATCTCGTCAATACGTACACAGTAAAATGTGGTAAGGCCTGTTATATATATTTATAAAAGGGTGAACTGAATTAACACGTAGTCATTCTCAACGTCAATATCCATGAGTAAAGGAGTAAATAAAACCGGTAAAAACTTTAATAAACGTCTAAAATGTTAAATTGAATTATAAAGCAACAGGAGTTCTCTGTTAGTAGCGGAATAACGCCTTTGAGTATCGTTTAATTTGCTGCAAAATAAAGCCGAAGGAGTAGTTTAATTAGCAGATTTCCGTTCTAGGTTTACACCCATGACGCATTTGAGCACTCCACAGATAAAGTAATTGTGACGTTATTATTGTAGTTTGTATCTGGATCGTGTATTTTGGAGTTGGAATCTCTACTAGGCTTCGGGATCAGAAGGTTAGAGCATCGGCGTGTCATCAACTTACAGAGAAACGAATTCATAAAATCAACAATTGCTTATCCCTTTTGTTTTCTATCCAATCCAAGTCAAACATTAGAACAACACCAATGCCTCGTATTAAATAAATTTTATAGTGATGATGGCGCAGGAAGTGGTTGTCAAACCAAGTGATTTTAGCATTGGCCTCGAACAGTCGGCCCTTTGTCCGATATGCAATGTCGTGGCCTTTAGATTTGCCTAAAGATGCGGGCTTTGGCTTCAAGGTCAGAGCGCCGCTATTGCCCGAGGCGTTCGATTGCGACAGCCATGACCTGGACCTTCGCTATGGGGGTGCAATGTTCAAGTATGGAGCTTCCGCCTCGCCGCGTAACTTAAATTTGAAAGCATCTCGTCAATACGTACACAGTAAAATGTGGTAAGGCCTGTTATATATATTTATAAAAGGGTGAACTGAATTAACACGTAGTCATTCTCAACGTCAATATCCATGAGTAAAGGAGTAAATAAAACCGGTAAAAACTTTAATAAACGTCTAAAATGTTAAATTGAATTATAAAGCAACAGGAGTTCTCTGTTAGTAGCGGAATAACGCCTTTGAGTATCGTTTAACTTGCTACAAAATAAAGCCGAAGGAGTAGCTTGATTAGCAGATTTCCGTTCTAGGTATGCACCCATGGGCGCATTTGAGCACTCTGTAGATAAGTAATTGTGACGTTATTATTATAGTTTGGATCCGGATCGTGGATTCGGGAGTAGAAATCTCTGAACTAGACGTCGGGAAGGGAAGGTAGAGCGGGCGTGTCATCAATATACGGAGAAACTAATTCATAAAATCGACATTTGTTTATCCTTTTTGTTTTCTTTCCAAACTAAGTCAAACGTTAGAACCTCATCAATGCCTCGTATTAAAGAAATATTATAGTGATGACGGCGCAGGATGTGGTTGATCCAGCAACTGACTTTAGCATTGGCCTCGAACAGTCGGCCCTTTGTCCGATATGCAATGCCGTGGCCTTTAGATTTGCCTAAACATGCGGCCATTGGCTTCAAGGTCTGAGCGCCGCTATTGCCCGAGGCGTTCGATTGCGACAGCCATGACCTTGACCTTCGCTATGGGAGTGCAATTTTCAAGTATGGGGCTTCCGCCTCGCCGCGTAACTTGTGTTTGAAAGCATATCGTCACGACGTACACAGTAAAATGTTTTGGGCTTGTTATATATATCTATAAAAGGGTGAACTGAGTTAACATGTAGTCATTCTTAACGTCAATTTCCATGAGTAAAGGAGTAAATAAAACCGGTAAAAACTTTAATAAAGGTCTAAAATGTTAGGATGTGGCTATTTATACATACTGTCCAGGCAATTCACGCCGCACATGCGCGATGACGTTCAAACATATTGATATAGTAAGAATTATAAGGTTAACCATCAGCAGTCTGTGGTGTAATACTTAGTGTTCCCGATTCTCACACGTGAGGTCGACGGTTCGAATCCGCTTGCTACAGTTTTTTTTTTACCACATTTTGTTAACTAAAATACGTAATACGAATATTTCTTTAGGTTAGTTCGTTGGGTTAAATATGTTAATATTTTTTGATGTAGTATAGTTGTTTATGATAGATAATGTCCCTTGCCCTCGACGGCTATACTGTATGTATAAATAGCCAATTTCTTATACATACTGTATGTATAAATAGCCAATTGCGTATACATACTGTATGTATAAATAGCCAATTGCGTATACATACAGTATGTATAAATAGCCACATCCAAAATGTTAAATTGAAATATAAAGCAACAGGAGTTCTTTGTTAGTAGCGGAATAACGCCTTTGAGTATCGTTTAATTTGCTGCAAAATAAAGCCGAAGGAGTAGTTTAATTAGCAGATTTCCGTTCTAGGTTTACACCCATGACGCATTTGAGCACTCCACAGATAAAGTAATTGTGACGTTATCATTGTAGTTTGTATCTGGATCGTGTATTTTGGAGTTGGAATCTCTACTAGGCTTCGGGATCGGAAGGTTAGAGCATCGGCGTGTCATCAACTTACAGAGAAACGAATTCATAAAATCGACATTTGTTTATCCTTTTTGTTTTCTATCCAAACTAAGTCAAACGTTAGAACCTCATCAATGCCTCGTATTAAAGAAATATTACAGTGATGACGGCGCAGGAAGTGGTTGTCCAACCAAGTGACTTTAGCATTGGCCTAGTCGGCCCTTTGTCCGATATGCAATGCCGTGGCCTTTAGGTTTGCCTAAACATGCGGGCTATGGTTTCAAGGTCAGAGCGCCGCTATTGCCCGAGGCGATAGATTACGACAGTCATGACCTTGACCTTCGCTATGGGAGTGTAATTTTCAAGTATGGGGCTTCCGCCTCGACGCGTAACTTGTGTTTGAAAGCATATCGTCACGACGTACACAGTAAAATGTGGTGGGCCTGTTATATATATCTATAAAAGGGTGAACTGAGTTAACATGTAGTCATTCTTAACGTCAATTTCCATGAGTAAAGGAGTAAATAAAACCGGCAAAAACTTTAATAAAGGTCTAAAATGTTAAATTGAAGTATAAAGCAACAGGAGTTCTCTGTTAGTAGCGGAATAACGCCTTTGAGTATCGTTTAACTTGCTGCAAAATAAAGCCGAAGGAGTAGTGTGATTAGCAGATTTCCGTTCTAGGTATGCACCCATGACGCATTTAAGCACTCTACAGATAATGTAATTGTGACGTTATCATTGTAGTTTGTATCTGGATCGTGTATTTAGGAGTTGGAATATCTGAACTAGACTTCGGGATCGGAAGGTTAGAGCATGGGCGTGTCATCAATTTAGAGAGAAACGAATTCATAAAATCGACATTTGTTTATCCTTTTTGTTTTCTATCCAAACTAAGTCAAACATTAGAACCTCATCAATGCCTCGTATTAAAGAAATATTATAGTGATCACGGCGCAGGAAGTGGTTGTCCAACCAAGTGACTTTAGCATTGACCTCGAACAATCGGCCCTTTGTCCGATATGCAATGCCGTGGCCTTTAGATTTGCCTAAACATGGGGGCTTTGGCTTCAAGGTCAGAGAGAAGCTTTTGCCGGAGGCGATCGATTGCGGCAGCCATGACCTTGGCCTTCGCTACGGGAGTGCAATTTTCAAGTATGGGGTTTCCGCCTCGCCGCGCAACTGTATTTGAAAGCATCTCGTCAAGACGTACACAGTAAAATGTGGTGTGGCTTGTTATATATATCTATAAAAGGTTGAACTGAGTTAATATGTAGTCATTCATAACGTCAATTTCAATGAGTAAAGGAGTAAATAAAACCGGCAAAAACTTTAATAAGGGTCTAAAATATTTAATTGAAGTATAAAGCAACAGGAGTTCTCTGTTAGTAGCGGAATAACGCCTTTGAATATCCTTTAACTTGCTGCAATATAAAGCCGAAGGAGTAGTTTGATTAGCAGATTTCCGTTCTAGGTATGCACCCATGGACGCATTTGAGCACTCTGTAGATAAAGTAATTGTGACGTTATCCATTATAGCTTGGATCCGGATCGTGGACTCGGGAGTAGAAATATCTGAACTGGACGTCGGGAAGGAAAGGTAGAGCGGGCGTGTCATCAATATACAGAGAAACGAATTCATAAAATCAACATTTGTTTATCCCTTTTGTTTTCTATCCAAACCAAGTCAAACGTTAGAAACACATCAATGCCTCGTAATAAATAAATTTTATAGTGATGATGGCGCAGGAAGTGGTTGTCCAACCAAGTGACTTTAGCATTGGCCTCGAACAGTCGGCCCTTTGTCCGATATGCAATGACGTGGCCTTTAGATTTGCCTAAAGATGCGGGCTTTGGCTTCAAGGTCAGAGCGCCGCTATTGCCCGAGGCGTTCGATTGCGACAGCCATGACCTTGACCTTCGCTATGGGAGTGCAATTTTCAAGTATGGAGCTTCCGCCTCGCCGCGTAAGTTAAATTTGAAAGCATTTCGTCAATACGTACACAGTAAAATGTGGTAAGGCTTGTTATATATATTTATAAAAGGGTGAACTGAATTAACACGTAGTCATTCTAAACGTCAATATCCATGAGTAAAGAAGTAAATAAAACCGGTAAAAACTTTAATAAACGTCTAAAATGTTAAATTGAATTATAAAGCAACAGGAGTTCTCTGTTAGTAGCGGAATAACGCCTTTGAGTATCGTTTAACTTGCTACAAAATAAAGCCGAAGGAGTAGCTTGATTAGCAGATTTCCGTTCTAGGTATGCACCCATGGACGCATTTGAGCACTCTGCAGATAAAGTAATTGTGACGTTATCCATTATAGCTTGGATCCGGATCGTGGACTCGGGAGTAGAAATATCTGAACTGGACGTCGGGAAGGAAAGGTAGAGCGGGCGTGTCATCAATATACAGAGAAACGAATTCATAAAATCAACATTTGTTTATCCCTTTTGTTTTCTATCCAAACCAAGTCAAACGTTAGAAACACATCAATGCCTCGTATTATATAAATTTTATAGTGATGATGGCGCAGGAAGTGGTCGTCCAACCAAGTGACTTTAGCATTGGCCTAGTCGGCCCTTTGTCCGATATGCAATGCCGTGGCCTTTAGGTTTGCCTAAACATGCGGGCTTTGGTTTCAAGGTCAGAGCGCCGCTATTGCCCGAGGCGATCGATTGCGGCAGCCATGACCTTGACCTTCGCTATGGGAGTGCAATTTTCATGTATGGGGCTTCCGCCTCGCCGCGCAACTTGTGTTTGAAAGCAACTCGTCAAGACGTACACAATAAAATGTAGTGTGGCTTGTTATATATATCTATAAAATGGTTAACTGAGTTAACATGTAGTCATTCTTAACGTCAATTTCCATGAGTAAAGGAGTAAATAAAACCGGCAAAAACTTTAATAAGGGTCTAAAATGTTCAATTGAAGTATAAAGCAACAGGAGTTCTCTGTTAGTAGCGGAATAACGCCTTTGAGTATCGTTTAACTAGCTGCAATATAAAGCCGAAGGAGTAGTTTGATTAGCAGATTTCCGTTCTAGGTATGCACCCATGGACGCATTTGAGCACTCTGTAGATAAAGTAATTGTGACGTTATCATTATAGTATGGATCCGGATCGTGGATTCGGGAGTAGAAAACTCTGAACTGGACGTCGTGATCGGAAGGTAGAGCCGGCGTGTCATCATTTTACGGAGAAACGAAATCATTGAACTGAATTAACACGTAGTCATTCTCAACGTCAATATCCATGAATAAAGGAGTAAATAAAACCGGTAAAAACTTTAATAAACGTCTAAAATATTTAATTAGCAGATTTCCGTTCTAGGTTTACACCCATGACGCATTTGAGCACTCCACAGATAAAGTAATTGTGACGTTATCATTGTAGTTTGTATCTGGATCGTGTATTTTGGAGTTGAAATCTCTACTAGGCTTCGGGATCGGAAGGTTAGAGCATCGGCGTGTCATCAACTTACAGAGAAACGAATTCATAAAATCAACAATTGTTTATCCCTTTTGTTTTCTATCCAATCCAAGTCAAACATTAGAACAACACCAATGCCTCGTATTAAATAAATTTTATAGTGATGATGGCGCAGGAAGTGGTTGTCCAACCAAGTGACTTATGATTGGCCTCGAACAGTCGTCCCCTTGTCCGATATGCAACGTCGTGACCTTTAGATTTGCCTAAACATGCGGGATATGGCTTCAAGGTCAGAGCGCCGCTATTGCCCGAGGCGTTCGATTGCGACAGCCATGACCTCGACCTTCGCTATGGAAGTGCAATTTTCAAGTATGGAGCTTCCGCCTCGCCGCGTAACTTAAATTTGAAAGCATCTCGTCAATACGTACACAGTAAAATGTGGTAAGGCTTGTTATATATATTTATAAAAGGGTGAAATGAATTAACACGTAGTCATTCTCTAATATCCATGAGTAAAGGAGTAAATAAAACCGGTAAAAACTTTAATAAACGTCTAAAATGTTAAATTGAATTATAAAGCAACAGGAGTTCTCTGTTAGTAGCGGAATAACGCCTTTGAGTATCGTTTAACTTGCTACAAAATAAAGCCGATGGAGTAGCTTGATTAGCAGATTTCCGTTCTAGGTATGCACCCATGGGCGCATTTGAGCACTCTGTAGATAAGTAATTGTGACGTTATTATTATAGTTTGGATCAGGATCGTGGATTCGGGAGTAAAAATCTCTGAACTAGACGTCGGGAAGGGAAGGTAGAGCGGGCGTGTCATCAATTTACGGAGAAACGAATTCATAAAATCGACATTTGTTTATCCTTTTTGTTTTCTATCCAAACTAAGTCAAACGTTAGAACCTCATCAATGCCTCGTATTAAAGAAATATTATAGTGATGACGGCGCAGGATGTGGTTGCTCCAGCAAGTGACATTAGCCTTGTCATCGAATAGCCGGCCATTTGTCCGATGTGCAATGCCGTGGCCTTTAGATTTGCCTAAACATGCGGGATATGGCTTCAAGGTCAGAGCGCCGCTATTGCCCGAGGCGTTCGATTGCGACAGCCATGACCTTGACCTTCACTATGGGAGTGCAATTTTCAAGTATGGGGCTTCCGCCTCGCCGCGTAACTTGTGTTTGAAAGCATATCGTCACGACGTACACAGTAAAATGTTTTGGGCTTGTTATATATATCTATAAAAGGGTGAACTGAGTTAACATGTAGTCATTCTTAACGTCAATTTCCATGAGTAAAGGAGTAAATAAAACCGGCAAAAACTTTAATAAAGGTCTAAAATGTTAAATTGAAGTATAAAGCAACAGGAGTTCTCTGTTAGTGGCGGAATAACGCCTTTGAGTATCGTTTAATTTGCTGCAATATAAAGCCGAAGGAGTAGTGTGATTAGCAAATTTCCGTTCTAGGCATGCACCCATGGACGCATTTGAGCACTCTGTAGATAAGTAATTGTGACGTTATTATTATAGTTTGGATCCGGATCGTGGTTTCGGGAGTAGAAATCTCTGAACTAGACGTCGGGAAGGGAAGGTAGAGCGGGCGTGTCATCAATTTACGGAGAAACGAATTCATAAAATCGACATTTGTTTATCCTTTTTGTTTTCTATCCAAACTAAGTCAAACGTTAGAACCTCATCAATGCCTCGTATTAAATAAATATTATAGTGATGACGGCGCAGGAAGTGGTTGTCCAACCAAGTGACTTTAGCATTGGCCTCGAACAGTCGGCCCTTTGTCCGATATGCAATGTCGTGACCTTTAGACTTGCCTAAACATGCGGGCTTTGGCTTCAAGGTCAGCGCGCCGCTATTGCCCGAGGTCATCGATTGCGGCAGCCATGACCTTGACCTTCGCTATGGGAGCTTCCGCCTCGCCGCGCAACTTGTGTTTGAAAGCATCTCGTCAAGACGTACACAGTAAAATGTAGTGTGGCTTGTTATATATATATATCTATAAAAGGGTGAACTAGTTTGTATTTGGGAGTTGTAATCTCTGAACTGGACGTCGGGAAGGGAAGGTAGACCGGGCGTGTCATCAATTTAGGTAGAGACGAATTAATAAAATCGACATTTGTTTATCCCTTTTGCTTTCTATCCAAACCAAGTCAAACGTTAGGACCACATCAATGCCTCGTATCAAATAAATTTTATAGTGATGATGGCTCAGGAAGTGGATGTCCAACCAAGTGACTTTAGCATTGGCCTCCAACAGTCGGCCCTTTGTCCGATATGCAATGTCGTGGCCTTTAGATTTGCCTAAACATGCGGGCTTTGGCTTCAAGGTCAGTGCGCCGCTATTGCCCGAGGTCATCGATTGCGGCAGCCATGACCTTGACCTTCGCTATGGGAGCTTCCGCCTCGCCGCGCAACTTGTGTTTGAAAGCATCTCATCAAGACGTACACAGTAAAATATAGTGTGGCTTGTTATATATATCTATAAAAGGGTGAACTGAGTTAATATGTAGCCATTCTTAACGTCAATTTCCATGAGTACAGGAGTAAATAAAACGGCAAAAACTCTAATAAATGTCTAAAATGTTAAATTGAAGTATATAGCAATAGGAGTTCTCTGTTAGTAGGGGAATAACGCCTTTGAGTATCGTTTAATTTGCTGCAAAATAAAGCCGAAGGGGTTGTTTGATTAGCAGATTTCCGTTCTAGGTATGTACCCATGGAGGCATTTGAGCACTCTGTAGATAAAGTAATTGTGACGTTATCATTGTAGTTTGTATCTGGATCGTGTAATTAGGAGTTGGAATATCTGAACTAGACTTCGGGATCGGAAGGTTAGAGCATCATCGTGTCATCAATTTACAGAGAAACGAATTCATAAAATCAACATTTGTTTATCCCTTTTGTTTTCTATCCAAACCAGTCAAACGTTAGAAACACATCAATGCCTCGTATTAAGGAAATATTATAGTGATGACGGCGCAGGATGAGGTTGCTCCAGCAAGTGACTTTAGCCTTGGCCTCGAACAGTCGTCCATTTGTCCGATGTGCAATGTCGTGGCCTTTAGATTTGCCTAAACATGCGGGCTTTGGCTTCAAGGTCAGAGCGCCGCTATTGTCCGAGGCGATCGATTGCGACAGCCGTGACCTTGACCTTCGCTATGGGAGTGCAATTTTCAAGTATGGAGTTTCCGCCTCGCCGCGTAACTTGAATTTGAAAGCATCCCGTCAATACGTACACAGTAAAATATGGTGTGGCTTGTTATACTGGATTAACGTAAACATGCGGGCCTTGGCTTCAAGGTCAGTGCGCTGCTATTGTCCGAGGTCATCGATCGCGGCAGCCATGACCTTGACCTTTGCTATGGGAGCTTCCGCCTCGCCGCGCAATTTGTGTTTGAAAGCATCTCGTCAATACGTACACAGTAAAATGTAGTGTGGCTTGTTCTATATATCTATAAATGGGTGAACTGAGTTAATATGTAGCCATTCTTAACGTCAATTTCCATGAGTACAGGAGTAAATAAAACGGCAAAAACTCTAATAAATGTCTAAAATATTAAATTGAAGTATAAAGCAATAGGAGTTCTCTGTTAGTAGGGGAATAACGCCTTTGAGTATCGTTTAATTTGCTGCAAAATAAAGCCGAAGGAGTTGCTTGATTAGCAGATTTCCGTTCTAGGTATGTACCCATGGAGGCATTTGAGCACTCTGTAGATAAATTAATTGTGACGTTATCATTGTAGTTTGTATCTGGATCGCGTATTTAGGAGTTGGAATATCTGAACTAGACTTCGGGATCGGAAGGTTAGAGCATCATCGTGTCATCAATTTACAGAGAAACGAATATATAAAATCGACATTTGTTTATCCTTTTTGTTTTCTGTCCAAACCAAGTCAAACATTAGAACAACACCAATGCCTCGTATTAAATAAATTTTATAGTGATGATGACGCAGGAAGTGGTTGTCCAATCAAGTGATTTTAGCATTGGCCTCGAACAGTCGGCCCTTTGTCCGATATGCAATGACGTGGCCTTTAGATTTGCCTAAAGATGCGGGCTTTGGCTTCAAGGTCAGAGCGCCGCTATTGCCCGAGGCGTCCGATTGCGACAGCCATGACCTTGACCTTCGCTATGGGAGTGGAATTTTCAAGTATGGGGCTTCCGCCTCGCCGCGTAACTTGTGTTTGAAAGCATCTCGTCACGACGTACGCTGTAAAATGTGGTGCGGCTTGTTATATATATTTATAAAAGGGTGAACTGAATTAACATGTAGTCATTCTCAACGTCAATTTCCATGAGTAAAGGAGTAAATAAAACCGGCAAAAACTTTAATAAGGGTCTAAAATGTTTAATTCAAGTATAAAGCAACAGGAGTTCTCCGTTAGTAGCGGAATAACGCCTTTGAGTATCGTTTAACTTGCTGCAAAATAAAGCCGAAGGAGTAGTTTGATTAGCAGATTTCCGTTCTAGGTATGCACCCATGGACGCATTTGAGCACTCTGTAGATAAAGTAATTGTGACGTTATCCATTATAGCTTGGATCCGGATCGTGGACTCGGGAGTAGAAATATCTGAACTGGACGTCGGGAAGGAAAGGTAGAGCGGGCGTGTCATCAATATACAGAGAAACGAATTCATAAAATCAACATTTGTTTATCCCTTTTGTTTTCTATCCAAACCAAGTCAAACGTTAGAAACACATCAATGCCTCGTATTATATAAATTTTATAGTGATGATGGCGCAGGAAGTGGTTGTCCAACCAAGTGACTTTAGCATTGGCCTCGAACAGTCGGCCCTTTGTCCGATATGCAATGCCGTGGCCTTTAGATTTGCCTAAACATGGGGACTTTGGCTTCAAGGTCAGAGAGCCGCTTTTGCCGGAGGCGATCGATTGCGACAGTCATGACCTTGACCTTCGCTATGGGAGTGCAATTTTCAAGTATGGGGCTTCCGCCTCGCCGCGCAACTGTATTTGAAAGCATCTCGTCAAGACGTACACAGTAAAATGTGGTGTGACTTGTTATATATATTTATAAAAGGATGAACTGAGTTAACATGTAGTCATTCTCAACGTCAATTTCCATGGGTAAAGGAGTAAATAATACCGGCAAAAACTTTAATCGAGGTCTAAAATGTTAAATTGAAGTATAAAGCAACAGGAGTTCTCTGTTAGTAGCGGAATAACGCCTTTGAGTATCGTTTAACTTGCTGCAAAATAATGCCGAAGGAGTAGTGTGATTAGCAGATTTCCGTTCTAGGTATGCACCCATGACGCATTTGAGCACTCTACAGATAATGTAATTGTGACGTTATCATTGTAGTTTGTATCTGGATCGTGTATTTAGGAGTTGGAATATCTGAACTAGACTTCGGGATCGGAAGGTTAGAGCATCATCGTGTCATCAATTTACAGAGAAACGAATTCATAAAATCAATATTTGTTTAACCCTTTTGTTTTCTATCCAAACCAAGTCAAACGTTAGAAACACATCAATGCCTCGTAATAAATAAATTTTATAGTGATGATGGCGCAGGAAGTGGTTGTCCAACCAAGTGACTTTAGCATTGGCCTCGAACAGTCGGCCCTTTGTCCGATATGCAATGTCGTGACCTTTAGATTTGCCTAAACATGCGGGATTTGGCTTCAATGTCAGAGCGCCGCTTTTGCCGGAGGCGATCGATTGCGGCAGCCATGACCTTGACCTTCGCTATGGGAGTGCAATTTTCAATGGAGCTTCCGCCTCGCCGCGCAACTTGTGTTTGAAAGCATCTCGTCAAGACGTACACAGTAAAATGTGGTGTGGCTTGTTATATATATCTATAAAAGGGTGAACGGAGTTAATATGTAGTCATTCTCAACGTGAATTTCCATGAGTAAAGGAGTAAATAAAACCGTCAAAACTCTAATAAATGTCTAAAATGTTAAATTGAAGTATAAAGCAATAGGAGTTCTCTGTTAGTAGTGGAATAACGCCTTTGAGTATCGTTTAATTTGCTGCAAAATAAAGCCGAAGGAGTTGTTTGATTAGCAGAATTCCGTTCTAGGTATGTACCCATGGAGGCATTTGAGCACTCTGTAGATAAATTAATTGTGACGTTATCATTGTAGTTTGTATCTGGATCGTGTATTTAGGAGTTGGAATATCTGAACTAGACTTCGGGATCGGAGCATCATCGTGTCATCAATTTACAGAGAAACGAATTCATAAAATCAACATTTGTTTATCCCTTTTGTTTTCTATCCAAACCAAGTCAAACGTTAGGAACACATCAATGCCTCGTAATAAATAAATTTTATAGTGATGACGGCGCAGGATGTGGTTGCTCCAGCAAGTGACTTTAGCCTTGGCCTCGAACAGTCGGCCATTTGTCCGATGTGCAATGTCGTGGCCTATAGATTTGCCTAAACATGCGGACTTTGGCTTCAAGATCAGAGCGCCGCTATTGCCCGAGGCGTTCGATTGCGGCAGCCATGACCTTGACCTTTGTTATGGGAGCTTCCGCCTCGCCGCGCAACTTGTGTTTGAAAGCATCTCGTCAAGACGTACACAGTAAAATGTAGTGTGGCTTGTTATATATATATCTATAAAAGGGTGAACTAGTTTGTATTTGGGGGTTGTAATCTCTGAGCTAGACTTCGAGATGGGAAGGTTATTATTATTATTATTATTATTATTATTATTAGCCGTTACTCGAGTCCGACTATAAAAATGTTACAGTCGATAAATTGTGTACAATAAAAAACAAGTAAAAGGTGTAGTCTATTGTAATTCCCATTCATCTACGGTGCACACGACTATGGCTATAGAGGCCAATTTGGGAGAGCACATGTCGACCGCAATCAGGACAAACATAGACCTGGTTAGGTCTTGGATTCGGCCTTCTTGCAGCAACATTTCCTTGATAGCTGGCCACAACCCCTCGCCATTCGGTTCTGTCCGCTGCAAGTTGTTCCCATTGCTCGTCTGCAATACCGCAGGATTTTAGATTTTCATGGAGAGCGTCTTTGAACCTCTTTCGTTGACCGCCACGCCTTCTTCTACCGCTTAGCAATTCACCATAAAGTGTACATTTAGGAAGGCGGTTATCATGCATACGATGAACGTGATCTGCCCATCTTAGGCGTGCTCTTGAAATAAGCACCTCAATTGGAAGGCTGTTTGCTCTCCTGAGTACTTCCACGTTTGATATGTGATGGAACCAACGGATTTTCATCATACTTCTGAGGTGTCTTTGCTGAAAACGTTCTAATTCTTTCACATGACGACGGTAAGTAACCCAGCTTTCACATCCATATAGCAGTGTTGGAATAACAACTGCTCTGTAGACGGCCATTTTCGTGGACAAAGCAAGGTCGTGGTTGTCAAATACTCTCTCTCTAAGTCCCCAGAATGCTCTAGATGCAGCGTTAATTCTATTGCGAATCTCGCTGTCCATGTTTGCTTTGTCATTAACAACGTTGCCTAAGTAATTGAACTGATCCACCACTTCAAGAGAATTTCCGTTAAGTGTAATGTCTATTTGGTTCACTTGATGAGGAGTTGACATAATCTTAGTCTTTCCAATGTTGATTTTAAGTCCCAAGGAATCATAGCTCTGGGCATACACATCTAAAAGTTCTTGAAGCTCTTCCGGCGTAGAGGCTAAAAGTGCACAGTCATCCGCATACTGGAGATCACAAATGAATCGTGTGCGTGTCTTCGTGAAAGCTCTAAAGCGCCCTATGTTAAAGAGACCGCCATCAAAACGGTATCTGAGACCTATTCCTCTGACTGTCAGTTTGTTGTCAACAATAATTGTTAGAGCAGTGGTAAACAAATTAAAGAGTAGGGGTGCCAGGACACATCCCTGCCTAACTCCAGTGAGAGTTTGGAAAGGTTCGGTTGCCTCATTATTATACATAACCTGGGCGTTGTTGTTTGTATGTAGACTGCGACATACTTCCACAAATTTTCTAGGGATACCTAAGCGGAACATAATTTTCCAGAGCACTTCCCTGTCCACCGAGTCAAACGCCTTGGTTAAATCAATGAAGGCCATGTGAATTTCTCCTTGATGTTCGAGTGCTTTTTCTTGAAGCTGTTTAAGTGTGAAGATTAAATCCGATGTGCCTCGGTTTGGTCTAAAGCCACTCTGTGTTTCAGGAAGTAACTTTTCCATAACAGGTGTTAGCCTATTTGCCATCGCTTTAGTGAGTATCTTCCCTCCAACAGCCAGGAGAGCTATACCCCTGTAATTTCCACAGTCCGCAGCGCTCCCTTTGTTTTTGAAGAGGTTGATTAAGAGTGTATCACGAAACTCCTGCGGAGCTTGACCACTTTCCCACACAACATCAAACAGTTTTTTGAGGTAGGGTATGAGCTCTGACGACACAGCTTTAAAGATCTCAGCTGGGAGTGAGTCGGCGCCGGGAGATTTGTTATTTTTTAGCTGCCCAATGGCGGTTAAGATCTCTTCCGTTGTTAGTGGTTTATCTAAGTCTTCGAAGGTGTCATATTGAGGGATAAGATTTATAATATCGTGATCGGCTTGACTTTGCTGGTTAAGAATGTTAGAGTAGTGTTCTTTCCATCGGGCTCTTATTTCCTGGTCTTCTTTGAGGAGATTTCCATTTAAATCTTTAATAGGGCACATATTTTTCCGACTGGGGCCGTACACTGCTTTTACTCCTTGAAAGAAATTCCTGTAGTCGTGTGAATCGGCGTACCTTTGAATTTCTCTGGCCTTGCGTGCCCACCACTCGTTCTTTATTCTTCTGATTTCGCGTTGCGTTTCATACTTAGATTGGGTAAAAGCTTCTGCTTTTGATGAGTCGTTGGGGTCGTTGATAGCGTTTTGGAAGGCAGTATGTTTGCGGTCAAGAAGTTCTTGTATAAAAGCTTCATTATCATTGAACCAGTCCTCCTGTTTTTTACTTGCTGCAGTGCCAAGAATTTCCTCACTCGCACTTTTTAAACTGTCTTTAATTTGTGTCCAGGTAGCAGCGACATCTACAGAATTGGTTTCTTCTAGTGCACTCAAATTCTCTTGAACTTTTTGCTTTAGCTGTTCGACGGTTTGTTGGTCACGCAATTTACTAATACAGAGACGGAGTCTACGTTTTACTTGAGTTCTTCGGTGTTTGGGTCTCATAACAATTTTCATTTTAGAGACAACAGGACGATGATCGGTCCAACATTCGCTATCAATGCGCGCCTTTGTAATTTGGACATCCTTGAGATGCTTCCTACGTACGATAACATAGTCCAGTAGATGCCAGTGACCTGATCTGGGGTGACGCCAGGTGCCTTTAAATTTATCCTTTTGTGGGAAAATGGTGTTTGTTATAACTAGATCATGTTCGGCGCATTTAGTTAGGAGTAGTTGACCGTTAGCGTTCATGTTGCCCAAACCGTTCTTGCCTATGATGCCTGGCCAGGTGTCTGCATCTCTCCCTACTCTAGCGTTAAAATCGCCAAGAATAACGAGTCGTTCTGTTTTAGGTATTCTACAGAGGGTTTCTTCCAGCTGTTGATAGAAGCTTTCCTTGGTTTCGTGACTTGCATCCAGAGTGGGAGCGTAGGCGCTTATTAGATTTACCGCGTTGCCATCTGATAGCTCATAGCGTAGCAGCATTAGACGCTCGGATAGGCCTTGTGGTACTTGTGTTAAGTTGGATACAAGTTGATTCCGAACGGCAAATCCTACTCCATGTTGTCTTCTTGAATTGGTGGGAAGACCTTTCCAATAGAAGGTGTAGTACTTTTCTGTGAGAGAGCCTTCCTCCAAAAATCGAGTTTCGCTGAGAGCTGCAACGTCAACATTGAGTCGGTGAAGTTCTCTATCTATTAGAGCAGTTCTTCTTTCAGGCCGATCGGTGCGAGTGCTGTCGTTCAAAGTACGAACATTCCAAGCGCCGTAGATGAAAGAATTAGCTTTGTTGGATTTAACTTGTCGGTGTTTTTTCGACATTCGATGAGGTGTCCCTGTGGGCACCCTCCCCCGGAGATCCGATTGGGAGGGTATTTTACCTCCGGATGATTTTGTCCCACTTGAACGCTCCATCATTTTTTTAAAGCCTTAATCGACTGAAGGTTAGGGAAGGGAAGGTTAGAGCATCGGCGTGTCATCAATTTAGAGAGAAACGAATTCATAAAATCGACATTTGTTTATCCTTTTTGTTTTCTATCCAAACTAAGTCAAACGTTAGAACCTCATCAATGCCTCGTATTAAAGAAATATTATAGTGATGACGGCGCAGGATGTGGTTGCTCCAGCAAGTGACTTTAGCCTTGTCATCGAATAGTCGGCCATTTGTCCGATGTGCAATGCCGTGGCCTTTAGATTTGCCTAAATATGCGGGCTTTGGCTTCAAGGTCAGAGCGCCGCTATTGCCCGAGGCGTTCGATTGCGACAGCCATGACCTTGACCTTCGCAATGGGAGTGCAATTTTCAAGTATGGGGCTTCCGCCTCGCCGCGTAACTTGTGTTTGAAAGCATATCGTCACGACGTACACAGTAAAATGTTTTGAGCTTGTTATATATATCTATAAAAGGGTGAACTGAGTTAACATGTAGTCATTCTTAACGTCAATTTCCATGAGTAAAGGAGTAAATAAAACCGGCAAAAACTTTAATAAAGGTCTAAAATGTTAAATTGAAGTATAAAGCAACAGGAGTTCTCTGTTAGTAGCGGAATAGCGCCTTTGAGTATCGTTTAATTTGCTGCAAAATAAAGCCGAAGGAGTAGTTTAATTAGCAGATTTCCGTTCTAGGTTTACACCCATGACGCATTTGAGCACTCAACAGATAAAGTAATTGTGACGTTATCATTGTAGTTTGTATCTGGATCGTGTATTTTGGAGTTGGAATCTCTACTAGGCTTCGGGATCGGAAGGTTAGAGCATCGGCGTGTCATCAACTTACAGAGAAACGAATTCATAAAATCAACAATTGTTTATCCCTTTTGTTTTCTATCCAATCCAAGTCAAACATTAGAACAACACCAATGCCTCGTATTAAATAAATTTTATAGTGATGATGGCGCAGGAAGTGGTTGTCCAACCAAGTGACTTTAGCATTGGCCTCGAACAGTCGGCCCCTTGTCCGATATGCAACGTCGTGTCCTTTAGATTTGCCTAAACATGCGGGATATGGCTTCAAGGTCAGAGCGCCGCTATTGCCGAGGCGTTCGATTGCGACAGCCATGACCTTGACCTTCGTTATGGGAGTGCAATTTTCAAGTATGGAGCTTCCGCCTCGCCGCGTAACTTAAATTTGAAAGCATCTCGTCAATACGTACACAGTAAAATGTGGTAAGGCTTGTTATATATATTTATAAAAGGGTGAAATGAATTAACACGTAGTCATTCTCAACGTCAATATCCATGAGTAAAGGAGTAAATAAAACCGGTAAAAACTTTAATAAACGTCTAAAATGTTAAATTGAATTATAAAGCAACAGGAGTTCTCTGTTAGTAGCGGAATAACGCCTTTGAGTATCGTTTAACTTGCTACAAAATAAAGCCGATGGAGTAGCTTGATTAGCAGATTTCCGTTCTAGGTATGCACCCATGGGCGCATTTGAGCACTCTGTAGATAAGTAATTGTGACGTTATTATTATAGTTTGGTTCCGGATCGTGGATTCGGGAGTAGAAATCTCTGAACTAGACGTCGGGAAGGGAAGGTAGAGCGGGCGTGTCATCAATTTACGGAGAAACGAATTCATAAAATCGACATTTGTTTATCCTTCTTGTTTTCTATCCAAACTAAGTCAAACGTTAGAACCTCATCAATGCCTCGTATTAAAGAAATATTATAGTGATGACGGCGCAGGATGTGGTTGCTCCAGCAAGTGACTTTAGCCTTGGCATCGAATAGTCGGCCATTTATCCAATGTGCAATATCATGGCCTTTAGATTTGCCTAAACATGCGGGCTTTGGCTTCAAGGTCAGAGCGCCGCTATTGCCCTAGGCCATCAGTTGCGGCAGCCATGACCTTGACCTTCGCTACGGGAGTGCAATTTTCAAGTATGGGGCTTCCGCCTCGCCGCGCAACTTGTGTTTGAAAGCATCTCGTCGAGACGTACACAGTAAGATGTGGGTGGTGTGGCTTGTTATATATATCTATAAAAGGGTGAACTGAGTTAACATGTAGTCATTCTTAACGTCAATTTCCATGAGTAAAGGAGTAAATAAAACCGGCAAAAACTTTAATAAAGGTCTAAAATGATAAATTGAAGTATAAAGCAACAGGAGTTCTCTGTTAGTAGCGGAATAACGCCTTTGAGTATCGTTTAACATGCTGCAAAGTAAAGCCGAAGGAGTAGTGTGATTAGCAGATTTCCGTTCTAGGTAATTACCCATGGAGGCATTTGAGCACTCTGTAGATAAATTAATTGTGACGTTATCATTGTAGTTTGTAACTGGATCGTGTATTTAGGAGTTGGAATATCTGAACTAGACTTCGGGATCGGAAGGTTAGAGCATCATCGTGTCATCAATTTTCAGAGAAACGAATTCATAAAATCGACATTTGTTTATCCTTTTTGTTTTCTATCCAAACTAAGTCAAACGTTAGAACCTCATCAATGCCTCGTATTAAAGAAATATTATAGTGATGACGGCGCAGGATGTGGTTGATCCAGCAAGTGACTTTAGCCTTGGCATCGAATAGTCGGCCATTTGTCCGATGTGCAATGTCGTGGCCTTTAGATTTACCTAAATATGCGGGCTTTGGCTTCAAGGTCAGAGCGCCGCTATTGCCCGAGGCGTTCGATTGCGACAGCCATGACCTTGACCTTCGCTATGGGAGTGCAATTTTCAAGTATGGGGCTTCCGCCTCGCCGCGTAACTTGTGTTTGAAAGCATATCGTCACGACGTACACAGTAAAATGTGGTATGGCTTGTTATACTGAATTAACGTAAACATGCGGGCCTTGGCTTCAAAGTCAGTGCGCTGCTATTGTCCGAGGTCATCGATCGCGGCAGCCATGAGCTTGACTTTTGCTATGGGAGCTTCCGCCTCGCCGCGCAACTTGTGTTTGAAAGCATCTCGTCAATACGTACACAGTAAAATGTGGTGTGGCTTGTTATACTGAATTAACATGTAGTCATTCTTAACGTCAATTTCCATGAGTAAAGGAGTAAATAAAACCGGCAACATCTCTAATAAATATCTAAAATGTTAAATTGAAGTATAAAGCAACAGGAGTTTTCTGTTAGAAGCAGAATAACGCCTTTGAGTATCGTTTAACTTGCTGGAAAATAAAGCCGAAGGAGCAGTTTAATTAGCAGATTTCCGTTCTAGGTTTGCACCCCTGACTCATTTGAGCACTCTACAGATAAAGTAATTGTGACGTTATCATTGTAGTTTGTATCTGGATCGTGCATTTGGGAGTTGAAATATCTGAACTAGACTTCGGGATCGCAAGGTTAGAGCATCATCGTGTCATCAATTTACAGAGAAACGAATTCATAAAATCAACATTTGTTTATCCCTTTTGTTTACTATCCAAACCAAGTCAAACGTTAGAAAGACATCAATGCCTCGTATTAAATAAATATTATAGTGATGACGGCGCAGGATGTGGTTGCTCCAGCAAGTGACTTTAGCCTTGGCCTCGAACAGTCGGCTATTTTGTGAACGATCCATGCTTTTGATGGAAGTCTGAAGGACGTATTTTTTGTTCGAAAAACTTAGAAAAATTGAAAAAAAATAGGAAAAAGAAAAAATTAATTTTCTTTTTCCTCAACCTTTTCTAAATACTAAATAAAAATATTACGTTCACAAAATTTTTAGGGTTCAAGTGACTGTTTCAGACGGAGATTAATGGATAAATCATACTTACTGTCGTTTATGCTTAACTGCGGCTCTGATGGTACTAATTGGAAGACGTCGTAACACTATAAATCTAACACTGTCTGTTTTACACTCTCTTAAAATTTAAATCTGAAAGGGAAATTTTGTTAGAAAACACAAGTAAAAGACAATATAAAGTTCAAAAAATGTATATTAAATCTTTAAAAAAAATGTATGTTTTTACAACAACTTCTTCAGAGAAAATGTTAACAAACAATGGTCTGACCCGTGTACAACACATGGTGAGGAACGGGACGATTCATACGGTACCAACTACCATCCAATATGCAGTTTGAAAAGCTAACGATGCACAAAAAGATTCAAGGAACAGTTCATGTAACTGAAATTTTGGTGGGCTTATGCTTGCCTGTCTTTATAAACGTATTTATTAATTCACATAAATTTTGGTCGCTCCTCGGAGCTTAAAATTGCTTGAAGCGTATCTACTTCGTTTGTATTATGCAATAACAAATTTTACGTTCAGGCAAGGCAGATCCCATGCACGTGTGAGTACATGGTAATAATACTTTTTTGACTCCGAATCACTGAGGAACCGGTTTAGGGCAAACCCCGTCAAAACACATCATTTCCCCGTCAAATCCGACTGCTAGGAAATGATGGGGGTCCCATGTCGCTAAGGGCTATTTTCGCTATAACTTCCGATATACTTTGGATAGTCGTTGGACTAACTTGTCCTCATATTCAACACTTCGTAAGAGTTGCAGTGCTTGACAACGTGGATTCGTAAAAGGGTTTTTAATCTTGGAAATTTGGAAGTTCAAGTCCAATTTTATGATACTTTCTAAAATTGGGTGGTCGGGGCGACATTACGTCCCTGTGCAGCGACATTTACTACACTTACCAAATTAACGCTCCTCGAAGAGTTAGCGAAAATTTGGCATAAAAAACGCTCCGAAGAGCAAAAATATATTTCCAAGGATTAAAAACCTCCTCCACGGCGTTTTTACGTGAAGCACGCTTTTCTTACGAAATATTTCCTAAGTCGGATTTTGTTACAACGTCGAAAAGTATATCGGGGTTATAGCGTTCTTTAACACTCCCCTCCTTTCCGTGAATCTTTTTGTGTAACGTTTGGTAAATTGTTTGTTTGAAAATAAAATGGATCATTGGATGTAGTCTCCCATGTGTTGTATTCGGTTATCGTTCAGACCGGCCTATCTGAACAAAACATAGATGCAAATCTAAAAAATGGTGATAAACTTGAACATATATCGATGCATAGCATTCGATTGAATTATTGAACATTGTGTTTCAAAAATGGCATAAAAAGAAAAAATCGAAAATCCTCCGATTCTCGATGACACAACACAAACACTTTCGACGCACTTATCTTTCTTAGTGTTCTTCCACTAATGCGGGCTTGCGTCTGCTCCTCCTCGTGTCTATGCCTCGTCGATCACCTTCGGTGTCGAACTGCCTTCTGGAACAGCTTAGGTGGTCCTCGGACTGCTTGCTCCAGCTATACATTGGTTCTGCTCGGTTTATATGAAACAATAAAACAAAATTTTAGTAAAATGTTTGTTTACGTCCCGTCTGGGGATCTGCGACCGATAACATATCGTCGTCTTTGAGAATGGAACATTGAATTTTGTTGACTTATATTGGTTGAAATGGTTTCCGAGTAGTTAAAAAATCTCTTCTTGGGAGAAATCTGCGACCGATATCACATCGTCGTCTTTGAGAATAGGAACATTGAATTTTGTTGACTTATATTGATTGAAATAGTTTTTATTTAAAATCTCTTCTTGGGAGAAATCTGCGACAGAATCTGCATCCGTCGGATCGTTGCATCTGCCCCTCCAGCAGACGTGGCGGCATCTCGCCCTTGAGTTGCTAGACTCGTCTGAATCGCGCTCTGCGTCAGAGTTGTCGTCTTTCCATGCCGTGCCAATGGAACATTTGTTTGGACCCTTTGGGTCGGACTCTGCTTACAGATGAATGTTTAATAACATTTGAGGACTTAGAAAAATTATAAAAAATACCAACTCTGCCGGACACGGTCAGAGTTGCTGCAGTGAATTTGGAAGAATTGTATGGATACAATATCCTCAGATGAAAATAACTTGTAAAAAATGCATAAAAAATACCAACTTTTGCCTGACACGACAAGAAGTTGGTATGGAAATTTTGATATAAAATAAACCTAGCACTAAGTTAAAACTTAGCCTAGGTTGAAAAATGTTATAAAAAGATGATTGAATCTCCAGAACTGGATTCTGAATCAGAAGTGGAAGCATCTCGTGGCGGTGCATGGATTTGTACAACCGTTTGCTCCGGCGGTAGAGGTTCTGTGGAATCGTCTGAGAACGGGGAATCATTTCCATCGAGTGATGTTCCGCCTGGACTAGCATTTTCTTCATCGGAAGATTCGATTTCCAAGTTGTGCTCCTCTGGCGGGGCTGGTCTCAAATCATCGACATGTACTCTTGTCGTTGCATTTCCCTTTTGCACGAGATACACCTCGTCTGAAAACTTCTTCAGAATTCTGGTTGGGCCTGACCAAGACGGCGTGAAGGTATGTACCTTCTTTTTTCTCTTACTCATGACTCTGTCTCCTACTTTGTAGACGATCGGAGTGACGGCCTCTTTCGGCGCATATTTCTGTTTATAATTTTGTTGGGCCTGACGGGCTTCCTTGATTCGCTCGTATCGTGGAAGCGTTTGTTGCTTGGCTCTTTCTTGCCTCCAGGCATACAAATCCCATTCGCCTCTTTCGGCTGGATCATATCCTAACACGACCATGCTAGGTGTTTGATTTGTAGCGGCGTTCCTACGATTTCTTAATATGTATGTCATTTGATGCACGTAGCGATCCCAAGTGTCGTTTGGCTTTTTGAATAAAAGAGTCTTTAGAATTTTCTTGCATTCCTGCACCCGTCGTTCCACGGGGTTGGACTGTTGGTGATATGCTGGAATTAAGTATCGTTCGATACCATTCCTTTCGCAAAATGTGATGTACCATTCGGAATTGAAATGACCACCGTTGTCTGATATTATGACTCGAGGGACTCCGAATCTTGCTACTATTTCTTCGTCGATATATTTGGCTATCGTTCTGCCGTCGACCTGAATGTATGCCTTTGCCTCTATCCATTTACTGAAAACGTCTTCGACGATAATCATATATCTGTTTTCGGCGTCTTTAGTCCTCTGCAGCGGGCCAATTACGTCGACGCTCAAGGTTTCAAATGCATTTTGTGGTGCATGACTTCTAAGTGGAGCATTGGGTTGGGCTTGTCTTGTCTTTACAGACTGGCATATCAGACAGTCGTTTATGTATTTGCCTACGATCCTGGCCATGTTATTGAAATAGTAGCGTTTCGCTATTTTCCTGAGAGTCTCGTCTCTTCCTGGATGACATGCTTCATCTCGGTCATGATAATGGTAAATCAATTCCTTTATTTTCCTCTTTGGAACTATTAATTTAAAATTTGTATCGCAATCTTTAAAAAGTACATCGTCTTGGACGTGAAAATTTTGCATAAAAATAAGATCCGCATCGGAACGTTGTTCCTGTTGAAATAGATCATTCCAACGGCGGATCTTGTCTTGAATATCTCTTGAACTCAATTGAGCCTGTACGATATCTTCGTATATTTCTGAATGCGTTAAAACAGAAATACGTTCTGGACACTTATAATTTGGTAGGAACATTCTTTCCTCTTCATCGTCTGTCTCGACATACTGATTTTGTGGGTTACGACTTAGAAAATCTGCTAATAAATTTTCCTTTCCTGGACAGTGTTCAATTTTGAATGCATATTCTTGCAATAGTAATGACCATCGAGTAAATTTTGTTTTGTCGTCCTTATGTTTGTTTAACCAAAGTAACGCCCTGTTGTCCGTCTTCACCAAGAACGGTTTGTCTGCTAAGTACATCTTGTACTTTTTAATATAGTTCACCACCGCCAAGCATTCTAGCTCGTTTATGTGGTAACGTCTCTCCGCTGGAGATAACGTGTTGCTTGCATACGAGATTATGTATTTTTCGCCGTTGTCGCCTAATTGATATAATACGGCCGAAAGGCCTTGGAGGGATGCATCTGTTTGCAAAATGAATTGACGTGAAAAATCCGGCCGATGGAGTTCCAGCGGTCCGGATAATAATTCTTTTAATTTTCTAAACGCTTCATCGCATGTATGGTTCCAGTGAAAACGATTTTCCTTCGAAAGAAGTTTCGTTAGTGGCTTCGTGATCATCGCCACATTTGGTAGATATTCTCGTACCCAGTTGCAAAGCCCTAGGAAACTTTGTAGCTGCTTTTTCGTAGCTGGAACGGGATAATTTTGAATTTGTAAGACATGTTTTTCTAATGGTTGGGAAGTATCGGTTCTAATTGTATGGCCTAAATATTGAATTTCATTCGTCGCTATTACACACTTTTCCGGTGACACTTTCAGATTGTGTAGACGTAGTCTTTCAAAGACTAATCTCAAGTGGGACATATGCTCCTTCACGTTTACGCTGTAAACGATTATATCATCTAAATACACTTTACAGAAATGGTGCAGGTAACCCGTTAAAACGTCCTTTGCCATGAATTTCTGAAAGGTACAGGGAGCTGTCTTGAGTCCGAAAGGCATGACATTGAATCTGTAAGCTGCCCCATCAGGAGTGGTAAAAGTCGAAAAATCTTTTGATGCTTCATCTAGCGGTATTTGCCAATATCCACTTTTTAAATCCAACACAGAAAAAATCTTCGAATTGCCTAAATCTTTAATACTTTCGTGTATTTTTGGTAAGACGGAAGCCTCGTCTTCAGTCATTTCATTCAAATGGCGATAGTCGATGCAAAATCGTGGTTTCTTGTCCGAGCGTTTTATTATCACTGGTGGTGAACTATATTGGGCAGTGCTAGGTTCGATGACGCCAGCTTTTAACATCTCTTCGATTTGGTCGTACATAATTTTCTTAGTACTCGGAGACATCGGATATGGTCTGATATTAAATGGTTTCGTGTCTTTCACTGTAATTTTGTGTTTCACAGTCACTGTGGTTGCTTGAGTCGGTTCCGCAGTGAACAGATCGACAAATTCTTCGAACAGCGGCCGTAGAAATTTGTCATTTATAACAAGCTCTTCAGGAAGCTTTGCCTGCTGTCTCTCCCTCTGAGAAGCTTGATTCCAGAAGACGGTAATACGCTCTTCCGTGCCGGCATATAGGCATTTTCTGCCATAATCATAGGCGACATTGTTCATATATAAGAATGGTGATCCTAATATTATCGTTTCGTTTAAATTTTCGATTACTTGAAAATCAATTTCAAAAGAGGTGCCTGAAATTATTACTTGTAATTTTGTCGTGCCAAGAGAGTCCACCATTCGATCTCCGCACGCCATAGCAAATGATCGACGTGTCGTGAGATTTTTAAAATTATCCAACATCCTCGGATGGATAACGTTTCGCGTCGAGCCTGAATCTATCAGTGCGTCGACCGCATGTTCATTTATTTGAACTTTTATACGAGGCAAAGGGAACGCTTCGCTCATATAATTTATTGACTCTCTTGTCTTGTGCAGAGGAGCGTCGTAGTGGTCATGAGTATCGGAAAAAATTACTGGACATTGCTGCCGCCTTGGTTCGGCCGTTGTGCCGGGGATCTTGCAGATGGACCCTGGCCTGGGTCTCTGGCCCCTCGAAAGTTTCCCGGTCTCCTGTTGAGATGAGGGTTATTCGGACACTGACTATGGAAGTGCCACTGCACTGTGTCTGTGCAGTATCGGCACGGGGTAGCCGGTCGGTCGGGTACTCGGAATTTCCCCGATCCGCCATTAAAATTGTTTTGCCTGCGGTCAGGATTCACTGATCCGCTTGATAAATTAGGCATAAAAATAGGACGACCAGGCGCTCTGCCTGGACCGTCCTGTCGAGATACGTCCTCTCGGAAATGCACCCTCGGTGCTGTCGGAGTTGGGCTTCCATTGCTCCTTATACTTGAATTTTGTGGACTGATGTGTCCCGGCTCTCGATAGTAAGACGCGCGGGACAGACGTTGATCAATAAGCTGGATTAGCGACGTCTGTTCGTCAGCTGAATCCCGCTCGACGTTAGTAGCCGCTGCTATTAACATCTCGGTGTTTGAAATTAGGTTGCTTCTCAAGCGTGACCTAATTTCTGGACGCAGTTGGTCCATGATGACCCGAGCTCTGATGGCTTCGGATTTAAAGGGATCAATACGATCGAAAAGACAGGTTTTCCTTGTGATAAACACTGCCGTGTCGTCTAAAGACGTTTGCTTGACGGCATACAGTTGAGCAATAGCTCGTGACTGTATGTCGGGAGAATTAAATCTCGTAAGGAATCTTTCCTTGAATAAGGCATACGAAGTAGTCAACGTCCTAAATTGTTCGGACCATCGTTGAGCTTCGCCCTTGAGTTGGCCGGTTACGTTATGGAGGCGATCATAGTCGTGGCTTATGCGAGCTCTGTCGAAATATTCCTCCATAATTTTCAGAAATGCTTCTGGATCTTCATGATCAAGCCCATGGAACGTCACGTTCGGACATCTTTGTCTCTCATGGGGCGTACAGGTCGACACGTTCTGTATCGCCTGCACGAAGCCCTCTGCCATTTTCAGAAACATACTCTCCATCGAAGCAGTTTGTGGCTGTGAAGCTGATAAATTAACATTATCTCCCTCCGGAAACAGTCGCTGTGGTTCTATCCCTCTAGAACCGTCGTCGACGAGCGGTGCGGTGACTCGCTCATAAAATTCTCTTGGGGTCGACCCCTCGGAGTCTTCCGCCATGAATGAGAAAGGATTTGTTGGGTTTGGGGACGGCATGGTCCCTGCTCGGGCGCCATGTGAACGATCCATGCTTTTGATGGAAGTCTGAAGGACGTATTTTTTGTTCGAAAAACTTAGAAAAATTGAAAAAAAATAGGAAAAAGAAAAAATTAATTTTCTTTTTCCTCAACCTTTTCTAAATACTAAATAAAAATATTACGTTCACAAAATTTTTAGGGTTCAAGTGACTGTTTCAGACGGAGATTAATGGATAAATCATACTTACTGTCGTTTATGCTTAACTGCGGCTCTGATGGTACTAATTGGAAGACGTCGTAACACTATAAATCTAACACTGTCTGTTTTACACTCTCTTAAAATTTAAATCTGAAAGGGAAATTTTGTTAGAAAACACAAGTAAAAGACAATATAAAGTTCAAAAAATGTATATTAAATCTTTAAAAAAAATGTATGTTTTTACAACAACTTCTTCAGAGAAAATGTTAACAAACAATGGTCTGACCCGTGTACAACACATGGTGAGGAACGGGACGATTCATACGGTACCAACTACCATCCAATATGCAGTTTGAAAAGCTAACGATGCACAAAAAGATTCAAGGAACAGTTCATGTAACTGAAATTTTGGTGGGCTTATGCTTGCCTGTCTTTATAAACGTATTTATTAATTCACATAAATTTTGGTCGCTCCTCGGAGCTTAAAATTGCTTGAAGCGTATCTACTTCGTTTGTATTATGCAATAACAAATTTTACGTTCAGGCAAGGCAGATCCCATGCACGTGTGAGTACATGGTAATAATACTTTTTTGACTCCGAATCACTGAGGAACCGGTTTAGGGCAAACCCCGTCAAAACACATCATTTCCCCGTCAAATCCGACTGCTAGGAAATGATGGGGGTCCCATGTCGCTAAGGGCTATTTTCGCTATAACTTCCGATATACTTTGGATAGTCGTTGGACTAACTTGTCCTCATATTCAACACTTCGTAAGAGTTGCAGTGCTTGACAACGTGGATTCGTAAAAGGGTTTTTAATCTTGGAAATTTGGAAGTTCAAGTCCAATTTTATGATACTTTCTAAAATTGGGTGGTCGGGGCGACATTACGTCCCTGTGCAGCGACATTTACTACACTTACCAAATTAACGCTCCTCGAAGAGTTAGCGAAAATTTGGCATAAAAAACGCTCCGAAGAGCAAAAATATATTTCCAAGGATTAAAAACCTCCTCCACGGCGTTTTTACGTGAAGCACGCTTTTCTTACGAAATATTTCCTAAGTCGGATTTTGTTACAACGTCGAAAAGTATATCGGGGTTATAGCGTTCTTTAACAATTTGTCCGATGTGCAATGTCGTGGCCTTTAAATTTGCCTAAACATGCGGGCTTTGGCTACAAGGTCAGAGCGCCGCTATTGCCCGAGGCGAACGATTGCGACAGTCATGACCTTGACCTTCGCTACGGGAGTGCAATTTTCAAGTATGGGGCTTCCGCCTCGCCGCGTAACTTGTGTTTGAAAGCATCTCGTCACGACGTACACAGTAAAATGTGGTGTGGCTTGTTATATATATCTATAAATGGGTGAACTGAGTTAACATGTAGTCATTCTTAACGTCAATTTCCATGAGTAAAGGAATAAATAAAACCGGCAGAAACTCCAATAAATGTCTAAAATGTTAAATTGAAGTATATAGCAACAGGAGTTCTCTGTTAGTAGCGGAATAACGCCTTTGAGTATCGTTTAACTTGCTGCAAAATAAAGCCGAAGGAGTAGTTTGATTAGCAAATTTCCGTTCTAGATTTGCACCCATGACGCATTTGAGCACTCTACAGATAAAGTAATTGTGACGTTATCATTGTAGTTTGTATCTGGATCGTGTATTGTGGAGTTGGAATCTCTGCACTAGACTTCGGGATCGGAAGGTTAGAGCATCGGCGTGTTATCAATTTACAGAGAAACGAATTCATAAAATCAACATTTGCTTATCCCTTTTGCTTTCTATCCAAACCAAGTCAAACGTTAGAATCACATCAATGCCTCGTATTAAATAAATTTTATAGTGATGATGGCTCAGGAAGTGGTTGTCCAACCAAGTGACTTTAGCATTGGCCTCGAACAGTCGGCCCTTTGTCCGATATGCAATGTCGTGACCATTAGATTTGCCTAAACATGCGGGCTTTGGCTTCAAGGTCAGAGCGCCGCTATTGCTCGAGGCGACCTATTACGGCAGCCATGACCTTGACCTTCGCTATGGGAGTGCAATTTTCAAGTATGGGGCTTCCGCCTCGCTTGTGTTTGAAAGCATCTCGTCAAGACGTACACAGTAAAATGTGGTGTGGCTTGTTATATATATCTATAAAATGGTGAACTGAGTTAACATGTAGTCATTCTTAATGTCAATTTCCATGAGTAAAGCAGTAAATAAAACCGGCAAAAACTCTAATAAATGTCTAAAATGTTAAATTGAAGTATAAAGCAATAGGAGTTCTTTGTTAGTAGGGGAATAACGCCTTTGAGTATCGTTTAATTTGCTGCAAAATAAAGCCGAAGGAGTAGTTTGATTAGCAGATTTCCGTTCTAGGTTTGCACCCATGACGCATTTGAGCACTCTACAGATAAAGTAATTGTGACGTTATCATTGTAGTTTGTATCTGGATCGTGTATTGGGGAATTGGAATCTCTGTACTAGACTTCGGGATCGGGAGGTTAGAACATCGGCGTGTCATCAATTTACACAGAAAGGAATTTATATAATCAACATTTTTATCCCTTTTGCTTTCTATCCAAACCAAGTCAAACGTTAGAACCACATCAATGCCTCGTATTAAATAAATTTTATAGTGATGATGGCGCAGGAAGTGGTTGTCCAATCAAGTGATTTTAGCATTGGCCTCGAACAGTCGGCCCTTTGTCCGATATGCAATGTCGTGGCCTTTAGATTTGCCTAAAGATGCGGGCTTTGGCTTCAAGGTCAGAGCGCCGCTATTGCCCGAGGCGTTCGATTGCGACAGCCATGACCTTGACCTTCGCTATGGGAGTGCAATTTTCAAGTATGGAGCTTCCGCCTCGCCGCGTAACTTAAATTTGAAAGCATCTCGTCAATACGTACACAGTAAAATGTGGTAAGGCTTGTTATATATATTTATAAAAGGGTGAACTGAATTAACACGTAGTCATTCTCAACGTCAATATCCATGAGTAAAGGAGTAAATAAAACCGGTAGAAACTTTAATAAACGTCTAAAATGTTGAATTGAATTATAAAGCAACAGGAGTTCTCTGTTAGTAGCGGAATAACGCCTTTGAGTATCGTTTAACTTGCTACAAAATAAAGCCGAAGGAGTAGCTTGATTAGCAGATTTCCGTACTAGGTATGCACCCATGGGCGCATTTGAGCACTCTGTAGATAAGTAATTGTGACGTTATTATTATAGTTTGGATCCGGATCGTGGATTCGGGAGTAGAAATCTCTGAACTAGACGTCGGGAAGGGAAGGTAGAGCGGGCGTGTCATCAATTTACGGAGAAACGAATTCATAAAATCGACATTTGTTTATCCTTTTTGTTTTCTATCCAAACCAAGTCAAACGTTAGAAACACATCAATGCCTCGTATTATATAAATTTTATAGTGATGATGGCGCAGGAAGTGGTTGTCCAACAAAGTGACTTTAGCCTTGGCATCGAATAGTCGGCCATTTGTCCGATGTGCAATGTCGTGGCCTTTAGATTTGCCTAAATATGCGGGGTTTGGCTTCAAGGTCAGAGCGCCGCTATTGCCCGAGGCGTTCGATTGCGACAGCCATGACCTTGACCTTCGCTATGGGAGTGCAATTTTCAAGTATGGGGCTTCCGCCTCGCCGCGTAACTTGTGTTTGAAAGCATCTCGTCAAGACGTACACAGTAAAATGTGGTGTGACTTGTTATATATATTTATAAAAGGGTGAACTGAATTAACATGTAGTCATTCTCAACGTCAATTTACATGGGTAAAGGAGTAAATAATACCGGCAAAAACTCCAATAAATGTCTAAAATGTTAAATTGAAGTATAAAGCAACAGGAGTTCTCTGTTAGTAGCGGAATAACGCCTTTGAGTATCGTTTAATTTGCTGCAAAATAAAGCCGAAGGAGTAGTTTGATTAGCAGATTTCCGTTCTAGGTTTGCACCCATGACGCATTTGAGCACTCTACAGATAAAGTAATTGTGACGTTATCATTGTAGTTTGTATCTGGATCGTGTATTGGGGAATTGGAATCTCTGCACTAGACTTCGGGATCGGAAGGTTAGAGCATCGGCGTGACATCAATTTACAGAGAAACGAATTCATAAAGTCAACATTTGCTTATCCCTTTTGCTTTCTATCCAAACCAAGTCAAACGTTAGAATCACATCAATGCCTCGTATTAAATAAATTTTATAGTGATGATGGCTCAGGAAGTGGTTGTCCAACCAAGTGACTTTAGCATTGGCCTCGAACAGTCGGCCCTTTGTCCGATATGCAATGTCGTGACCATTAGATTTGCCTAAACATGCGGGCTTTGGCTTCAAGGTCAGAGAGAAGCTTTTGCCGGAGGCGATCGATTGCGGCAGCCATGACCTTGGCCTTCGCTACGGGAGTGCAATTTACAAGTATGGGGCTTCCGCCTCGCCGCGTAACTTGTGTTTGAAAGCATCTCGTCACGACGTACACAGTAAAATGTGGTGTGGCTTGTTATATATATCTATAAATGGGTGAACTGAGTTAACATGTAGTCATTCTTAACGTCAATTTCCATGAGTAAAGGAATAAATAAAACCGGCAGAAACTCCAATAAATGTCTAAAATGTTAAATTGAAGTATAAAGCAACAGGAGTTCTCTGTTAGTAGCGGAATAACGCCTTTGAGTATCGTTTAATTTGCTGCAATATAAAGCCGAAGGAGTAGTTTGATTAGCAGATTTCCGTTCTAGGTATGCACCCATGGACGCATTTGAGCACTCTGTAGATAAAGTAATTGTGACGTTATCATTATAGTTTGGATCCGGATCGTGAATTCGGGAGTAGAAATCTCTGAATTGGACGTCGGGATCGGAAGGTAGTGCCGTCGTGTTATCAATATACGGAGAAACGAATTCATAAAATCAACATTTGTTTATCCCTTTTGTTTTCTATCCAAACCAAGTCAAACGTTAGAACTACATCAATGCCTCTTATTAAATAAATTTTATAGTGATGATGGCGCAGGAAGTGGTTGTCCAACCAAGTGACTTTAGCATTGGCCTCGAACAGTCGGCCCTTTGTCCGATATGCAATGCCGTGGCCTTTAGATTTGCCTAAACATGGGGGCTTTGGCTTCAAGGTCAGAGAGCCGCTTTTGCTGGAGGCGATCGATTGCGGCAGCCATGACCTTGACCTTCGCTATGGGAGCTTCCGCCTCGCCGCGCAACCTGTGTTTGAAAGCATCTCGTCAAGACGTACACAGTAAAATGTTTTGGGCTTGTTATATATATCTATAAAAGGGTGAACTGTGTTAACATGTAGTCATTCTTAACGTCAATTTCCATGAGTAAAGGAGTAAATAAAACCGTCAAAACTCTAATAAATGTCTAAAATGTTAAGTTGAAGTATAAAGCAACAGGAGTTCTCTGTTAGTAGCGGAACAACGCCTTTGAGTATCGTTTAACTTGCTGCAAAATAAAGCCGAAGGAGTAGTTTGATTAGCAGATTTCCGTTCTAGGTTTGCACCCCTGACTCATTTGAGCACTCTACAGATAAAGTAATTGTGACGTTATCATTGTAGTTTGTATCTGGATCGTGCATTTGGGAGTTGGAATATCTGAACTAGACTTCGGGATCGGAAGGTTAGAGCATCATCGTGTCATCAATTTACAGAGAAACGAATTCATAAAATCAACATTTGTTTATCCCTTTTGTTTACTATCCAAACCAAGTCAAACGTTAGAAACACATCAATGCCTCGTATTAAATAAATATTATAGTGATGACGGCGCAGGATGTGGTTGCTCCAGCAAGTGGCTTTAGCCTTGGCCTCGAACAGTCGGCCATTTGTCCGATGTGCAATGTCGTGGCCTTTAAATTTGCCTAAACATGCGGGCTTTGGCTACAAGGTCAGAGCGCCGCTATTGCCCGAGGCGAACGATTGCGACAGCCATGACCTTGACCTTCGCTATGGGAGTGTAATTTTCAAGTATGGAGCTTCCGCCTCGCCGCGTAACTTGAATTTGAAAGCATCCCGTCAATACGTACACAGTAAAATGTGGTCTAGCTTGTTATATATATTTACAAAAGGGTGAACTGAATTAACATGTAGTCTTCTCAACGTCAATTTCCATGAGTAAAGGAGTAAATAAAACCGGCAAAACCTTTAGTAAAGGTCTAAAATGTTAAATAGAAGTATAAAGCAACAGGAGTTCTCTGTTAGTAGCGGAATAACGCCTTTGAGTATCGTTTAACTTGCTGCAAAATAAAGCCGAAGGAGTAGTGTGATTAGCAGATTTCCGTTCTAGGTATGCACCCATGGATGCATTTGAGCACTCTGTAGATAAAGTAATTGTGACGTTATCATTATAGCTTGGATCCGGATCGTGGACTCGGGAGTAGAAATATCTGAACTGGATGTCGGGAAGGAAATGTAGAGCGGGCGTGTCATCAATATACAGAGAAACGAATTCATAAAATCAACATTTGCTTATCCCTTTTGTTTTCTATCCAAACCAAGTCAAACGTTAGAAACACATCAATGCCTCGTATTATATAAATTTTATAGTGATGATGGCGCAGGAAGTGGTTGTCCAACCAAGTGACTTTAGCATTGCCCTCGAACAGTCGGCCCCTTGTCCGATATGCAACGTCGTGACCTTTAGATTTGCCTAAACATGCGGGATATGGCTTCAAGGTCAGAGCGCCGCTATTGCCCGAGGCGAACGATTGCAGCAGCCGTGACCTTGACCTTCGCTATGGGAGTGCAATTTTCAAGTATGGAGCTTCCGCCTCGCCGCGCAACTTGAGTTTGAAAGCATCTCGTCACGACGTACGCTGTAAAATGTGGTGCGGCTTGTTATATATATTTATAAAAGGGTGAACTGAATTAACATGTAGTCATTCTCAACGTCAATTTCCATGAGTAAAGGAGTAAATAAAACCGGCATAAACTTTAATAAGGGTCTAAAATGTTTAAATCAAGTATAAGGCAATAGGAGTTCTCTGTTAGTAGGTGAATAACGCCTTTGAGTATCGTTTAATTTGCTGCAAAATAAAGCCGAAGGAGTAGTTTGATTAGCAGATTTCCGTTCTAGGTATGTACCCATGGAGGCATTTGAGCACTCTGTAGATAAAGTAATTGTGACGTTATCATTGTAGTTTGTATCTGGATCGTGTATTTAGGAGTTGGAATATCTGAACTAGACTTCGGGATCGGAAGGTTAGAGCATCATCGTGACATCAATTTACAGAGAAACGAATTCATAAAATTGACATTTGTTTATCCTTTTTGTTTTCTGTCCAAACTAAATCAAACGTTAGAACCTCATCAATGCCTCGTATTAAAGAAATATTATAGTGATGACGGCGCAGGATGTGGTTGCTCCAGCAAATGACTTTAGCATTGGCCTCGAACCGTCGGCCCTTTGTCCGATATGTCCGATATGGCCTTTAGATTTGCCTAAACATGCGGGCTTTGGCTTCAAGGTCAGAGCGCCGCTATTGCCCGAGGCGATAGATTGCGGCAGCCATGACCTTGACCTTCGCTATGGGAGTGCAATTTTCAAGTATGGGGCTTCCGCCTCGACGCGTAACTTGTGTTTGAAAGCATATCGTCACGACGTACTCAGTAAAATGTTTTGGGCTTGTTATATATATCTATAAAAGGGTGAACTGAGTTAACATGTAGTCATTCTTAACGTCAATTTCCATGAGTAAAGGAGTAAATAAAACCGTCAAAACTCTAATAAATGTCTAAAATGTTAAGTTGAAGTATAAGGCAAAAGGAGTTCTCTGTTAGTAGTGGAATAACGCCTTTGAATACCGTTTAATTTGCTGCAAAATAAAGCCGAAGGAGTAGTTTGATTAGCAGATTTCCGTTCTAGGTATGCACCCATGGTCGCATTTGAGCACTCTGTAGATAAAGTAATTGTGACGTTCTTATTATAGCTTGGTTCCGGATCGTGGATTCGGGAGTAGAAATCTCTGAATTGAACGTCGGGATCGGAAGGTAGAGCCGGCGTGTCATCAATTTACGGAGAAACGAATTCATAAAATCAACATTTGTTTATCCCTTTTGCTTTCTATCCAAACCAAGTCAAACGTTAGAACCACATCAATGCCTCGTATTAAATAAATATTATAGTGATGACGGCGCAGGATGTGGTTGCTCCAGCAAGTAGCTTTAGCCTTGGCCTCGAACAGTCGGCCATTTGTCCGATGTGCAATGTCGTGGCCTTTAAATTTGCCTAAACATGCGGGCTTTGGCTACAAGGTCAGAGCGCCGCTATTGCCCGAGGCGAACGATTGCGACAGCCATGACCTTGACCTTCGCTATGGGAGCTTCCGCCTCGCCGAGCAACTTGTGTTTGAAAGCGTCTCGTCAAGACGTACACAGTAAAATGTAGTGTGGCTTGTTCTATATATCTATAAATGGGTGAACTGAGTTAATATGTAGCCATTCTTAACGTCAATTTCCATGAGTACAGGAGTAAATAAAACGGCAAAAACTCTAATAAATGTCTAAAATGTTAAATTGAAGTATAAAGCAATAGGAGTTCTCTGTTAGTAGTGGAATAACGCCTTTGAGTATCGTTTAATTTGCTGCAAAATAAAGCCGAAGGAGTTGTTTGATTAGCAGATTTCCGTTCTAGGTATGTACCCATGGAGGCATTTGAGCACTCTGTAGATAAATTAATTGTGACGTTATCATTGTAGTTTGTATCTGGATCGTGTATTTAGGAGTTGGAATATGTGAACTAGACTTCGGGATCGGAAGGTTAGAGCATCATCGTGTCATCAATTTACAGAGAAACGAATTCATAAAATCGACATTTGTTTATCCTTTTTGTTTTCTGTCCAAACCAAGTCAAACATTAGAACAACACATAACATAACACATAACAACACATAACATAAATTTTATAGTGATGATGGTGCAGGAAGTGGTTGTCCAACCAAGTGACTTTAGCATTGGCCTCGAACAGTCGGCCCTTTGACCGATATGCAATGACGTGGCCTTTAGATTTGCCTAAAGATGCGGGCTTTGGCTTCAAGGTCAGAGCGCCGCTATTGCCCGAGGCGTTCGATTGCGACAGCCATGACCTTGACCTTCGCTATGGGAGTGCAATTTTCAAGTATGGAGCTTCCGCCTCGCCGCGTAAGTTAAATTTGAAAGCATCTCGTCAATACGTACACAGTAAAATGTGGTAAGGCTTGTTATATATATTTATAAAAGGGTGAACTGAATTAACACGTAGTCATTCTAAACGTCAATATCCATGAGTAAAGAAGTAAATAAAACCGGTAAAAACTTTAATAAACGTCTAAAATGTTAAATTGAATTATAAAGCAACAGGAGTTCTCTGTTAGTAGCGGAATAACGCCTTTGAGTATCGTTTAACTTGCTACAAAATAAAGCCGAAGGAGTAGCTTGATTAGCAGATTTCCGTTCTAGGTATGCACCCATGGGCGCATTTGAGCACTCTGTAGATAAAGTAATTGTGACGTTATCCATTATAGCTTGGATCCGGATCGTGGATTCGGGAGTAGAAATCTCTGAATTAGACGTCGGGAAGGGAAGGTAGAGCGGGCGTGTCATCAATTTACGGAGAAACGAATTCATAAAATCGACATTTGTTTATCCTTTTTGTTTTCTATCCAAACTAAGTCAAGCGTTAGAACCTCATCAATGCCTCGTATTAAAGAAATATTATAGTGATGACGGCGCAGGATGTGGTTGATCCAGCAAGTGACTTTAGCCTTGGCATCGAATAGTCGGCCATTTGTCCGATGTGCAATGTCGTGGCCTTTAGATTTGCCTAAACATGCGGGCTTTGGCTTCAAGGTCAGAACGCCGCTATTGTCCGAGGCGGTGTTTGAAAGCATCTCGTCACGACGTACGCTGTAAAATGTGGTGCGGCTTGTGATATATATTTATAAAAGGGTGAACTGAATTAACATGTAGTCATTCTCAACGTCAATTTCCATGAGTAAAGGAGTAAATAAAACCGGCAAAAACTTTAATAAGGGTCTAAAATATTTAATTCAAGTATAAAACAACAGGAGTTCTCCGTTAGTAGCGGAATAACGCCTTTGAGTATCGTTTAACTTGCTGCAAAATAAAGCCGAAGGAGTAGTTTGGTTAGCAGATTTCCGTTCTAGGTATGCACCCATGGACGCATTTGAGCACTCTGCAGATAAAGTAATTGTGACGTTATCCATTATAGCTTGGATCCGGATCGTGGACTCGGGAGTAGAAATATCTGAACTGGACGTCGGGAAGGAAAGGTAGAGCGGGCGTGTCATCAATATACAGAGAAACGAATTCATAAAATCAACATTTGTTTATCCCTTTTGTTTTCTATCCAAACCAAGTCAAACGTTAGAAACACATCAATGCCTCGTATTATATAAATTTTATAGTGATGATGGCGCAGAAAGCATTGGCCTCGAACAGTCGGCCCCTTGTCCGATATGCAACGTCGTGACCTTTAGATTTGCCTAAACATGCGGGATATGGCTTCAAGGTCAGAGCGCCGCCATTGCCCGAGGCGAACGATTGCGGTAGCCATGACCTTGACCTTCGCTATGGGAGTGCAATTTTCAAGTATGGAGCTTCCGCCTCGCCGCGCAACTTGAGTTTGAAAGCATCTCGTCAATACGTACACAGTAAAATGTGGCGTGGCTTGTTATATATATCTATAAAAGGGTGAACTGTGTTAACATGTAGTCATTCTTAACGTCAATTTCCATGAGTAAAGGAGTAAATAAAACCGTCAAAACTCTAATAAATGTCTAAAATGTTAAGTTGAAGTATAAAGCAACAGGAGTTCTCTGTTAGTAGCGGAATAACGCCTTTGAGTATCGTTTAACTTGCTGCAAAATAAAGCCGAAGGAGTAGTTTGATTAGCAGATTTCCGTTCTAGGTTTGCACCCCTGACTCATTTGAGCACTCTACAGATAAAGTAATTGTGACGTTATCATTGTAGTTTGTATCTGGATCGTGCATTTGGGAGTTGGAATATCTGAACTAGACTTCGGGATCGGAAGGTTAGAGCATCATCGTGTCATCAATTTACAGAGAAACGAATTCATAAAATCAACATTTGTTTATCCCTTCTGTTTACTATCCAAACCAAGTCAAACGTTAGAAACACATCAATGCCTCGTATTAAATAAATATTATAGTGATGACGGCGCAGGATGTGGTTGCTCCAGCAAGTGGCTTTAGCCTTGGCCTCGAACAGTCGGCCATTTGTCCGATGTGCAATGTCGTGGCCTTTAAATTTGCCTAAACATGCGGGCTTTGGCTACAAGGTCAGAGCGCCGCTATTGCCCGAGGCGAACGATTGCGACAGCCATGACCTTGACCTTCGCTATGGGAGTGTAATTTTCAAGTATGGAGCTTCCGCCTCGCCGTGTAACTTGAATTTGAAAGCATCCCGTCAATACGTACACAGTAAAATGTGGTCTAGCTTGTTATATATATTTACAAAAGGGTGAACTGAATTAACATGTAGTCATTCTCAACGTCAATTTCCATGAGTAAAGGAGTAAATAAAACCGGCAAAAACTTTAGTAAAGGTCTAAAATGATAAATTGAAGTATAAAGCAACAGGAGTTCTCTGTTAGTAGCGGAATAACGCCTTTGAGTATCGTTTAACTTTCTGCAAAATAAAGCCGAAGGAGTAGTGTGATTAGCAGATTTCCGTTCTAGGGATGCACCCATGGATGCATTTGAGCACTCTGTAGATAAAGTAATTGTGACGTTATCATTATAGCTTGGATCCGGATCGTGGACTCGGGAGTAGAAATATCTGAACTGGACGTCGGGAAGGAAAGGTAGAGCGGGCGTGTCATCAATATACAGAGAAACGAATTCATAAAATCAACATTTGCTTATCCCTTTTGTTTTCTATCCAAACCAAGTCAAACGTTAGAAACACATCAATGCCTCGTATTATATAAATTTTATAGTGATGATGGTGCAGGAAGTGGTTGTCCAACCAAGTGACTTTAGCATTGCCCTCGAACAGTCGGCCCCTTGTCCGATATGCAACGTCGTGACCTTTAGATTTGCCTAAACATGCGGGATATGGCTTCAAGGTCAGAGTGCCGCTATTGCCCGAGGCGAACGATTGCAGCAGCCGTGACCTTGACCTTCGCTATGGGAGTGCAATTTTCAAGTATGGAGCTTCCGCCTCGCCGCGCAACTTGAGTTTGAAAGCATCTCGTCACGACGTACGCTGTAAAATGTGGTGCGGCTTGTTATATATATTTATAAAAGGGTGAACTGAATTAACATGTAGTCATTCTCAACGTCAATTTCCATGAGTAAAGGAGTAAATAAAACCGGCAAAAACTTTAATAAGGGTCTAAAATGTTTAATTCAAGTATAAGGCAATAGGAGTTCTCTGTTAGTAGGTGAATAACGCCTTTGAGTATCGTCTAATTTGCTGCAAAATAAAGCCGAAGGAGTTGTTTGATTAGCAGATTTCCGTTCTAGGTATGTACCCATGGAGGCATTTGAGCACTCTGTAGATAAATTAATTGTGACGTTATCATTGTAGTTTGTATCTGGATCGTGTATTTAGGAGTTGGAATATGTGAACTAGACTTCGGGATCGGAAGGTTAGAGCATCATCGTGTCATCAATTTACAGAGAAACGAATTCATAAAATCGACATTTGTTTATCCTTTTTGTTTTCTGTCCAAACCAAGTCAAACATTAGAACAACACATAACATAACACATAACAACACATAACATAAATTTTATAGTGATGATGGTGCAGGAAGTGGTTGTCCAACCAAGTGACTTTAGCATTGGCCTCGAACAGTCGGCCCTTTGACCGATATGCAATGACGTGGCCTTTAGATTTGCCTAAAGATGCGGGCTTTGGCTTCAAGGTCAGAGCGCCGCTATTGCCCGAGGCGTTCGATTGCGACAGCCATGACCTTGACCTTCGCTATGGGAGTGCAATTTTCAAGTATGGAGCTTCCGCCTCGCCGCGTAAGTTAAATTTGAAAGCATCTCGTCAATACGTACACAGTAAAATGTGGTAAGGCTTGTTATATATATTTATAAAAGGGTGAACTGAATTAACACGTAGTCATTCTAAACGTCAATATCCATGAGTAAAGAAGTAAATAAAACCGGTAAAAACTTTAATAAACGTCTAAAATGTTAAATTGAATTATAAAGCAACAGGAGTTCTCTGTTAGTAGCGGAATAACGCCTTTGAGTATCGTTTAACTTGCTACAAAATAAAGCCGAAGGAGTAGCTTGATTAGCAGATTTCCGTTCTAGGTATGCACCCATGGGCGCATTTGAGCACTCTGTAGATAAAGTAATTGTGACGTTATCCATTATAGCTTGGATCCGGATCGTGGATTCGGGAGTAGAAATCTCTGAATTAGACGTCGGGAAGGGAAGGTAGAGCGGGCGTGTCATCAATTTACGGAGAAACGAATTCATAAAATCGACATTTGTTTATCCTTTTTGTTTTCTATCCAAACTAAGTCAAGCGTTAGAACCTCATCAATGCCTCGTATTAAAGAAATATTATAGTGATGACGGCGCAGGATGTGGTTGATCCAGCAAGTGACTTTAGCCTTGGCATCGAATAGTCGGCCATTTGTCCGATGTGCAATGTCGTGGCCTTTAGATTTGCCTAAACATGCGGGCTTTGGCTTCAAGGTCAGAACGCCGCTATTGTCCGAGGCGGTGTTTGAAAGCATCTCGTCACGACGTACGCTGTAAAATGTGGTGCGGCTTGTGATATATATTTATAAAAGGGTGAACTGAATTAACATGTAGTCATTCTCAACGTCAATTTCCATGAGTAAAGGAGTAAATAAAACCGGCAAAAACTTTAATAAGGGTCTAAAATATTTAATTCAAGTATAAAACAACAGGAGTTCTCCGTTAGTAGCGGAATAACGCCTTTGAGTATCGTTTAACTTGCTGCAAAATAAAGCCGAAGGAGTAGTTTGGTTAGCAGATTTCCGTTCTAGGTATGCACCCATGGACGCATTTGAGCACTCTGCAGATAAAGTAATTGTGACGTTATCCATTATAGCTTGGATCCGGATCGTGGACTCGGGAGTAGAAATATCTGAACTGGACGTCGGGAAGGAAAGGTAGAGCGGGCGTGTCATCAATATACAGAGAAACGAATTCATAAAATCAACATTTGTTTATCCCTTTTGTTTTCTATCCAAACCAAGTCAAACGTTAGAAACACATCAATGCCTCGTATTATATAAATTTTATAGTGATGATGGCGCAGAAAGCATTGGCCTCGAACAGTCGGCCCCTTGTCCGATATGCAACGTCGTGACCTTTAGATTTGCCTAAACATGCGGGATATGGCTTCAAGGTCAGAGCGCCGCCATTGCCCGAGGCGAACGATTGCGGTAGCCATGACCTTGACCTTCGCTATGGGAGTGCAATTTTCAAGTATGGAGCTTCCGCCTCGCCGCGCAACTTGAGTTTGAAAGCATCTCGTCAATACGTACACAGTAAAATGTGGCGTGGCTTGTTATATATATCTATAAAAGGGTGAACTGTGTTAACATGTAGTCATTCTTAACGTCAATTTCCATGAGTAAAGGAGTAAATAAAACCGTCAAAACTCTAATAAATGTCTAAAATGTTAAGTTGAAGTATAAAGCAACAGGAGTTCTCTGTTAGTAGCGGAATAACGCCTTTGAGTATCGTTTAACTTGCTGCAAAATAAAGCCGAAGGAGTAGTTTGATTAGCAGATTTCCGTTCTAGGTTTGCACCCCTGACTCATTTGAGCACTCTACAGATAAAGTAATTGTGACGTTATCATTGTAGTTTGTATCTGGATCGTGCATTTGGGAGTTGGAATATCTGAACTAGACTTCGGGATCGGAAGGTTAGAGCATCATCGTGTCATCAATTTACAGAGAAACGAATTCATAAAATCAACATTTGTTTATCCCTTCTGTTTACTATCCAAACCAAGTCAAACGTTAGAAACACATCAATGCCTCGTATTAAATAAATATTATAGTGATGACGGCGCAGGATGTGGTTGCTCCAGCAAGTGGCTTTAGCCTTGGCCTCGAACAGTCGGCCATTTGTCCGATGTGCAATGTCGTGGCCTTTAAATTTGCCTAAACATGCGGGCTTTGGCTACAAGGTCAGAGCGCCGCTATTGCCCGAGGCGAACGATTGCGACAGCCATGACCTTGACCTTCGCTATGGGAGTGTAATTTTCAAGTATGGAGCTTCCGCCTCGCCGCGTAACTTGAATTTGAAAGCATCCCGTCAATACGTACACAGTAAAATGTGGTCTAGCTTGTTATATATATTTACAAAAGGGTGAACTGAATTAACATGTAGTCATTCTCAACGTCAATTTCCATGAGTAAAGGAGTAAATAAAACCGGCAAAAACTTTAGTAAAGGTCTAAAATGATAAATTGAAGTATAAAGCAACAGGAGTTCTCTGTTAGTAGCGGAATAACGCCTTTGAGTATCGTTTAACTTTCTGCAAAATAAAGCCGAAGGAGTAGTGTGATTAGCAGATTTCCGTTCTAGGGATGCACCCATGGATGCATTTGAGCACTCTGTAGATAAAGTAATTGTGACGTTATCATTATAGCTTGGATCCGGATCGTGGACTCGGGAGTAGAAATATCTGAACTGGACGTCGGGAAGGAAAGGTAGAGCGGGCGTGTCATCAATATACAGAGAAACGAATTCATAAAATCAACATTTGCTTATCCCTTTTGTTTTCTATCCAAACCAAGTCAAACGTTAGAAACACATCAATGCCTCGTATTATATAAATTTTATAGTGATGATGGTGCAGGAAGTGGTTGTCCAACCAAGTGACTTTAGCATTGCCCTCGAACAGTCGGCCCCTTGTCCGATATGCAACGTCGTGACCTTTAGATTTGCCTAAACATGCGGGATATGGCTTCAAGGTCAGAGTGCCGCTATTGCCCGAGGCGAACGATTGCAGCAGCCGTGACCTTGACCTTCGCTATGGGAGTGCAATTTTCAAGTATGGAGCTTCCGCCTCGCCGCGCAACTTGAGTTTGAAAGCATCTCGTCACGACGTACGCTGTAAAATGTGGTGCGGCTTGTTATATATATTTATAAAAGGGTGAACTGAATTAACATGTAGTCATTCTCAACGTCAATTTCCATGAGTAAAGGAGTAAATAAAACCGGCAAAAACTTTAATAAGGGTCTAAAATGTTTAATTCAAGTATAAGGCAATAGGAGTTCTCTGTTAGTAGGTGAATAACGCCTTTGAGTATCGTCTAATTTGCTGCAAAATAAAGCCGAAGGAGTAGTTTGATTAGCAGATTTCCGTTCTAGGTTTGCACCCATGACGCATTTGAACACACTACAGATAAAGTAATTGTGACGTTATCATTGTAGTTTGTATCTGGATCGTGTATTGGGGAGTTGGAATCTCTGTAGTAGACTTTGAGATCGGAAGGTTAGAGCATCGGCGTGTCATCAATTTACAGCGAAACGAATTCATAAAATCAACATTTGTTTAGCCCTTTTGTTTACTATCCAAACCAAGTCAAACGTTAGAAACACGTCAATGCCTCGTATTTAGGAAATATTATAGTGATGACGGCGCAGGATGTGGTTGCTCCAGCAAGTGACTTTAGCCTTGGCCTCGACAGTCGGCCATTTGTCCGATGTGCAATGTCGTGGCCTTTAGTTATGCCTAAACATGCGGGCTTTGGCTTCAAGTTCAGAGCGCCGCTTTTGCCGGAAGCGATCGATTGCGGCAGCCATGACCTTGACCTTCGCTATGGGAGTGCAATTTTCAAGTATGGGGCTTCCGCCTCGCCGCGCAACTTGAGTTTGAAAACATCTCGTCAATACGTACACAGTAAAATGTTATATATCTATAAGAGTGTAAACTGAGTTAACATATAGTCATACTTAACGTCAATTTCCATGAGTAAAGGAGAAAATAAAACCGGCAAAAACTTTAATAAAGGTCTAAAATGTTAAACTGAAGTATAAAGCAACAGGAGTTCTCCGTTAGTAGCGGAATAACGCCTTTGAGTATCGTTTAACTTGCTGCAAAATAAAGCCGAAGGAGTAGTTTTATTAGCAGATTTATGTTCTAGGTATGTACCCATAGACGCATTTGAGCACTCTGTGGATAAAGTAATTGTGACGTTATCATTATAGTTTGGATCCAGATCATGGATTCGGGAGTAGAAATCTCTGAATTGGACGTCGGGATCGAAAGGTAGAGCCGGCGTGTCATCAATATACAGAGAAACGAATTCATAAAATCAACATTTGTTTATCCCTTTTGTTTTCTATCCAAACCAAGTCAAACGTTAGAACTACATCAATGCCTCTTATTAAATAAATTTTATAGTGATGATGGCGCAGGAAGTGATTGTCCAACCAAGTGACTTTAGCATTGGCCTCGAACAGTCGGCCCTTTGTCCGATATGCAATGCCGTGGCCTTTAGATTTGCCTAAACATGGGGGCTTTGGCTTCAAGGTCAGAGAGAAGCTTTTGCCGGAGGCGATCGATTGCGGCAGCCATGACCTTGGCCTTCGCTACGGGAGTGCAATTTTCAATTATGGGACTTCCGCCTCGCCGCGCAACTGTATTTGAAAGCATCTCGTCAAGACGTACACAGTAAAATGTGGTGTGGCTTGTTATATATATCTATAAAAGGTTGAACTGAGTTCATATGTAGTCATTCATAACGTCAATTTCAATGAGTAAAGGAGTAAATAAAACCGGCAAAAACTTTAATAAGGGTCTAAAATATTTAATTGAAGTATAAAGCAACAGGAGTTCTCTGTTAGTAGCGGAATAACGCCTTTGAGTATCGTTTAATTTGCTGCAAAATAAAGCCGAAGGGGTTGTTTGATTAGCAGATTTCCGTTCTAGGTATGTACCCATGGAGGCATTTGAGCACTCTGTAGATAAAGTAATTGTGACGTTATCATTGTAGTTTGTATCTGGATCGTGTATTTAGGAGTTGGAATATCTGAACTAGACTTCGGGATCGGAAGGTTAGAGCATCAACGTGACATCAATTTACAGAGAAACGAATTCATAAAATTGACATTTGTTTATCCTTTTTGTTTTCTGTCCAAACTAAATCAAACGTTAGAACCTCATCAATGCCTCGTATTAAAGAATTATTATAGTGATGACGGCGCAGGATGTGGTTGCTCAAGCAAATGGCTTTAGCATTGGCCTCGAACAGTCGGCCCTTTGTCCGATATGCAATGTCGTGGCCTTTAGATTTGCCTAAACATGCGGGCTTTGGCTTCAAGTTCAGAGCGCCGCTATTGCCCGAGGCGTTAGATTGCGGCAGCCATGACCTTGACCTTCGCTATGGGAGTGCAATTTTCAAGTATGGGGCTTCCGCCTCGACGCGTAACTTGTGTTTGAAAGCATATCGTCACGACGTACACAGTAAAATGTTTTGGGCTTGTTATATAAATCTATAAAAGGGTGAACTGAGTTAACATGTAGTCATTCTTAACGTCAATTTCCATGAGTAAAGGAGTAAATAAAACCGTCAAAACTCTAATAAATGTCTAAAATGTTAAGTTGAAGTATAAGGCAACAGGAGTTCTCTGTTAGTAGTGGAATAACGCCTTTGAATACCGTTTAATTTGCTGCAAAATAAAGCCGAAGGAGTAGTTTGATTAGCAGATTTCCGTTCTAGGTATGCACCCATGGTCGCATTTGAGCACTCTGTAGATAAAGTAATTGTGACGTTCTTATTATAGCTTGGATCCGGATCGTGGATTCGGGAGTAGAAATCTCTGAATTGGACGTCGGGATCGGAAGGTAGAGCCGGCGTGTCATCAACTTACGGAGAAACGAATTCATAAAATCAACATTTGTTTATCCCTTTTGCTTTCTATCCAAACCAAGTCAAACGTTAGAACCACATCAATGCCTCATATTAAATAAATTTTATAGTGATGATGGCGCAGGAAGTGGTTGTCCAACCAAGTGACTTTAGCATTGGCCTCGAACAGTCGGCCCTTTGTCCGATATGCAATGCCGTGGCCTTTAGATTTGCCTAAACATGGGGACTTTGGCTTCAAGGTCAGAGAGCCGCTTTTGCCGGAGGCGATCGATTGCGGCAGCCATGACCTTGACCTTCGCTATGGGAGCTTCCGCCTCGCCGCGCAACTTGTGTTTGAAAGCATCTCGTCAAGACGTACACAGTAAAATGTAGTGTGGCTTGTTCTATATATCTATAAATGGGTGAACTGAGTTAATATGTAGCCATTCTTAACGTCAATTTCCATGAGTACAGGAGTAAATAAAACGGCAAAAACTCTAATAAATGTATAAAATGTTAAATTGAAGTATAAAGCAATAGGAGTTCTCTGTTAGTAGTGGAATAACGCCTTTAAGTATCGTTTAATTTGCTGCAAAATAAAGCCGAAGGAGTTGTTTGATTAGCAGATTTCCGTTCTAGGTATGTACCCATGGAGGCATTTGAGCACTCTGTAGATAAATTAATTGTGACGTTATCATTGTAGCTTGTATCTGGATCGTGTATTTTGGAGTTGGCATCTCTACTAGGCTTCGGGATCGGAAGGTTAGAGCATCGGCGTGTCATCAATTTACAGAGAAACGAATTCATAAAATCAACAATTGTTTATCCCTTTTGTTTTCTATCCAATCCAAGTCAAACATTAGAACAACAGCAATGCCTCGTATTAAATAAATTTTATAGTGATGATGGCGCAGGAAGTGGTTGTCCAATCAAGTGATTTTAGCATTGGCCTCGAACAGTCGGCCCTTTGTCCGATATGCAATGTCGTGGCCTTTAGATTTGCCTAAAGGTGCGGGCTTTGGCTTCAAGGTCAGAGCGCCGCTATTGCCCGAGGCGTTCGATTGCGACAGCCATGACCTTGACCTTCGCTATGGGAGTGCAATTTTCAAGTATGGAGCTTCCGCCTCGCCGCGTAACTTAAATTTGAAAGCATCTCGTCAATACGTACACAGTAAAATGTGGTAAGGCTTGTTATATATATTTATAAAAGGGTGAACTGAATTAACACGTAGTCATTCTCAACGTCAATATCCATGAGTAAAGGAGTAAATAAAACCGGTAGAAACTTTAATAAACGTCTAAAATGTTGAATTGAATTATAAAGCAACAGGAGTTCTCTGTTAGTAGCGGAATAACGCCTTTGAGTATCGTTTAACTTGCTACAAAATAAATCCGAAGGAGTAGCTTGATTAGCAGATTTCCGTTCTAGGTATGCACCCATGGGCGCATTTGAGCACTCTGTAGATAAGTAATTGTGACGTTATTATTATAGTTTGGATCCGGATCGTGGATTCGGGAGTAGAAATCTCTGAACTAGACGTCGGGAAGGGAAGGTAGAGCGGGCGTGTCATCAATTTACGGAGAAACGAATTCATAAAATCGACATTTGTTTATCCTTTTTGTTTTCTATCCAAACCAAGTCAAACGTTAGAAACACATCAATGCCTCGTATTATATAAATTTTATAGTGATGATGGCGCAGGAAGTGGTTGTCCAACAAAGTGACTTTAGCATTGGCCTCGAACAGTCGGCCCTTTGTCCGATATGCAATGACGTGGCCTTTAGATTTGCCTAAAGATGCGGGCTTTGGCTTCAAGGTCAGAGCGCCGCTATTGCCCGAGCCGTTCGATTGCGACAGTCATGACCTTGACCTTCGCTATGGGAGGGCAATTTTCAAGTATGGGGCTTCCGTCTCGCCGCGCAACTGTATTTGAAAGCATCTCGTCAAGACGTACACAGTAAAATGTGGTGTGACTTGTTATATATATTTATAAAAGGGTGAACTGAATTAACATGTAGTCATTCTCAACGTCAATTTACATGGGTAAAGGAGTAAATAATACCGGCAAAAACTTTAATCGAGGTCTAAAATGTTTAAATCAAGTATAAAGCAACAGGAGTTCTCCGTTAGTAGCGGAATAACGCCTTTGAGTATCGTTTAACTTGCTGCAAAATAAAGCCGAAGGAGTAGTTTGATTAGCACATTTCCGTTCTAGGCTTGCACCCATGGACGCATTTGAGCACTCTGTAGATAAGTAATTGTGACGTTATTATTATAGTTTGGATCCGGATCGTGGATTCGGGAGTAGAAATCTCTGAACTAGACGTCGGGAAGGGAAGGTAGAGCGGGCGTGTCAGCAATTTACGGAGAAACGAATTCATAAAATCGACATTTGTTTATCCTTTTTGTTTTCTATCCAAACTAAGTCAAACGTTAGAACCTCATCAATGCCTCGTATTAAAGAAATATTATAGTGATGACGGCGCAGGAAGTGGTTGTCCAACCAAGTGACTTTAGCATTGGCCTAGTCGGCCCTTTGTCCGATATGCAATGCCGTGGCCTTTAGGTTTGCCTAAACATGCGAGCTTTGGTTTCATGGTCAGAGCGCCGCTATTGCCCGAGGCGATCGATTGCGGCAGCCATGGCCTTGACCTTCGCTATGGGAGTGCAATTTTCATGTATGGGGCTTCCGTCTCGCCGCGCAACTGTATTTGAAAGCATCTCGTCAAGACGTACACAGTAAAATGTGGTGTGACTTGTTATATATATTTATAAAAGGGTGAACTGAATTAACATGTAGTCATTCTCAACGTCAATTTACATGGGTAAAGGAGTAAATAATACCGGCAAAAACTTTAATCGAGGTCTAAAATGTTTAAATCAAGTATAAAGCAACAGGAGTTCTCCGTTAGTAGCGGAATAACGCCTTTGAGTATCGTTTAACTTGCTGCAAAATAAAGCCGAAGGAGTAGTGTGATTAGCAGATTTCCGTTCTAGGTTTACACCCATGACGCATTTGAGCACTCCACAGATAAAGTAATTGTGACGTTATCATTGTAGTTTGTATCTGGATCGTGTATTTTGGAGTTGGAATCTCTACTAGGCTTCGGGATCGGAAGGTTAGAGCATCGGCGTGTCATCAACTTACAGAGAAACGAATTCATAAAATCAACAATTGTTTATCCCTTTTGTTTTCTATCCAATCCAAGTCAAACATTAGAACAACACCAATGCCTCGTATTAAATAAATTTTATAGTGATGATGGCGCAGGAAGTGGTTGTCCAACCAAGTGATTTTAGCATTGGCCTCGAACAGTCGGCCCTTTGTCCGATATGCAATGTCGTGGCCTTTAGATTTGCCTAAAGATGCGGGCTTTGGCTTCAAGGTCAGAGCGCCGCTATTGCCCGAGGCGTTCGATTGCGACAGCCATGACCTTGACCTTCGCTATGGGAGTGCAATTTTCAAGTATGGAGCTTCCGCCTCGCCGCGTAACTTAAATTTGAAAGCATCTCGTCAATACGTACACAGTAAAATGTGGTAAGGCCTGTAATATATATTTATAAAAGGGTGAACTGAATTAACACGTAGTCATTCTCAACGTCAATATCCATGAGTAAAGGAGTAAATAAAACCGGTAAAAACTTTAATAAACGTCTAAAATGTTAAATTGAATTATAAAGCAACAGGAGTTCTCTGTTAGTAGCGGAATAACGCCTTTGAGTATCGTTTAACTTGCTACAAAATAAAGCCGAAGGAGTAGCTTGATTATCAGATTTCCGTTCTAGGTATGCACCCATGGGCGCATTTGAGCACTCTGTAGATAAGTAATTGTGACGTTATTATTATAGTTTGGATCCGGATCGTGGATTCGGGAGTAGAAATCTCTGAACTAGACGTCGGGAAGGGAAGGTAGAGCGGGCGTGTCATCAATATACGGAGAAACGAATTCATAAAATCGACATTTGTTTATCCTTTTTGTTTTCTTTCCAAACTAAGTCAAACGTTAGGACCTCATCAATGCCTCGTATTAAAGAAATATTATAGTGATGACAGCGCAGGATGTGGTTGATCCAGCAACTGACTTTAGCCTTGGCATCGAATAGTCGGCCATTTGTCCGATGTGCAATGTCGTGGCCTTTAGATTTGCCTAAACATGCGGGCTTTGGCTTCAAGGTCAGAGCGCCGCTATTGCCCGAGGCGATCGATTGCGGCAGCCATGACCTTGACCTTCGCTATGGGAGTGTAATTTTCAAGTATGGGGCTTCCTCCTCGCCGCGTAACTTGTGTTTGAAAGCATCTCGTCACGACGTACGCTGTAAAATGTGGTGCGGCTTGTTATATATATTTATAAAAGGGTGAACTGAATTAATATGTAGTCATTCTCAACGTCAATTTCCATGAGTAAAGGAGTAAATAAAACCGGCAAAAACTTTAATAAGGGTCTAAAATGTTCAATTGAAGTATAAAGCAACAGGAGTTCTCTGTTAGTAGCGGAATAACGCCTTTGAGTATCGTTTAACTAGCTGCAATATAAAGCCGAAGGAGTAGTGTGATTAGCAAATTTCCGTTCTAGGCATGCACCCATGGACGCATTTGAGCACTCTGTAGATAAGTAATTGTGACGTTATTATTATAGTTTGGATCCGGATCGTGGATTCGGGAGTAGAAATCTCTGAACTAGACGTCGGGAAGGGAAGGTAGAGCGGGCGTGTCATCAATTTACGGAGAAACGAATTCATAAAATCGACATTTGTTTATCCTTTTTGTTTTCTATCCAAACTAAGTCAAACGTTAGAACCTCATCAATGCCTCGTATTAAAGAAATATTACAGTGATGACGGCGCAGGAAGTGGTTGTCCAACCAAGTGACTTTAGCATTGGCCTAGTCGGCCCTTTGTCCGATATGCAATGCCGTGGCATTTAGGTTTGCCTAAACATACGGGCTTTGGTTTCAAGGTCAGAGCGCCGCTATTGCCCGAGCCGTTCGATTGCGACAGTCATGACCTTGACCTTCGCTATGGGAGTGTAATTTTCAAGTATGGGGCTTCCGCCTCGACGCGTAACTTGTGTTTGAAAGCATATCGTCACGACGTACACAGTAAAATGTGGTGGGCCTGTTATATATATCTATAAAAGGGTGAACTGAGTTAACATGTAGTCATTCTTAACGTCAATTTCCATGAGTAAAGGAGTAAATAAAACCGGCATAAACTTTAATAAAGGTCTAAAATGTTAAATTGAAGTATAAAGCAACAGGAGTTCTCTGTTAGTAGCGGAATAACGCCTTTGAGTATCGTTTAACTTGCTGCAAAATAAAGCCGAAGGAGTAGTGTGATTAGCAGATTTCCGTTCTAGGTATGTACCCATGGAGGCATTTGAGCACTCTGTAGATAAATTATTAAATTTGGGGTGTAATGGGGTAGTGAAGCGCAAGTTATAGCCTCTCCTACTCAATTGTTAACCTCACCTTCGCGATGAGTTCAATTTGAACTTGGTGCACCCTGTTTTCACTAACGAGGCTCTAACGACCGAGTAAGGGCGGAATAACCCTTACCTTTTGCCGTGAGCCCATCCACCTTCTCACGAAGAGTGCGGTAAAAATAACCCACCGCACACAAAGGTTGCTTTTGGAATCGTTTGGTTACCCCATCGTCGCAGTCTCCTTCTGTGCCATGGGACCACACCACTCGCCTTCCGCAACCGAGCTGGTCAGTTGCATACCTGCTCCAGCTAAAACTTCAAATGCAGCTTCGTTTTCAGTCGATTAAGGCTTTAAAAAAATGATGGAGCGTTCAAGTGGGACAAAATCATCCGGAGGTAAAATACCCTCCCGATCGGATCTCCGGGGGAGGGTGCCCACAGGGACACCTCATCGAATGTCGAAAAAACACCGACAAGTTAAATCCAACAAAACTAATTCTTTCATCTACGGCGCTTGGAATGTTCGTACTTTGAACGACAGCACTCGCACCGATCGGCCTGAAAGAAGAACTGCTCTAATAGATAGAGAACTTCACCGACTCAATGTTGACGTTGCAGCTCTCAGTGAAACTCGATTTTTGGAGGAAGGCTCTCTCACAGAAAAGTACTACACCTTCTATTGGAAAGGTCTTCCCACCAATTCAAGAAGGCAACATGGAGTAGGATTTGCCGTTCGGAATCAACTTGTATCCAACTTAACACAAGTACCACAAGGCCTATCCGAGCGTCTAATGCTGCTGCGCTATGAGCTATCAGATGGCAACGCGGTAAATCTAATAAGCGCCTACGCTCCCACTCTGGATGCAAGTCACGAAACCAAGGAAAGCTTCTATCAACAGCTGGAAGAAACCCTCTGTAGAATACCTAAAACGGAACGACTCGTTATTCTTGGCGATTTTAACGCTAGAGTAGGGAGAGATGCAGACACCTGGCCAGGCATCATAGGCAAGAACGGTTTGGGCAACATGAACGCTAACGGTCAACTACTCCTAACTAAATGCGCCGAACATGATCTAGTTATAACAAACACCATTTTCCGACAAAAGGATAAATTTAAAGGCACCTGGCGTCACCCCAGATCAGGTCACTGGCATCTACTGGACTATGTTATCGTACGTAGGAAGCATCTCAAGGACGTCCAAATTACAAAGGCGCGCATTGATAGCGAATGTTGGACCGATCATCGTCCTGTTGTCTCTAAAATGAAAATTGTTATGAGACCCAAACACCGAAGAACTCAAGTAAAACGCAGACTCCGTCTCTGTATTAGTAAATTGCGTGACCAACAAACCGTCGAACAGCTAAAGCAAAAAGTTCAAGAGAATTTGAGTGCACTAGAAGAAACCAATTCTGTAGATGTCGCTGCTACCTGGACACAAATTAAAGACAGTTTAAAAAGTGCGAGTGAGGAAATTCTTGGCACTGCAGCAAGTAAAAAACAGGAGGACTGGTTCAATGATAATGAAGCTTTTATACAAGAACTTCTTGACCGCAAACATACTGCCTTCCAAAACGCTATCAACCACCCCAACGACTCATCAAAAGCAGAAGCTTTTACCCAATCTAAGTATGAAACGCAACGCGAAATCAGAAGAATAAAGAACGAGTGGTGGGCAAGCAAGGCCAGAGAAATTCAAAGGTACGCCGATTCACACGACTACAGGAATTTCTTTCAAGGAGTAAAAGCAGTGTACGGCCCCAGTCGGAAAAATATGTGCCCTATTAAAGATTTAAATGGAAATCTCCTCAAAGAAGACCAGGAAATAAGAGCCCGATGGAAAGAACACTACTCTAGCATTCTTAACCAGCAAAGTCAAGCCGATCACGATATTATAAATCTTATCCCTCAATATGACACCTTCGAAGACTTAGATAAACCACTAACAACGGAAGAGATCTTAACCGCCATTGGGCAGCTAAAAAATAACAAATCTCCCGGCGCCGACTCACTCCCAGCTGAGATCTTTAAAGCTGTGTCGTCAGAGCTCATACCCTACCTCAAAAAACTGTTTGATGTCGTGTGGGAAAGTGGTCAAGCTCCGCAGGAGTTTCGTGATACACTTTTAATCAACCTCTTCAAAAACAAAGGGAGCGCTGCGGACTGTGGAAATTACAGGGGTATAGCTCTCCTGGCTGTTGGAGGGAAGATACTCACTAAAGCGATGGCAAATAGGCTAACACCTGTTATGGAAAAGTTACTTCCTGAAACACAGAGTGGCTTTAGACCAAACCGAGGCACATCGGATTTAATCTTCACACTTAAACAGCTTCAAGAAAAAGCACTCGAACATCAAGGAGAAATTCACATGGCCTTCATTGATTTAACCAAGGCGTTTGACTCGGTGGACAGGGAAGTGCTCTGGAAAATTATGTTCCGCTTAGGTATCCCTAGAAAATTTGTGAAAGTATGTCGCAGTCTACATACAAACAACAACGCCCAGGTTATGTATAATAATGAGGCAACCGAACCTTTCCAAACTCTCACTGGAGTTAGGCAGGGATGTGTCCTGGCACCCCTACTCTTTAATTTGTTTACCACTGCTCTAACAATTATTGTTGACAACAAACTGACAGTCAGAGGAATAGGTCTCAGATACCGTTTTGATGGCGGTCTCTTTAACATAGGGCGCTTTAGAGCTTTCACGAAGACACGCACACGATTCATTTGTGATCTCCAGTATGCGGATGACTGTGCACTTTTAGCCTCTACGCCGGAAGAGCTTCAAGAGCTTTTAGATGTGTATGCCCAAAGCTATGATTCTTTGGGACTTAAAATCAACATTGGAAAGACTAAGATTATGTCAACTCCTCATCAAGTGAACCAAATAGACATTACACTTAACGGAAATTCTCTTGAAGTGGTGGATCAGTTCAATTACTTAGGCAACGTTGTTAATGACAAAGCAAACATGGACAGCGAGATTCGCAATAGAATTAACGCTGCATCTAGAGCATTCTGGGGACTTAGAGAGAGAGTATTTGACAACCACGACCTTGCTTTGTCAACGAAAATGGCTGTCTACAGAGCAGTTGTCATTCCAACACTGCTATATGGATGTGAAAGCTGGGTCACTTACCGTCGTCATGTGAAAGAATTAGAACGTTTTCAGCAAAGACACCTCAGAAGTATGATGAAAATCCGTTGGTTCCATCACATATCAAACGTGGAAGTACTCAGGAGAGCAAACAGCCTTCCATTTGAGGTGCTTATTTCAAGAGCACGCCTAAGATGGGCAGGTCACCTTCATCGTATGCATGATAACCGCCTTCCTAAATGTACACTTTATGGTGAATTGCTAAGCGGTAGAAGAAAGCGTGGCGGTCAACGAAAGAGGTTCAAAGACGCTCTCCATGAAAATCTAAAATCCTGCGGTATTGCAGACGAGCAATGGGAACAACTTGCAGCGGACAGAACCGAATGGCGAGGGGTTGTGGCCAGCTATCAAGGAAATGTTGCTGCAAGAAGGCCGAATCCAAGACCTAACCAGGTCTATGTTTGTCCTGATTGCGGTCGACTTGTGCTCTCCCGAATTGACCTCTATAGCCATAGTCGTGTGCACCGTAGATGAATGGAAATTACAATAGACTACACCTTTTACTTGTTTTTTATTGTACGCAATTTATCGACTGTAAAATTTCTATACTCGGACTCGAGTAACGGCTAATAAAAAAAAAAGGATAAATTAATTGTGACGTTATCATTGTAGCTTGTATCTGGATCGTGTATTTTGGAGTTGGCATCTCTACTAGGCTTCGGGATCGGAAGGTTAGAGCATCGGCGTGTCATCAATTTACAGAGAAACGAATTCATAAAATCAACAATTGTTTATCCCTTTTGTTTTCTATCCAATCCAAGTCAAACATTAGAACAACAGCAATGCCTCGTATTAAATAAATTTTATAGTGATGATGGCGCAGGAAGTGGTTGTCCAATCAAGTGATTTTAGCATTGGCCTCGAACAGTCGGCCCTTTGTCCGATATGCAATGTCGTGGCCTTTAGATTTGCCTAAAGATGCGGGCTTTGGCTTCAAGGTCAGAGCGCCGCTATTGCCCGAGGCGTTCGATTGCGACAGCCATGACCTTGACCTTCGCTATGGGAGTGCAATTTTCAAGTATGGAGCTTCCGCCTCGCCGCGTAACTTAAATTTGAAAGCATCTCGTCAATACGTACACAGTAAAATGTGGTAAGGCTTGTTATATATATTTATAAAAGGGTGAACTGAATTAACACGTAGTCATTCTCAACGTCAATATCCATGAGTAAAGGAGTAAATAAAACCGGTAGAAACTTTAATAAACGTCTAAAATGTTGAATTGAATTATAAAGCAACAGGAGTTCTCTGTTAGTAGCGGAATAACGCCTTTGAGTATCGTTTAACTTGCTACAAAATAAAGCCGAAGGAGTAGCTTGATTAGCAGATTTCCGTTCTAGGTATGCACCCATGGGCGCATTTGAGCACTCTGTAGATAAGTAATTGTGACGTTATTATTATAGTTTGGATCCGGATCGTGGATTCGGGAGTAGAAATCTCTGAACTAGACGTCGGGAAGGGAAGGTAGAGCGGGCGTGTCATCGATTTACGGAGAAACGAATTCATAAAATCGACATTTGTTTATCCTTTTTGTTTTCTATCCAAACCAAGTCAAACGTTAGAAACACATCAATGCCTCGTATTATATAAATTTTATAGTGATGATGGCGCAGGAAGTGGTTGTCCAACAAAGTGACTTTAGCATTGGCCTCGAACAGTCGGCCCTTTGTCCGATATGCAATGACGTGGCCTTTAGATTTGCCTAAAGATGCGGGCTTTGGCTTCAAGGTCAGAGCGCCGCTATTGCCCGAGCCGTTCGATTGCGACAGTCATGACCTTGACCTTCGCTATGGGAGGGCAATTTTCAAGTATGGGGCTTCCGTCTCGCCGCGCAACTGTATTTGAAAGCATCTCGTCAAGACGTACACAGTAAAATGTGGTGTGACTTGTTATATATATTTATAAAAGGGTGAACTGAATTAACATGTAGTCATTCTCAACGTCAATTTACATGGGTAAAGGAGTAAATAATACCGGCAAAAACTTTAATCGAGGTCTAAAATGTTTAAATCAAGTATAAAGCAACAGGAGTTCTCCGTTAGTAGCGGAATAACGCCTTTGAGTATCGTTTAACTTGCTGCAAAATAAAGCCGAAGGAGTAGTTTGATTAGCACATTTCCGTTCTAGGCTTGCACCCATGGACGCATTTGAGCACTCTGTAGATAAGTAATTGTGACGTTATTATTATAGTTTGGATCCGGATCGTGGATTCGGGAGCAGAAATCTCTGAACTAGACGTCGGGAAGGGAAGGTAGAGCGGGCGTGTCATCAATTTACGGAGAAACGAATTCATAAAATCGACATTTGTTTATCCTTTTTGTTTTCTATCCAAACTAAGTCAAACGTTAGAACCTCATCAATGCCTCGTATTAAAGAAATATTATAGTGATGACGGCGCAGGAAGTGGTTGTCCAACCAAGTGACTTTAGCATTGGCCTAGTCGGCCCTTTGTCCGATATGCAATGCCGTGGCCTTTAGGTTTGCCTAAACATGCGGGCTTTGGTTTCAAGGTCAGAGCGCCGCTATTGCCCGAGGCGATCGATTGCGGCAGCCATGGCCTTGACCTTCGCTATGGGAGTGCAATTTTCATGTATGGGGCTTCCGCCTCGCCGCGCAACTTGTGTTTGAAAGCAACTCGTCAAGACGTACACAATAAAATGTGGTGTGGCTTGTTATATATATCTATAAAATGGTTAACTGAGTTAACATGTAGTCATTCTTAACGTCAATATCCATGAGTAAAGGAGTAAATAAAACCGGTAAAAACTTTAATAAACGTCTAAAATGTTAAATTGAATTATAAAGCAACAGGAGTTCTCTGTTAGTAGCGGAATAACGCCTTTGAGTATCGTTTAACTTGCTACAAAATAAAGCCGAAGGAGTAGCTTGATTATCAGATTTCCGTTCTAGGTATGCACCCATGGGCGCATTTGAGCACTCTGTAGATAAGTAATTGTGACGTTATTATTATAGTTTGGATCCGGATCGTGGATTCGGGAGTAGAAATCTCTGAACTAGACGTCGGGAAGGGAAGGTAGAGCGGGCGTGTCATCAATTTACGGAGAAACGAATTCATAAAATCGACATTTGTTTATCCTTTTTGTTTTCTATCCAAACCAAGTCAAACGTTAGAAACACATCAATGCCTCGTATTATATAAATTTTATAGTGATGATGGCGCAGGAAGTGGTTGTCCAACAAAGTGACTTTAGCATTGGCCTCGAACAGTCGGCCCTTTGTCCGATATGCAATGACGTGGCCTTTAGATTTGCCTAAAGATGCGGGCTTTGGCTTCAAGGTCAGAGCGCCGCTATTGCCCGAGCCGTTCGATTGCGACAGTCATGACCTTGACCTTCGCTATGGGAGGGCAATTTTCAAGTATGGGGCTTCCGCCTCGCCGCGCAACTGTATTTGAAAGCATCTCGTCAAGACCTACACAGTAAAATGTGGTGTGACTTGTTATATATATTTATAAAAGGGTGAACTGAATTAACATGTAGTCATTCTCAACGTCAATTTACATGGGTAAAGGAGTAAATAATACCGGCAAAAACTTTAATCGAGGTCTAAAATGTTTAAATCAAGTATAAAGCAACAGGAGTTCTCCGTTAGTAGCGGAATAACGCCTTTGAGTATCGTTTAACTTGCTGCAAAATAAAGCCGAAGGAGTAGTGTGATTAGCAGATTTCCGTTCTAGGTTTACACCCATGACGCATTTGAGCACTCCACAGATAAAGTAATTGTGACGTTATCATTGTAGTTTGTATCTGGATCGTGTATTTTGGAGTTGGAATCTCTACTAGGCTTCGGGATCGGAAGGTTAGAGCATCGGCGTGTCATCAACTTACAGAGAAACGAATTCATAAAATCAACAATTGTTTATCCCTTTTGTTTTCTATCCAATCCAAGTCAAACATTAGAACAACACCAATGCCTCGTATTAAATAAATTTTATAGTGATGATGGCGCAGGAAGTGGTTGTCCAACCAAGTGATTTTAGCATTGGCCTCGAACAGTCGGCCCTTTGTCCGATATGCAATGTCGTGGCCTTTAGATTTGCCTAAAGATGCGGGCTTTGGCTTCAAGGTCAGAGCGCCGCTATTGCCCGAGGCGTTCGATTGCGACAGCCATGACCTTGACCTTCGCTATGGGAGTGCAATTTTCAAGTATGGAGCTTCCGCCTCGCCGCGTAACTTAAATTTGAAAGCATCTCGTCAATACGTACACAGTAAAATGTGGTAAGGCCTGTTATATATATTTATAAAAGGGTGAACTGAATTAACACGTAGTCATTCTCAACGTCAATATCCATGAGTAAAGGAGTAAATAAAACCGGTAAAAACTTTAATAAACGTCTAAAATGTTAAATTGAATTATAAAGCAACAGGAGTTCTCTGTTAGTAGCGGAATAACGCCTTTGAGTATCGTTTAACTTGCTACAAAATAAAGCCGAAGGAGTAGCTTGATTATCAGATTTCCGTTCTAGGTATGCACCCATGGGCGCATTTGAGCACTCTGTAGATAAGTAATTGTGACGTTATTATTATAGTTTGGATCCGGATCGTGGATTCGGGAGTAGAAATCTCTGAACTAGACGTCGGGAAGGGAAGGTAGAGCGGGCGTGTCATCAATATACGGAGAAACGAATTCATAAAATCGACATTTGTTTATCCTTTTTGTTTTCTTTCCAAACTAAGTCAAACGTTAGGACCTCATCAATGCCTCGTATTAAAGAAATATTATAGTGATGACAGCGCAGGATGTGGTTGATCCAGCAACTGACTTTAGCCTTGGCATCGAATAGTCGGCCATTTGTCCGATGTGCAATGTCGTGGCCTTTAGATTTGCCTAAACATGCGGGCTTTGGCTTCAAGGTCAGAGCGCCGCTATTGCCCGAGGCGATCGATTGCGGCAGCCATGACCTTGACCTTCGCTATGGGAGTGTAATTTTCAAGTATGGGGCTTCCTCCTCGCCGCGTAACTTGTGTTTGAAAGCATCTCGTCACGACGTACGCTGTAAAATGTGGTGCGGCTTGTTATATATATTTATAAAAGGGTGAACTGAATTAATATGTAGTCATTCTCAACGTCAATTTCCATGAGTAAAGGAGTAAATAAAACCGGCAAAAACTTTAATAAGGGTCTAAAATGTTCAATTGAAGTATAAAGCAACAGGAGTTCTCTGTTAGTAGCGGAATAACGCCTTTGAGTATCGTTTAACTAGCTGCAATATAAAGCCGAAGGAGTAGTGTGATTAGCAAATTTCCGTTCTAGGCATGCACCCATGGACGCATTTGAGCACTCTGTAGATAAGTAATTGTGACGTTATTATTATAGTTTGGATCCGGATCGTGGATTCGGGAGTAGAAATCTCTGAACTAGACGTCGGGAAGGGAAGGTAGAGCGGGCGTGTCATCAATTTACGGAGAAACGAATTCATAAAATCGACATTTGTTTATCCTTTTTGTTTTCTATCCAAACTAAGTCAAACGTTAGAACCTCATCAATGCCTCGTATTAAAGAAATATTACAGTGATGACGGCGCAGGAAGTGGTTGTCCAACCAAGTGACTTTAGCATTGGCCTAGTCGGCCCTTTGTCCGATATGCAATGCCGTGGCATTTAGGTTTGCCTAAACATACGGGCTTTGGTTTCAAGGTCAGAGCGCCGCTATTGCCCGAGGCGATAGATTACGACAGTCATGACCTTGACCTTCGCTATGGGAGTGTAATTTTCAAGTATGGGGCTTCCGCCTCGACGCGTAACTTGTGTTTGAAAGCATATCGTCACGACGTACACAGTAAAATGTGGTGGGCCTGTTATATATATCTATAAAAGGGTGAACTGAGTTAACATGTAGTCATTCTTAACGTCAATTTCCATGAGTAAAGGAGTAAATAAAACCGGCATAAACTTTAATAAAGGTCTAAAATGTTAAATTGAAGTATAAAGCAACAGGAGTTCTCTGTTAGTAGCGGAATAACGCCTTTGAGTATCGTTTAACTTGCTGCAAAATAAAGCCGAAGGAGTAGTGTGATTAGCAGATTTCCGTTCTAGGTATGCACCCATGACGCATTTAAGCACTCTACAGATAATGTAATTGTGACGTTATCATTGTAGTTTGTATCTGGATCGTGTATTTAGGAGTTGGAATATCTGAACTAGACTTCGGGATCGGAAGGTTAGAGCATCATCGTGTCATCAATTTACAGAGAACCGAATTCATAAAATCAACATTTGTTTATCCCTTTTGTTTTCTATCCAAACCAAGTCAAACGTTAGGAAGACATCAATGCCTCGTAATAAATTAATTTTATAGTGATGATGGCGCAGGAAGTGGTTGTCCAACCAAGTGACTTTAGCATTGGCCTCGAAAAGTCGGCCCTTTGTCCGATATGCAATGTCGTGACCTTTAGACTTGCCTAAACATGCGGGCTTTGGCTTCAAGGTCAGCGCGCCGCTATTGCCCGAGGTCATCGATTGCGGCAGCCATGACCTTGACCTTCGCTATGGGAGCTTCCGCCTCGCCGCGCAACTTGTGTTTGAAAGCATCTCGTCAAGACGTACACAGTAAAATGTGGTGGGCCTGTTATATATATCTATAAAAGGGTGAACTGAGTTAACATGTAGTCATTCTTAACGTCAATTTCCATGAGTAAAGGAGTAAATAAAACCGGCAAAAACTTTAATAAAGGTCTAAAATGTTAAATTGAAGTATATAGCAATAGGAGTTCTCTATTAGTAGGGGAATAACGCCTTTGAGTATCGTTTAATTTGCTGCAAAATAAAGCCGAAGGGGTTGTTTGACTAGCAGATTTCCGTTCTAGGTATGTACCCATGGAGGCATTTGAGCACTCTGTAGATAAAGTAATTGTGACGTTATCATTGTAGTTTGTATCTGGATCGTGTATTTAGGAGTTGGAATATCTGAACTAGACTTTTGGATCGGAAGGTTAGAGCATCATCGTGTCATCAATTTACAGAGAAACGAATTCATAAAATCGACATTTGTTTATCCTTTTTGTTTTCTGTCCAAACTAAATCAAACGTTAGAACCTCATCAATGCCTCGTATTAAAGAAATATTATAGTGATGACGGCGCAGGATGTGGTTGCTCCAGCAAATGACTTTAGCATTGGCCTCGAACAGTCGGCCCTTTGTCCGATATGCAATGTCGTGGCCTTTAGATTTGCCTAAACATGCGGGCTTTGGCTTCAAGGTCAGAGCGCCGCTATTGCCCGAGGCGATAGATTGCGGCAGCCATGACCTTGACCTTCGCTATGGGAGTGCAATTTTCAAGTATGGGGCTTCCGCCTCGACGCGTAACTTGTGTTTGAAAGCATATCGTCACGACGTACACAGTAAAATATTTTGGGCTTGTTATATATATCTATAAAAGGGTGAACTGAGTTAACATGTAGTCATTCTTAACGTCAATTTCCATGAGTAAAGGAGTAAATAAAACCGTCAAAACTCTAATAAATGTCTAAAATGTTAAGTTGAAGTATAAAGCAACAGGAGTTCTCTGTTAGTAGTGGAATAACGCCTTTGAATACCGTTTAATTTGCTGCAAAATAAAGCCGAAGGAGTAGTTTGATTAGCAGATTTCCGTTCTAGGTATGCACCCATGGTCGCATTTGAGCACTCTGTAGATAAAGTAATTGTGACGTTCTTATTATAGCTTGGATCCGGATCGTGGATTCGGGAGTAGAAATCTCTGAATTGGACGTCGGGATCGGAAGGTATAGCCGGCGTGTCATCAATTTACGGAGAAACGAATTCATAAAATCGACATTTGTTTATCCCTTTTGTTTTCTATCCAAACCAAGTCAAACGTTAGGAACACATCAATGCCTCGTAATAAATAAATTTTATAGTGATGATGGCGCAGGAAGTGGTTGTCCAACCAAGTGACTTTAGCATTGGCCTCGAATAGTCGGCCCTTTGTCCGATATGCAATGCCGTGGCCTTTAGATTTGCCTAAACATGGGGACTTTGGCTTCAAGGTCAGAGAGCCGCTATTGCCGGAGGCGATCGATTGCGGCAGCCATGACCTTGGCCTTCGCTATGGGAGCTTCCGCCTCGCCGCGCAACTTGTGTTTGAAAGCATCTCGTCAAGACGTAAACAGTAAAATGTAGTGTGGCTTGTTCTATATATCTATAAATGGGTGAACTGAGTTAATATGTAGCCATTCTTAACGTCAATTTCCATGAGTACAGGAGTAAATAAAACGGCAAAAACTCTAATAAATGTCTAAAATGTTAAATTGAAGTATAAAGCAATAGGAGTTCTCTGTTAGTAGTGGAATAACGCCATTGAGTATCGTTTATTTTGCTGCAAAATAAAGCCGAAGGAGTTGTTTGATTAGCAGATTTCCGTTCTAGGTATGTACCCATGGAGGCATTTGAGCACTCTGTAGATAAATTAATTGTGACGTTGTCATTGTAGTTTGTATCTTGATCGTGTATTTAGGAGTTGGAATATCTGAACTAGACTTCGGGATCGGAAGGTTAGAGCATCATCGTGTCATCAATTTACAGAGAAACGAATTCATAAAATCGACATTTGTTTATCCTTTTTGTTTTCTGTCCAAACCAAGTCAAACATTAGAACAACACCAATGCCTCGTATTAAATAAATTTTATAGTGATGATGACGCAGGAAGTGGTTGTCCAATCAAGTGATTTTAGCATTGGCCTCGAACAGTCGGCCCTTTGTCCGATATGCAATGCCGTGGCCTTTAGATTTGCCTAAACATGGGGACTTTGGCTTCAAGGTCAGAGAGCCGCTTTTGCCGGAGGCGATCGGTTGCGGCAGACATGACCTTGACCTTCGCTATGGGAGCTTCCGCCTCGCCGCGCAACTTGTGTTTGAAAGCATCTCGTCAAGACGTAGACAGTAAAATGTGGTGGGCCTGTTATATATATCTATAAAAGGGTGAACTGAGTTAACATGTAGTCATTCTTAACGTCAATTTCCATGAGTAAAGGAGTAAATAAAACCGGCAAAAACTTTAATAAAGGTCTAAAATGTTAAATTGAAGTATATAGCAATAGGAGTTCTCTATTAGTAGGGGAATAACGCCTTTGAGTATCCTTTAATTTGCTGCAAAATAAAGCCGAAGGGGTTGTTTGACTAGCAGATTTCCGTTCTAGGTATGTACCCATGGAGGCATTGAGCACTCTGTAGATAAAGTAATTGTGACGTTATCATTGTAGTTTGTATCTGGATCGTGTATTTAGGAGTTGGAATATCTGAACTAGACTTCGGGATCGGAAGGTTAGAGCATCATCGTGTCATCAATTTACAGAGAAACGAATTCATAAAATCGACATTTGTTTATCCCTTTTGTTTTCTATCCAAACCAAGTCAAACGTTAGGAACACATCAATGCCTCGTAATAAATAAATTTTATAGTGATGATGGCGCAGGAAGTGGTAGAACAACCAAGTGACTTTAGCATTGGCCTCGAACAGTCGGCCCTTTGTCCGATATGCAATGTCGTGACCTTTAGACTTGCCTAAACATGCGGGCTTTGTCTTCAAGGTCAGCGCGCCGCTATTGCCCGAGGTCATTGATTGCGGCAGCCATGATCTTGACCTTTGCTATGGGAGCTTCCGCCTCGCCGCGCAACTTGTGTTTGAAAGCATCTCGTCAAGACGTACACAGTAAAATGTAGTGTGGCTTGTTATATATATATCTATAAAAGGGTGAACTAGTTTGTATTTGGGGGTTGTAATCTCTGAGCTAGACTTCGGGATCGGAAGGTTAGAGCATCGGCGTGTCATCAATTTAGAGAGATACGAATTCATAAAATCGACATATGTTTATCCTTTTTGTTTTCTATCCAAACTAAGTCAAACGTTAGAACCTCATCAATGCCTCGTATTAAAGAAATATTATAGTGATGACGGCGCAGGATGTGGTTGCTCCAGCAAGTGACTTTAGCCTTGGCCTCGAACAGTCGGCCATTTGTCCGATGTGCAATGTCGTGGCCTATAGATTTGCCTAAACATTCGGGCTTTGTCTTCAAGGTCAGCGCGCCGCTATTGCCCGAGGTCATCGATTGCGGCAGCCATGACCTTGACCTTTGCTATGGGAGCTTCCGCCTCGCCGCGCAACTTGTGTTTGAAAGCATCTCGTCAAGACGTACACAGTAAAATGTAGTGTGGCTTGTTATATATATATATCAATAAAAGGGTGAACTAGTTTGTATTTGGGGGTTGTAATCTCTGAGCTAGACTTCGGGATCGGAAGGTTAGAGCATCGGCGTGTCATCAATTTAGAGAGAAACGAATTCATAAAATCGACATTTGTTTATCCCTTTTGTTTTCTATCCAAACCAAGTCAAACGCTAGAAACACATCAATGACTCGTATTATATAAATTTTATAGTGATGATGGCGCAGGAAGTGGTTGTCCAACCAAGTGACTTTAGCATTGGCCTCGAACAGTCGGCCCCTTGTCCGATATGCAACGTCGTGACCTTTAGATTTGCCTAAACATGCGGGATATGGCTTCAAGGTCAGAGCGCCGCTATTGCCCGAGGCGTTCGATTGCGACAGCCATGACCTTGACCTTCGCTATGGGAGTGCAATTTTCAAGTATGGAGCTTCCGCCTCGCCGCGTAACTTAAATTTGAAAGCATCTCGTCAATACGTACACAGTAAAATGTGGTAAGGCTTGTTATATATATTTATAAAAGGGTGAAATGAATTAACACGTAGTCATTCTCAACGTCAATATCCATGAGTAAAGGAGTAAATAAAACCGGTAAAAACTTTAATAAACGTCTAAAATGTTAAATTGAATTATAAAGCAACAGGAGTTCTCTGTTAGTAGCGGAATAACGCCTTTGAGTATCGTTTAACTTGCTACAAAATAAAGCCGATGGAGTAGCTTGATTAGCAGATTTCCGTTCTAGGTATGCACCCATGGGCGCATTTGAGCACTCTGTAGATAAGTAATTGTGACGTTATTATTATAGTTTGGATCCAGATCGTGGATTCGGGAGTAGAAATCTCTGAACTAGACGTCGGGAAGGGAAGGTAGAGCGGGCGTGTCATCAATTTACGGAGAAACGAATTCATAAAATCGACATTTGTTTATCCTTTTTGTTTTCTATCCAAACTAAGTCAAACGTTAGAACCTCATCAATGCCTCGTATTAAAGAAATATTATAGTGATGACGGCGCAGGATGTGGTTGCTCCAGCAAGTGACTTTAGCCTTGTCATCGAATAGTCGGCCATTTGTCCGATGTGCAATGCCGTGGCCTTTAGATTTGCCTAAACATGCGGGATATGGCTTCAAGGTCAGAGCGCCGCTATTGCCCGAGGCCTTCGATTGCGACAGCCATGACCTTGACCTTCGCTAAGGGAGTGCAATTTTCAAGTATGGGGCTTCCGCCTCGCCGCGTAACTTGTGTTTGAAAGCATATCGTCACGACGTACACAGTAAAATATTTTGGGCTTGTTATATATATCTATAAAAGGGTGAACTGAGTTAACATGTAGTCATTCTTAACGTCAATTTCCATGAGTAAAGGAGTAAATAAAACCGGCAAAAACTTTAATAAAGGTCTAAAATGTTAAATTGAAGTATAAAGCAACAGGAGTTCTCTGTTAGTAGCGGAATAACGCCTTTGAGTATCGTTTAATTTTCTGCAATATAAAGCCGAAGGAGTAGTGTGATTAGCAAATTTCCGTTCTAGGTATGTACCCATGGAGGCATTTGAGCACTCTGTAGATAAAGTAATTGTGACGTTATCATTGTAGTTTGTATCTGGATCGTGTATTTAGGAGTTGGAATATCTGAACTAGACTTCGGGATCGGAAGGTTAGAGCATCATCGTGACATCAATTTACAGAGAAACGAATTCATAAAATCGACATTTGTTTATCCTTTTTGTTTTCTATCCAAACCAAGTCAAACGTTAGAAACACATCAATGCCTCGTATTATATAAATTTTATAGTGATGATGGCGCAGGAAGTGGTTGTCCAACAAAGTGACTTTAGCATTGGCCTCGAACAGTCGGCCCTTTGTCCGATATGCAATGACGTGGCCTTTAGATTTGCCTAAAGATGCGGGCTTTGGCTTCAAGGTCAGAGCGCCGCTATTGCCCGAGCCGTTCGATTGCGACAGTCATGACCTTGACCTTCGCTATGGGAGGGCAATTTTCAAGTATGGGGCTTCCGTCTCGCCGCGCAACTGTATTTGAAAGCATCTCGTCAAGACGTACACAGTAAAATGTGGTGTGACTTGTTATATATATTTATAAAAGGGTGAACTGAATTAACATGTAGTCATTCTCAACGTCAATTTACATGGGTAAAGGAGTAAATAATACCGGCAAAAACTTTAATCGAGGTCTAAAATGTTTAAATCAAGTATAAAGCAACAGGAGTTCTCCGTTAGTAGCGGAATAACGCCTTTGAGTATCGTTTAACTTGCTGCAAAATAAAGCCGAAGGAGTAGTTTGATTAGCACATTTCCGTTCTAGGCTTGCACCCATGGACGCATTTGAGCACTCTGTAGATAAGTAATTGTGACGTTATTATTATAGTTTGGATCCGGATCGTGGATTCGGGAGTAGAAATCTCTGAACTAGACGTCGGGAAGGGAAGGTAGAGCGGGCGTGTCAGCAATTTACGGAGAAACGAATTCATAAAATCGACATTTGTTTATCCTTTTTGTTTTCTATCCAAACTAAGTCAAACGTTAGAACCTCATCAATGCCTCGTATTAAAGAAATATTATAGTGATGACGGCGCAGGAAGTGGTTGTCCAACCAAGTGACTTTAGCATTGGCCTAGTCGGCCCTTTGTCCGATATGCAATGCCGTGGCCTTTAGGTTTGCCTAAACATGCGAGCTTTGGTTTCATGGTCAGAGCGCCGCTATTGCCCGAGGCGATCGATTGCGGCAGCCATGGCCTTGACCTTCGCTATGGGAGTGCAATTTTCATGTATGGGGCTTCCGTCTCGCCGCGCAACTGTATTTGAAAGCATCTCGTCAAGACGTACACAGTAAAATGTGGTGTGACTTGTTATATATATTTATAAAAGGGTGAACTGAATTAACATGTAGTCATTCTCAACGTCAATTTACATGGGTAAAGGAGTAAATAATACCGGCAAAAACTTTAATCGAGGTCTAAAATGTTTAAATCAAGTATAAAGCAACAGGAGTTCTCCGTTAGTAGCGGAATAACGCCTTTGAGTATCGTTTAACTTGCTGCAAAATAAAGCCGAAGGAGTAGTGTGATTAGCAGATTTCCGTTCTAGGTTTACACCCATGACGCATTTGAGCACTCCACAGATAAAGTAATTGTGACGTTATCATTGTAGTTTGTATCTGGATCGTGTATTTTGGAGTTGGAATCTCTACTAGGCTTCGGGATCGGAAGGTTAGAGCATCGGCGTGTCATCAACTTACAGAGAAACGAATTCATAAAATCAACAATTGTTTATCCCTTTTGTTTTCTATCCAATCCAAGTCAAACATTAGAACAACACCAATGCCTCGTATTAAATAAATTTTATAGTGATGATGGCGCAGGAAGTGGTTGTCCAACCAAGTGATTTTAGCATTGGCCTCGAACAGTCGGCCCTTTGTCCGATATGCAATGTCGTGGCCTTTAGATTTGCCTAAAGATGCGGGCTTTGGCTTCAAGGTCAGAGCGCCGCTATTGCCCGAGGCGTTCGATTGCGACAGCCATGACCTTGACCTTCGCTATGGGAGTGCAATTTTCAAGTATGGAGCTTCCGCCTCGCCGCGTAACTTAAATTTGAAAGCATCTCGTCAATACGTACACAGTAAAATGTGGTAAGGCCTGTAATATATATTTATAAAAGGGTGAACTGAATTAACACGTAGTCATTCTCAACGTCAATATCCATGAGTAAAGGAGTAAATAAAACCGGTAAAAACTTTAATAAACGTCTAAAATGTTAAATTGAATTATAAAGCAACAGGAGTTCTCTGTTAGTAGCGGAATAACGCCTTTGAGTATCGTTTAACTTGCTACAAAATAAAGCCGAAGGAGTAGCTTGATTATCAGATTTCCGTTCTAGGTATGCACCCATGGGCGCATTTGAGCACTCTGTAGATAAGTAATTGTGACGTTATTATTATAGTTTGGATCCGGATCGTGGATTCGGGAGTAGAAATCTCTGAACTAGACGTCGGGAAGGGAAGGTAGAGCGGGCGTGTCATCAATATACGGAGAAACGAATTCATAAAATCGACATTTGTTTATCCTTTTTGTTTTCTTTCCAAACTAAGTCAAACGTTAGGACCTCATCAATGCCTCGTATTAAAGAAATATTATAGTGATGACAGCGCAGGATGTGGTTGATCCAGCAACTGACTTTAGCCTTGGCATCGAATAGTCGGCCATTTGTCCGATGTGCAATGTCGTGGCCTTTAGATTTGCCTAAACATGCGGGCTTTGGCTTCAAGGTCAGAGCGCCGCTATTGCCCGAGGCGATCGATTGCGGCAGCCATGACCTTGACCTTCGCTATGGGAGTGTAATTTTCAAGTATGGGGCTTCCTCCTCGCCGCGTAACTTGTGTTTGAAAGCATCTCGTCACGACGTACGCTGTAAAATGTGGTGCGGCTTGTTATATATATTTATAAAAGGGTGAACTGAATTAATATGTAGTCATTCTCAACGTCAATTTCCATGAGTAAAGGAGTAAATAAAACCGGCAAAAACTTTAATAAGGGTCTAAAATGTTCAATTGAAGTATAAAGCAACAGGAGTTCTCTGTTAGTAGCGGAATAACGCCTTTGAGTATCGTTTAACTAGCTGCAATATAAAGCCGAAGGAGTAGTGTGATTAGCAAATTTCCGTTCTAGGCATGCACCCATGGACGCATTTGAGCACTCTGTAGATAAGTAATTGTGACGTTATTATTATAGTTTGGATCCGGATCGTGGATTCGGGAGTAGAAATCTCTGAACTAGACGTCGGGAAGGGAAGGTAGAGCGGGCGTGTCATCAATTTACGGAGAAACGAATTCATAAAATCGACATTTGTTTATCCTTTTTGTTTTCTATCCAAACTAAGTCAAACGTTAGAACCTCATCAATGCCTCGTATTAAAGAAATATTACAGTGATGACGGCGCAGGAAGTGGTTGTCCAACCAAGTGACTTTAGCATTGGCCTAGTCGGCCCTTTGTCCGATATGCAATGCCGTGGCATTTAGGTTTGCCTAAACATACGGGCTTTGGTTTCAAGGTCAGAGCGCCGCTATTGCCCGAGCCGTTCGATTGCGACAGTCATGACCTTGACCTTCGCTATGGGAGTGTAATTTTCAAGTATGGGGCTTCCGCCTCGACGCGTAACTTGTGTTTGAAAGCATATCGTCACGACGTACACAGTAAAATGTGGTGGGCCTGTTATATATATCTATAAAAGGGTGAACTGAGTTAACATGTAGTCATTCTTAACGTCAATTTCCATGAGTAAAGGAGTAAATAAAACCGGCATAAACTTTAATAAAGGTCTAAAATGTTAAATTGAAGTATAAAGCAACAGGAGTTCTCTGTTAGTAGCGGAATAACGCCTTTGAGTATCGTTTAACTTGCTGCAAAATAAAGCCGAAGGAGTAGTGTGATTAGCAGATTTCCGTTCTAGGTATGTACCCATGGAGGCATTTGAGCACTCTGTAGATAAATTATTAAATTTGGGGTGTAATGGGGTAGTGAAGCGCAAGTTATAGCCTCTCCTACTCAATTGTTAACCTCACCTTCGCGATGAGTTCAATTTGAACTTGGTGCACCCTGTTTTCACTAACGAGGCTCTAACGACCGAGTAAGGGCGGAATAACCCTTACCTTTTGCCGTGAGCCCATCCACCTTCTCACGAAGAGTGCGGTAAAAATAACCCACCGCACACAAAGGTTGCTTTTGGAATCGTTTGGTTACCCCATCGTCGCAGTCTCCTTCTGTGCCATGGGACCACACCACTCGCCTTCCGCAACCGAGCTGGTCAGTTGCATACCTGCTCCAGCTAAAACTTCAAATGCAGCTTCGTTTTCAGTCGATTAAGGCTTTAAAAAAATGATGGAGCGTTCAAGTGGGACAAAATCATCCGGAGGTAAAATACCCTCCCGATCGGATCTCCGGGGGAGGGTGCCCACAGGGACACCTCATCGAATGTCGAAAAAACACCGACAAGTTAAATCCAACAAAACTAATTCTTTCATCTACGGCGCTTGGAATGTTCGTACTTTGAACGACAGCACTCGCACCGATCGGCCTGAAAGAAGAACTGCTCTAATAGATAGAGAACTTCACCGACTCAATGTTGACGTTGCAGCTCTCAGTGAAACTCGATTTTTGGAGGAAGGCTCTCTCACAGAAAAGTACTACACCTTCTATTGGAAAGGTCTTCCCACCAATTCAAGAAGGCAACATGGAGTAGGATTTGCCGTTCGGAATCAACTTGTATCCAACTTAACACAAGTACCACAAGGCCTATCCGAGCGTCTAATGCTGCTGCGCTATGAGCTATCAGATGGCAACGCGGTAAATCTAATAAGCGCCTACGCTCCCACTCTGGATGCAAGTCACGAAACCAAGGAAAGCTTCTATCAACAGCTGGAAGAAACCCTCTGTAGAATACCTAAAACGGAACGACTCGTTATTCTTGGCGATTTTAACGCTAGAGTAGGGAGAGATGCAGACACCTGGCCAGGCATCATAGGCAAGAACGGTTTGGGCAACATGAACGCTAACGGTCAACTACTCCTAACTAAATGCGCCGAACATGATCTAGTTATAACAAACACCATTTTCCGACAAAAGGATAAATTTAAAGGCACCTGGCGTCACCCCAGATCAGGTCACTGGCATCTACTGGACTATGTTATCGTACGTAGGAAGCATCTCAAGGACGTCCAAATTACAAAGGCGCGCATTGATAGCGAATGTTGGACCGATCATCGTCCTGTTGTCTCTAAAATGAAAATTGTTATGAGACCCAAACACCGAAGAACTCAAGTAAAACGCAGACTCCGTCTCTGTATTAGTAAATTGCGTGACCAACAAACCGTCGAACAGCTAAAGCAAAAAGTTCAAGAGAATTTGAGTGCACTAGAAGAAACCAATTCTGTAGATGTCGCTGCTACCTGGACACAAATTAAAGACAGTTTAAAAAGTGCGAGTGAGGAAATTCTTGGCACTGCAGCAAGTAAAAAACAGGAGGACTGGTTCAATGATAATGAAGCTTTTATACAAGAACTTCTTGACCGCAAACATACTGCCTTCCAAAACGCTATCAACCACCCCAACGACTCATCAAAAGCAGAAGCTTTTACCCAATCTAAGTATGAAACGCAACGCGAAATCAGAAGAATAAAGAACGAGTGGTGGGCAAGCAAGGCCAGAGAAATTCAAAGGTACGCCGATTCACACGACTACAGGAATTTCTTTCAAGGAGTAAAAGCAGTGTACGGCCCCAGTCGGAAAAATATGTGCCCTATTAAAGATTTAAATGGAAATCTCCTCAAAGAAGACCAGGAAATAAGAGCCCGATGGAAAGAACACTACTCTAGCATTCTTAACCAGCAAAGTCAAGCCGATCACGATATTATAAATCTTATCCCTCAATATGACACCTTCGAAGACTTAGATAAACCACTAACAACGGAAGAGATCTTAACCGCCATTGGGCAGCTAAAAAATAACAAATCTCCCGGCGCCGACTCACTCCCAGCTGAGATCTTTAAAGCTGTGTCGTCAGAGCTCATACCCTACCTCAAAAAACTGTTTGATGTCGTGTGGGAAAGTGGTCAAGCTCCGCAGGAGTTTCGTGATACACTTTTAATCAACCTCTTCAAAAACAAAGGGAGCGCTGCGGACTGTGGAAATTACAGGGGTATAGCTCTCCTGGCTGTTGGAGGGAAGATACTCACTAAAGCGATGGCAAATAGGCTAACACCTGTTATGGAAAAGTTACTTCCTGAAACACAGAGTGGCTTTAGACCAAACCGAGGCACATCGGATTTAATCTTCACACTTAAACAGCTTCAAGAAAAAGCACTCGAACATCAAGGAGAAATTCACATGGCCTTCATTGATTTAACCAAGGCGTTTGACTCGGTGGACAGGGAAGTGCTCTGGAAAATTATGTTCCGCTTAGGTATCCCTAGAAAATTTGTGAAAGTATGTCGCAGTCTACATACAAACAACAACGCCCAGGTTATGTATAATAATGAGGCAACCGAACCTTTCCAAACTCTCACTGGAGTTAGGCAGGGATGTGTCCTGGCACCCCTACTCTTTAATTTGTTTACCACTGCTCTAACAATTATTGTTGACAACAAACTGACAGTCAGAGGAATAGGTCTCAGATACCGTTTTGATGGCGGTCTCTTTAACATAGGGCGCTTTAGAGCTTTCACGAAGACACGCACACGATTCATTTGTGATCTCCAGTATGCGGATGACTGTGCACTTTTAGCCTCTACGCCGGAAGAGCTTCAAGAGCTTTTAGATGTGTATGCCCAAAGCTATGATTCTTTGGGACTTAAAATCAACATTGGAAAGACTAAGATTATGTCAACTCCTCATCAAGTGAACCAAATAGACATTACACTTAACGGAAATTCTCTTGAAGTGGTGGATCAGTTCAATTACTTAGGCAACGTTGTTAATGACAAAGCAAACATGGACAGCGAGATTCGCAATAGAATTAACGCTGCATCTAGAGCATTCTGGGGACTTAGAGAGAGAGTATTTGACAACCACGACCTTGCTTTGTCAACGAAAATGGCTGTCTACAGAGCAGTTGTCATTCCAACACTGCTATATGGATGTGAAAGCTGGGTCACTTACCGTCGTCATGTGAAAGAATTAGAACGTTTTCAGCAAAGACACCTCAGAAGTATGATGAAAATCCGTTGGTTCCATCACATATCAAACGTGGAAGTACTCAGGAGAGCAAACAGCCTTCCATTTGAGGTGCTTATTTCAAGAGCACGCCTAAGATGGGCAGGTCACCTTCATCGTATGCATGATAACCGCCTTCCTAAATGTACACTTTATGGTGAATTGCTAAGCGGTAGAAGAAAGCGTGGCGGTCAACGAAAGAGGTTCAAAGACGCTCTCCATGAAAATCTAAAATCCTGCGGTATTGCAGACGAGCAATGGGAACAACTTGCAGCGGACAGAACCGAATGGCGAGGGGTTGTGGCCAGCTATCAAGGAAATGTTGCTGCAAGAAGGCCGAATCCAAGACCTAACCAGGTCTATGTTTGTCCTGATTGCGGTCGACTTGTGCTCTCCCGAATTGACCTCTATAGCCATAGTCGTGTGCACCGTAGATGAATGGAAATTACAATAGACTACACCTTTTACTTGTTTTTTATTGTACGCAATTTATCGACTGTAAAATTTCTATACTCGGACTCGAGTAACGGCTAATAAAAAAAAAAGGATAAATTAATTGTGACGTTATCATTGTAGCTTGTATCTGGATCGTGTATTTTGGAGTTGGCATCTCTACTAGGCTTCGGGATCGGAAGGTTAGAGCATCGGCGTGTCATCAATTTACAGAGAAACGAATTCATAAAATCAACAATTGTTTATCCCTTTTGTTTTCTATCCAATCCAAGTCAAACATTAGAACAACAGCAATGCCTCGTATTAAATAAATTTTATAGTGATGATGGCGCAGGAAGTGGTTGTCCAATCAAGTGATTTTAGCATTGGCCTCGAACAGTCGGCCCTTTGTCCGATATGCAATGTCGTGGCCTTTAGATTTGCCTAAAGATGCGGGCTTTGGCTTCAAGGTCAGAGCGCCGCTATTGCCCGAGGCGTTCGATTGCGACAGCCATGACCTTGACCTTCGCTATGGGAGTGCAATTTTCAAGTATGGAGCTTCCGCCTCGCCGCGTAACTTAAATTTGAAAGCATCTCGTCAATACGTACACAGTAAAATGTGGTAAGGCTTGTTATATATATTTATAAAAGGGTGAACTGAATTAACACGTAGTCATTCTCAACGTCAATATCCATGAGTAAAGGAGTAAATAAAACCGGTAGAAACTTTAATAAACGTCTAAAATGTTGAATTGAATTATAAAGCAACAGGAGTTCTCTGTTAGTAGCGGAATAACGCCTTTGAGTATCGTTTAACTTGCTACAAAATAAAGCCGAAGGAGTAGCTTGATTAGCAGATTTCCGTTCTAGGTATGCACCCATGGGCGCATTTGAGCACTCTGTAGATAAGTAATTGTGACGTTATTATTATAGTTTGGATCCGGATCGTGGATTCGGGAGTAGAAATCTCTGAACTAGACGTCGGGAAGGGAAGGTAGAGCGGGCGTGTCATCGATTTACGGAGAAACGAATTCATAAAATCGACATTTGTTTATCCTTTTTGTTTTCTATCCAAACCAAGTCAAACGTTAGAAACACATCAATGCCTCGTATTATATAAATTTTATAGTGATGATGGCGCAGGAAGTGGTTGTCCAACAAAGTGACTTTAGCATTGGCCTCGAACAGTCGGCCCTTTGTCCGATATGCAATGACGTGGCCTTTAGATTTGCCTAAAGATGCGGGCTTTGGCTTCAAGGTCAGAGCGCCGCTATTGCCCGAGCCGTTCGATTGCGACAGTCATGACCTTGACCTTCGCTATGGGAGGGCAATTTTCAAGTATGGGGCTTCCGTCTCGCCGCGCAACTGTATTTGAAAGCATCTCGTCAAGACGTACACAGTAAAATGTGGTGTGACTTGTTATATATATTTATAAAAGGGTGAACTGAATTAACATGTAGTCATTCTCAACGTCAATTTACATGGGTAAAGGAGTAAATAATACCGGCAAAAACTTTAATCGAGGTCTAAAATGTTTAAATCAAGTATAAAGCAACAGGAGTTCTCCGTTAGTAGCGGAATAACGCCTTTGAGTATCGTTTAACTTGCTGCAAAATAAAGCCGAAGGAGTAGTTTGATTAGCACATTTCCGTTCTAGGCTTGCACCCATGGACGCATTTGAGCACTCTGTAGATAAGTAATTGTGACGTTATTATTATAGTTTGGATCCGGATCGTGGATTCGGGAGCAGAAATCTCTGAACTAGACGTCGGGAAGGGAAGGTAGAGCGGGCGTGTCATCAATTTACGGAGAAACGAATTCATAAAATCGACATTTGTTTATCCTTTTTGTTTTCTATCCAAACTAAGTCAAACGTTAGAACCTCATCAATGCCTCGTATTAAAGAAATATTATAGTGATGACGGCGCAGGAAGTGGTTGTCCAACCAAGTGACTTTAGCATTGGCCTAGTCGGCCCTTTGTCCGATATGCAATGCCGTGGCCTTTAGGTTTGCCTAAACATGCGGGCTTTGGTTTCAAGGTCAGAGCGCCGCTATTGCCCGAGGCGATCGATTGCGGCAGCCATGGCCTTGACCTTCGCTATGGGAGTGCAATTTTCATGTATGGGGCTTCCGCCTCGCCGCGCAACTTGTGTTTGAAAGCAACTCGTCAAGACGTACACAATAAAATGTGGTGTGGCTTGTTATATATATCTATAAAATGGTTAACTGAGTTAACATGTAGTCATTCTTAACGTCAATATCCATGAGTAAAGGAGTAAATAAAACCGGTAAAAACTTTAATAAACGTCTAAAATGTTAAATTGAATTATAAAGCAACAGGAGTTCTCTGTTAGTAGCGGAATAACGCCTTTGAGTATCGTTTAACTTGCTACAAAATAAAGCCGAAGGAGTAGCTTGATTATCAGATTTCCGTTCTAGGTATGCACCCATGGGCGCATTTGAGCACTCTGTAGATAAGTAATTGTGACGTTATTATTATAGTTTGGATCCGGATCGTGGATTCGGGAGTAGAAATCTCTGAACTAGACGTCGGGAAGGGAAGGTAGAGCGGGCGTGTCATCAATTTACGGAGAAACGAATTCATAAAATCGACATTTGTTTATCCTTTTTGTTTTCTATCCAAACCAAGTCAAACGTTAGAAACACATCAATGCCTCGTATTATATAAATTTTATAGTGATGATGGCGCAGGAAGTGGTTGTCCAACAAAGTGACTTTAGCATTGGCCTCGAACAGTCGGCCCTTTGTCCGATATGCAATGACGTGGCCTTTAGATTTGCCTAAAGATGCGGGCTTTGGCTTCAAGGTCAGAGCGCCGCTATTGCCCGAGCCGTTCGATTGCGACAGTCATGACCTTGACCTTCGCTATGGGAGGGCAATTTTCAAGTATGGGGCTTCCGCCTCGCCGCGCAACTGTATTTGAAAGCATCTCGTCAAGACCTACACAGTAAAATGTGGTGTGACTTGTTATATATATTTATAAAAGGGTGAACTGAATTAACATGTAGTCATTCTCAACGTCAATTTACATGGGTAAAGGAGTAAATAATACCGGCAAAAACTTTAATCGAGGTCTAAAATGTTTAAATCAAGTATAAAGCAACAGGAGTTCTCCGTTAGTAGCGGAATAACGCCTTTGAGTATCGTTTAACTTGCTGCAAAATAAAGCCGAAGGAGTAGTGTGATTAGCAGATTTCCGTTCTAGGTTTACACCCATGACGCATTTGAGCACTCCACAGATAAAGTAATTGTGACGTTATCATTGTAGTTTGTATCTGGATCGTGTATTTTGGAGTTGGAATCTCTACTAGGCTTCGGGATCGGAAGGTTAGAGCATCGGCGTGTCATCAACTTACAGAGAAACGAATTCATAAAATCAACAATTGTTTATCCCTTTTGTTTTCTATCCAATCCAAGTCAAACATTAGAACAACACCAATGCCTCGTATTAAATAAATTTTATAGTGATGATGGCGCAGGAAGTGGTTGTCCAACCAAGTGATTTTAGCATTGGCCTCGAACAGTCGGCCCTTTGTCCGATATGCAATGTCGTGGCCTTTAGATTTGCCTAAAGATGCGGGCTTTGGCTTCAAGGTCAGAGCGCCGCTATTGCCCGAGGCGTTCGATTGCGACAGCCATGACCTTGACCTTCGCTATGGGAGTGCAATTTTCAAGTATGGAGCTTCCGCCTCGCCGCGTAACTTAAATTTGAAAGCATCTCGTCAATACGTACACAGTAAAATGTGGTAAGGCCTGTTATATATATTTATAAAAGGGTGAACTGAATTAACACGTAGTCATTCTCAACGTCAATATCCATGAGTAAAGGAGTAAATAAAACCGGTAAAAACTTTAATAAACGTCTAAAATGTTAAATTGAATTATAAAGCAACAGGAGTTCTCTGTTAGTAGCGGAATAACGCCTTTGAGTATCGTTTAACTTGCTACAAAATAAAGCCGAAGGAGTAGCTTGATTATCAGATTTCCGTTCTAGGTATGCACCCATGGGCGCATTTGAGCACTCTGTAGATAAGTAATTGTGACGTTATTATTATAGTTTGGATCCGGATCGTGGATTCGGGAGTAGAAATCTCTGAACTAGACGTCGGGAAGGGAAGGTAGAGCGGGCGTGTCATCAATATACGGAGAAACGAATTCATAAAATCGACATTTGTTTATCCTTTTTGTTTTCTTTCCAAACTAAGTCAAACGTTAGGACCTCATCAATGCCTCGTATTAAAGAAATATTATAGTGATGACAGCGCAGGATGTGGTTGATCCAGCAACTGACTTTAGCCTTGGCATCGAATAGTCGGCCATTTGTCCGATGTGCAATGTCGTGGCCTTTAGATTTGCCTAAACATGCGGGCTTTGGCTTCAAGGTCAGAGCGCCGCTATTGCCCGAGGCGATCGATTGCGGCAGCCATGACCTTGACCTTCGCTATGGGAGTGTAATTTTCAAGTATGGGGCTTCCTCCTCGCCGCGTAACTTGTGTTTGAAAGCATCTCGTCACGACGTACGCTGTAAAATGTGGTGCGGCTTGTTATATATATTTATAAAAGGGTGAACTGAATTAATATGTAGTCATTCTCAACGTCAATTTCCATGAGTAAAGGAGTAAATAAAACCGGCAAAAACTTTAATAAGGGTCTAAAATGTTCAATTGAAGTATAAAGCAACAGGAGTTCTCTGTTAGTAGCGGAATAACGCCTTTGAGTATCGTTTAACTAGCTGCAATATAAAGCCGAAGGAGTAGTGTGATTAGCAAATTTCCGTTCTAGGCATGCACCCATGGACGCATTTGAGCACTCTGTAGATAAGTAATTGTGACGTTATTATTATAGTTTGGATCCGGATCGTGGATTCGGGAGTAGAAATCTCTGAACTAGACGTCGGGAAGGGAAGGTAGAGCGGGCGTGTCATCAATTTACGGAGAAACGAATTCATAAAATCGACATTTGTTTATCCTTTTTGTTTTCTATCCAAACTAAGTCAAACGTTAGAACCTCATCAATGCCTCGTATTAAAGAAATATTACAGTGATGACGGCGCAGGAAGTGGTTGTCCAACCAAGTGACTTTAGCATTGGCCTAGTCGGCCCTTTGTCCGATATGCAATGCCGTGGCATTTAGGTTTGCCTAAACATACGGGCTTTGGTTTCAAGGTCAGAGCGCCGCTATTGCCCGAGGCGATAGATTACGACAGTCATGACCTTGACCTTCGCTATGGGAGTGTAATTTTCAAGTATGGGGCTTCCGCCTCGACGCGTAACTTGTGTTTGAAAGCATATCGTCACGACGTACACAGTAAAATGTGGTGGGCCTGTTATATATATCTATAAAAGGGTGAACTGAGTTAACATGTAGTCATTCTTAACGTCAATTTCCATGAGTAAAGGAGTAAATAAAACCGGCATAAACTTTAATAAAGGTCTAAAATGTTAAATTGAAGTATAAAGCAACAGGAGTTCTCTGTTAGTAGCGGAATAACGCCTTTGAGTATCGTTTAACTTGCTGCAAAATAAAGCCGAAGGAGTAGTGTGATTAGCAGATTTCCGTTCTAGGTATGCACCCATGACGCATTTAAGCACTCTACAGATAATGTAATTGTGACGTTATCATTGTAGTTTGTATCTGGATCGTGTATTTAGGAGTTGGAATATCTGAACTAGACTTCGGGATCGGAAGGTTAGAGCATCATCGTGTCATCAATTTACAGAGAACCGAATTCATAAAATCAACATTTGTTTATCCCTTTTGTTTTCTATCCAAACCAAGTCAAACGTTAGGAAGACATCAATGCCTCGTAATAAATTAATTTTATAGTGATGATGGCGCAGGAAGTGGTTGTCCAACCAAGTGACTTTAGCATTGGCCTCGAAAAGTCGGCCCTTTGTCCGATATGCAATGTCGTGACCTTTAGACTTGCCTAAACATGCGGGCTTTGGCTTCAAGGTCAGCGCGCCGCTATTGCCCGAGGTCATCGATTGCGGCAGCCATGACCTTGACCTTCGCTATGGGAGCTTCCGCCTCGCCGCGCAACTTGTGTTTGAAAGCATCTCGTCAAGACGTACACAGTAAAATGTGGTGGGCCTGTTATATATATCTATAAAAGGGTGAACTGAGTTAACATGTAGTCATTCTTAACGTCAATTTCCATGAGTAAAGGAGTAAATAAAACCGGCAAAAACTTTAATAAAGGTCTAAAATGTTAAATTGAAGTATATAGCAATAGGAGTTCTCTATTAGTAGGGGAATAACGCCTTTGAGTATCGTTTAATTTGCTGCAAAATAAAGCCGAAGGGGTTGTTTGACTAGCAGATTTCCGTTCTAGGTATGTACCCATGGAGGCATTTGAGCACTCTGTAGATAAAGTAATTGTGACGTTATCATTGTAGTTTGTATCTGGATCGTGTATTTAGGAGTTGGAATATCTGAACTAGACTTTTGGATCGGAAGGTTAGAGCATCATCGTGTCATCAATTTACAGAGAAACGAATTCATAAAATCGACATTTGTTTATCCTTTTTGTTTTCTGTCCAAACTAAATCAAACGTTAGAACCTCATCAATGCCTCGTATTAAAGAAATATTATAGTGATGACGGCGCAGGATGTGGTTGCTCCAGCAAATGACTTTAGCATTGGCCTCGAACAGTCGGCCCTTTGTCCGATATGCAATGTCGTGGCCTTTAGATTTGCCTAAACATGCGGGCTTTGGCTTCAAGGTCAGAGCGCCGCTATTGCCCGAGGCGATAGATTGCGGCAGCCATGACCTTGACCTTCGCTATGGGAGTGCAATTTTCAAGTATGGGGCTTCCGCCTCGACGCGTAACTTGTGTTTGAAAGCATATCGTCACGACGTACACAGTAAAATATTTTGGGCTTGTTATATATATCTATAAAAGGGTGAACTGAGTTAACATGTAGTCATTCTTAACGTCAATTTCCATGAGTAAAGGAGTAAATAAAACCGTCAAAACTCTAATAAATGTCTAAAATGTTAAGTTGAAGTATAAAGCAACAGGAGTTCTCTGTTAGTAGTGGAATAACGCCTTTGAATACCGTTTAATTTGCTGCAAAATAAAGCCGAAGGAGTAGTTTGATTAGCAGATTTCCGTTCTAGGTATGCACCCATGGTCGCATTTGAGCACTCTGTAGATAAAGTAATTGTGACGTTCTTATTATAGCTTGGATCCGGATCGTGGATTCGGGAGTAGAAATCTCTGAATTGGACGTCGGGATCGGAAGGTATAGCCGGCGTGTCATCAATTTACGGAGAAACGAATTCATAAAATCGACATTTGTTTATCCCTTTTGTTTTCTATCCAAACCAAGTCAAACGTTAGGAACACATCAATGCCTCGTAATAAATAAATTTTATAGTGATGATGGCGCAGGAAGTGGTTGTCCAACCAAGTGACTTTAGCATTGGCCTCGAATAGTCGGCCCTTTGTCCGATATGCAATGCCGTGGCCTTTAGATTTGCCTAAACATGGGGACTTTGGCTTCAAGGTCAGAGAGCCGCTATTGCCGGAGGCGATCGATTGCGGCAGCCATGACCTTGGCCTTCGCTATGGGAGCTTCCGCCTCGCCGCGCAACTTGTGTTTGAAAGCATCTCGTCAAGACGTAAACAGTAAAATGTAGTGTGGCTTGTTCTATATATCTATAAATGGGTGAACTGAGTTAATATGTAGCCATTCTTAACGTCAATTTCCATGAGTACAGGAGTAAATAAAACGGCAAAAACTCTAATAAATGTCTAAAATGTTAAATTGAAGTATAAAGCAATAGGAGTTCTCTGTTAGTAGTGGAATAACGCCATTGAGTATCGTTTATTTTGCTGCAAAATAAAGCCGAAGGAGTTGTTTGATTAGCAGATTTCCGTTCTAGGTATGTACCCATGGAGGCATTTGAGCACTCTGTAGATAAATTAATTGTGACGTTGTCATTGTAGTTTGTATCTTGATCGTGTATTTAGGAGTTGGAATATCTGAACTAGACTTCGGGATCGGAAGGTTAGAGCATCATCGTGTCATCAATTTACAGAGAAACGAATTCATAAAATCGACATTTGTTTATCCTTTTTGTTTTCTGTCCAAACCAAGTCAAACATTAGAACAACACCAATGCCTCGTATTAAATAAATTTTATAGTGATGATGACGCAGGAAGTGGTTGTCCAATCAAGTGATTTTAGCATTGGCCTCGAACAGTCGGCCCTTTGTCCGATATGCAATGCCGTGGCCTTTAGATTTGCCTAAACATGGGGACTTTGGCTTCAAGGTCAGAGAGCCGCTTTTGCCGGAGGCGATCGGTTGCGGCAGACATGACCTTGACCTTCGCTATGGGAGCTTCCGCCTCGCCGCGCAACTTGTGTTTGAAAGCATCTCGTCAAGACGTAGACAGTAAAATGTGGTGGGCCTGTTATATATATCTATAAAAGGGTGAACTGAGTTAACATGTAGTCATTCTTAACGTCAATTTCCATGAGTAAAGGAGTAAATAAAACCGGCAAAAACTTTAATAAAGGTCTAAAATGTTAAATTGAAGTATATAGCAATAGGAGTTCTCTATTAGTAGGGGAATAACGCCTTTGAGTATCCTTTAATTTGCTGCAAAATAAAGCCGAAGGGGTTGTTTGACTAGCAGATTTCCGTTCTAGGTATGTACCCATGGAGGCATTGAGCACTCTGTAGATAAAGTAATTGTGACGTTATCATTGTAGTTTGTATCTGGATCGTGTATTTAGGAGTTGGAATATCTGAACTAGACTTCGGGATCGGAAGGTTAGAGCATCATCGTGTCATCAATTTACAGAGAAACGAATTCATAAAATCGACATTTGTTTATCCCTTTTGTTTTCTATCCAAACCAAGTCAAACGTTAGGAACACATCAATGCCTCGTAATAAATAAATTTTATAGTGATGATGGCGCAGGAAGTGGTAGAACAACCAAGTGACTTTAGCATTGGCCTCGAACAGTCGGCCCTTTGTCCGATATGCAATGTCGTGACCTTTAGACTTGCCTAAACATGCGGGCTTTGTCTTCAAGGTCAGCGCGCCGCTATTGCCCGAGGTCATTGATTGCGGCAGCCATGATCTTGACCTTTGCTATGGGAGCTTCCGCCTCGCCGCGCAACTTGTGTTTGAAAGCATCTCGTCAAGACGTACACAGTAAAATGTAGTGTGGCTTGTTATATATATATCTATAAAAGGGTGAACTAGTTTGTATTTGGGGGTTGTAATCTCTGAGCTAGACTTCGGGATCGGAAGGTTAGAGCATCGGCGTGTCATCAATTTAGAGAGATACGAATTCATAAAATCGACATATGTTTATCCTTTTTGTTTTCTATCCAAACTAAGTCAAACGTTAGAACCTCATCAATGCCTCGTATTAAAGAAATATTATAGTGATGACGGCGCAGGATGTGGTTGCTCCAGCAAGTGACTTTAGCCTTGGCCTCGAACAGTCGGCCATTTGTCCGATGTGCAATGTCGTGGCCTATAGATTTGCCTAAACATTCGGGCTTTGTCTTCAAGGTCAGCGCGCCGCTATTGCCCGAGGTCATCGATTGCGGCAGCCATGACCTTGACCTTTGCTATGGGAGCTTCCGCCTCGCCGCGCAACTTGTGTTTGAAAGCATCTCGTCAAGACGTACACAGTAAAATGTAGTGTGGCTTGTTATATATATATATCAATAAAAGGGTGAACTAGTTTGTATTTGGGGGTTGTAATCTCTGAGCTAGACTTCGGGATCGGAAGGTTAGAGCATCGGCGTGTCATCAATTTAGAGAGAAACGAATTCATAAAATCGACATTTGTTTATCCCTTTTGTTTTCTATCCAAACCAAGTCAAACGCTAGAAACACATCAATGACTCGTATTATATAAATTTTATAGTGATGATGGCGCAGGAAGTGGTTGTCCAACCAAGTGACTTTAGCATTGGCCTCGAACAGTCGGCCCCTTGTCCGATATGCAACGTCGTGACCTTTAGATTTGCCTAAACATGCGGGATATGGCTTCAAGGTCAGAGCGCCGCTATTGCCCGAGGCGTTCGATTGCGACAGCCATGACCTTGACCTTCGCTATGGGAGTGCAATTTTCAAGTATGGAGCTTCCGCCTCGCCGCGTAACTTAAATTTGAAAGCATCTCGTCAATACGTACACAGTAAAATGTGGTAAGGCTTGTTATATATATTTATAAAAGGGTGAAATGAATTAACACGTAGTCATTCTCAACGTCAATATCCATGAGTAAAGGAGTAAATAAAACCGGTAAAAACTTTAATAAACGTCTAAAATGTTAAATTGAATTATAAAGCAACAGGAGTTCTCTGTTAGTAGCGGAATAACGCCTTTGAGTATCGTTTAACTTGCTACAAAATAAAGCCGATGGAGTAGCTTGATTAGCAGATTTCCGTTCTAGGTATGCACCCATGGGCGCATTTGAGCACTCTGTAGATAAGTAATTGTGACGTTATTATTATAGTTTGGATCCAGATCGTGGATTCGGGAGTAGAAATCTCTGAACTAGACGTCGGGAAGGGAAGGTAGAGCGGGCGTGTCATCAATTTACGGAGAAACGAATTCATAAAATCGACATTTGTTTATCCTTTTTGTTTTCTATCCAAACTAAGTCAAACGTTAGAACCTCATCAATGCCTCGTATTAAAGAAATATTATAGTGATGACGGCGCAGGATGTGGTTGCTCCAGCAAGTGACTTTAGCCTTGTCATCGAATAGTCGGCCATTTGTCCGATGTGCAATGCCGTGGCCTTTAGATTTGCCTAAACATGCGGGATATGGCTTCAAGGTCAGAGCGCCGCTATTGCCCGAGGCCTTCGATTGCGACAGCCATGACCTTGACCTTCGCTAAGGGAGTGCAATTTTCAAGTATGGGGCTTCCGCCTCGCCGCGTAACTTGTGTTTGAAAGCATATCGTCACGACGTACACAGTAAAATATTTTGGGCTTGTTATATATATCTATAAAAGGGTGAACTGAGTTAACATGTAGTCATTCTTAACGTCAATTTCCATGAGTAAAGGAGTAAATAAAACCGGCAAAAACTTTAATAAAGGTCTAAAATGTTAAATTGAAGTATAAAGCAACAGGAGTTCTCTGTTAGTAGCGGAATAACGCCTTTGAGTATCGTTTAATTTTCTGCAATATAAAGCCGAAGGAGTAGTGTGATTAGCAAATTTCCGTTCTAGGTATGTACCCATGGAGGCATTTGAGCACTCTGTAGATAAAGTAATTGTGACGTTATCATTGTAGTTTGTATCTGGATCGTGTATTTAGGAGTTGGAATATCTGAACTAGACTTCGGGATCGGAAGGTTAGAGCATCATCGTGACATCAATTTACAGAGAAACGAATTCATAAAATTGACATTTGTTTATTCTTTTTGTTTTCTGTCCAAACTAAATCAAACGTTAGAACCTCATCAATGCCTCGTATTAAAGAAATATTATAGTGATGACGGCGCAGGATGTGGTTGCTCCAGCAAATGACTTTAGCATTGGCCTCGAACCGTCGGCCCTTTGTCCGATATGTCCGATATGGCCTTTAGATTTGCCTAAACATGCGGGCTTTGGCTTCAAGGTCAGAGCGCCGCTATTGCCCGAGGCGATAGATTGCGGTAGCCATGACCTTGACCTTCGCTATGGGAGTGCAATTTTCAAGTATGGGGCTTCCGCCTCGACGCGTAACTTGTGTTTGAAAGCATATCGTCACGACGTACACAGTAAAATGTTTTGGGCTTGTTATATATATCTATAAAAGGGTGAACTGAGTTAACATGTAGTCATTCTTAACGTCAATTTCCATGAGTAAAGGAGTAAATAAAACCGTCAAAACTCTAATAAATGTCTAAAATGTTAAGTTGAAGTATAAAGCAACAGGAGTTCTCTGTTAGTAGTGGAATAACGCCTTTGAATAATGTTTAATTTGCAGCAAAATAAAGCCGAAGGAGTAGTTTGATTAGCAGATTTCCGTTCTAGGTATGCACCCATGGTCGCATTTGAGCACTCTGTAGATAAAGTAATTGTGACGTTCTTATTATAGCTTGGTTCCGGATCGTGGATTCGGGAGTAGAAATCTCTGAATTGAACGTCGGGATCGGAAGGTTAGAGCATCGGCGTGTCATCAATTTACACAGAAAGGAATTTATATAATCAACATTTTTATCCCTTTTGCTTTCTATCCAAACCAAGTCAAACGTTAGAACCACATCAATGCCTCGTATTAAATAAATTTTATAGTGATGATGGTGCAGGAAGTGGTTGTCCAACCAAGTGACTTTAGCATTGGCCTCGAACAGTCGGCCCTTTGTCCCATATGCAATGTCGTGGCCTTTAGATTTGCCTAAACATGCGGGCTTTGGCTTCAATGTCAGAGCGCCGCTATTGCCCGTGGCGATCGATTGCGGCAGCCATGACCTTGACCTTCGCTATGGGAGTGCAATGTTCAAGTATGGAACTTCCGCCTCGCCGCGCAACTTGTGTTCGAAAGCATCTCATCAAGACGTACACAGAAAAATGTGGTGTGGCTTGTTATATATATCTATAAAATGGTTAACTGAGTTAACATGTAGTCATTCTTAACGTCAATTTCCATGAGTAAAGGAGTAAATAAAACCGGCAAAAACTCTAATAAATGTCTAAAATGTTAAATTGAAGTATATAGCAATAGGAGTTCTCTATTAGTAGGGGAATAACGCCTTTGAGTATCGTTTAATTTGCTGCAAAATAAAGCCGAAGGAGTTGTTTGATTAGCAGATTTCCGTTCTAGGTATGTACCCATGGAGGCATTTGAGCACTCTGTAGATAAATTAATTGTGACGTTATCATTGTAGTTTGTATCTGGATCGTGTATTTAGGAGTTGGAATATCTGAACTAGACTTCGGGATCGGAAGGTTAGAGCATCATCGTGTCATCAATTTACAGAGAAACGAATTCATAAAATCGACATTTGTTTATCCTTTTTGTTTTCTGTCCAAACTAAAATCAAGCGTTAGAACCTCATCAATGCCGCGTATTAAAAAAATATTATAGTGATGACGGCGCAGGATGTGGTTGCTCAAGCAAATGGCTTTAGCATTGGCCTCGAACAGTCGGCCCTTTGTCCGATATGCAATGTCGTGGCCTTTAGATTTGCCTAAACATGCGGGCTTTGGCTTCAAGTTCAGAGCGCCGCTATTGTCCGAGGCGATCGATTGCGACAGCCATGACCTTGACCTTCGCTATGGGAGTGCAATGTTCAAGTATGGAGCTTCCGCCTCGCCGCGCAACTTGTGTTTGAAAGCATCTCGTCAAAACGTACACAGTAAAATATAGTGTGGCTTGTTATATATATCTATAAAAGGGTGAACTGAGTTAATATGTAGCCATTCTTAACGTCAATTTCCATGAGTACAGGAGTAAATAAAACGGCAAAAACTCTAATAAATGTCTAAAATGTTAAATTGAAGTATATAGCAATAGGAGTTCTCTATTAGTAGGGGAATAACGCCTTTGAGTATCGTTTAATTTGCTGCAAAATAAAGCCGAAGGGGTTGTTTGATTAGCAGATTTCCGTTCTAGGTATGTACCCATGGAGGCATTTGAGCACTCTGTAGATAAAGTAATTGTGACGTTATTATTGTAGTTTGCATCTGGATCGTGTATTTAGGAGTTGGAATATCTGAACTAGACTTCGGGATCGGAAGGTTAGAGCATCATCGTGTCATCAATTTACAGAGAAACGAATTCATAAAATCGACATTTGTTTATCCTTTTTGTTTTCTGTCCAAACTAAATCAAACGTTAGAACCTCATCAATGCCTCGTATTAAATAAATTTTATAGTGATGATGGTGCAGGAAGTGGTTGTCCAACCAAGTGACTTTAGCATTGGCCTCGAACAGTCGGCCCTTTGTCCGATATGCAATGACGTGGCCTTTAGATTTGCCTAAAGATGCGGGCTTTGGCTTCAAGGTCAGAGCGCCGCTATTGCCCGAGGCGATAGATTACGACAGTCATGACCTTGACCTTCGCTATGGGAGTGTAATTTTCAAGTATGGGGCTTCCGCCTCGACGCGTAACTTGTGTTTGAAAGCATATCGTCACGACGTACACAGTAAAATGTGGTGGGCCTGTTATATATATCTATAAAAGGGTGAACTGAGTTAACATGTAGTCATTCTTAACGTCAATTTCCATGAGTAAAGGAGTAAATAAAACCGGCAAAAACTTTAATAAAGGTCTAAAATGTTAAATTGAAGTATAAAGCAACAGGAGTTCTCTGTTAGTAGCGGAATAACGCCTTTGAGTATCGTTTAACTTGCTGCAAAATAAAGCCGAAGGAGTAGTGTGATTAGCAGATTTCCGTTCTAGGTATGCACCCATGACGCATTTAAGCACTCTACAGATAATGTAATTGTGACGTTATCATTGTAGTTTGTATCTGGATCGTGTATTTAGGAGTTGGAATATCTGAACTAGACTTCGGGATCGGAAGGTTAGAAGCATCATCGTGTCATCAATTTACAGAGAACCGAATTCATAAAATCAACATTTGTTTATCCCTTTTGTTTTCTATCCAAACCAAGTCAAACGTTAGGAACACATCAATGCCTCGTAATAAATTAATTTTATAGTGATGATGGCGCAGGAAGTGGTTGTCCAACCAAGTGACTTTAGCATTGGCCTAGTCGGCCCTTTGTCCGATATGCAATGTCGTGGCCTTTAGACTTGCCTAAACATGCGGGCTTTGGCTTCAAGGTCAGCGCGCCGCTATTGCCCGAAGTCATCGATTGCGGCAGCCATGACCTTGACCTTCGCTATGGGAGCTTCCGCCTCGCCGCGCAACTTGTGTTTGAAAGCATCTCGTCAAGACGTACACAGTAAAATGTAGTGTGGCTTGTTATATATATATATCTATAAAAGGGTGAACTAGTTTGTATTTGGGAGTTGTAATTTCTGAACCAGACTTCGGGATCGGAAGGTTAGAGCATCGGCGTGTCATCAATTTAGAGAGAAACGAATTCATAAAATCGACATTTGTTTATCCTTTTTGTTTTCTATCCAAACTAAGTCAAACATTAGAACCTCATCAATGCCTCGTATTAAAGAAATATTATAGTGATCACGGCGCAGGAAGTGGTTGTCCAACCAAGTGACTTTAGCATTGACCTCGAACAATCGGCCCTTTGTCCGATATGCAATGCCGTGGCCTTTAGATTTGCCTAAACATGGGGGCTTTGGCTTCAAGGTCAGAGAGAAGCTTTTGCCGGAGGCGATCGATTGCGGCAGCCATGACCTTGGCCTTCGCTACGGGAGTGCAATTTTCAAGTATGGGGTTTCCGCCTCGCCGCGCAACTGTATTTGAAAGCATCTCGTCAAGACGTACACAGTAAAATGTGGTGTGGCTTGTTATATATATCTATAAAAGGTTGAACTGAGTTAATATGTAGTCATTCATAACGTCAATTTCAATGAGTAAAGGAGTAAATAAAACCGGCAAAAACTTTAATAAGGGTCTAAAATATTTAATTGAAGTATAAAGCAACAGGAGTTCTCTGTTAGTAGCGGAATAACGCCTTTGAATATCCTTTAACTTGCTGCAATATAAAGCCGAAGGAGTAGTTTGATTAGCAGATTTCCGTTCTAGGTATGCACCCATGGACGCATTTGAGCACTCTGTAGATAAAGTAATTGTGACGTTATCATTATAGTTTGGATCCGGATCGTGAATTCGGGAGTAGAAATATCTGAATTGGACGTCGGTATCGGAATGTAGTGCCGTCGTGTTATCAATATACGGAGAAACGAATTCATAAAATTAACATTTGATTATCCCTTTTGTTTTCTATCCAAACCAAGTCAAACGTTAGAAACACATCAATGCCTCGTATTAAATAAATTTTATAGTGATGATGGCGCAGGAAGTGGTTGTCCAACCAAGTGACTTTAGCATTGGCCTCGAACAGTCGGCCCTTTGTCCGATATGCAATGCCGTGGCCTTTAGATTTGCCTAAACATGGGGACTTTGCCTTCAAGGTCAGAGAGCCGCTTTTGCTGGAGGCGATCGATTGCGGCAGCCATGACCTTGACCTTCGCTATGGGAGCTTCCGCCTCGCCGCGCAACTTGTGTTTGAAAGCATCACGTCAAGACGTACACAGTAAAATGTGGTGGGCCTGTTATATATATCTATAAAAGGGTGAACTGAGTTAACATGTAGTCATTCTTAACGTCAATTTCCATGAGTAAAGGAGTAAATAAAACCGGCAAAAACTTTAATAAAGGTCTAAAATGTTAAATTGAAGTATAAAGCAACAGGAGTTCTCTGTTAGTAGCGGAATAACGCCTTTGAGTATCGTTTAACTTGCTGCAAAATGAAGCTGAAGGAGTAGTGTGATTAGCAGATTTCCGTTCTAGGTATGTACCCATGGAGGCATTTGAGCACTCTGTAGATAAATTAATTGTGACGTTATCATTGTAGTTTGTAACTGGATCGTGTATTTAGTAGTTGGAATATCTGAACTAGACTTCGGGATCGGAAAGTTAGAGCATCATCGTGTCATCAATTTACAGAGAAACGAATTCATAAAATCGACATTTGTTTATCCTTTTTGTTTTCTGTCCAAACTAAAATCAAGCGTTAGAACCTCATCAATGCCTCGTATTAAAGAAATATTATAGTGATGACGGCGCAGGATGTGGTTGCTCCAGCAAGTGACTTTAGCATTGGCCTCGAACAGTCGGCCCTTTGTCCGATATGCAATGTCGTGGCCTTTAGATTTGCCTAAACATGCGGGCTTTGGCTTCAAGGTCAGGGCGCCGCTATTGCCCGAGGTCATCGATTGCGGCAGCCATGACCTTGACCTTCGCTATGGGAGCTTCAGCCTCGCCGCGCAACTTGTGTTTGAAAGCATCTCGTCAAGACGTACACAGTAAAATATAGTGTGGCTTGTTATATATATCTATAAAAGGGTGAACTGAGTTAATATGTAGCCATTCTTAACGTCAATTTCCATGAGTACAGGAGTAAATAAAACGGCAAAAACTCTAATAAATGTCTAAAATGTTAAATTGAAGTATATAGCAATAGGAGTTCTCTATTAGTAGGAGAATAACGCCTTTGAGTATCGTTTAATTTGCTGCAAAATAAAGCCGAAGGAGTAGTGTGATTCGCAGATTTCCGTTCTAGGTATGCACCCATGACGCATTTGAGCACTCTACAGATAATGTAATTGTGACGTTATCATTGAAGTTTGTATCTGGATCGTGTATTTAGGAGTTGGAATATCTGAACTAGACTTCGGGATCGGAAGGTTAGAGCATCATCGTGTCATCAATTTACAGAGAAACGAATTCATAAAATCAATATTTGTTTAACCCTTTTGTTTTCTATCCAAACCAAGTCAAACGTTAGAAACACATCAATGCCTCGTATTAAGGAAATATTATAGTGATGATGGCGCAAGATGTGGTTGCTCCAGCAAGTGACTTTAGCCTTGGCCTCGAACAGTCGGCCATTTGTCCGATGTGCAATGTCGTGGCCTTTAGATTTGCCTAAACATGCGGGCTTTGGCTTCAAGGTCAGAGCGCCGCTATTGCCCGAGGCGATCGATTGCGACAGCCATGACCTTGACCTTCACTATGGGAGTGCAATTTTCATGTATGGATCTATAAAATGGTTAACTGAGTTAACATGTAGTCATTCTTAACGTCAATTTCCATGAGTAAAGGAGTAAATGAAACCGGCAAAAACTTTAATAAGGGTCTAAAATGTTCAATTGAAGTATAAAGCAACAGGAGTTCTCTGTTAGTAGCGGAATAACGCCTTTGAGTATCGTTTAACTAGCTGCAATATAAAGCCGAAGGAATAGTTTGATTAGCAGATTTCCGTTCTAGGTATGCACCCATGGACGCATTTGAGCACTCTGTAGATAAAGTAATTGTGACGTTATCATTATAGTATGGATCCGGATCGTGGATTCGGCAGTAGAAAACCCTGAACTGGACGTCGGGATCGGAAGGTAGAGCCGGCGTGTCTTCATTTTACGGAGAAACGAAATCATAAAATCGACATTTGTTTATCCTTTTTGTTTTCTGTCCAAACTAAATCAAACGTTAGAACCTCATCAATGCCTCGTATTAAAGAAATATTATAGTGATGACGGCGCAGGATGTGGTTGCACCAGCAAGTGACTTTAGCATTGGCCTAGTCGGCCCTTTGTCCGATATGTAATGTCGTAGCCTTTAGATTTGCCTAAACATGCGGGCTTTGGCTTCAAGGTCAGAGCGCCGCTATTGCCCGAGGCGATAGATTACGACAGTCATGACCTTGACCTTCGCTATGGGAGTGTAATTTTCAAGTATGGGGCTTCCGCCTAGACGCGTAACTTGTGTTTGAAAGCATAGCGTCACGACGTACATAGTAAAATGTGGTGGGCCTGTTATATATATCTATAAAAGGGTGAACTGAGTTAACATGTAGTCATTCTTAACGTCAATTTCCATGAGTAAAGGAGTAAATAAAACCGGCAAAAACTTTAATGAAGGTCTAAAATGTTAAATTGAAATATAAAGCAACAGGAGTTCTCTGTTAGTAGCGGAATAACGCCTTTGAGTATCGTTTAACTTGCTGCAAAATAAAGCCGAAGGAGTAGTGTGATTAGCAGATTTCCGTTCTAGGTATGCACCCATAAAGCATTTGAGCACTCTACAGATAATGTAATTGTGACGTTATCATTGTAGTTTGTATCTGGATCGTGTATTTAGGAGTTGGAATATCTGAACTAGACTTCGGGATCGGAAGGTTAGAGCATCATCGTGTCATCAATTTACAGAGAAACGAATTCATAAAATCAACATTTGTTTATCCCTTTTGTTTTCTATCCAAACCAAGTCAAACGTTAGGAACAAATCAATGCCTCGTAATAAATAAATTTTATAGTGATGATGGCGCAGGAAGTGGTTGTCCAACCAAGTGACTTTAGCATTGGCCTCGAACAGTCGGCCCTTTGTCCGATATGCAATGACGTGGCCTTTAGATTTGCCTAAAGATGCGGGCTTTGGCTTCAAGGTCAGAGCGCCGCTATTGCCCGAGGCGTTCGATTGCGACAGCCATGACCTTGACCTTCGCTATGGGAGTGCAATTTTCAAGTATGGAGCTTCCGCCTCGCCGCGTAAGTTAAATTTGAAAGCATTTCGTCAATACGTACACAGTAAAATGTGGTAAGGCTTGTTATATATATTTATAAAAGGGTGAACTGAATTAACACGTAGTCATTCTAAACGTCAATATCCATGAGTAAAGAAGTAAATAAAACCGGTAAAAACTTTAATAAACGTCTAAAATGTTAAATTGAATTATAAAGCAACAGGAGTTCTCTGTTAGTAGCGGAATAACGCCTTTGAGTATCGTTTAACTTGCTACAAAATAAAGCCGAAGGAGTAGCTTGATTAGCAGATTTCCGTTCTAGGTATGCACCCATGGACGCATTTGAGCACTCTGCAGATAAAGTAATTGTGACGTTATCCATTATAGCTTGGATCCGGATCGTGGACTCGGGAGTAGAAATATCTGAACTGGACGTCGGGAAGGAAAGGTAGAGCGGGCGTGTCATCAATATACAGAGAAACGAATTCATAAAATCAACATTTGTTTATCCCTTTTGTTTTCTATCCAATCCAAGTCAAACGTTAGAAACACATCAATGCCTCGTATTATATAAATTTTATAGTGATGATGGCGCAGGAAGTGGTCGTCCAACCAAGTGACTTTAGCATTGGCCTAGTCGGCCCTTTGTCCGATATGCAATGCCGTGTCCTTTAGGTTTGCCTAAACATGCGGGCTTTGGTTTCAAGGTCAGAGCGCCGCTATTGCCCGAGGCGATCGATTGCGGCAGCCATGACCTTGACCTTCGCTATGGGAGTGCAATTTTCATGTATGGGGCTTCCGCCTCGCCGCGCAACTTGTGTTTGAAAGCAACTCGTCAAGACGTACACAATAAAATGTAGTGTGGCTTGTTATATATATCTATAAAATGGTTAACTGAGTTAACATGTAGTCATTCTTAACGTCAATTTCCATGAGTAAAGGAGTAAATAAAACCGGCAAAAACTTTAATAAGGGTCTAAAATGTTCAATTGAAGTATAAAGCAACAGGAGTTCTCTGTTAGTAGCGGAATAACGCCTTTGAGTATCGTTTAACTAGCTGCAATATAAAGCCGAAGGAGTAGTTTGATTAGCAGATTTCCGTTCTAGGTATGCACCCATGGACGCATTTGAGCACTCTGTAGATAAAGTAATTGTGACGTTATCATTATAGTATGGATCCGGATCGTGGATTCGGGAGTAGAAAACTCTGAACTGGACGTCGTGATCGGAAGGTAGAGCCGGCGTGTCATCATTTTACGGAGAAACGAAATCATTGAACTGAATTAACACGTAGTCATTCTCAACGTCAATATCCATGAATAAAGGAGTAAATAAAACCGGTAAAAACTTTAATAAACGTCTAAAATGTTTAATTAGCAGATTTCCGTTCTAGGTTTACACCCATGACGCATTTGAGCACTCCACAGATAAAGTAATTGTGACGTTATCATTGTAGTTTGTATCTGGATCGTGTATTTTGGAGTTGAAATCTCTACTAGGCTTCGGGATCGGAAGGTTAGAGCATCGGCGTGTCATCAACTTACAGAGAAACGAATTCATAAAATCAACAATTGTTTATCCCTTTTGTTTTCTATCCAATCCAAGTCAAACATTAGAACAACACCAATGCCTCGTATTAAATAAATTTTATAGTGATGATGGCGCAGGAAGTGGTTGTCCAACCAAGTGACTTATGATTGGCCTCGAACAGTCGGCCCCTTGTCCGATATGCAACGTCGTGACCTTTAGATTTGCCTAAACATGCGGGATATGGCTTCAAGGTCAGAGCGCCGCTATTGCCCGAGGCGTTCGATTGCGACAGCCATGACCTCGACCTTCGCTATGGAAGTGCAATTTTCAAGTATGGAGCTTCCGCCTCGCTGCGTAACTTAAATTTGAAAGCATCTCGTCAATACGTACACAGTAAAATGTGGTAAGGCTTGTTATATATATCTATAAAAGGGTGAACTGAGTTAACATGTAGTCATTCTTAACGTCAATTTCCATGAGTAAAGGAGTAAATAAAACCGGCAAAAACTTTAATAAAGGTCTAAAATGTTAAATTGAAGTATAAAGCAACAGGAGTTCTCTGTTAGTGGCGGAATAACGCCTTTGAGTATCGTTTAATTTGCTGCAATATAAAGCCGAAGGAGTAGTGTGATTAGCAAATTTCCGTTCTAGGCATGCACCCATGGACGCATTTGAGCACTCTGTAGATAAGTAATTGTGACGTTATTATTATAGTTTGGATCCGGATCGTGGATTCGGGAGTAGAAATCTCTGAACTAGACGTCGGGAAGGGAAGGTAGAGCGGGCGTGTCATCAATTTACGGAGAAACGAATTCATAAAATCGACATTTGTTTATCCTTTTTGTTTTCTATCCAAACTAAGTCAAACGTTAGAACCTCATCAATGCCTCGTATTAAATAAATATTATAGTGATGACGGCGCAGGAAGTGGTTGTCCAACCAAGTGACTTTAGCATTGGCCTCGAACAGTCGGCCCTTTGTCCGATATGCAATGTCGTGACCTTTAGACTTGCCTAAACATGCGGGCTTTGGCTTCAAGGTCAGCGCGCCGCTATTGCCCGAGGTCATCGATTGCGGCAGCCATGACCTTGACCTTCGCTATGGGAGCTTCCGCCTCGCCGCGCAACTTGTGTTTGAAAGCATCTCGTCAAGACGTACACAGTAAAATGTAGTGTGTGTGGCTTGTTATATATATATCTATAAAAGGGTGAACTAGTTTGTATTTGGGAGTTGTAATCTCTGAACTGGACGTCGGGAAGGGAAGGTAGACCGGGCGTGTCATCAATTTAGGTAGAGACGAATTAATAAAATCGACATTTGTTTATCCCTTTTGCTTTCTATCCAAACCAAGTCAAACGTTAGGACCACATCAATGCCTCGTATCAAATAAATTTTATAGTGATGATGGCTCAGGAAGTGGATGTCCAACCAAGTGACTTTAGCATTGGCCTCCAACAGTCGGCCCTTTGTCCGATATGCAATGTCGTGGCCTTTAGATTTGCCTAAACATGCGGGCTTTGGCTTCAAGGTCAGTGCGCCGCTATTGCCCGAGGTCATCGATTGCGGCAGCCATGACCTTGACCTTCGCTATGGGAGCTTCCGCCTCGCCGCGCAACTTGTGTTTGAAAGCATCTCATCAAGACGTACACAGTAAAATATAGTGTGGCTTGTTATATATATCTATAAAAGGGTGAACTGAGTTAATATGTAGCCATTCTTAACGTCAATTTCCATGAGTACAGGAGTAAATAAAACGGCAAAAACTCTAATAAATGTCTAAAATGTTAAATTGAAGTATATAGCAATAGGAGTTCTCTGTTAGTAGGGGAATAACGCCTTTGAGTATCGTTTAATTTGCTGCAAAATAAAGCCGAAGGGGTTGTTTGATTAGCAGATTTCCGTTCTAGGTATGTACCCATGGAGGCATTTGAGCACTCTGTAGATAAAGTAATTGTGACGTTATCATTGTAGTTTGTATCTGGATCGTGTATTTAGGAGTTGGAATATCTGAACTAGACTTCGGGATCGGAAGGTTAGAGCATCATCGTGTCATCAATTTACAGAGAAACGAATTCATAAAATCAACATTTGTTTATCCCTTTTGTTTTCTATCCAAACCAGTCAAACGTTAGAAACACATCAATGCCTCGTATTAAGGAAATATTATAGTGATGACGGCGCAGGATGAGGTTGCTCCAGCAAGTGACTTTAGCCTTGGCCTCGAACAGTCGTCCATTTGTCCGATGTGCAATGTCGTGGCCTTTAGATTTGCCTAAACATGCGGGCTTTGGCTTCAAGGTCAGAGCGCCGCTATTGTCCGAGGCGATCGATTGCGACAGCCGTGACCTTGACCTTCGCTATGGGAGTGCAATTTTCAAGTATGGAGTTTTCGCCTCGCCGCGTAACTTGAATTTGAAAGCATCCCGTCAATACGTACACAGTAAAATATGGTGTGGCTTGTTATACTGGATTAACGTAAACATGCGGGCCTTGGCTTCAAGGTCAGTGCGCTGCTATTGTCCGAGGTCATCGATCGCGGCAGCCATGACCTTGACCTTTGCTATGGGAGCTTCCGCCTCGCCGCGCAATTTGTGTTTGAAAGCATCTCGTCAATACGTACACAGTGAAATGTGGTGTGGCTTGTTCTATATATCTATAAATGGGTGAACTGAGTTAATATGTAGCCATTCTTAACGTCAATTTCCATGAGTACAGGAGTAAATAAAACGGCAAAAACTCTAATAAATGTCTAAAATGTTAAATTGAAGTATAAAGCAATAGGAGTTCTCTGTTAGTAGGGGAATAACGCCTTTGAGTATCGTTTAATTTGCTGCAAAATAAAGCCGAAGGAGTTGCTTGATTAGCAGATTTCCGTTCTAGGTATGTACCCATGGAGGCATTTGAGCACTCTGTAGATAAATTAATTGTGACGTTATCATTGTAGTTTGTATCTGGATCGCGTATTTAGGAGTTGGAATATCTGAACTAGACTTCGGGATCGGAAGGTTAGAGCATCATCGTGTCATCAATTTACAGAGAAACGAATATATAAAATCGACATTTGTTTATCCTTTTTGTTTTCTGTCCAAACCAAGTCAAACATTAGAACAACACCAATGCCTCGTATTAAATAAATTTTATAGTGATGATGACGCAGGAAGTGGTTGTCCAATCAAGTGATTTTAGCATTGGCCTCGAACAGTCGGCCCTTTGTCCGATATGCAATGACGTGGCCTTTAGATTTGCCTAAAGATGCGGGCTTTGGCTTCAATGTCAGAGCGCCGCTATTGCCCGAGGCGTTCGATTGCGACAGCCATGACCTTGACCTTCGCTATGGGAGTGCAATTTTCAAGTATGGGGCTTCCGCCTCGCCGCGTAACTTGTGTTTGAAAGCATCTCGTCACGACGTACGCTGTAAAATGTGGTGCGGCTTGTTATATATATTTATAAAAGGGTGAACTGAATTAACATGTAGTCATTCTCAACGTCAATTTCCATGAGTAAAGGAGTAAATAAAACCGGCAAAAACTTTAATAAGGGTCTAAAATGTTTAATTCAAGTATAAAGCAACAGGAGTTCTCCGTTAGTAGCGGAATAACGCCTTTGAGTATCGTTTAACTTGCTGCAAAATAAAGCCGAAGGAGTAGTTTGATTAGCAGATTTCCGTTCTAGGTATGCACCCATGGACGCATTTGAGCACTCTGTAGATAAAGTAATTGTGACGTTATCCATTATAGCTTGGATCCGGATCGTGGACTCGGGAGTAGAAATATCTGAACTGGACGTCGGGAAGGAAAGGTAGAGCGGGCGTGTCATCAATATACAGAGAAACGAATTCATAAAATCAACATTTGTTTATCCCTTTTGTTTTCTATCCAAACCAAGTCAAACGTTAGAAACACATCAATGCCTCGTATTATATAAATTTTATAGTGATGATGGCGCAGGAAGTGGTTGTCCAACCAAGTGACTTTAGCATTGGCCTCGAACAGTCGGCCCTTTGTCCGATATGCAATGCCGTGGCCTTTAGATTTGCCTAAACATGGGGACTTTGGCTTCAAGGTCAGAGAGCCGCTTTTGCCGGAGGCGATCGATTGCGACAGTCATGACCTTGACCTTCGCTATGGGAGTGCAATTTTCAAGTATGGGGCTTCCGCCTCGCCGCGCAACTGTATTTGAAAGCATCTCGTCAAGACGTACACAGTAAAATGTGGTGTGACTTGTTATATATATTTATAAAAGGATGAACTGAATTAACATGTAGTCATTCTCAACGTCAATTTCCATGGGTAAAGGAGTAAATAATACCGGCAAAAACTTTAATCGAGGTCTAAAATGTTAAATTGAAGTATAAAGCAACAGGAGTTCTCTGTTAGTAGCGGAATAACGCCTTTGAGTATCGTTTAACTTGCTGCAAAATAATGCCGAAGGAGTAGTGTGATTAGCAGATTTCCGTTCTAGGTATGCACCCATGACGCATTTGAGCACTCTACAGATAATGTAATTGTGACGTTATCATTGTAGTTTGTATCTGGATCGTGTATTTAGGAGTTGGAATATCTGAACTAGACTTCGGGATCGGAAGGTTAGAGCATCATCGTGTCATCAATTTACAGAGAAACGATTTCATAAAATCAATATTTGTTTAACCCTTTTGTTTTCTATCCAAACCAAGTCAAACGTTAGAAACACATCAATGCCTCGTAATAAATAAATTTTATAGTGATGATGGCGCAGGAAGTGGTTGTCCAACCAAGTGACTTTAGCATTGGCCTCGAACAGTCGGCCCTTTGTCCGATATGCAATGTCGTGACCTTTAGATTTGCCTAAACATGCGGGATTTGGCTTCAATGTCAGAGCGCCGCTTTTGCCGGAGGCGATCGATTGCGGCAGCCATGACCTTGACCTTCGCTATGGGAGTGCAATTTTCAATGGAGCTTCCGCCTCGCCGCGCAACTTGTGTTTGAAAGCATCTCGTCAAGACGTACACAGTAAAATGTGGTGTGGCTTGTTATATATATCTATAAAAGGGTGAACGGAGTTAATATGTAGTCATTCTCAACGTCAATTTCCATGAGTAAAGGAGTAAATAAAACCGTCAAAACTCTAATAAATGTCTAAAATGTTAAATTGAAGTATAAAGCAATAGGAGTTCTCTGTTAGTAGTGGAATAACGCCTTTGAGTATCGTTTAATTTGCTGCAAAATAAAGCCGAAGGAGTTGTTTGATTAGCAGAATTCCGTTCTAGGTATGTACCCATGGAGGCATTTGAGCACTCTGTAGATAAATTAATTGTGACGTTATCATTGTAGTTTGTATCTGGATCGTGTATTTAGGAGTTGGAATATCTGAACTAGACTTCGGGATCGGAAGGTTAGAGCATCATCGTGTCATCAATTTACAGAGAAACGAATTCATAAAATCAACATTTGTTTATCCCTTTTGTTTTCTATCCAAACCAAGTCAAACGTTAGGAACACATCAATGCCTCGTAATAAATAAATTTTATAGTGATGACGGCGCAGGATGTGGTTGCTCCAGCAAGTGACTTTAGCCTTGGCCTCGAACAGTCGGCCATTTGTCCGATGTGCAATGTCGTGGCCTATAGATTTGCCTAAACATGCGGACTTTGGCTTCAAGATCAGAGCGCCGCTATTGCCCGAGGCGTTCGATTGCGGCAGCCATGACCTTGACCTTTGCTATGGGAGCTTCCGCCTCGCCGCGCAACTTGTGTTTGAAAGCATCTCGTCAAGACGTACACAGTAAAATGTAGTGTGGCTTGTTATATATATATATATCTATAAAAGGGTGAACTAGTTTGTATTTGGGGGTTGTAATCTCTGAGCTAGACTTCGGGATTGGAAGGTTAGAGCATCGGCGTGTCATCAATTTAGAGAGAAACGAATTCATAAAATCAACATTTGTTTATCCCTTTTGTTTTCTATCCAAACCAAGTCAAACGCTAGAAACACATCAATGCCTCGTATTATATAAATTTTATAGTGATGATGGCGCAGGTAGTGGTTGTCCAACCAAGTGACTTTAGCATTGGCCTCGAACAGTCGGCCCCTTGTCCGATATGCAACGTCGTGACCTCTAGATTTGCCTAAACATGCGGGATATGGCTTCAAGGTCAGAGCGCCGCTATTGCCCGAGGCGAACGATTGCGGCAGCCATGACATTGACCTTCGCTATGGGAGAGCAATTTTCAAGTATGGAGCTTCCGCCTCGCCGCGCAACTTGAGTTTGAAAGCATCTCGTCAATACGTACACAGTAAAATGTGGTGTGGCTTGTTATATATATCTATAAAAGAGTGAACTGAGTTAATGTGTAGTCATTCTTAACGTCAATTTCCATGAGTAAATGAGTAAATAAATCCGGCAGAAACTCTAATAAATGTCTAAAATGTTAAATTGAAGTATAAAGCAACAGGAGTTCTCTGTTGGTAGCGAAATAACGTCTTTGAGTATCGTTTAACTTGCTATAAAATAAAGCCGAAAGAGTAGTTTGATTAGCAGATTTCCGTTCTAGGTATGCACCCATGGACGCATTTGAGCACTCTGTAGATAAAGTAATTGTGACGTTATCCATTATAGCTTGGATCCGGATCGTGGATTCGGGAGTAGAAATCTCAGAACTGGACGTCGGGAAGGGAAGGTAGAGCGGGCGTGTCATCAATTTACGGAGAAACGAATTCATAAAATCGACATTTGTTTATCCTTTTTGTTTTCTATCCAAACTAAGTCAAACGTTAGAACCTCATCAATGCCTCGTATTAAAGAAATATTATAGTGATGACGGCGCAGGATGTGGTTGCTCCAGCAAGTGACTTTAGCCTTGTCATCGAATAGTCGGCCATTTGTCCGATGTGCAATGCCGTGGCCTTTAGATTTGCCTAAATATGCGGGCTTTGGCTTCAAGGTCAGAGCGCCGCTATTGCCCGAGGCGTTCGATTGCGACAGCCATGACCTTGACCTTCGCAATGGGAGTGCAATTTTCAAGTATGGGGCTTCCGCCTCGCCGCGTAACTTGTGTTTGAAAGCATATCGTCACGACGTACACAGTAAAATGTTTTGGGCTTGTTATATATATCAATAAAAGGGTGAACTGAGTTAACATGTAGTCATTCTTAACGTCAATTTCCATGAGTAAAGGAGTAAATAAAACCGGCAAAAACTTTAATAAAGGTCTAAAATGTTAAATTGAAGTATAAAGCAACAGGAGTTCTCTGTTAGTAGCGGAATAACGCCTTTGAGTATCGTTTAATTTGCTGCAAAATAAAGCCGAAGGAGTAGTTTAATTAGCAGATTTCCGTTCTAGGTTTACACCCATGACGCATTTGAGCACTCCACAGAAAAAGTAATTGTGACGTTATCATTGTAGTTTGTATCTGGATCGTGTATTTTGGAGTTGGAATCTCTACTAGGCTTCGGGATCGGAAGGTTAGAGCATCGGCGTGTCATCAACTTACAGAGAAACGAATTCATAAAATCAACAATTGTTTATCCCTTTTGTTTTCTATCCAATCCAAGTCAAACATTAGAACAACACCAATGCCTCGTATTAAATAAATTTTATAGTGATGATGGCGCAGGAAGTGGTTGTCCAACCAAGTGACTTTAGCATTGGCCTCGAACAGTCGGCCCCTTGTCCGATATGCAACGTCGTGTCCTTTAGATTTGCCTAAACATGCGGGATATGGCTTCAAGGTCAGAGCGCCGCTATTGCCGAGGCGTTCGATTGCGACAGCCATGACCTTGACCTTCGCTATGGGAGTGCAATTTTCAAGTATGGAGCTTCCGCCTCGCCGCGTAACTTAAATTTGAAAGCATCTCGTCAATACGTACACAGTAAAATGTGGTAAGGCTTGTTATATATATTTATAAAAGGGTGAAATGAATTAACACGTAGTCATTCTCAACGTCAATATCCATGAGTAAAGGAGTAAATAAAACCGGTAAAAACTTTAATAAACGTCTAAAATGTTAAATTGAAGTATAAAGCAACAGGAGTTCTCTGTTGGTAGCGAAATAACGTCTTTGAGTATCGTTTAACTTGCTATAAAATAAAGCCGATGGAGTAGTGTGATTCGCAGATTTCCGTTCTAGGTATGCACCCATGACGCATTTGAGCACTCTACAGATAATGTAATTGTGACGTTATCATTGAAGTTTGTATCTGGATCGTGTATTTAGGAGTTGGAATATCTGAACTAGACTTCGGGATCGGAAGGTTAGAGCATCATCGTGTCATCAATTTACAGAGAAACGAATTCATAAAATCAATATTTGTTTATCCCTTTTGTTTTCTATCCAAACCAAGTCAAACGTTAGAAACACATCAATGCCTCGTATTAAGGAAATATTATAGTGATGATGGCGCAAGATGTGGTTGCTCCAGCAAGTGACTTTAGCCTTGGCCTCGAACAGTCGGCCATTTGTCCGATGTGCAATGTCGTGGCCTTTAGATTTGCCTAAACATGCGGGCTTTGGCTTCAAGGTCAGAGCGCCGCTATTGCCCGAGGCGATCGATTGCGACAGCCATGACCTTGACCTTCACTATGGGAGTGCAATTTTCATGTATGGATCTATAAAATGGTTAACGGAGTTAACATGTAGTCATTCTTAACGTCAATATCCATGAGTAAAGGAGTAAATAAAACCGGCAAAAACTTTAATAAGGGTCTAAAATGTTCAATTGAAGTATAAAGCAACAGGAGTTCTCTGTTAGTAGCGGAATAACGCCTTTGAGTATCGTTTAACTAGCTGCAATATAAAGCCGAAGGAGTAGTTTGATTAGCAGATTTCCGTTCTAGGTATGCACCCATGGACGCATTTGAGCACTCTGTAGATAAAGTAATTGTGACGTTATCATTATAGTATGGATCCGGATCGTGGATTCGGGAGTAGAAAACTCTGAACTGGACGTCGGGATCGGAAGGTAGAGCCGGCGTGTCTTCATTTTACGGAGAAACGAAATCATAAAATCGACATTTGTTTATCCTTTTTGTTTTCTGTCCAAACTAAATCAAACGTTAGAACCTCATCAATGCCTCGTATTAAAGAAATATTATAGTGATGACGGCGCAGGATGTGGTTGCTCCAGCAAGTGACTTTAGCATTGGCCTAGTCGGCCCTTTGTCCGATATGTAATGTCGTAGCCTTTAGATTTGCCTAAACATGCGGGCTTTGGCTTCCAGGTCAGAGCGCCGCTATTGCCCGAGGCGATAGATTACGACAGTCATGACCTTGACCTTCGCTATGGGAGTGTAATTTTCAAGTATGGGGCTTCCGCCTCGACGCGTAACTTGTGTTTGAAAGCATAGCGTCACGACGTACACAGTAAAATGTATTGGGCCTGTTATATATATCTATAAAAGTGTGAACTGAGTTAACATGTAGTCATTCTTAACGTCAATTTCCATGAGTAAAGGAGTAAATAAAACCGGCAAAAACTTTAATGAAGGTCTAAAATGTTAAATTGAAGTATAAAGCAACAGGAGTACTCTGTTAATAGTGGAATAACGCCTTTGAGTATCGTTTAATTTGCTGCAAAATAAAGCCAAAGCAGTAGTTTAATTAGCAGATTTCCGTTCTAGGTATGCACCCATGGACGCATTTGAGCACTCTGTAGATAAAGTAATTGTGACGTTATCATTATAGCTTGGATCCGGATCGTGGATTCGGCAGTAGAAATCTCTGAACTGGACGTCGGGAAGGGAAGGTAGAGCGGGCGTGTCATCAATTTACGGAGAAACGAATTCATAAAATCGACATTTGTTTATCCTTCTTGTTTTCTATCCAAACTAAGTCAAACGTTAGAACTTCATCAATGCCTCGTATTAAAGAAATATTATAGTGATGACGGCGCAGGAAGTGGTTGTCCAACCAAGTGACTTTAGCATTGGCCTAGTCGGCCCTTTGTCCGATATGCAATGCCGTGGCCTTTAGGTTTGCCTAAACATGCGGGCTTTGGTTTCAAGGTCAGAGCGCCGCTATTGCCCGAGGCGATCGATTGCGGCAGCCATGGCCTTGACCTTCGCTATGGGAGTGCAATTTTCATGTATGGGGCTTCCGCCTCGCCGCGCAACTTGTGTTTGAAAGCAACTCGTCAAGACGTACACAATAAAATGTGGTGTGGCTTGTTATATATATCTATAAAATGGTTAACTGAGTTAACATGTAGTCATTCTTAACGTCAATTTCCATGAGTAAAGGAGTAAATAAAACCGGCAAAAACATTAATAAGGGTCTAAAATGTTCAACTGAAGTATAAAGCAACAGGAGTTCTCTGTTAGTAGCGGAATAACGCCTTTGAGTATCGTTTAACTTGCTGCAAAATAATGCCGAAGGAGTAGTGTGATTCGCAGATTTCCGTTCTAGGTATGCACCCATGACGCATTTGAGCACTCTACAGATAATGTAATTGTGACGTTATCATTATAGTTTGGATCCGGATCGTGGATTTGGGAGTTGAAATCTCTGAACTGGACGTCGGGAAGGGAAGGTAGAGCGGGCGTGTCATCAATTTAGGGAGAGACGAATTAATAAAATCGACATTTGTTTATCCCTTTTGCTTTCTATCCAAACCAAGTCAAACGTTAGGACCACATCAATGCCTCGTATCAAATAAATTTTATAGTGATGATGGCGCAGGAAGTGGTTGTCCAACCAAGTGATTTTAGCATTGGCCTCGAACAGTCGGCCCTTTGTCCGATATGCAATGTCGTGGCCTTTAGATTTGCCTAAAGATGCGGGCTTTGGCTTCAAGGTCAGAGCGCCGCTATTGCCCGAGGCGTTCGATTGCGACAGCCATGACCTTGACCTTCGCTATGGAAGTGCAATTTTCAAGTATGGAGTTTCCGCCTCGCCGCGTAACTTAAATTTGAAAGCATCTCGTCAATACGAACACAGTAAAATGTGGTAAGGCTTGTTATATATATTTATAAAAGGGTGAACTGAATTAACACGTAGTCATTCTCAACGTCAATATCCATGGGTAAAGGAGTAAATAAAACCGGTAAAAACTTTAATAAACGTCTAAAATGTTAAATTGAATTATAAAGCAACAGGAGTTCTCTGTTAGTAGCGGAATAACGCCTTTGAGTATCGTTTAACTTGCTGCAAAATAAAGCCGAAGGAGTAGTTTGATTAGCAAATTTCCGTTCTAGGCATGCACCCATGGACGCATTTGAACACTCTGTAGATAAGTAATTGTGACGTTATTATTATAGTTTGGATCCGGATCGTGGATTCGGGAGTAGAAATCACTGAATTGGACGTCGGGATCGGAATGTAGAGCCGGCGTGTCATCAATATACAGAGAAACGAATTCATAAAGTCAACATTTGTTTATCCCTTTTGCTTTCTATCCAAACCAAGTCAAACGTTAGAACCACATCATTAAATAAATTTTATAGTGATGATGGCGCAGGAAGTGGTTGTCCAACCAAGTGACTTTAGCATTGGCCTAGTCGGCCCTTTGTCCGATATGCAATGCCGTGGTCTTTAGATTTGCCTAAACATGCGGGCTTTTGTTTCAAGGTCAGAGCGCCGCTATTGCCCGAGGCGATCGATTGCGGCAGCCATGACCTTGAACTTCGCTATGGGAGTGCAATTTTCAAGTATCGGGCTTCCGCCTCGCCGAGCAACTTGTGTTTGAAAGCAACTCGTCAAGACGTACACAGTAAAATGTGGTGTGGCTTGTTATACTGAATTAACGTAAACATGCGGACCTTGGCTTCAAGGTCAGTGCGCTGCTATTGTCCGAGGTCATCGATCGCGACAGCCATGACCTTGACCTTTGCTATGGGAGCTTCCGCCTCGCCGCGCAACTTGTGTTTGAAAGCATCTCGTCAATACGTACACAGTAAAATATAGTGTGGCTTGTTATATATATATATCTATAAATGGGTGAACTGAGTTAACATGTAGTCATTCTTAACGTCAATTTCCATGAGTAAAGGAATAAATAAAACCGGCAGAAACTCCAATAAATGTCTAGAATGTTAAATTGAATTATAAAGCAACAGGAGTACTCTGTTAATAGTGGAATAACGCCTTTGAGTATCGTTTAGTTTGCTGCAAAATAAAGCCAAAGGAGTAGTTTAATTAGCAGATTTCCTTTCTAGGTATGCACCCATGGACGCATTTGAGCACTCTGTAGATAAAGTAATTGTGACGTTATCATTATAGCTTGGATCCGGATCGTGGATTCGGCAGTAGAAATTTCTGAACTGGACGTCGGGAAGGGAAGGTAGAGCGGGCGTGTCATCAATTTACGGAGAAACGAATTCATAAAATCGACATTTGTTTATCCTTTTTGTTTTCTATCCAAACTAAGTCAAACGTTAGAACCTCATCAATGCCTCGTATTAAAGAAATATTATAGTGATGACGGCGCAGGATGTGGTTGCTCCAGCAAGTGACTTTAGCCTTGGCATCGAATAGTCTTCCATTTGCCGATGTGCAATGTCGTGGCCTTTAAATTTTCCTAAACATGTGGGCTTTGGCTTCAAGGTCAGAGCTTCGCTATTGCCCTAGGTGAACGATTGCGGCAGCCATGACCTTGACCTTCGCTATGGGAGTGCAATTTTCAAGTATGGGGCTTCCGCCTCGGCGCGCAACTTGAGTTTGAAAACATCTCGTCAATACGTACACAGTAAAATGTGGTGTGGCTTGTTATTTATATCTATAAAAGGGTGAACTGAGTTAATATGTAGTCATTCTTAACGTCAATTTCCATGAATAAATGAGTAAATAAAACCGGCAGAAACTCTAATAAATGTCTAAAATGTTAAATTGAAGTATATAGCAATAGGAGTTCTCTGTTAGTAGGGGAATAACGCCTTTGAGTATCGTTTAATTTGCTGCAAAATAAAGCCGAAGGGGTTGTTTGATTAGCAGATTTCCGTTCTAGGTATGTACCCATGGAGGCATTTGAGCACTCTGTAGATAAAGTAATTGTGACGTTATCATTGTAGTTTGTATCTGGATCGTGTATTGGGGAGTTGGAATCTCTGTAGTAGACTTCGGGATCGGAAGGTTAGAGCATCGGCGTGTCATCAATTTACAGCGAAACGAATTCATAAAATCAACATTTGTTTATCCCTTTTGTTTACTATTCAAACCAAGTCAAACGTTAGAAACACGTCAATGCCTCGTATTAAGGAAATATTATAGTAATGACGGCGCAGGATGTGGTTGCTCCAGCAAGTGACTTTAGCCTTGGCCTCGACAGTCGGCCATTTGTCCGATGTGCAATGTCGTGGCCTTTAGATATGCCTAAACATGCGGGCTTTGGCTTCAAGTTCAGAGCGCCGCTTTTGCCGGAAGCGATCGATTGCGGCAGCCATGACCTTGACCTTCGCTACGGGAGTGCAATTTTCAAGTATGGGGCTTCCGCCTCGCCGCGCAACTGTATTTGAAAGCATCTCGTCAAGACGTACACAGTAAAATGTGGTGTGGCTTGTTATATATATCTATAAAAGGTTGAACTGAGTTAATATGTAGTCATTCATAACGTCAATTTCAATGAGTAAAGGAGTAAATAAAACCGGCTAAAACTTTAATAAGGGTCTAAAATGTTTAATTGAAGTATAAAGCAACAGGAGTTCTCTGTTAGTAGCGGAATAACGCATTTGAATATCCTTTAACTTGCTGCAATATAAAGCCGAAGGAGTAGTTTGATTAGCAGATTTCCGTTCTAGGTATGCACCCACGGAGGCATTTGAGCACTCTGTAGATAAAGTAATTGTGACGTTATCATTATAGTTTGGATCCGGATCGTGAATTCGGGAGTAGAAATCTCTGAATTGGACGTCGGGATCGGAAGGTAGTGCCGGCGTGTCATCAATATACGGAGAAACGAATTCATGAAATCAACATTTGTTTATCCCTTTTGTTTTCTATCCAAACCAAGTCAAACGTTAGAAACACATCAATGCCTCGTATTAAATAAATGTTATAGTGATGATGGCGCAGGAAGTGGTTGTCCAACCAAGTGACTTTAGCATTGGCCTCGAACAGTTGGCCCTTTGTCCGATATGCAATGCCGTGGCCTTTAGATTTGCCTAAACATGGGGACTTTGGCTTCAAGGTCAGAGAGCCGCTTTTGCCGGAGGCGATCGATTGCGGCAGCCATGACCTTGACCTTCGCTATGGGAGCTTCCGCCTCGCCGCGCAACTTGTGTTTGAAAGTATCTCGTCAAGACGTACACAGTAAAATATAGTGTGGCTTGTTATATATATATCTATAAAAGGGTGAACTGAATTAATATGTAGCCATTCTCAACGTCAATTTCCATGGGTAAAGGAGTAAATAATACCGGCAAAAACTTTAATCGAGGTCTAAAATGTTAAATTGAAGTATAAAGCAACAGGAGTTCTCTGTTAGTAGCGGAATAACGCCTTTGAGTATCGTTTAACTTGCTGCAAAATAATGCCGAAGGAGTAGTGTGATTAGCAGATTTCCGTTCTAGGTATGCACCCATGACGCATTTGAGCACTCTACAGATAATGTAATTGTGACGTTATCATTGTAGTTTGTATCTGGATCGTGTATTTAGGAGTTGGAATATCTGAACTAGACTTTGGGATCGGAAGGTTAGAGCATCATCGTGTCATCAATTTACAGAGAAACGAATTCATAAAATCAATATTTGTTTAACCCTTTTGTTTTCTATCCAAACCAAGTCAAACGTTAGAAACACATCAATGCCTCGTATTAAGGAAATATTATAGTGATGATGGCGCAAGATGTGGTTGCTCCAGCAAGTGACTTTAGCCTTGGCCTCGAACAGTCGGCCATTTGTCCGATGTGCAATGTCGTGGCCTTTAGATTTGCCTAAAGATGCGGGCTTTGGCTTCAAGGTCAGAGCGTCGCTATTGCCCGAGGCGATCGATTGCGATAGCCATGACCTTGACCTTCACTATGGGAGTGCAACTTTCAAGTATGGAGCTTCCGCCTCGCCACGTAACTTGAATTTGAAAGCAACCCGTCAATACATACACAGTAAAATGTGGTGTGGCTTGTTATATATATTTATAAAAGGGTGAACTGAATTAACATGTAGTCATTCTCAACGTCAATTTCCATGAGTAAAGGAGTAAATAAAACCGGCAAAAACTTTAATAAGGGTCTAAAATGTTTAAATCAAGTATAAAGAAACAGGAGTTCTCCGTTAGTAGCGGAATAACGCCTTTGAGTATCGTTTAACTTGCTGCAAAATAAAGCCGAAGGAGTAGTTTGATTAGCAAATTTCCGTTCGAGGCATGCACCCATGAACGCATTTGAGCACTCTGTAGATAAGTAATTGTGACGTTATTATTATAGTTTGGATCCGGATCGTGGATTCGGGAGTAGAAATCTCTGAACTAGACGTCGGGAAGGGAAGGTAGAGCGGGCGTGTCATCAATTTACGGAGAAACGAATTCATAAAATCGACATTTGTTTATCCTTTTTGTTTTCTATCCAAACTAAGTCAAACGTTAGAACCTCATCAATGCCTCGTATTAAAGAAATATTATAGTGATGACGGCGCAGGAAGTGGTTGTCCAACCAAGTGACTTTAGCATTGGCCTAGTCGGCCCTTTGTCCGATATGCAATGCCGTGGCCTTTAGGTTTGCCTACACATGCGGGCTTTGATTTCAAGGTCAGAGCGCCGCTATTGCCCGAGGCGTTAGATTGCGGCAGCCATGGCCTTGACCTTCGCTATGGGAGTGCAATTTTCATGTATGGGGCTTCCGCCTCGCCGCGCAACTTGTGTTTGAAAGCAACTCGTCAAGACGTACACAATAAAATGTGGTGTGGCTTGTTATATATATCTATAAAATGGTTAACTGAGTTAACATGTAGTCATTCTTAACGTCAATTTCCATGAGTAAAGGAGTAAATAAAACCGGCAAAAACTTTAATAAGTGTCTAAAATGTTCAATTGAAGTATAATGCAACAGGAGTTCTCTGTTAGTAGCGGAATAACGCCTTTGAGTATCGTTTAACTAGCTGCAATATAAAGCCGAAGGAGTAGTTTGATTAGCAGATTTCCGTTCTAGGTATGCACCCATGGACGCATTTGAGCACTCTGTAGATAAGTAATTGTGACGTTATTATTATAGTTTGGATCCGGATCGTGGATTCGGGAGTAGAAATCTCTGAACTAGACGTCGGGAAGGGAAGGTAGAGCGGGCATGTCATCAATTTACGGAGAAACGAATTCATAAAATCGACATTTGTTTATCCCTTTTGTTTTCTATCCAAACTAAGTCAAACGTTAGAACCTCATCAATGCCTCGTATTAAAGAAATATTACAGTGATGACGGCGCAGGAAGTGGTTGTCCAACCAAGTGACTTTAGCATTGGCCTAGTCGGCCCTTTGTCCGATATGCAATGCCGTGGCCTTTAGGTTTGCCTAAACATGCGGGCTTTGGCTTCAAGGTCAGAGCGCCGCTATTGCCCGAGGCGATCGATTGCGGCAGCCATGACCTTGACCTTCGCTATGGGAGTGCAATTTTCAAGTATGGGGCTTCCGCCTCGACGCGTAACTTGTGTTTGAAAGCATATCGTCACGACGTACACAGTAAAATGTGGTGGGCCTGTTATATATATCTATAAAAGGGTGAACTGAGTTAACATGTAGTCATTCTTAACGTCAATTTCCATGAGTAAAGGAGTAAATAAAACCGGCAAAAACTTTAATAAAGGTCTAAAATGTTAAATTGAAGTATAAAGCAACAGGAGTTCTCTGTTAGTAGCGGAATAACGCCTTTGAGTATCGTTTAACTTGCTGCAAAATAAAGCCGAAGGAGTAGTGTGATTAGCAGATTTCCGTTCTAGGTATGCACCCATGACGCATTTAAGCACTCTACAGATAATGTAATTGTGACGTTATCATTGTAGTTTGTATCTGGATCGTGTATTTAGGAGTTGGAATATCTGAACTAGACTTCGGGATCGGAAGGTTAGAGCATCATCGTGTCATCAATTTACAGAGAACCGAATTCATAAAATCAATATTTGTTTATCCCTTTTGTTTTCTATCCAAACCAAGTCAAACGTTAGGAACACATCAATGCCTCGTAATAAATTAATTTTATAGTGATGATGGCGCAGGAAGTGGTTGTCCAACCAAGTGACTTTAGCATTGGCCTCGAACAGTCGGCCCTTTGTCCGATATGCAATGTCGTGACCTTTAGACTTGCCTAAACATGCGGGCTTTGGCTTCAAGGTCAGCGCGCCGCTATTGAACGAGGTCATCTATTGCGGCAGCCATGACCTTGACCTTCGCTATGGGAGCTTCCGCCTCGCCGCGCAACTTGTGTTTGAAAGCATCTCGTCAAGACGTACACAGTAAAATGTAGTGTGGCTTGTTATATATATATCTATAAAAGGGTGAACTAGTTTGTATTTGGGAGTTGTAATCTCTGAACTAGACTTCGGGATCGGAAGGTTAGAGCATCGGCGTGTCATCAATTTAGAGAGAAACGAATTCATAAAATCGACATTTGTTTATCCTTTTTGTTTTCTATCCAAACTAAGTCAAACGTTAGAACCTCATCAATGCCTCGTATTAAAGAAATATTATAGTGATGACGGCGCAGGATGTGGTTGCTCCAGCAAGTGACTTTAGCCTTGGCCTCGAACAGTCAGCCCTTTGTCCGATATGCAATGTCGTGACCTTTAGATTTGCCTAAACATGCGGGCTTTGGCTTCAAGGTCAGAGCGCCGATATTGCACGAGGCCATCGATTGCGGCAGCCATGACCTTGACCTTCGCTATGGGAGTGCAATTTTCAAGTATGGAGCTTCCGCCTCGCCGCGCAACTTGTGTTTGAAAGCATCTCGTCAAGACGTACACAGTAAAATGTGGTCTAGCTATTATATATATTTATAAAAGGGTGAACTGAATTAACATGTAGTCATTATCAACGTCAATTTCCATGAGTAAAGGAGTAAATAAAACCGGCAAAAACTTTAATAAAGGTCTAAAATGTTAAATTGAAGTATAAAGCAACAGGAGTTCTCTGTTAGTAGCGGAATAACGCCTTTCAGTATTGTTTAACTTGCTGCAAAATAAAGCCGTAGGAGTAGTGTGATTAGCAGATTTCCGTTCTAGGTATGCACCCATGGACGCATTTGAGCACTCTGTAGATAAAGTAATTGTGACGTTATCATTATAGCTTGGATCCGGATCGTGGATTCGGGAGTAGAAATTTCTGAACTGGATGTAGGGAAGGGAAGGTAGAGCGGGCGTGTCATCAATATACAGAGAAACGAATTCATAAAATCAACAATTGTTTATCCCTTTTGTTTTCTATCCAAACCAAGTCAAACAACCAAGTATTAAATAAATTTTATAGTGATGATGGCGCAGGAAGTGGTTGTCCAACCAAGTGACTTTAGCATTGGCCTCGAACAGTCGGCCCTTTGTCCGATGTGCAATGTCGTGACCTTTAGATTTGCCTAAACATGCGGGCTTTGGCTTCAAGGACAGTGCACCGCTATTGCCCCAGGTTATCGATTGCGGCAGCAATGACCTTGCCCCTCGCTATGGGAACTTCCGCCTCGCCGCGCAACTTGTGTTTGAAAGCATTTCGTCAAGACGTACACAGTAAAATGTAGTGTGGCTTGTTATATATATCTATAAAAGGGTGAACTGAGTTAATATGTAGCCATTCTTAACGTCAATTACCATGAGTACAGGAGTAAATAAAACGGCAAAAACTCTAATAAATGTCTAAAATGTTAAATTGAAGTATAAAGCAACAGGAGTTCTCTGTCAGTAGCGGAATAACGCCTTTGAGTATCGTTTAACTTACGCAAAATAAAGCCGAAGGAGTAGTTTGATTAGCAGATTTCCGTTCTAGGTATGCACCCATGGACGCATTTGAGCACTCTACAGATAAAGTAATTGTGACATTATCATTGCAGTTTGTATCTGGATCGTGTATTTGGGAGTTGTAAATCTTTGAACTAGACTTCGGGACCGGAAGGTTAGAGCATCGGCGTGTCATCAATTTAGAGAAAAAGGAATTCATAAAATCGACATTTGTTTATGCTTTTTGTTTTCTATCCTAATTAAGTCAAACGTTGGAACCTCATCAATGCCTCGTGTTAAATAAATTTTATAGTGATGATGGCACAGGAAGTGAAGTGACTTTAGCATTGGCCTCGAAAAGTAGTGCCTTTGTCCGATATGCAATGTCGTGGCCTTTAGATTTGCCTAAACATGCGGGTTTTGGCTTCAAGGTCAGAGTACCGCTATTGTCCAAGGCGATCGATTGCGGCAACCATGACCTTGACCTTTGCTATGGGAGTGCAATTTTCAAGTATGGAGTATCCGCCTCGTCGCGTAACTTGAATTTGAAAGCATCTCGTCAATACGTACACAGTAAAATGTGGTATGGCTTGTTATATATATTTATATACGGGTGAACTGAATTAACACGTAGTCATTCTCAACGTCAATATCCATGAGTAAAGGAGTAAATAAAACCGGTAAAAACTTTAATAAACGTCTAAAATGTTAAATTGAATTATAAAGCAACAGGAGTTCTTTGTTAGTAGCGGAATAACGCCTTTGAGTAACGTTTAACTTGCTACAAAATAAAGCCGAAGGAGTAGCTTGATTAGCAGATTTCCGTTCTAGGTATGCACCCATGGGCGCATTTGAGCACTCTGTAGATAAAGTAATTGTGACGTTATCATTATAGCTTGTATCCGGATCGTGGATTCGGGAGTAGATATCTCTGAACTGGACATCGGGAAGGGAAGGTAGAGCGGGCGTGACATCAATTTACGGAGAAACGAATTCATAAAATCGACATTTGTTTATCCTTTTTGTTTACTATCCAAACCAAGTCAAACGTTAGAAACACGTCAATGGCTCGTATTAAGGAAATATTATAGTGATGACGGCGCAGGATGTGGTTACTCCAGCAAGTGACTTTAGCCTTGGCCTCGACAGTCGGCCATTTGTCCGATGTGCAATGTCGTGGCCTTTAGATATGCCTAAACATGCGGGCTTTGGCTTCAAGTCCAGAGCGCCGCTTTTGCCGGAAGCGATCGATTGCGACAGCCATGACCTTGACCTTCGCTATGGGAGTGCAATTTTCAAGTATGGGGCTTCCGCCTCGCCGCGCAACTTGAGTTTGAAAACATCTCGTCAATACGTACACAGTAAAATGTTATATATCTATAAGAGTGTAAACTGAGTTAACATATAGTCATACTTAACGTCAATTTCCATGAGTAAATGAGAAAATAAAACCGGCAAAAACTTTAATAAAGGTCTAAAATGTTAAACTGAAGTATAAAGCAACAGGAGTTCTCCGTTAGTAGCGGAATAAAGCCTTTGAGTATCGTTTAACTTGCTGCAAAATAAAGCCGAAGGAGTAGTTTTATTAGCAGATTTATGTTCTAGGTGTGCACCCATAGACGCATTTGAGCACTCTGTGGATAAAGTAATTGTGACGTTATCATTATAGTTTGGATCCAGATCATGAATTCGGGAGTAGAAATCTCTGAATTGGACGTCGGGATCGAAAGGTAGAGCCGGCGTGTCATCAATATACAGAGAAACGAATTCATAAAATCAACATTTGTTTATCCCTTTTGTTTTCTATCCAAACCAAGTCAAACGTTAGAACTACATCAATGCCTCGTATTAAATAAATTTTATAGTGATGATGTCGCAGGAAGTGGTTGTCCAACCAAGTGACTTTAGCATTGGCCTCGAACAGTCGGCCCTTTGTCCGATATGCAATGCCGTGGCCTTTAGATTTGCCTAAACATGGGGGCTTTGGCTTCAAGGTCAGAGAGAAGCTTTTGCCGGAGGCGATCGATTGCGGCAGCCATGACCTTGGCCTTCGCTACGGGAGTGCAATTTTCAAGTATGGGGTTTCCGCCTCGCCGCGCAACTGTATTTGAAAGCATCCCGTCAAGACGTACACAGTAAAATGTGGTGTGGCTTGTTATATATATCTATAAAAGGTTGAACTGAGTTAATATGTAGTCATTCATAACGTCAATTTCAATGAGTAAAGGAGTAAGTAAAACCGGCAAAAACTTTAATAAGGGTCTAAAATATTTAATTGAAGTATAAAGCAACAGGAGTTCTCTGTTAGTAGCGGAATAACGCCTTTGAATATCCTTTAACTTGCTGCAATATAAAGCCGAAGGAGTAGTTTGATTAGCAGATTTCCGTTCTAGGTATGCACCCATGGACGCATTTGAGCACTCTGTAGATAAAGTAATTGTGACGTTATCATTATAGTTTGGATCCGGATCGTGAATTCGGGAGTAGAAATCTCTGAATTGGACGTCGGGATCGGCAGGTAGTGCCGTCGTGTTATCAATATACGGAGAAACGAATTCATAAAATCAACATTTGTTTATCCCTTTTGTTTTCTATCCAAACCAAGTCAATCGTTAGAAACACATCAATGCCTCGTATTAAATAAATTTTATAGTGATGATGGCGCAGGAAGTGGTTGTCCAACCAAGTGACTTTAGCATTGGCCTCGAACAGTCGGCCCTTTGTCCGATATGCAATGCCGTGGCCTTTAGATTTGCCTAAACATGCGGGCTTTTGTTTCAAGGTCAGAGCGCCGCTATTGCCCGAGGCGATCGATTGCGGCAGCCATGACCTTGAACTTCGCTATGGGAGTGCAATTTTCAAGTATGGGGCTTCCGCCTCGCCGCGCAACTTGTGTTTGAAAGCAACTCGTCAAGACGTACACAGTAAAATGTGGTGTGGCTTGTTATATTGAATTAACGTAAACATGCGGGCCTTGGCTTCAAAGTCAGTACGCTGCTATTGTCCGAGGTCATCGATCGCGGCAGCCATGACCTTGACCTTTGCTATGGGAGCTTCCGCCTCGCCGCGCAACTTGTGTTTGAAAGCATCTCGTCAATACGTACACAGTAAAATGTGGTGTGGCTTGTTATACTGAATTAACATGTAGTCATTCTTAACGTCAATTTCCATGAGTAAAGGAGTAAATAAAACCGGCAACATCTCTAATAAATATCTAAAATGTTAAATTGAAGTATAAAGCAACAGGAGTTTTCTGTTAGAAGCAGAATAACGCCTTTGAGTATCGTTTAACTTGCTGGAAAATAAAGCCGAAGGAGTAGTTTAATTAGCAGATTTCCGTTCTAGGTTTGCACCCCTGACTCATTTGAGCACTCTACAGATAAAGTAATTGTGACGTTATCATTGTAGTTTGTATCTGGATCGTGCATTTGGGAGTTGAAATATCTGAACTAGACTTCGGGATCGCAAGGTTAGAGCATCATCGTGTCATCAATTTACAGAGAAACGAATTCATAAAATCAACAATTGTTTATCCCTTTTGTTTTCTATCCAATCCAAGTCAAACATTAGAACAACAGCAATGCCTCGTATTAAATAAATTTTATAGTGATGATGGCGCAGGAAGTGGTTGTCCAATCAAGTGATTTTAGCATTGGCCTCGAACAGTCGGCCCTTTGTCCGATATGCAATGTCGTGGCCTTTAGATTTGCCTAAAGATGCGGGCTTTGGCTTCAAGGTCAGAGCGCCGCTATTGCCCGAGGCGTTCGATTGCGACAGCCATGACCTTGACCTTCGCTATGGGAGTGCAATTTTCAAGTATGGAGCTTCCGCCTCGCCGCGTAACTTAAATTTGAAAGCATCTCGTCAATACGTACACAGTAAAATGTGGTAAGGCTTGTTATATATATTTATAAAAGGGTGAACTGAATTAACACGTAGTCATTCTCAACGTCAATATCCATGAGTAAAGGAGTAAATAAAACCGGTAGAAACTTTAATAAACGTCTAAAATGTTGAATTGAATTATAAAGCAACAGGAGTTCTCTGTTAGTAGCGGAATAACGCCTTTGAGTATCGTTTAACTTGCTACAAAATATTTGTTTATCCTTTTTGTTTTCTATCCAAACTAAGTCAAACGTTAGAACCTCATCAATGCCTCGTATTAAAGAAATATTATAGTGATGACGGCGCAGGATGTGGTTGCTCCAGCAAGTGACTTTAGCCTTGGCATCGAATAGTCGGCCATTTGTCCGATGTGCAATGTCGTGGCCTTTAAATTTTCCTAAACATGTGGGCTTTGGCTTCAAGGTCAGAGCGTCGCTATTGCCCTAGGCGAACGATTGCGGCAGCCATGACCTTGACCTTCGCTATGGGAGTGCAATTTTCAAGTATGGGGCTTCCGCCTCGCCGCGTAACTTGTGTTTGAAAGCATCTCGTCACGACGTACACAGTAAAATGTGGTGTGGCTTGTTATATATATCTATAAATGGGTGAACTGAGTTAACATGTAGTCATTCTTAACGTCAATTTCCATGAGTAAAGGAGTAAATAAAACCGGCAGGAACTCTAATAAATGTCTAAAATGTTAAATTGATGTATAAAGAAACAGCAGTTCACTGTTAAGAGTGGAATAGCGCATTTGAATATCGTTTAATTTGCTGCAAAATAAAGCCGAAGGAGTAGATTAATTAGCAGATTTCCGTTCTAGGTATGCACCCATGGACGCATTTGAGCACTCTGTAGATAAAGTAATTGTGACGTTATCATTATAGTTTGGTTCCGGATCGTGGATTCGGGAGTAGAAATCTCTGAATTGGACGTCGGGATCGGAATGTAGAGCCGGCGTGTCATCAATATACAGAGAAACGTATTCATAAAATCAACATTTGTTTGTCCCTTTTGTTTACTATCCAAACTAAGTCAAACGTTAGAAACACATCAATGCCTCGTATTAAGGAAATATTATAGTGATGACGGCGCAGGATGTGGTTGCTCCAGCAAGTGACTTTAGCCTTGGCCTCGAACAGTCGGCCATTTATCCAATGTGCAATATCATGGCCTTTAGATTTGCGGGCTTTGGCTTCAAGGTCAGAGCGCCGCTATTGTCCTAGGCCATCGGTTGCGGCAGCCATGACCTTGACCTTCGCTACGGGAGTGCAATTTTCAAGTATGGGGCTTCCGCCTCGCCGCGCAACTTGTGTTTGAAAGCATCTCATCGAGACGTACACAGTAAGATGTGGGTGGTGTGGCTTGTTATATATATCTATAAAAGGGTGAACTGAGTTAACATGTAGTCATTCTTAACGTCAATTTCCATGAGTAAAGGAGTAAATAAAACCGGCAAAAACTTTAATAAAGGTCTAAAATGATAAATTGAAGTATAAAGCAACAGGAGTTCTCTGTTAGTAGCGGAATAACGCCTTTGAGTATCGTTTAACTTGCTGCAATATAAAGCCGAAGGAGTAGTTTGATTAGCAGATTTCCGTTCTAGGTATGCACCCATGGACGCATTTGAGCACTCTGTAGATAAAGTAATTGTGACGTTATCATTATAGTTTGAATCCGGATCGTGGATTCGGGAGTAGAAATCACTGAATTGGACGTCGGGATCGGAATGTAGAGCCGGCGTGTCATCAATATACAGAGAAACGAATTCATAAAATCAACATTTGTTTATCCCTTTTGCTTTCTATCCAAACCAAGTCAAACGTTAGAACCACATCAATGCCTCATATTAAATAAATTTTATAGTGATGATGGCGCAGGAAGTGGTTGTCCAACCAAGTGACTTTAGCATTGGCCTAGTCGGCCCTTTGTCCGATATGCAATGCCGTGGTCTTTAGATTTGCCTAAACATGCGGGCTTTTGTTTCAAGGTCAGAGCGCCGCTATTGCCCGAGGCGATCGATTGCGGCAGCCATGACCTTGAACTTCGCTATGGGAGTGCAATTTTCAAGTATGGGTCTTCCGCCTCGCCGCGCAACTTGTGTTTGAAAGCAACTCGTCAAGACGTACACAGTAAAATGTGGTGTGGCTTGTTATACTGAATTAACGTAAACATGCGGGCCTTGGCTTCAAAGTCAGTACGCTGCTATTGTCCGAGGTCATCGATCGCGGCAGCCATGACCTTGACCTTTGCTATGGGAGCTTCCGCCTCGCCGCGCAACTTGTGTTTGAAAGCATCTCGTCAATACGTACACAGTAAAATGTGGTGTGGCTTGTTATACTGAATTAACATGTAGTCATTCTTAACGTCAATTTCCATGAGTAAAGGAGTAAATAAAACCGGCAACATCTCTAATAAATATCTAAAATGTTAAATTGAAGTATAAAGCAACAGGAGTTTTCTGTTAGAAGCAGAATAACGCCTTTGAGTATCGTTTAACTTGCTGGAAAATAAAGCCGAAGGAGTAGTTTAATTAGCAGATTTTCGTTCTAGGCTTGCACCCCTGACTCATTTGAGCACTCTACAGATAAAGTAATTGTGACGTTATCATTGTAGTTTGTATCTGGATCGTGCATTTGGGAGTTGAAATATCTGAACTAGACTTCGGGATCGCAAGGTTAGAGCATCATCGTGTCATCAATTTACAGAGAAACGAATTCATAAAATCAACATTTGTTTATCCCTTTTGTTTACTATCCAAACCAAGTCAAACGTTAGAAACACATCAATGCCTCGTATTAAATAAATACTATAGTGATGACGGCGCAGGATGTTGTTGCTCCAGCAAGTGACTTTAGCCTTGGCCTCGAACAGTCGGCCATTTGCCCGATGTGCAATGTCGTGGCCTTTAAATTTGCCTAAACATGCGGGCTTTGGCTACAAGGTCAGAGCGCCGCTATTGCCCGAGGCGAACGATTGCGACAGCCATGACCTTGACCTTCGCTACGGGAGTGCAATTTTCAAGTATGGGGCTTCCGCCTCGCCGCGTAACTTGTGTTTGAAAGCATCTCGTCACGACGTACACAGTAAAATGTGGTGTGGCTTGTTATATATATCTATAAATGGGTGAACTGAGTTAACATGTAGTCATTCTTAACGTCAATTTCCATGAGTAAAGGAATAAATAAAACCGGCAGAAACTCCAATAAATGTCTAAAATGTTAAATTGAAGTATAAAGCAACAGGAGTTCTCTGTTAGTAGCGGAATAACGCCTTTGAGTATCGTTTAATTTGCTGCAAAATAAAGCCGAAGGAGTAGTTTGATTAGCAGATTTCCGTTCTAGGTTTGCACCCATGACGCATTTGAGCACTCTACAGATAAAGTAATTGTGACGTTATCATTGTAGTTTGTATCTGGATCGTGTATTGGGGAATTGGAATCTCTGCACTAGACTTCGGGATCGGAAGGTTAGAGCATCGGCGTGGCATCAATTTACAGAGAAACGAATTCATAAAGTCAACATTTGCTTATCCCTTTTGCTTTCTATCCAAACCAAGTCAAACGTTAGAATCACATCAATGCCTCGTATTAAATAAATTTTATAGTGATGATGGCTCAGGAAGTGGTTGTCCAACCAAGTGACTTTAGCATTGGCCTCGAACAGTCGGCCCTTTGTCCGATATGCAATGTCGTGACCATTAGATTTGCCTAAACATGCGGGCTTTGGCTTCAAGGTCAGAGCGCCGCTATTGCTCGAGGCGACCTATTACGGCAGCCATGACCTTGACCTTCGCTATGGGAGTGCAATTTTCAAGTATGGGGCTTCCGCCTCGCCGCGTAACTTGTGTTTGAAAGCATCTCGTCACGACGTACACAGTAAAATGTGGTGTGGCTTGTTATATATATCTATAAAATGGTGAACTGAGTTAACATGTAGTCATTCTTAATGTCAATTTCCATGAGTAAAGCAGTAAATAAAACCGGCAAAAACTCTAATAAATGTCTAAAATGTTAAATTGAAGTATAAAGCAATAGGAGTTCTTTGTTAGTAGGGGAATAACGCCTTTGAGTATCGTTTAATTTGCTGCAAAATAAAGCCGAAGGAGTAGTTTGATTAGCAGATTTCCGTTCTAGGTTTGCACCCATGACGCATTTGAGCACTCTACAGATAAAGTAATTGTGACGTTATCATTGTAGTTTGTATCTGGACCGTGTATTGGGGAATTGGAATCTCTGTACTAGACTTCGGGATCGGGAGGTTAGAACATCGGCGTGTCATCAATTTACACAGAAAGGAATTTATATAATCAACATTTTTATCCCTTTTGCTTTCTATCCAAACCAAGTCAAACGTTAGAACCACATCAATGCCTCGTATTAAATAAATTTTATAGTGATGATGGTGCAGGAAGTGGTTGTCCAACCAAGTGACTTTAGCATTGGCCTCGAACAGTCGGCCCTTTGTCCCATATGCAATGTCGTGGCCTTTAGATTTGCCTAAACATGCGGGCTTTGGCTTCAATGTCAGAGCGCCGCTATTGCCCGTGGCGATCGATTGCGGCAGCCATGACCTTGACCTTCGCTATGGGAGTGCAATTTTCAAGTATGGAGCTTCCGCCTCGCCGCGCAACTTGTGTTCGAAAGCAACTCATCAAGACGTACACAGTAAAATGTGGTGTGGCTTGTTATATATATCTATAAAAGGGTGAACTGAGTTAACATGTAGTCATTCTTAACGTCAATTTCCATGAGTAAAGGAGTAAATAAAACCGGCAAAAACTTTAATAAAGGTCTAAAATGTTAAATTGAAGTATAAAGCAACAGGAGTTCTCTGTTGGTAGCGAAATAACGTCTTTGAGTATCGTTTAACTTGCTATAAAATAAAGCCGATGGAGTAGTGTGATTCGCAGATTTCCGTTCTAGGTATGCACCCATGGCGCATTTGAGCACTCTACAGATAATGTAATTGTGACGTTATCATTGAAGTTTGTATCTGGATCGTGTATTTAGGAGTTGGAATATCTGAACTAGACTTCGGCATCGGAAGGTTAGAGCATCATCGTGTCATCAATTTACAGAGAAACGAATTCATAAAATCAATATTTGTTTAACCCTTTTGTTTTCTATCCAAACCAAGTCAAACGTTAGAAACACAGCAATGCCTCGTATTAAGGAAATATTATAGTGATGATGGCGCAAGATGTGGTTGCTCCAGCAAGTGACTTTAGCCTTGGCCTCGAACAGTCGGCCATTTGTCCGATGTGCAATGTCGTGGCCTTTAGATTTGCCTAAACATGCGGGCTTTGGCTTCAAGGTCAGAGCGCCGCTATTGCCCGAGGCGATCGATTGCGACAGCCATGACCTTGACCTTCACTATGGGAGTGCAATTTTCATGTATGGATCTATAAAATGGTTAACTGAGTTAACATGTAGTCATTCTTAACGTCAATTTCCATGAGTAAAGGAGTAAATAAAACCGGCAAAAACTTTAATAAGGGTCTAAAATATTCAATTGAAGTATAAAGCAACAGGAGTTCTCTGTTAGTAGCGGAATAACGCCTTTGAGTATCGTTTAACTAGCTGCAATATAAAGCCGAAGGAGTAGTTTGATTAGCAGATTTCCGTTCTAGATATGCACCCATGGACGCATTTGAGCACTCTGTAGATAAAGTAATTGTGACGTTATCATTATAGTATGGATCCGGATCGTGGATTCGGGAGTAGAAATCTCTGAACTGGACGTCGGGATCGGAAGGTAGAGCCGGCGTGTCTTCATTTTACGGAGAAACGAAATCATAAAATCGACATTTGTTTATCCTTTTTGTTTTCTGTCCAAACTAAGTCAAACGTTAGAACCTCATCAATGCCTCGTATTAAGGAAATATTATAGTGATGACGGCGCAGGAAGTGGTTGTCCAACCAAGCGACTTTAGCATTGGCCTAGTCGGCCCTTTGTCCGATATGCAATGCCGTGGCCTTTAGGTTTGCCTAAACATGCGGGCTTTGGTTTCAAGGTCAAGGCGCCGCTATTGCCCGAGGCGATAGATTACGACAGTCATGACCTTGACCTTCGCTATGGGAGTGTAATTTTCAAGTATGGGGCTTCCGCCTAGACGCGTAACTTGTGTTTGAAAGCATAGCGTCACGACGTACACAGTAAAATGTGGTGGGCCTGTTATATATATCTATAAAAGGGTGAACTGAGTTAACATGTAGTCATTCTTAACGTCAATTTCCATGAGTAAAGGAGTAAATAAAACCGGCAAAAACTTTAATGAAGGTCTAAAATGTTAAATTGAAGTATAAAGCAACAGGAGTTCTCTGTTAGTAGCGGAATAACGCCTTTGAGTATCGTTTAACTTGCTGCAAAATAAAGCCGAAGGAGTAGTGTGATTAGCAGATTTCCGTTCTAGGTATGCACCCATAAAGCATTTGAGCACTCTACAGATAATGTAATTGTGACGTTATCATTGTAGTTTGTATCTGGATCGTGTATTTAGGAGTTGGAATATCTGAACTAGACTTCGGGATCGGAAGGTTAGAGCATCATCGTGTTATCAATTTACAGAGAAACGAATTCATAAAATCAACATTTGTTTATCCCTTTTGTTTTCTATCCAAACCAAGTCAAACGTTAGGAACAAATCAATGCCTCGTAATAAATAAATTTTTTTTTGTCCAACCAAGTGACTTTAGCATTGGCCTCGAACAGTCGGCCCTTTGTCCGATATGCAATGTCGTGACCATTAGATTTGCCTAAACATGCGGGCTTTGGCTTCAAGGTCAGAGCGCCGCTATTGCTCGAGGCGACCTATTACGGCAGCCATGACCTTGACCTTCGCTATGGGAGTGCAATTTTCAAGTATGGGGCTTCCGCCTCGCCGCGTAACTTGTGTTTGAAAGCATCTCGTCACGACGTACACAGTAAAATGTGGTGTGGCTTGTTATATATATCTATAAAATGGTGAACTGAGTTAACATGTAGTCATTCTTAATGTCAATTTCCATGAGTAAAGCAGTAAATAAAACCGGCAAAAACTCTAATAAATGTCTAAAATGTTAAATTGAAGTATAAAGCAATAGGAGTTCTTTGTTAGTAGGGGAATAACGCCTTTGAGTATCGTTTAATTTGCTGCAAAATAAAGCCGAAGGAGTAGTTTGATTAGCAGATTTCCGTTCTAGGTTTGCACCCATGACGCATTTGAGCACTCTACAGATAAAGTAATTGTGACGTTATCATTGTAGTTTGTATCTGGACCGTGTATTGGGGAATTGGAATCTCTGTACTAGACTTCGGGATCGGGAGGTTAGAACATCGGCGTGTCATCAATTTACACAGAAAGGAATTTATATAATCAACATTTTTATCCCTTTTGCTTTCTATCCAAACCAAGTCAAACGTTAGAACCACATCAATGCCTCGTATTAAATAAATTTTATAGTGATGATGGTGCAGGAAGTGGTTGTCCAACCAAGTGACTTTAGCATTGGCCTCGAACAGTCGGCCCTTTGTCCCATATGCAATGTCGTGGCCTTTAGATTTGCCTAAACATGCGGGCTTTGGCTTCAATGTCAGAGCGCCGCTATTGCCCGTGGCGATCGATTGCGGCAGCCATGACCTTGACCTTCGCTATGGGAGTGCAATTTTCAAGTATGGAGCTTCCGCCTCGCCGCGCAACTTGTGTTCGAAAGCAACTCATCAAGACGTACACAGTAAAATGTGGTGTGGCTTGTTATATATATCTATAAAATGGTTAACTGAGTTAACATGTAGTCATTCTTAACGTCAATTTCCATGAGTAAAGGAGTAAATAAAACCGGCAAAAACTTTAATAAGGGTCTAAAATGTTCAATTGAAGTATATAGCAATAGGAGTTCTCTGTTAGTAGGGGAATAACGCCTTTGAGTATCGTTTAATTTGCTGCAAAATAAAGCCGAAGGAGTTGTTTGATTAGCAGATTTCCGTTCTAGGTATGTACCCACGGAGGCATTTGAGCACTCTGTAGATAAATTAATTGTGACGTTATCATTGTAGTTTGTATCTGGATCGTGTATTTAGGAGTTGGAATATCTGAACTAGACTTCGGGATCGGAAGGTTAGAGCATCATCGTGTCATCAATTTACAGAGAAACGAATTCATAAAATCAACATTTGTTTATTCTTTTTGTTTTCTATCCAAACTAAGTCAAACGTTAGAACCTCATCAATGCCTCGTATTAAAGAAATATTATAGTGATGACGGCGCAGGATGTGGTTGTTCCAGCAAGTGACTTTAGCCTTGGCATCGAATAGTCGGCCATTTGTCCGATGTGCAATGCCGTGGCCTTTAGATTTGCCTAAACATGCGGGCTTTGGCTTCAAGGTCAGAGCGCCGCTATTGCCCGAGGCGATAGATTCGACAGTCATGACCTTGACCTTCGCTATGGGAGTGCAATTTTCAAGTATGGGGCTTCCGCCTCGACGCGTAACTTGTGTTTGAAAGCATATCGTCACGACGTACACAGTAAAATGTTTTGGGCTTGTTATATATATCTATAAAAGGGTGAACTGAGTTAACATGTAGTCATTCTTAACGTCAATTTCCATGAGTAAAGGAGTAAATAAAACCGGCAAAAACTTTAATAAAGGTCTAAAATGTTAAATTGAAGTATAAAGCAACAGGAGTTCTCTGTTGGTAGCGAAATAACGTCTTTGAGTATCGTTTAACTTGCTATAAAATAAAGCCGATGGAGTAGTGTGATTCGCAGATTTCCGTTCTAGGTATGCACCCATGGCGCATTTGAGCACTCTACAGATAATGTAATTGTGACGTTATCATTGAAGTTTGTATCTGGATCGTGTATTTAGGAGTTGGAATATCTGAACTAGACTTCGGCATCGGAAGGTTAGAGCATCATCGTGTCATCAATTTACAGAGAAACGAATTCATAAAATCAATATTTGTTTAACCCTTTTGTTTTCTATCCAAACCAAGTCAAACGTTAGAAACACAGCAATGCCTCGTATTAAGGAAATATTATAGTGATGATGGCGCAAGATGTGGTTGCTCCAGCAAGTGACTTTAGCCTTGGCCTCGAACAGTCGGCCATTTGTCCGATGTGCAATGTCGTGGCCTTTAGATTTGCCTAAACATGCGGGCTTTGGCTTCAAGGTCAGAGCGCCGCTATTGCCCGAGGCGATCGATTGCGACAGCCATGACCTTGACCTTCACTATGGGAGTGCAATTTTCATGTATGGATCTATAAAATGGTTAACTGAGTTAACATGTAGTCATTCTTAACGTCAATTTCCATGAGTAAAGGAGTAAATAAAACCGTCAAAACTCTAATAAATGTCTAAAATGTTAAGTTGAAGTATAAAGCAACAGGAGTTCTCTGTTAGTAGTGGAATAACGCCTTTGAATACCGTTTAATTTGCTGCAAAATAAAGCCGAAGGAGTAGTTTGATTAGCAGATTTCCGTTCTAGGTATGCACCCATGGTCGCATTTGAGCACTCTGTAGATAAAGTAATTGTGACGTTCTTATTATAGCTTGGATCCGGATCGTGGATTCGGGAGCAGAAATCTCTGAATTGGCCGTCGGGATCGGAAGGTATAGCCGGCGTGTCATCAATTTACGGAGAAACGAATTCATAAAATCAACATTTGTTTATCCCTTTTGCTTTCTATCCAAACCAAGTCAAACGTTAGAACCACATCAATGCCTCATATTAAATAAATTTTATAGTGATGATGGCGCAGGAAGTGGTTGTCCAACCAAGTGACTTTAGCATTGGCCTCGAACAGTCGGCCCTTTGTCCGATATGCAATGCCGTGGCCTTTAGATTTGCCTAAACATGGGGACTTTGGATTCAAGGTCAGAGAGCCGCTTTTGCCGGAGGCGATCGACTGCGGCAGCCATGACCTTGACCTTCGCTATGGGAGCTTCCGCCTCGCCGCGCAACTTGTGTTTGAAAGCATCTCGTCAAGACGTAAATAGTAAAATGTAGTGTGGCTTGTTCTATATATCTATAAATGGGTGAACTGAGTTAATATGTAGCCATTCTTAACGTCAATTTCCATGAGTACAGGAGTAAATAAAACGGCAAAAACTCTAATAAATGTCTAAAATGTTAAATTGAAGTATAAAGGAATAGGAGTTCTCTGTTAGTAGTGGAATAACGCCATTGAGTATCGTTTATTTTGCTGCAAAATAAAGCCGAAGGAGTTGTTTGATTAGCAGATTTCCGTTCTAGGTATGTACCCATGGAGGCATTTGAGCACTCTGTAGATAAATTAATTGTGACGTTGTCATTGTAGTTTGTATCTGGATCGTGTATTTAGGAGTTGGAATATCTGAACTAGACTTCGGGATCGGAAGGTTAGAGCATCATCGTGTCATCAATTTACAGAGAAACGAATTCATAAAATCGACATTTGTTTATCCTTTTTGTTTTCTGTCCAAACCAAGTCAAACATTAGAACAACACCAATGCCTCGTATTAAATAAATTTTATAGTGATGATGACGCAGGAAGTGGTTGTCCAATCAAGTGATTTTAGCATTGGACTCGAACAGTCGGCCCTTTGTCCGATATGCAATGCCGTGGCCTTTAGATTTGCCTAAACATGGGGACTTTGGCTTCAAGGTCAGAGAGCCGCTTTTGCCGGAGGCGATCGGTTGCGGCAGACATGACCTTGACCTTCGCTATGGGAGCTTCCGCCTCGCCGCGCAACTTGTGTTTGAAAGCAACTCGTCAAGACGTACACAGTAAAATGTGGTGGGCCGGTTATATATATCTATAAAAGGGTGAACTGAGTTAACATGTAGTCATTCTTAACGTCAATTTCCATGAGTAAAGGAGTAAATAAAACCGGCAAAAACATTAATAAAGGTCTAAAATGTTAAATTGAAGTATAAAGCAACAGGAGTTCTCTGTTAGTAGTGGAATAACGCCATTGAGTATCGTTTAATTTGCTGCAAAATAAAGCCGAAGGGGTTGTTTGACTAGCAGATTTCCGTTCTAGGTATGTACCCATGGAGGCATTTGAGCACTCTGCAGTTAAAGTAATTGTGACGTTATCATTGTAGTTTGTATCTGGATCGTGTATTTAGGAGTTGGAATATCTGAACTAGACTTCGGGATCGGAAGGTTAGAGCATCATCGTGTCATCAATTTACAGAGAAACGAATTCATAAAATCGACATTTGTTTATCCTTTTTGTTTTCTATCCAAACTAAATCAAACGTTAGTACCTCATCAATGCCTCGTATTAATGAACTATTAGTGATGACGGCGCAGGATGTGGTTGCTCCAACAAGTGACTTTAGCCTTGGCCTCGAACAGTCGGCCTTTTGTCCGATATGCAATGTCGTGGTCTTTAGATTTGCCTAAACATGCGGGCCTTGGCTTCACGGTCCGAGCGCCGTTATTGCCCGAGGCGATCGATTGCGACAGCCATGACCTTGACCTTCGCTATGGGAGTGCAATTTTCAAGTATGGGGCTTCCGCCTCGCCGCGCAACTTGTGTTTGAAAGCAACTCGTCAAGACGTACACAGTAAAATGTGGTGTGGCTTGTTATACTGAATTAACATGTAGTCATTCTTAACGTCAATTTCCATGAGTAAAGGAGTAAATAAAACCGGCAACATCTCTAATAAATATCTAAATTGTTAAATTGAAGTATAAAGCAACAGGAGTTTTCTGTTAGAAGCAGAATAACGCCTTTGAGTATCGTTTAACTTGCTGGAAAATAAAGCCGAAGGACTAGTTTAATTAGCAGATTTCCGTTCTAGGTTTGCACCCCTGACTCATTTGAGCACTCTACAGATAAAGTAATTGTGACGTTATCATTGTAGTTTGTATCTGGATCGTGCATTTGGGAGTTGAAATATCTGAACTAGACTTCGGGATCGCAAGGTTAGAGCATCATCGTGTCATCAATTTACAGAGAAACGAATTCATAAAATCAACATTTGTTTATCCCTTTTGTTTACTATCCAAACCAAGTCAAACGTTAGAAACACATCAATGCCTCGTATTAAATAAATATTATAGTGATGACTGCGCAGGATGTGGTTGCTCCAGCAAGTGACTTTAGCCTTGGCCTCGAACAGTCGGCCATTTGTCCGATGTGCAATGTCGTGGCCTTTAAATTTGCATAAACATGCGGGCTTTGGCTACAAGGTCAGAGCGCCGCTATTGCCCGAGGCGAACGATTGCGACAGCCATGACCTTGACCTTCGCTACGGGAGTGCAATTTTCAAGTATGGGGCTTCCGCCTCGCCGCGTAACTTGTGTTTGAAAGCATCTCGTCACGACGTACACAGTAAAATGTGGTGTGGCTTGTTATATATATCTATAAATGGGTGAACTGAGTTAACATGTAGTCATTCTTAACGTCAATTTCCATGAGTAAAGGAATAAATAAAACCGGCAGAAACTCCAATAAATGTCTAAAATGTTAAATTGAAGTATAAAGCAACAGGAGTTCTCTGTTAGTAGCGGAATAACGCCTTTGAGTATCGTTTAACTTGCTGCAAAATAAAGCCGAAGGAGTAGTTTGATTAGCAAATTTCCGTTCTAGATTTGCACCCATGACGCATTTGAGCACTCTACAGATAAAGTAATTGTGACGTTATCATTGTAGTTTGTATCTGGATCGTGTATTGTGGAGTTGGAATCTCTGCACTAGACTTCGGGATCGGAAGGTTAGAGCATCGGCGTGTCATCAATTTAGAGAGAAACGAATTCATAAAATCAACATTTGCTTATCCCTTTTGCTTTCTATCCAAACCAAGTCAAACGTTAGAATCACACCAATGCCTCGTATTAAATAAATTTTATAGTGATGATGGCTCAGGAAGTGGTTGTCCAACCAAGTGACTTTAGCATTGGCCTCGAACAGTCGGCCCTTTGTCCGATATGCAATGTCGTGACCATTAGATTTGTCTAAACATGCGGGCTTTGGCTTCAAGGTCAGAGCGCCGCTATTGCTCGAGGCGACCTATTACGGCAGCCATGACCTTGACCTTCGCTATGGGAGTGCAATTTCCAAGTATGGGGCTTCCGCCTCGCTTGTGTTTGAAAGCATCTCGTCAAGACGTACACAGTAAAATGTGGTGTGGCTTGTTATATATATCTATAAAATGGTGAACTGAGTTAACATGTAGTCATTCTTAACGTCAATTTCCATTAGTGAAGGAGTAAATAAAACCGGCAAAAACTTTAATAAAGGTCTAAAATGATAAATTGAAGTATAAAGCAACAGGAGTTCTCTGTTAGTAGCGGAATAACGCCTTTGAGTATCGTTTAACATGCTGCAAAATAAAGCCGAAGGAGTAGTGTGATTAGCAGATTTCCGTTCTAGGTATGTACCCATGGAGGCATTTGAGCACTCTGTAGATAAATTAATTGTGACGTTATCATTGTAGTTTGTAACTGGATCGTGTATTTAGGAGTTGGAATATCTGAACTAGACTTCGGGATCGGAAGGTTAGAGCATCATCGTGTCATCAATTTTCAGAGAAACGAATTCATAAAATCGACATTTGTTTATCCTTTTTGTTTTCTATCCAAACTAAGTCAAACGTTAGAACCTCATCAATGCCTCGTATTAAAGAAATATTATAGTGATGACGGCGCAGGATGTGGTTGATCCAGCAAGTGACTTTAGCCTTGGCATCGAATAGTCGGCCATTTGTCCGATGTGCAATGTCGTGGCCTTTAGATTTACCTAAACATGCGGGCTTTGGCTTCAAGGTCAGAGCGCCGCTATTGCCCGAGGCGTTCGATTGCGACAGCCATGACCTTGACCTTCGCTATGGGAGTGCAATTTTCAAGTATGGGGCTTCCGCCTCGCCGCGTAACTTGTGTTTGAAAGCATCTCGTCACGACGTACACAGTAAAATGTGGTGTGGCTTGTTATATATATCTATAAAATGGTGAACTGAGTTAACATGTAGTCATTCTTAATGTCAATTTCCATGAGTAAAGCAGTAAATAAAACCGGCAAAAACTCTAATAAATGTCTAAAATGTTAAATTGAAGTATAAAGCAATAGGAGTTCTTTGTTAGTAGGGGAATAACGCCTTTGAGTATCGTTTAATTTGCTGCAAAATAAAGCCGAAGGAGTAGTTTGATTAGCAGATTTCCGTTCTAGGTTTGCACCCATGACGCATTTGAGCACTCTACAGATAAAGTAATTGTGACGTTATCATTGTAGTTTGTATCTGGACCGTGTATTGGGGAATTGGAATCTCTGTACTAGACTTCGGGATCGGGAGGTTAGAACATCGGCGTGTCATCAATTTACACAGAAAGGAATTTATATAATCAACATTTTTATCCCTTTTGCTTTCTATCCAAACCAAGTCAAACGTTAGAACCACATCAATGCCTCGTATTAAATAAATTTTATAGTGATGATGGTGCAGGAAGTGGTTGTCCAACCAAGTGACTTTAGCATTGGCCTCGAACAGTCGGCCCTTTGTCCCATATGCAATGTCGTGGCCTTTAGATTTGCCTAAACATGCGGGCTTTGGCTTCAATGTCAGAGCGCCGCTATTGCCCGTGGCGATCGATTGCGGCAGCCATGACCTTGACCTTCGCTATGGGAGTGCAATTTTCAAGTATGGAGCTTCCGCCTCGCCGCGCAACTTGTGTTCGAAAGCAACTCATCAAGACGTACACAGTAAAATGTGGTGTGGCTTGTTATATATATCTATAAAATGGTTAACTGAGTTAACATGTAGTCATTCTTAACGTCAATTTCCATGAGTAAAGGAGTAAATAAAACCGGCAAAAACTTTAATAAGGGTCTAAAATGTTCAATTGAAGTATATAGCAATAGGAGTTCTCTGTTAGTAGGGGAATAACGCCTTTGAGTATCGTTTAATTTGCTGCAAAATAAAGCCGAAGGAGTTGTTTGATTAGCAGATTTCCGTTCTAGGTATGTACCCACGGAGGCATTTGAGCACTCTGTAGATAAATTAATTGTGACGTTATCATTGTAGTTTGTATCTGGATCGTGTATTTAGGAGTTGGAATATCTGAACTAGACTTCGGGATCGGAAGGTTAGAGCATCATCGTGTCATCAATTTACAGAGAAACGAATTCATAAAATCAACATTTGTTTATTCTTTTTGTTTTCTATCCAAACTAAGTCAAACGTTAGAACCTCATCAATGCCTCGTATTAAAGAAATATTATAGTGATGACGGCGCAGGATGTGGTTGTTCCAGCAAGTGACTTTAGCCTTGGCATCGAATAGTCGGCCATTTGTCCGATGTGCAATGCCGTGGCCTTTAGATTTGCCTAAACATGCGGGCTTTGGCTTCAAGGTCAGAGCGCCGCTATTGCCCGAGGCGATAGATTACGACAGTCATGACCTTGACCTTCGCTATGGGAGTGCAATTTTCAAGTATGGGGCTTCCGCCTCGACGCGTAACTTGTGTTTGAAAGCATATCGTCACGACGTACACAGTAAAATGTTTTGGGCTTGTTATATATATCTATAAAAGGGTGAACTGAGTTAACATGTAGTCATTCTTAACGTCAATTTCCATGAGTAAAGGAGTAAATAAAACCGGCAAAAACTTTAATAAAGGTCTAAAATGTTAAATTGAAGTATAAAGCAACAGGAGTTCTCTGTTGGTAGCGAAATAACGTCTTTGAGTATCGTTTAACTTGCTATAAAATAAAGCCGATGGAGTAGTGTGATTCGCAGATTTCCGTTCTAGGTATGCACCCATGGCGCATTTGAGCACTCTACAGATAATGTAATTGTGACGTTATCATTGAAGTTTGTATCTGGATCGTGTATTTAGGAGTTGGAATATCTGAACTAGACTTCGGCATCGGAAGGTTAGAGCATCATCGTGTCATCAATTTACAGAGAAACGAATTCATAAAATCAATATTTGTTTAACCCTTTTGTTTTCTATCCAAACCAAGTCAAACGTTAGAAACACAGCAATGCCTCGTATTAAGGAAATATTATAGTGATGATGGCGCAAGATGTGGTTGCTCCAGCAAGTGACTTTAGCCTTGGCCTCGAACAGTCGGCCATTTGTCCGATGTGCAATGTCGTGGCCTTTAGATTTGCCTAAACATGCGGGCTTTGGCTTCAAGGTCAGAGCGCCGCTATTGCCCGAGGCGATCGATTGCGACAGCCATGACCTTGACCTTCACTATGGGAGTGCAATTTTCATGTATGGATCTATAAAATGGTTAACTGAGTTAACATGTAGTCATTCTTAACGTCAATTTCCATGAGTAAAGGAGTAAATAAAACCGGCAAAAACTTTAATAAGGGTCTAAAATATTCAATTGAAGTATAAAGCAACAGGAGTTCTCTGTTAGTAGCGGAATAACGCCTTTGAGTATCGTTTAACTAGCTGCAATATAAAGCCGAAGGAGTAGTTTGATTAGCAGATTTCCGTTCTAGGTATGCACCCATGGACGCATTTGAGCACTCTGTAGATAAAGTAATTGTGACGTTATCATTATAGTATGGATCCGGATCGTGGATTCGGGAGTAGAAATCTCTGAACTGGACGTCGGGATCGGAAGGTAGAGCCGGCGTGTCTTCATTTTACGGAGAAACGAAATCATAAAATCGACATTTGTTTATCCTTTTTGTTTTCTGTCCAAACTAAGTCAAACGTTAGAACCTCATCAATGCCTCGTATTAAGGAAATATTATAGTGATGACGGCGCAGGAAGTGGTTGTCCAACCAAGCGACTTTAGCATTGGCCTAGTCGGCCCTTTGTCCGATATGCAATGCCGTGGCCTTTAGGTTTGCCTAAACATGCGGGCTTTGGTTTCAAGGTCAAGGCGCCGCTATTGCCCGAGGCGATAGATTACGACAGTCATGACCTTGACCTTCGCTATGGGAGTGTAATTTTCAAGTATGGGGCTTCCGCCTAGACGCGTAACTTGTGTTTGAAAGCATAGCGTCACGACGTACACAGTAAAATGTGGTGGGCCTGTTATATATATCTATAAAAGGGTGAACTGAGTTAACATGTAGTCATTCTTAACGTCAATTTCCATGAGTAAAGGAGTAAATAAAACCGGCAAAAACTTTAATGAAGGTCTAAAATGTTAAATTGAAGTATAAAGCAACAGGAGTTCTCTGTTAGTAGCGGAATAACGCCTTTGAGTATCGTTTAACTTGCTGCAAAATAAAGCCGAAGGAGTAGTGTGATTAGCAGATTTCCGTTCTAGGTATGCACCCATAAAGCATTTGAGCACTCTACAGATAATGTAATTGTGACGTTATCATTGTAGTTTGTATCTGGATCGTGTATTTAGGAGTTGGAATATCTGAACTAGACTTCGGGATCGGAAGGTTAGAGCATCATCGTGTTATCAATTTACAGAGAAACGAATTCATAAAATCAACATTTGTTTATCCCTTTTGTTTTCTATCCAAACCAAGTCAAACGTTAGGAACAAATCAATGCCTCGTAATAAATAAATTTTTTTTTGTCCAACCAAGTGACTTTAGCATTGGCCTCGAACAGTCGGCCCTTTGTCCGATATGCAATGTCGTGACCATTAGATTTGCCTAAACATGCGGGCTTTGGCTTCAAGGTCAGAGCGCCGCTATTGCTCGAGGCGACCTATTACGGCAGCCATGACCTTGACCTTCGCTATGGGAGTGCAATTTTCAAGTATGGGGCTTCCGCCTCGCCGCGTAACTTGTGTTTGAAAGCATCTCGTCACGACGTACACAGTAAAATGTGGTGTGGCTTGTTATATATATCTATAAAATGGTGAACTGAGTTAACATGTAGTCATTCTTAATGTCAATTTCCATGAGTAAAGCAGTAAATAAAACCGGCAAAAACTCTAATAAATGTCTAAAATGTTAAATTGAAGTATAAAGCAATAGGAGTTCTTTGTTAGTAGGGGAATAACGCCTTTGAGTATCGTTTAATTTGCTGCAAAATAAAGCCGAAGGAGTAGTTTGATTAGCAGATTTCCGTTCTAGGTTTGCACCCATGACGCATTTGAGCACTCTACAGATAAAGTAATTGTGACGTTATCATTGTAGTTTGTATCTGGACCGTGTATTGGGGAATTGGAATCTCTGTACTAGACTTCGGGATCGGGAGGTTAGAACATCGGCGTGTCATCAATTTACACAGAAAGGAATTTATATAATCAACATTTTTATCCCTTTTGCTTTCTATCCAAACCAAGTCAAACGTTAGAACCACATCAATGCCTCGTATTAAATAAATTTTATAGTGATGATGGTGCAGGAAGTGGTTGTCCAACCAAGTGACTTTAGCATTGGCCTCGAACAGTCGGCCCTTTGTCCCATATGCAATGTCGTGGCCTTTAGATTTGCCTAAACATGCGGGCTTTGGCTTCAATGTCAGAGCGCCGCTATTGCCCGTGGCGATCGATTGCGGCAGCCATGACCTTGACCTTCGCTATGGGAGTGCAATTTTCAAGTATGGAGCTTCCGCCTCGCCGCGCAACTTGTGTTCGAAAGCAACTCATCAAGACGTACACAGTAAAATGTGGTGTGGCTTGTTATATATATCTATAAAATGGTTAACTGAGTTAACATGTAGTCATTCTTAACGTCAATTTCCATGAGTAAAGGAGTAAATAAAACCGGCAAAAACTTTAATAAGGGTCTAAAATGTTCAATTGAAGTATATAGCAATAGGAGTTCTCTGTTAGTAGGGGAATAACGCCTTTGAGTATCGTTTAATTTGCTGCAAAATAAAGCCGAAGGAGTTGTTTGATTAGCAGATTTCCGTTCTAGGTATGTACCCACGGAGGCATTTGAGCACTCTGTAGATAAATTAATTGTGACGTTATCATTGTAGTTTGTATCTGGATCGTGTATTTAGGAGTTGGAATATCTGAACTAGACTTCGGGATCGGAAGGTTAGAGCATCATCGTGTCATCAATTTACAGAGAAACGAATTCATAAAATCAACATTTGTTTATTCTTTTTGTTTTCTATCCAAACTAAGTCAAACGTTAGAACCTCATCAATGCCTCGTATTAAAGAAATATTATAGTGATGACGGCGCAGGATGTGGTTGTTCCAGCAAGTGACTTTAGCCTTGGCATCGAATAGTCGGCCATTTGTCCGATGTGCAATGCCGTGGCCTTTAGATTTGCCTAAACATGCGGGCTTTGGCTTCAAGGTCAGAGCGCCGCTATTGCCCGAGGCGATAGATTCGACAGTCATGACCTTGACCTTCGCTATGGGAGTGCAATTTTCAAGTATGGGGCTTCCGCCTCGACGCGTAACTTGTGTTTGAAAGCATATCGTCACGACGTACACAGTAAAATGTTTTGGGCTTGTTATATATATCTATAAAAGGGTGAACTGAGTTAACATGTAGTCATTCTTAACGTCAATTTCCATGAGTAAAGGAGTAAATAAAACCGGCAAAAACTTTAATAAAGGTCTAAAATGTTAAATTGAAGTATAAAGCAACAGGAGTTCTCTGTTGGTAGCGAAATAACGTCTTTGAGTATCGTTTAACTTGCTATAAAATAAAGCCGATGGAGTAGTGTGATTCGCAGATTTCCGTTCTAGGTATGCACCCATGGCGCATTTGAGCACTCTACAGATAATGTAATTGTGACGTTATCATTGAAGTTTGTATCTGGATCGTGTATTTAGGAGTTGGAATATCTGAACTAGACTTCGGCATCGGAAGGTTAGAGCATCATCGTGTCATCAATTTACAGAGAAACGAATTCATAAAATCAATATTTGTTTAACCCTTTTGTTTTCTATCCAAACCAAGTCAAACGTTAGAAACACAGCAATGCCTCGTATTAAGGAAATATTATAGTGATGATGGCGCAAGATGTGGTTGCTCCAGCAAGTGACTTTAGCCTTGGCCTCGAACAGTCGGCCATTTGTCCGATGTGCAATGTCGTGGCCTTTAGATTTGCCTAAACATGCGGGCTTTGGCTTCAAGGTCAGAGCGCCGCTATTGCCCGAGGCGATCGATTGCGACAGCCATGACCTTGACCTTCACTATGGGAGTGCAATTTTCATGTATGGATCTATAAAATGGTTAACTGAGTTAACATGTAGTCATTCTTAACGTCAATTTCCATGGAGTAAATAAAACCGTCAAAACTCTAATAAATGTCTAAAATGTTAAGTTGAAGTATAAAGCAACAGGAGTTCTCTGTTAGTAGTGGAATAACGCCTTTGAATACCGTTTAATTTGCTGCAAAATAAAGCCGAAGGAGTAGTTTGATTAGCAGATTTCCGTTCTAGGTATGCACCCATGGTCGCATTTGAGCACTCTGTAGATAAAGTAATTGTGACGTTCTTATTATAGCTTGGATCCGGATCGTGGATTCGGGAGCAGAAATCTCTGAATTGGCCGTCGGGATCGGAAGGTATAGCCGGCGTGTCATCAATTTACGGAGAAACGAATTCATAAAATCAACATTTGTTTATCCCTTTTGCTTTCTATCCAAACCAAGTCAAACGTTAGAACCACATCAATGCCTCATATTAAATAAATTTTATAGTGATGATGGCGCAGGAAGTGGTTGTCCAACCAAGTGACTTTAGCATTGGCCTCGAACAGTCGGCCCTTTGTCCGATATGCAATGCCGTGGCCTTTAGATTTGCCTAAACATGGGGACTTTGGATTCAAGGTCAGAGAGCCGCTTTTGCCGGAGGCGATCGACTGCGGCAGCCATGACCTTGACCTTCGCTATGGGAGCTTCCGCCTCGCCGCGCAACTTGTGTTTGAAAGCATCTCGTCAAGACGTAAATAGTAAAATGTAGTGTGGCTTGTTCTATATATCTATAAATGGGTGAACTGAGTTAATATGTAGCCATTCTTAACGTCAATTTCCATGAGTACAGGAGTAAATAAAACGGCAAAAACTCTAATAAATGTCTAAAATGTTAAATTGAAGTATAAAGGAATAGGAGTTCTCTGTTAGTAGTGGAATAACGCCATTGAGTATCGTTTATTTTGCTGCAAAATAAAGCCGAAGGAGTTGTTTGATTAGCAGATTTCCGTTCTAGGTATGTACCCATGGAGGCATTTGAGCACTCTGTAGATAAATTAATTGTGACGTTGTCATTGTAGTTTGTATCTGGATCGTGTATTTAGGAGTTGGAATATCTGAACTAGACTTCGGGATCGGAAGGTTAGAGCATCATCGTGTCATCAATTTACAGAGAAACGAATTCATAAAATCGACATTTGTTTATCCTTTTTGTTTTCTGTCCAAACCAAGTCAAACATTAGAACAACACCAATGCCTCGTATTAAATAAATTTTATAGTGATGATGACGCAGGAAGTGGTTGTCCAATCAAGTGATTTTAGCATTGGACTCGAACAGTCGGCCCTTTGTCCGATATGCAATGCCGTGGCCTTTAGATTTGCCTAAACATGGGGACTTTGGCTTCAAGGTCAGAGAGCCGCTTTTGCCGGAGGCGATCGGTTGCGGCAGACATGACCTTGACCTTCGCTATGGGAGCTTCCGCCTCGCCGCGCAACTTGTGTTTGAAAGCAACTCGTCAAGACGTACACAGTAAAATGTGGTGGGCCGGTTATATATATCTATAAAAGGGTGAACTGAGTTAACATGTAGTCATTCTTAACGTCAATTTCCATGAGTAAAGGAGTAAATAAAACCGGCAAAAACATTAATAAAGGTCTAAAATGTTAAATTGAAGTATAAAGCAACAGGAGTTCTCTGTTAGTAGTGGAATAACGCCATTGAGTATCGTTTAATTTGCTGCAAAATAAAGCCGAAGGGGTTGTTTGACTAGCAGATTTCCGTTCTAGGTATGTACCCATGGAGGCATTTGAGCACTCTGCAGTTAAAGTAATTGTGACGTTATCATTGTAGTTTGTATCTGGATCGTGTATTTAGGAGTTGGAATATCTGAACTAGACTTCGGGATCGGAAGGTTAGAGCATCATCGTGTCATCAATTTACAGAGAAACGAATTCATAAAATCGACATTTGTTTATCCTTTTTGTTTTCTATCCAAACTAAATCAAACGTTAGTACCTCATCAATGCCTCGTATTAAAGAACTATTAGTGATGACGGCGCAGGATGTGGTTGCTCCAACAAGTGACTTTAGCCTTGGCCTCGAACAGTCGGCCTTTTGTCCGATATGCAATGTCGTGGTCTTTAGATTTGCCTAAACATGCGGGCCTTGGCTTCACGGTCCGAGCGCCGTTATTGCCCGAGGCGATCGATTGCGACAGCCATGACCTTGACCTTCGCTATGGGAGTGCAATTTTCAAGTATGGGGCTTCCGCCTCGCCGCGCAACTTGTGTTTGAAAGCAACTCGTCAAGACGTACACAGTAAAATGTGGTGTGGCTTGTTATACTGAATTAACATGTAGTCATTCTTAACGTCAATTTCCATGAGTAAAGGAGTAAATAAAACCGGCAACATCTCTAATAAATATCTAAATTGTTAAATTGAAGTATAAAGCAACAGGAGTTTTCTGTTAGAAGCAGAATAACGCCTTTGAGTATCGTTTAACTTGCTGGAAAATAAAGCCGAAGGACTAGTTTAATTAGCAGATTTCCGTTCTAGGTTTGCACCCCTGACTCATTTGAGCACTCTACAGATAAAGTAATTGTGACGTTATCATTGTAGTTTGTATCTGGATCGTGCATTTGGGAGTTGAAATATCTGAACTAGACTTCGGGATCGCAAGGTTAGAGCATCATCGTGTCATCAATTTACAGAGAAACGAATTCATAAAATCAACATTTGTTTATCCCTTTTGTTTACTATCCAAACCAAGTCAAACGTTAGAAACACATCAATGCCTCGTATTAAATAAATATTATAGTGATGACTGCGCAGGATGTGGTTGCTCCAGCAAGTGACTTTAGCCTTGGCCTCGAACAGTCGGCCATTTGTCCGATGTGCAATGTCGTGGCCTTTAAATTTGCATAAACATGCGGGCTTTGGCTACAAGGTCAGAGCGCCGCTATTGCCCGAGGCGAACGATTGCGACAGCCATGACCTTGACCTTCGCTACGGGAGTGCAATTTTCAAGTATGGGGCTTCCGCCTCGCCGCGTAACTTGTGTTTGAAAGCATCTCGTCACGACGTACACAGTAAAATGTGGTGTGGCTTGTTATATATATCTATAAATGGGTGAACTGAGTTAACATGTAGTCATTCTTAACGTCAATTTCCATGAGTAAAGGAATAAATAAAACCGGCAGAAACTCCAATAAATGTCTAAAATGTTAAATTGAAGTATAAAGCAACAGGAGTTCTCTGTTAGTAGCGGAATAACGCCTTTGAGTATCGTTTAACTTGCTGCAAAATAAAGCCGAATTAGTAGTTTGATTAGCAAATTTCCGTTCTAGATTTGCACCCATGACGCATTTGAGCACTCTACAGATAAAGTAATTGTGACGTTATCATTGTAGTTTGTATCTGGATCGTGTATTGTGGAGTTGGAATCTCTGCACTAGACTTCGGGATCGGAAGGTTAGAGCATCGGCGTGTCATCAATTTAGAGAGAAACGAATTCATAAAATCAACATTTGCTTATCCCTTTTGCTTTCTATCCAAACCAAGTCAAACGTTAGAATCACACCAATGCCTCGTATTAAATAAATTTTATAGTGATGATGGCTCAGGAAGTGGTTGTCCAACCAAGTGACTTTAGCATTGGCCTCGAACAGTCGGCCCTTTGTCCGATATGCAATGTCGTGACCATTAGATTTGTCTAAACATGCGGGCTTTGGCTTCAAGGTCAGAGCGCCGCTATTGCTCGAGGCGACCTATTACGGCAGCCATGACCTTGACCTTCGCTATGGGAGTGCAATTTCCAAGTATGGGGCTTCCGCCTCGCTTGTGTTTGAAAGCATCTCGTCAAGACGTACACAGTAAAATGTGGTGTGGCTTGTTATATATATCTATAAAATGGTGAACTGAGTTAACATGTAGTCATTCTTAACGTCAATTTCCATTAGTGAAGGAGTAAATAAAACCGGCAAAAACTTTAATAAAGGTCTAAAATGATAAATTGAAGTATAAAGCAACAGGAGTTCTCTGTTAGTAGCGGAATAACGCCTTTGAGTATCGTTTAACATGCTGCAAAATAAAGCCGAAGGAGTAGTGTGATTAGCAGATTTCCGTTCTAGGTATGTACCCATGGAGGCATTTGAGCACTCTGTAGATAAATTAATTGTGACGTTATCATTGTAGTTTGTAACTGGATCGTGTATTTAGGAGTTGGAATATCTGAACTAGACTTCGGGATCGGAAGGTTAGAGCATCATCGTGTCATCAATTTTCAGAGAAACGAATTCATAAAATCGACATTTGTTTATCCTTTTTGTTTTCTATCCAAACTAAGTCAAACGTTAGAACCTCATCAATGCCTCGTATTAAAGAAATATTATAGTGATGACGGCGCAGGATGTGGTTGATCCAGCAAGTGACTTTAGCCTTGGCATCGAATAGTCGGCCATTTGTCCGATGTGCAATGTCGTGGCCTTTAGATTTACCTAAACATGCGGGCTTTGGCTTCAAGGTCAGAGCGCCGCTATTGCCCGAGGCGATAGATTACGACAGTCATGACCTTGACCTTCGCTATGGGAGTGCAATTTTCAAGTATGGGGCTTCCGCCTCGACGCGTAACTTGTGTTTGAAAGCATATCGTCACGACGTACACAGTAAAATGTTTTGGGCTTGTTATATATATCTATAAAAGGGTGAACTGAGTTAACATGTAGTCATTCTTAACGTCAATTTCCATGAGTAAAGGAGTAAATAAAACCGGCAAAAACTTTAATAAAGGTCTAAAATGTTAAATTGAAGTATAAAGCAACAGGAGTTCTCTGTTGGTAGCGAAATAACGTCTTTGAGTATCGTTTAACTTGCTATAAAATAAAGCCGATGGAGTAGTGTGATTCGCAGATTTCCGTTCTAGGTATGCACCCATGGCGCATTTGAGCACTCTACAGATAATGTAATTGTGACGTTATCATTGAAGTTTGTATCTGGATCGTGTATTTAGGAGTTGGAATATCTGAACTAGACTTCGGCATCGGAAGGTTAGAGCATCATCGTGTCATCAATTTACAGAGAAACGAATTCATAAAATCAATATTTGTTTAACCCTTTTGTTTTCTATCCAAACCAAGTCAAACGTTAGAAACACAGCAATGCCTCGTATTAAGGAAATATTATAGTGATGATGGCGCAAGATGTGGTTGCTCCAGCAAGTGACTTTAGCCTTGGCCTCGAACAGTCGGCCATTTGTCCGATGTGCAATGTCGTGGCCTTTAGATTTGCCTAAACATGCGGGCTTTGGCTTCAAGGTCAGAGCGCCGCTATTGCCCGAGGCGATCGATTGCGACAGCCATGACCTTGACCTTCACTATGGGAGTGCAATTTTCATGTATGGATCTATAAAATGGTTAACTGAGTTAACATGTAGTCATTCTTAACGTCAATTTCCATGAGTAAAGGAGTAAATAAAACCGGCAAAAACTTTAATAAGGGTCTAAAATATTCAATTGAAGTATAAAGCAACAGGAGTTCTCTGTTAGTAGCGGAATAACGCCTTTGAGTATCGTTTAACTAGCTGCAATATAAAGCCGAAGGAGTAGTTTGATTAGCAGATTTCCGTTCTAGGTATGCACCCATGGACGCATTTGAGCACTCTGTAGATAAAGTAATTGTGACGTTATCATTATAGTATGGATCCGGATCGTGGATTCGGGAGTAGAAATCTCTGAACTGGACGTCGGGATCGGAAGGTAGAGCCGGCGTGTCTTCATTTTACGGAGAAACGAAATCATAAAATCGACATTTGTTTATCCTTTTTGTTTTCTGTCCAAACTAAGTCAAACGTTAGAACCTCATCAATGCCTCGTATTAAGGAAATATTATAGTGATGACGGCGCAGGAAGTGGTTGTCCAACCAAGCGACTTTAGCATTGGCCTAGTCGGCCCTTTGTCCGATATGCAATGCCGTGGCCTTTAGGTTTGCCTAAACATGCGGGCTTTGGTTTCAAGGTCAAAGCGCCGCTATTGCCCGAGGCGATAGATTACGACAGTCATGACCTTGACCTTCGCTATGGGAGTGTAATTTTCAAGTATGGGGCTTCCGCCTAGACGCGTAACTTGTGTTTGAAAGCATAGCGTCACGACGTACACAGTAAAATGTGGTGGGCCTGTTATATATATCTATAAAAGGGTGAACTGAGTTAACATGTAGTCATTCTTAACGTCAATTTCCATGAGTAAAGGAGTAAATAAAACCGGCAAAAACTTTAATGAAGGTCTAAAATGTTAAATTGAAGTATAAAGCAACAGGAGTTCTCTGTTAGTAGCGGAATAACGCCTTTGAGTATCGTTTAACTTGCTGCAAAATAAAGCCGAAGGAGTAGTGTGATTAGCAGATTTCCGTTCTAGGTATGCACCCATAAAGCATTTGAGCACTCTACAGATAATGTAATTGTGACGTTATCATTGTAGTTTGTATCTGGATCGTGTATTTAGGAGTTGGAATATCTGAACTAGACTTCGGGATCGGAAGGTTAGAGCATCATCGTGTTATCAATTTACAGAGAAACGAATTCATAAAATCAACATTTGTTTATCCCTTTTGTTTTCTATCCAAGCCAAGTCAAACGTTAGGAACAAATCAATGCCTCGTAATAAATAAATTTTTTTTTGTCCAACCAAGTGACTTTAGCATTGGCCTCGAACAGTCGGCCCTTTGTCCGATATGCAATGTCGTGACCATTAGATTTGCCTAAACATGCGGGCTTTGGCTTCAAGGTCAGAGCGCCGCTATTGCTCGAGGCGACCTATTACGGCAGCCATGACCTTGACCTTCGCTATGGGAGTGCAATTTTCAAGTATGGGGCTTCCGCCTCGCCGCGTAACTTGTGTTTGAAAGCATCTCGTCACGACGTACACAGTAAAATGTGGTGTGGCTTGTTATATATATCTATAAAATGGTGAACTGAGTTAACATGTAGTCATTCTTAATGTCAATTTCCATGAGTAAAGCAGTAAATAAAACCGGCAAAAACTCTAATAAATGTCTAAAATGTTAAATTGAAGTATAAAGCAATAGGAGTTCTTTGTTAGTAGGGGAATAACGCCTTTGAGTATCGTTTAATTTGCTGCAAAATAAAGCCGAAGGAGTAGTTTGATTAGCAGATTTCCGTTCTAGGTTTGCACCCATGACGCATTTGAGCACTCTACAGATAAAGTAATTGTGACGTTATCATTGTAGTTTGTATCTGGACCGTGTATTGGGGAATTGGAATCTCTGTACTAGACTTCGGGATCGGGAGGTTAGAACATCGGCGTGTCATCAATTTACACAGAAAGGAATTTATATAATCAACATTTTTATCCCTTTTGCTTTCTATCCAAACCAAGTCAAACGTTAGAACCACATCAATGCCTCGTATTAAATAAATTTTATAGTGATGATGGTGCAGGAAGTGGTTGTCCAACCAAGTGACTTTAGCATTGGCCTCGAACAGTCGGCCCTTTGTCCCATATGCAATGTCGTGGCCTTTAGATTTGCCTAAACATGCGGGCTTTGGCTTCAATGTCAGAGCGCCGCTATTGCCCGTGGCGATCGATTGCGGCAGCCATGACCTTGACCTTCGCTATGGGAGTGCAATTTTCAAGTATGGAGCTTCCGCCTCGCCGCGCAACTTGTGTTCGAAAGCAACTCATCAAGACGTACACAGTAAAATGTGGTGTGGCTTGTTATATATATCTATAAAATGGTTAACTGAGTTAACATGTAGTCATTCTTAACGTCAATTTCCATGAGTAAAGGAGTAAATAAAACCGGCAAAAACTTTAATAAGGGTCTAAAATGTTCAATTGAAGTATATAGCAATAGGAGTTCTCTGTTAGTAGGGGAATAACGCCTTTGAGTATCGTTTAATTTGCTGCAAAATAAAGCCGAAGGAGTTGTTTGATTAGCAGATTTCCGTTCTAGGTATGTACCCACGGAGGCATTTGAGCACTCTGTAGATAAATTAATTGTGACGTTATCATTGTAGTTTGTATCTGGATCGTGTATTTAGGAGTTGGAATATCTGAACTAGACTTCGGGATCGGAAGGTTAGAGCATCATCGTGTCATCAATTTACAGAGAAACGAATTCATAAAATCAACATTTGTTTATTCTTTTTGTTTTCTATCCAAACTAAGTCAAACGTTAGAACCTCATCAATGCCTCGTATTAAAGAAATATTATAGTGATGACGGCGCAGGATGTGGTTGTTCCAGCAAGTGACTTTAGCCTTGGCATCGAATAGTCGGCCATTTGTCCGATGTGCAATGCCGTGGCCTTTAGATTTGCCTAAACATGCGGGCTTTGGCTTCAAGGTCAGAGCGCCGCTATTGCCCGAGGCGATAGATTACGACAGTCATGACCTTGACCTTCGCTATGGGAGTGCAATTTTCAAGTATGGGGCTTCCGCCTCGACGCGTAACTTGTGTTTGAAAGCATATCGTCACGACGTACACAGTAAAATGTTTTGGGCTTGTTATATATATCTATAAAAGGGTGAACTGAGTTAACATGTAGTCATTCTTAACGTCAATTTCCATGAGTAAAGGAGTAAATAAAACCGGCAAAAACTTTAATAAAGGTCTAAAATGTTAAATTGAAGTATAAAGCAACAGGAGTTCTCTGTTGGTAGCGAAATAACGTCTTTGAGTATCGTTTAACTTGCTATAAAATAAAGCCGATGGAGTAGTGTGATTCGCAGATTTCCGTTCTAGGTATGCACCCATGGCGCATTTGAGCACTCTACAGATAATGTAATTGTGACGTTATCATTGAAGTTTGTATCTGGATCGTGTATTTAGGAGTTGGAATATCTGAACTAGACTTCGGCATCGGAAGGTTAGAGCATCATCGTGTCATCAATTTACAGAGAAACGAATTCATAAAATCAATATTTGTTTAACCCTTTTGTTTTCTATCCAAACCAAGTCAAACGTTAGAAACACAGCAATGCCTCGTATTAAGGAAATATTATAGTGATGATGGCGCAAGATGTGGTTGCTCCAGCAAGTGACTTTAGCCTTGGCCTCGAACAGTCGGCCATTTGTCCGATGTGCAATGTCGTGGCCTTTAGATTTGCCTAAACATGCGGGCTTTGGCTTCAAGGTCAGAGCGCCGCTATTGCCCGAGGCGATCGATTGCGACAGCCATGACCTTGACCTTCACTATGGGAGTGCAATTTTCATGTATGGATCTATAAAATGGTTAACTGAGTTAACATGTAGTCATTCTTAACGTCAATTTCCATGAGTAAAGGAGTAAATAAAACCGTCAAAACTCTAATAAATGTCTAAAATGTTAAGTTGAAGTATAAAGCAACAGGAGTTCTCTGTTAGTAGTGGAATAACGCCTTTGAATACCGTTTAATTTGCTGCAAAATAAAGCCGAAGGAGTAGTTTGATTAGCAGATTTCCGTTCTAGGTATGCACCCATGGTCGCATTTGAGCACTCTGTAGATAAAGTAATTGTGACGTTCTTATTATAGCTTGGATCCGGATCGTGGATTCGGGAGTAGAAATCTCTGAATTGGCCGTCGGGATCGGAAGGTATAGCCGGCGTGTCATCAATTTACGGAGAAACGAATTCATAAAATCAACATTTGTTTATCCCTTTTGCTTTCTATCCAAACCAAGTCAAACGTTAGAACCACATCAATGCCTCATATTAAATAAATTTTATAGTGATGATGGCGCAGGAAGTGGTTGTCCAACCAAGTGACTTTAGCATTGGCCTCGAACAGTCGGCCCTTTGTCCGATATGCAATGCCGTGGCCTTTAGATTTGCCTAAACATGGGGACTTTGGATTCAAGGTCAGATAGCCGCTTTTGATGGAGGCGATCGACTGCGGCAGCCATGACCTTGACCTTCGCTATGGGAGCTTCCGCCTCGCCGCGCAACTTGTGTTTGAAAGCATCTCGTCAAGACGTAAATAGTAAAATGTAGTGTGGCTTGTTCTATATATCTATAAATGGGTGAACTGAGTTAATATGTAGCCATTCTTAACGTCAATTTCCATGAGTACAGGAGTAAATAAAACGGCAAAAACTCTAATAAATGTCTAAAATGTTAAATTGAAGTATAAAGGAATAGGAGTTCTCTGTTAGTAGTGGAATAACGCCATTGAGTATCGTTTATTTTGCTGCAAAATAAAGCCGAAGGAGTTGTTTGATTAGCAGATTTCCGTTCTAGGTATGTACCCATGGAGGCATTTGAGCACTCTGTAGATAAATTAATTGTGACGTTGTCATTGTAGTTTGTATCTGGATCGTGTATTTAGGAGTTGGAATATCTGAACTAGACTTCGGGATCGGAAGGTTAGAGCATCATCGTGTCATCAATTTACAGAGAAACGAATTCATAAAATCGACATTTGTTTATCCTTTTTGTTTTCTGTCCAAACCAAGTCAAACATTAGAACAACACCAATGCCTCGTATTAAATAAATTTTATAGTGATGATGACGCAGGAAGTGGTTGTCCAATCAAGTGATTTTAGCATTGGACTCGAACAGTCGGCCCTTTGTCCGATATGCAATGCCGTGGCCTTTAGATTTGCCTAAACATGGGGACTTTGGCTTCAAGGTCAGAGAGCCGCTTTTGCCGGAGGCGATCGGTTGCGGCAGACATGACCTTGACCTTCGCTATGGGAGCTTCCGCCTCGCCGCGCAACTTGTGTTTGAAAGCAACTCGTCAAGACGTACACAGTAAAATGTGGTGGGCCGGTTATATATATCTATAAAAGGGTGAACTGAGTTAACATGTAGTCATTCTTAACGTCAATTTCCATGAGTAAAGGAGTAAATAAAACCGGCAAAAACTTTAATAAAGGTCTAAAATGTTAAATTGAAGTATATAGCAATAGGAGTTCTCTATTAGTAGGGGAATAACGCCTTTGAGTATCGTTTAATTTGCTGCAAAATAAAGCCGAAGGGGTTGTTTGACTAGCAGATTTCCGTTCTAGGTATGTACCCATGGAGGCATTTGAGCACTCTGTAGTTAAAGTAATTGTGACGTTATCATTGTAGTTTGTATCTGGATCGTGTATTTAGGAGTTGGAATATCTGAACTAGACTTCGGGATCGGAAGGTTAGAGCATCATCGTGTCATCAATTTACAGAGAAACGAATTGATAAAATCGACATTTGTTTATCCTTTTTGTTTTCTATCCAAACTAAATCAAACGTTAGTACCTCATCAATGCCTCGTATTAAAGAACTATTAGTGATGACGGCGCAGGATGTGGTTGCTCCAACAAGTGACTTTAGCCTTGGCCTCGAACAGTCGGCCCTTTGTCCGATATGCAATGTCGTGGTCTTTAGATTTGCCTAAACATGCGGGCCTTGGCTTCACGGTCCGAGCGCCGTTATTGCCCGAGGCGATCGATTGCGACAGCCATGACCTTGACCTTCGCTATGGGAGTGCAATTTTCAAGTATGGGGCTTCCGCCTCGCCGCGCAACTTGTGTTTGAAAGCAACTCGTCAAGACGTACACAGTAAAATGTGGTGTGGCTTGTTATACTGAATTAACATGTAGTCATTCTTAACGTCAATTTCCATGAGTAAAGGAGTAAATAAAACCGGCAACATCTCTAATAAATATCTAAATTGTTAAATTGAAGTATAAAGCAACAGGAGTTTTCTGTTAGAAGCAGAATAACGCCTTTGAGTATCGTTTAACTTGCTGGAAAATAAAGCCGAAGGACTAGTTTAATTAGCAGATTTCCGTTCTAGGTTTGCACCCCTGACTCATTTGAGCACTCTACAGATAAAGTAATTGTGACGTTATCATTGTAGTTTGTATCTGGATCGTGCATTTGGGAGTTGAAATATCTGAACTAGACTTCGGGATCGCAAGGTTAGAGCATCATCGTGTCATCAATTTACAGAGAAACGAATTCATAAAATCAACATTTGTTTATCCCTTTTGTTTACTATCCAAACCAAGTCAAACGTTAGAAACACATCAATGCCTCGTATTAAATAAATATTATAGTGATGACTGCGCAGGATGTGGTTGCTCCAGCAAGTGACTTTAGCCTTGGCCTCGAACAGTCGGCCATTTGTCCGATGTGCAATGTCGTGGCCTTTAAATTTGCATAAACATGCGGGCTTTGGCTACAAGGTCAGAGCGCCGCTATTGCCCGAGGCGAACGATTGCGACAGCCATGACCTTGACCTTCGCTACGGGAGTGCAATTTTCAAGTATGGGGCTTCCGCCTCGCCGCGTAACTTGTGTTTGAAAGCATCTCGTCACGACGTACACAGTAAAATGTGGTGTGGCTTGTTATATATATCTATAAATGGGTGAACTGAGTTAACATGTAGTCATTCTTAACGTCAATTTCCATGAGTAAAGGAATAAATAAAACCGGCAGAAACTCCAATAAATGTCTAAAATGTTAAATTGAAGTATAAAGCAACAGGAGTTCTCTGTTAGTAGCGGAATAACGCCTTTGAGTATCGTTTAACTTGCTGCAAAATAAAGCCGAAGGAGTAGTTTGATTAGCAAATTTCCGTTCTAGATTTGCACCCATGACGCATTTGAGCACTCTACAGATAAAGTAATTGTGACGTTATCATTGTAGTTTGTATCTGGATCGTGTATTGTGGAGTTGGAATCTCTGCACTAGACTTCGGGATCGGAAGGTTAGAGCATCGGCGTGTCATCAATTTAGAGAGAAACGAATTCATAAAATCAACATTTGCTTATCCCTTTTGCTTTCTATCCAAACCAAGTCAAACGTTAGAATCACACCAATGCCTCGTATTAAATAAATTTTATAGTGATGATGGCTCAGGAAGTGGTTGTCCAACCAAGTGACTTTAGCATTGGCCTCGAACAGTCGGCCCTTTGTCCGATATGCAATGTCGTGACCATTAGATTTGTCTAAACATGCGGGCTTTGGCTTCAAGGTCAGAGCGCCGCTATTGCTCGAGGCGACCTATTACGGCAGCCATGACCTTGACCTTCGCTATGGGAGTGCAATTTCCAAGTATGGGGCTTCCGCCTCGCTTGTGTTTGAAAGCATCTCGTCAAGACGTACACAGTAAAATGTGGTGTGGCTTGTTATATATATCTATAAAATGGTGAACTGAGTTAACATGTAGTCATTCTTAACGTCAATTTCCATTAGTGAAGGAGTAAATAAAACCGGCAAAAACTTTAATAAAGGTCTAAAATGATAAATTGAAGTATAAAGCAACAGGAGTTCTCTGTTAGTAGCGGAATAACGCCTTTGAGTATCGTTTAACATGCTGCAAAATAAAGCCGAAGGAGTAGTGTGATTAGCAGATTTCCGTTCTAGGTATGTACCCATGGAGGCATTTGAGCACTCTGTAGATAAATTAATTGTGACGTTATCATTGTAGTTTGTAACTGGATCGTGTATTTAGGAGTTGGAATATCTGAACTAGACTTCGGGATCGGAAGGTTAGAGCATCATCGTGTCATCAATTTTCAGAGAAACGAATTCATAAAATCGACATTTGTTTATCCTTTTTGTTTTCTATCCAAACTAAGTCAAACGTTAGAACCTCATCAATGCCTCGTATTAAAGAAATATTATAGTGATGACGGCGCAGGATGTGGTTGATCCAGCAAGTGACTTTAGCCTTGGCATCGAATAGTCGGCCATTTGTCCGATGTGCAATGTCGTGGCCTTTAGATTTACCTAAACATGCGGGCTTTGGCTTCAAGGTCAGAGCGCCGCTATTGCCCGAGGCGTTCGATTGCGACAGCCATGACCTTGACCTTCGCTATGGGAGTGCAATTTTCAAGTATGGGGCTTCCGCCTCGCCGCGTAACTTGTGTTTGAAAGCATCTCATCACGACGTACGCTGTAAAATGTGGTGCGGCTTGTTATATATATCTATAAAATGGTTAACTGAGTTAACATGTAGTCATTCTTAACGTCAATTTCCATGAGTAAAGGAGTAAATAAAACCGGCAAAAACTTTAATAAGGGTCTAAAATGTTCAATTGAAGTATAAAGCAACAGGAGTTCTCTGTTAGTAGCGGAATAACGCCTTTGAGTATCGTTTAATTTGCTGCAAAATAAAGCCGAAGGAGTTGTTTGATTAGCAGATTTCCGTTCTAGGTATGTACCCATGGAGGCATTTGAGCACTCTGTAGATAAATTAATTGTGACGTTATCATTGCAGTTTGTATCTGGATCGTGTATTTAGGAGTTGGAATATCTGAACTAGACTTCGGGATCGGAAGGTTAGAGCATCATCGTGTCATCAATTTACAGAGAAACGAATTCATAAAATCAACATTTGTTTATTCTTTTTGTTTTCTATCCAAACTAAGTCAAACGTTAGAACCTCATCAATGCCTCGTATTAAAGAAATATTATAGTGATGACGGCGCAGGATGTGGTTGTTCCAGCAAGTGACTTTAGCCTTGGCATCGAATAGTCGGCCATTTGTCCGATGTGCAATGCCGTGGCCTTTAGATTTGCCTAAACATGCGGGCTTTGGCTTCAAGGTCAGAGCGCCGCTATTGCCCGAGGCGATAGATTACGACAGTCATGACCTTGACCTTCGCTATGGGAGTGCAATTTTCAAGTATGGGGCTTCCGCCTCGACGCGTAACTTGTGTTTGAAAGCATATCGTCACGACGTACACAGTAAAATGTTTTGGGCTTGTTATATATATCTATAAAAGGGTGAACTGAGTTAACATGTAGTCATTCTTAACGTCAATTTCCATGAGTAAAGGAGTAAATAAAACCGGCAAAAACTTTAATAAAGGTCTAAAATGTTAAATTGAAGTATAAAGCAACAGGAGTTCTCTGTTGGTAGCGAAATAACGTCTTTGAGTATCGTTTAACTTGCTATAAAATAAAGCCGATGGAGTAGTGTGATTCGCAGATTTCCGTTCTAGGTATGCACCCATGGCGCATTTGAGCACTCTACAGATAATGTAATTGTGACGTTATCATTGAAGTTTGTATCTGGATCGTGTATTTAGGAGTTGGAATATCTGAACTAGACTTCGGCATCGGAAGGTTAGAGCATCATCGTGTCATCAATTTACAGAGAAACGAATTCATAAAATCAATATTTGTTTAACCCTTTTGTTTTCTATCCAAACCAAGTCAAACGTTAGAAACACAGCAATGCCTCGTATTAAGGAAATATTATAGTGATGATGGCGCAAGATGTGGTTGCTCCAGCAAGTGACTTTAGCCTTGGCCTCGAACAGTCGGCCATTTGTCCGATGTGCAATGTCGTGGCCTTTAGATTTGCCTAAACATGCGGGCTTTGGCTTCAAGGTCAGAGCGCCGCTATTGCCCGAGGCGATCGATTGCGACAGCCATGACCTTGACCTTCACTATGGGAGTGCAATTTTCATGTATGGATCTATAAAATGGTTAACTGAGTTAACATGTAGTCATTCTTAACGTCAATTTCCATGAGTAAAGGAGTAAATAAAACCGGCAAAAACTTTAATAAGGGTCTAAAATATTCAATTGAAGTATAAAGCAACAGGAGTTCTCTGTTAGTAGCGGAATAACGCCTTTGAGTATCGTTTAACTAGCTGCAATATAAAGCCGAAGGAGTAGTTTGATTAGCAGATTTCCGTTCTAGGTATGCACCCATGGACGCATTTGAGCACTCTGTAGATAAAGTAATTGTGACGTTATCATTATAGTATGGATCCGGATCGTGGATTCGGGAGTAGAAATCTCTGAACTGGACGTCGGGATCGGAAGGTAGAGCCGGCGTGTCTTCATTTTACGGAGAAACGAAATCATAAAATCGACATTTGTTTATCCTTTTTGTTTTCTGTCCAAACTAAGTCAAACGTTAGAACCTCATCAATGCCTCGTATTAAGGAAATATTATAGTGATGACGGCGCAGGAAGTGGTTGTCCAACCAAGCGACTTTAGCATTGGCCTAGTCGGCCCTTTGTCCGATATGCAATGCCGTGGCCTTTAGGTTTGCCTAAACATGCGGGCTTTGGTTTCAAGGTCAAGGCGCCGCTATTGCCCGAGGCGATAGATTACGACAGTCATGACCTTGACCTTCGCTATGGGAGTGTAATTTTCAAGTATGGGGCTTCCGCCTAGACGCGTAACTTGTGTTTGAAAGCATAGCGTCACGACGTACACAGTAAAATGTGGTGGGCCTGTTATATATATCTATAAAAGGGTGAACTGAGTTAACATGTAGTCATTCTTAACGTCAATTTCCATGAGTAAAGGAGTAAATAAAACCGGCAAAAACTTTAATGAAGGTCTAAAATGTTAAATTGAAGTATAAAGCAACAGGAGTTCTCTGTTAGTAGCGGAATAACGCCTTTGAGTATCGTTTAACTTGCTGCAAAATAAAGCCGAAGGAGTAGTGTGATTAGCAGATTTCCGTTCTAGGTATGCACCCATAAAGCATTTGAGCACTCTACAGATAATGTAATTGTGACGTTATCATTGTAGTTTGTATCTGGATCGTGTATTTAGGAGTTGGAATATCTGAACTAGACTTCGGGATCGGAAGGTTAGAGCATCATCGTGTTATCAATTTACAGAGAAACGAATTCATAAAATCAACATTTGTTTATCCCTTTTGTTTTCTATCCAAACCAAGTCAAACGTTAGGAACAAATCAATGCCTCGTAATAAATAAATTTTTTTTTGTCCAACCAAGTGACTTTAGCATTGGCCTCGAACAGTCGGCCCTTTGTCCGATATGCAATGTCGTGACCATTAGATTTGCCTAAACATGCGGGCTTTGGCTTCAAGGTCAGAGCGCCGCTATTGCTCGAGGCGACCTATTACGGCAGCCATGACCTTGACCTTCGCTATGGGAGTGCAATTTTCAAGTATGGGGCTTCCGCCTCGCCGCGTAACTTGTGTTTGAAAGCATCTCGTCACGACGTACACAGTAAAATGTGGTGTGGCTTGTTATATATATCTATAAAATGGTGAACTGAGTTAACATGTAGTCATTCTTAATGTCAATTTCCATGAGTAAAGCAGTAAATAAAACCGGCAAAAACTCTAATAAATGTCTAAAATGTTAAATTGAAGTATAAAGCAATAGGAGTTCTTTGTTAGTAGGGGAATAACGCCTTTGAGTATCGTTTAATTTGCTGCAAAATAAAGCCGAAGGAGTAGTTTGATTAGCAGATTTCCGTTCTAGGTTTGCACCCATGACGCATTTGAGCACTCTACAGATAAAGTAATTGTGACGTTATCATTGTAGTTTGTATCTGGACCGTGTATTGGGGAATTGGAATCTCTGTACTAGACTTCGGGATCGGGAGGTTAGAACATCGGCGTGTCATCAATTTACACAGAAAGGAATTTATATAATCAACATTTTTATCCCTTTTGCTTTCTATCCAAACCAAGTCAAACGTTAGAACCACATCAATGCCTCGTATTAAATAAATTTTATAGTGATGATGGTGCAGGAAGTGGTTGTCCAACCAAGTGACTTTAGCATTGGCCTCGAACAGTCGGCCCTTTGTCCCATATGCAATGTCGTGGCCTTTAGATTTGCCTAAACATGCGGGCTTTGGCTTCAATGTCAGAGCGCCGCTATTGCCCGTGGCGATCGATTGCGGCAGCCATGACCTTGACCTTCGCTATGGGAGTGCAATTTTCAAGTATGGAGCTTCCGCCTCGCCGCGCAACTTGTGTTCGAAAGCAACTCATCAAGACGTACACAGTAAAATGTGGTGTGGCTTGTTATATATATCTATAAAATGGTTAACTGAGTTAACATGTAGTCATTCTTAACGTCAATTTCCATGAGTAAAGGAGTAAATAAAACCGGCAAAAACTTTAATAAGGGTCTAAAATGTTCAATTGAAGTATATAGCAATAGGAGTTCTCTGTTAGTAGGGGAATAACGCCTTTGAGTATCGTTTAATTTGCTGCAAAATAAAGCCGAAGGAGTTGTTTGATTAGCAGATTTCCGTTCTAGGTATGTACCCACGGAGGCATTTGAGCACTCTGTAGATAAATTAATTGTGACGTTATCATTGTAGTTTGTATCTGGATCGTGTATTTAGGAGTTGGAATATCTGAACTAGACTTCGGGATCGGAAGGTTAGAGCATCATCGTGTCATCAATTTACAGAGAAACGAATTCATAAAATCAACATTTGTTTATTCTTTTTGTTTTCTATCCAAACTAAGTCAAACGTTAGAACCTCATCAATGCCTCGTATTAAAGAAATATTATAGTGATGACGGCGCAGGATGTGGTTGTTCCAGCAAGTGACTTTAGCCTTGGCATCGAATAGTCGGCCATTTGTCCGATGTGCAATGCCGTGGCCTTTAGATTTGCCTAAACATGCGGGCTTTGGCTTCAAGGTCAGAGCGCCGCTATTGCCCGAGGCGATAGATTCGACAGTCATGACCTTGACCTTCGCTATGGGAGTGCAATTTTCAAGTATGGGGCTTCCGCCTCGACGCGTAACTTGTGTTTGAAAGCATATCGTCACGACGTACACAGTAAAATGTTTTGGGCTTGTTATATATATCTATAAAAGGGTGAACTGAGTTAACATGTAGTCATTCTTAACGTCAATTTCCATGAGTAAAGGAATAAATAAAACCGGCAAAAACTTTAATAAAGGTCTAAAATGTTAAATTGAAGTATAAAGCAACAGGAGTTCTCTGTTGGTAGCGAAATAACGTCTTTGAGTATCGTTTAACTTGCTATAAAATAAAGCCGATGGAGTAGTGTGATTCGCAGATTTCCGTTCTAGGTATGCACCCATGGCGCATTTGAGCACTCTACAGATAATGTAATTGTGACGTTATCATTGAAGTTTGTATCTGGATCGTGTATTTAGGAGTTGGAATATCTGAACTAGACTTCGGCATCGGAAGGTTAGAGCATCATCGTGTCATCAATTTACAGAGAAACGAATTCATAAAATCAATATTTGTTTAACCCTTTTGTTTTCTATCCAAACCAAGTCAAACGTTAGAAACACAGCAATGCCTCGTATTAAGGAAATATTATAGTGATGATGGCGCAAGATGTGGTTGCTCCAGCAAGTGACTTTAGCCTTGGCCTCGAACAGTCGGCCATTTGTCCGATGTGCAATGTCGTGGCCTTTAGATTTGCCTAAACATGCGGGCTTTGGCTTCAAGGTCAGAGCGCCGCTATTGCCCGAGGCGATCGATTGCGACAGCCATGACCTTGACCTTCACTATGGGAGTGCAATTTTCATGTATGGATCTATAAAATGGTTAACTGAGTTAACGTGTAGTCATTCTTAACGTCAATTTCCATGAGTAAAGGAGTAAATAAAACCGTCAAAACTCTAATAAATGTCTAAAATGTTAAGTTGAAGTATAAAGCAACAGGAGTTCTCTGTTAGTAGTGGAATAACGCCTTTGAGTATCGTTTAACTTGCTGCAAAATAAAGCCGAAGGAGTAGTTTTATTAGCAGATTTATGTTCTAGGTATGTACCCATGGACGCATTTGAGCACTCTGTGGATAAAGTAATTGTGACGTTATCATTATAGTTTGGATCCAGATCATGGATTCGGGAGTAGAAATCTCTGAATTGGACGTCGGGATCGAAAGGTAGAGCCGGCGTGTCATCAATATACAGAGAAACGAATTCATAAAATCAACATTTGTTTATCCCTTTTGTTTTCTATCCAAACCAAGTCAAACGTTAGAACTACATCAATGCCTCTTATTAAATAAATTTTATATTGATGATGGCGCAGGAAGTGGTTGTCCAACCAAGTGACTTTAGCATTGGCCTCGAACAGTCGGCCCTTTGTCCGATATGCAATGCCGTGGCCTTTAGATTGGCCTAAACATGGGGGCTTTGGCTTCAAGGTCAGAGAGCCGCTTTTGCCGGAGGCGATCGATTGCGGCAGCCATGACCTTGACCTTCGCTACGGGAGTGCAATTTTCAAGTATGGGGCTTCCGCCTCGCCGCGCAACTGTATTTGAAAGCATCTCGTCAAGACGTACACAGTAAAATGTGGTGTGGCTTGTTATATATATCTATAAAAGGTTGAACTGAGTTAATATGTAGTCATTCATAACGTCAATTTCAATGAGTAAAGGAGTAAATAAAACCGGCTAAAACTTTAATAAGGGTCTAAAATGTTTAATTGAAGTATAAAGCAACAGGAGTTCTCTGTTAGTAGCGGAATAACGCATTTGAATATCCTTTAACTTGCTGCAATATAAAGCGGAAGGAGTAGTTTGATTAGCAGATTTCCGTTCTAGGTATGCACCCATGGAGGCATTTGAGCACTCTGTAGATAAAGTAATTGTGACGTTATCATTATAGTTTGGATCCGGATCGTGAATTCGGGAGTAGAAATCTCTGAATTGGACGTCGGGATCGGAAGGTAGTGCCGGCGTGTCATCAATATACGGAGAAACGAATTCATAAAATCAACATTTGTTTATCCCTTTTGTTTTCTATCCAAACCAAGTCAAACGTTAGAAACACATCAATGCCTCGTATTAAATAAATGTTATAGTGATGATGGCGCAGGAAGTGGTTGTCCAACCAAGTGACTTTAGCATTGGCCTCGAACAGTTGGCCCTTTGTCCGATATGCAATGCCGTGGCCTTTAGATTTGCCTAAACATGGGGACTTTGGCTTCAAGGTCAGAGAGCCGCTTTTGCCGGAGGCGATCGATTGCGGCAGCCATGACCTTGACCTTCGCTATGGGAGCTTCCGCCTCGCCGCGCAACTTGTGTTTGAAAGCATCTCGTCAAGACGTACACAGTAAAATATAGTGTGGCTTGTTATATATATATATCTATAAAAGGGTGAACTGAATTAATATGTAGCCATTCTTAACGTCAATTTCCATGAGTACAGGAGTAAATAAAACGGCAAAAACTCTAATAAATGTCTAAAATGTTAAATTGAAGTATATAGCAATAGGAGTTCTCTGTTAGTAGGGGAATAACGCCTTTGAGTATCGTTTAATTTGCTGCAAAATAAAGCCGAAGGGGTTGTTTGATTAGCAGATTTCCGTTCTAGGTATGTACCCATGGAGGCATTTGAGCACTCTGTAGATAAAGTAATTGTGACGTTATCATTGTAGTTTGTATCAAGATCGTGTATTTAGGAGTTGGAATATCTGAACTAGACTTCGGGATCGGAAGGTTAGAGCATCATCGTGTCATCAATTTACAGAGAAACGAATTCATAAAATCAACATTTGTTTATCCCTTTTGTTTTCTATCCAAACCAAGTCAAACGTTAGAAACGCATCAATGCCTCGTATTAAGGAAATATTATAGTGATGACGGCGCAGGAAGTGGTTGTCCAACCAAGTGACTTTAGCATTGGCCTAGTCGGCCCTTTGTCCAATATGCAATGCCGTGGCCTTTAGGTTTGCCTAAACATGCGGGCTTTGGTTTCAAGGTCAGAGCGCCGCTATTGCCCGAGGCGATCGATTGCGGCAGCCATGACCTTGACCTTCGCTATGGGAGTGCAATTTTCATGTATGGGGCTTCTGCCTCGCCGCGCAACTTGTGTTTGAAAGCAACTCGTCAAGACGTACACAATAAAATGTGGTGTGGCTTGTTATATATATCTATAAAATGGTTAACTGAGTTAACATGTAGTCATTCTTAACGTCAATTTCCATGAGTAAAGGAGTAAATAAAACCGGCAAAAACTTTAATAAGGGTCTAAAATGTTCAATTGAAGTATAAAGCAACAGGAGTTCTCTGTTAGTAGCGGAATAACGCCTTTGAGTATCGTTTAACTAGCTGCAATATAAAGCCGAAGGAGTAGTTTGATTAGCAGATTTCCGTTCTAGGTATGCACCCATGGACGCATTTGAGCACTCTGTAGATAAAGTAATTGTGACGTTATTATTATAGTATGGATCCGGATCGTGGATTTGGGAGTAGAAAACTCTGAACTGGACGTCGTGATCGGAAGGTAGAGCCGGCGTGTCATCATTTTATGGAGAAACGAATTCATAAAATCGACATTTGTTTATCCTTTTTGTTTTCTGTCCAAAGTAAATCAAACGTTAGAACCTCATCAATGCCTCGTATTAAAGAAATATTATAGTGATGACGGCGCAGGATGTGGTTGCTCCAGCAAGTGACTTTAGCATTGGCCTAGTCGGCTCTTTGTCCGATATGTAATGTCGTAGCCTTTAGATTTGCCTAAACATGCGGGCTTTGGCTTCAGGTCAGAGCGCCGCTATTGCCCGAGGCGATAGATTACGACAGTCATGACCTTGACCTTCGCTATGGGAGTGTAATTTTCAAGTATGGGGCTTCCGCCTCGACGCGTAACTTGTGTTTGAAAGAATATCGTCACGACGTACACAGTAAAATGTGGTGGGCCTGTTATATATATCTATAAAAGGGTGAACTGGGTTAACATGTAGTCATTCTTAACGTCAATTTCCATGAGTAAAGGAGTAAATAAAACCGGCAAAAACTTTAATAAAGGTCTAAAATGTTAAATTGAAGTATAAAGCAACAGGTGTTCTCTGTTAGTAGCGGAATAACGCCTTTGAGTATCGTTTAACTTGCTGCAAAATAAAGCCGAAGGAGTAGTGTGATTAGCAGATTTCCGTTCTAGGTAAGCACCCATGGAAGCATTTGAGCACTCTGTAGATAAAGTAATTGTGACGTTACCATTATAGTTTGGATCCGGATCGTGAATTCGGGAGTAGAAATCTCTGAATTGGACGTCGGGATCGGAGGGTAGTGCCGGCGTGTCTTCAATATACGGAGAAACGAATTCATAAAATCAACATTTGTTTACCCCTTTTGTTTTCTATCCAATCCAAGTCAAACATTAGAACAACACCAATGCCTCGTATTAAATAAATTTTATAGTGATGATGGCGCAGGAAGTGGTTGTCCAACCAATTGATTTTAGCATTGGCCTCGAACAGTCGGCCCTTTGTCCGATATGCAATGTCGTGGCCTTTAGATTTGCCTAAAGATGCGGGCTTTGGCTTCAAGGTCAGAGCGCCGCTATTGCCCGAGGCGTTCGATTGCGACAGCCATGACCTTGACCTTCGCTATGGGAGTGCAATTTTCATGTATGGGGCTTCCGCCTCGCCGCGCAACTTGTGTTTGAAAGCAACTCGTCAAGACGTACACAGTAAAATGTGGTGTGGCTTGTTATATATATCTATAAAATGGTTAACTGAGTTAACATGTAGTCATTCTTAACGTCAATTTCCATGAGTAAAGGAGTAAATAAAACCGGCAAAAACTTTAATAAGGGTCTAAAATGTTCAATTGAAGTATAAAGCAACGGGAGTTCTCTGTTAGTAGCGGAATAACGCCTTTGAGTATCGTTTAATTTGCTGCAAAATAAAGCCGAAGGAGTTGTTTGATTAGCAGATTTATGTTCTAGGTATGTACCCATGGACGCATTTGAGCACTCTGTGGATAAAGTAATTGTGACGTTATCATTATAGTTTGGATCCAGATCATGGATTCGGGAGTAGAAATCTCTGAATTGGACGTCGGGATCGAAAGGTAGAGCCGGCGTGTCATCAATATACAGAGAAACGAATTCATAAAATCAACATTTGTTTATCCCTTTTGTTTTCTATCCAAACCAAGTCAAACGTTAGAACTACATCAATGCCTCTTATTAAATAAATTTTATATTGATGATGGCGCAGGAAGTGGTTGTCCAACCAAGTGACTTTAGCATTGGCCTCGAACAGTCGGCCCTTTGTCCGATATGCAATGCCGTGGCCTTTAGATTGGCCTAAACATGGGGGCTTTGGCTTCAAGGTCAGAGAGCCGCTTTTGCCGGAGGCGATCGATTGCGGCAGCCATGACCTTGACCTTCGCTACGGGAGTGCAATTTTCAAGTATGGGGCTTCCGCCTCGCCGCGCAACTGTATTTGAAAGCATCTCGTCAAGACGTACACAGTAAAATGTGGTGTGGCTTGTTATATATATCTATAAAAGGTTGAACTGAGTTAATATGTAGTCATTCATAACGTCAATTTCAATGAGTAAAGGAGTAAATAAAACCGGCTAAAACTTTAATAAGGGTCTAAAATGTTTAATTGAAGTATAAAGCAACAGGAGTTCTCTGTTAGTAGCGGAATAACGCATTTGAATATCCTTTAACTTGCTGCAATATAAAGCGGAAGGAGTAGTTTGATTAGCAGATTTCCGTTCTAGGTATGCACCCATGGAGGCATTTGAGCACTCTGTAGATAAAGTAATTGTGACGTTATCATTATAGTTTGGATCCGGATCGTGAATTCGGGAGTAGAAATCTCTGAATTGGACGTCGGGATCGGAAGGTAGTGCCGGCGTGTCATCAATATACGGAGAAACGAATTCATAAAATCAACATTTGTTTATCCCTTTTGTTTTCTATCCAAACCAAGTCAAACGTTAGAAACACATCAATGCCTCGTATTAAATAAATGTTATAGTGATGATGGCGCAGGAAGTGATTGTCCAACCAAGTGACTTTAGCATTGGCCTCGAACAGTTGGCCCTTTGTCCGATATGCAATGCCGTGGCCTTTAGATTTGCCTAAACATGGGGACTTTGGCTTCAAGGTCAGAGAGCCGCTTTTGCCGGAGGCGATCGATTGCGGCAGCCATGACCTTGACCTTCGCTATGGGAGCTTCCGCCTCGCCGCGCAACTTGTGTTTGAAAGCATCTCGTCAAGACGTACACAGTAAAATATAGTGTGGCTTGTTATATATATATATCTATAAAAGGGTGAACTGAATTAATATGTAGCCATTCTTAACGTCAATTTCCATGAGTACAGGAGTAAATAAAACGGCAAAAACTCTAATAAATGTCTAAAATGTTAAATTGAAGTATATAGCAATAGGAGTTCTCTGTTAGTAGGGGAATAACGCCTTTGAGTATCGTTTAATTTGCTGCAAAATAAAGCCGAAGGGGTTGTTTGATTAGCAGATTTCCGTTCTAGGTATGTACCCATGGAGGCATTTGAGCACTCTGTAGATAAAGTAATTGTGACGTTATCATTGTAGTTTGTATCAAGATCGTGTATTTAGGAGTTGGAATATCTGAACTAGACTTCGGGATCGGAAGGTTAGAGCATCATCGTGTCATCTATTTACAGAGAAACGAATTCATAAAATCAACATTTGTTTATCCCTTTTGTTTTCTATCCAAACCAAGTCAAACGTTAGAAACGCATCAATGCCTCGTATTAAGGAAATATTATAGTGATGACGGCGCAGGAAGTGGTTGTCCAACCAAGTGACTTTAGCATTGGCCTAGTCGGCCCTTTGTCCAATATGCAATGCCGTGGCCTTTAGGTTTGCCTAAACATGCGGGCTTTGGTTTCAAGGTCAGAGCGCCGCTATTGCCCGAGGCGATCGATTGCGGCAGCCATGACCTTGACCTTCGCTATGGGAGTGCAATTTTCATGTATGGGGCTTCTGCCTCGCCGCGCAACTTGTGTTTGAAAGCAACTCGTCAAGACGTACACAATAAAATGTGGTGTGGCTTGTTATATATATCTATAAAATGGTTAACTGAGTTAACATGTAGTCATTCTTAACGTCAATTTCCATGAGTAAAGGAGTAAATAAAACCGGCAAAAACTTTAATAAGGGTCTAAAATGTTCAATTGAAGTATAAAGCAACAGGAGTTCTCTGTTAGTAGCGGAATAACGCCTTTGAGTATCGTTTAACTAGCTGCAATATAAAGCCGAAGGAGTAGTTTGATTAGCAGATTTCCGTTCTAGGTATGCACCCATGGACGCATTTGAGCACTCTGTAGATAAAGTAATTGTGACGTTATTATTATAGTATGGATCCGGATCGTGGATTTGGGAGTAGAAAACTCTGAACTGGACGTCGTGATCGGAAGGTAGAGCCGGCGTGTCATCATTTTATGGAGAAACGAATTCATAAAATCGACATTTGTTTATCCTTTTTGTTTTCTGTCCAAAGTAAATCAAACGTTAGAACCTCATCAATGCCTCGTATTAAAGAAATATTATAGTGATGACGGCGCAGGATGTGGTTGCTCCAGCAAGTGACTTTAGCATTGGCCTAGTCGGCTCTTTGTCCGATATGTAATGTCGTAGCCTTTAGATTTGCCTAAACATGCGGGCTTTGGCTTCAGGTCAGAGCGCCGCTATTGCCCGAGGCGATAGATTACGACAGTCATGACCTTGACCTTCGCTATGGGAGTGTAATTTTCAAGTATGGGGCTTCCGCCTCGACGCGTAACTTGTGTTTGAAAGAATATCGTCACGACGTACACAGTAAAATGTGGTGGGCCTGTTATATATATCTATAAAAGGGTGAACTGGGTTAACATGTAGTCATACTTAACGTCAATTTCCATGAGTAAAGGAGTAAATAAAACCGGCAAAAACTTTAATAAAGGTCTAAAATGTTAAATTGAAGTATAAAGCAACAGGAGTTCTCTGTTAGTAGCGGAATAACGCCTTTGAGTATCGTTTAACTTGCTGCAAAATAAAGCCGAAGGAGTAGTGTGATTAGCAGATTTCCGTTCTAGGTAAGCACCCATGGAAGCATTTGAGCACTCTGTAGATAAAGTAATTGTGACGTTTCCATTATAGTTTGGATCCGGATCGTGAATTCGGGAGTAGAAATCTCTGAATTGGACGTCGGGATCGGAGGGTAGTGCCGGCGTGTCTTCAATATACGGAGAAACGAATTCATAAAATCAACATTTGTTTACCCCTTTTGTTTTCTATCCAATCCAAGTCAAACATTAGAACAACACCAATGCCTCGTATTAAATAAATTTTATAGTGATGATGGCGCAGGAAGTGGTTGTCCAACCAATTGATTTTAGCATTGGCCTCGAACAGTCGGCCCTTTGTCCGATATGCAATGTCGTGGCCTTTAGATTTGCCTAAAGATGCGGGCTTTGGCTTCAAGGTCAGAGCGCCGCTATTGCCCGAGGCGTTCGATTGCGACAGCCATGACCTTGACCTTCGCTATGGGAGTGCAATTTTCATGTATGGGGCTTCCGCCTCGCCGCGCAACTTGTGTTTGAAAGCAACTCGTCAAGACGTACACAGTAAAATGTGGTGTGGCTTGTTATATATATCTATAAAATGGTTAACTGAGTTAACATGTAGTCATTCTTAACGTCAATTTCCATGAGTAAAGGAGTAAATAAAACCGGCAAAAACTTTAATAAGGGTCTAAAATGTTCAATTGAAGTATAAAGCAACGGGAGTTCTCTGTTAGTAGCGGAATAACGCCTTTGAGTATCGTTTAATTTGCTGCAAAATAAAGCCGAAGGAGTTGTTTGATTAGCAGATTTCCGTTCTAGGTATGTACCCATGTAGGCATTTGAGCACTCTGTAGATAAATTAATTGTGACGTTATCATTGTAGTTTGTATCTGGATCGTGTATTTAGGAGTTGGAATATCTGAACTAGACTTCGGGATCGGAAGGTTGGAGCATCATCGTGTCATCAATTTACAGAGAAACGAATTCATAAAATCGACATTTGTTTATCCTTTTTGTTTTCTGTCCAAACTAAAATCAAGCGTTAGAACCTCATCAATGCCTCGTATTAAAGAAATATTATAGTGATGACGGCGCAGGATGTGGTTGCTCCAGCAAGTGACTTTAGCATTGGCCTCGAACAGTCGGCCCTTTGTCCGATATGCAATGTCGTGGCCTTTAGATTTGCCTAAACATGCGGGCTTTGGCTTCAAGGTCAGAGCGCCGCTATTGCCCGAGGCGATAGATTACGGCAGCCATGACCTTGACCTTCGCTATGGGAGTGCAATTTTCAAGTATGGGGCTTCCGCCTCGACGCGTAACTTGTGTTTGAAAGCATATCGTCACGACGTACACAGTAAAATATAGTGTGGCTTGTTATATATATCTATAAAAGGGTGAACTGAGTTAATATGTAGCCATTCTTAACGTCAATTTCCATGAGTACAGGAGTAAATAAAACGGCAAAAACTCTAATAAATGTCTAAAATGTTAAATTGAAGTATATAGCAATAGGAGTTCTCTATTAGTAGGGGAATAACGCCTTTGAGTATCGTTTAATTTGCTGCAAAATAAAGCCGAAGGAGTAGTTTGATTAGCAGATTTCCGTTCTAGGTATGCACCCATGGTCGCATTTGAGCACTCTGTAGATAAATTAATTGTGACGTAATCATTGTAGTTTGTATCTGGATCGTGTATTTAGGAGTTGGAATATCTGAACTAGACTTCGGGATCGGAAGGTTAGAGCATCATCGTGTCATCAATTTTCAGAGAAACGAATTCATAAAATCGACATTTGTTTATCCTTTTTGTTTTCTATCCAAACTAAGTCAAAGGTTAGAACCTCATCAATGCCTCGTATTAAAGAAATATTATAGTGATGACGGCGCAGGATGTGGTTGCTCCAGCAAGTGACTTTAGCATTGGCCTAGTCGGCCCTTTGTCCGATATGTAATGTCGTAGCCTTTAGATTTGCCTAAACATGCGGGCTTTGGCTTCAAGGTCAGTGCGTCGCTATTGCCCGAGGTCATCGATTGCGGCAGCCATGACCTTGACCTTCGCTATGGGAGCTTCCGCCTCGCCGCGCAACTTGTGTTTGAAAGCATCTCGTCAAGACGTACACAGTAAAATGTAGTGTGGCTTGTTCTATATATCTATAAATGGGTGAACTGAGTTAATATGTAGCCATTCTTAACGTCAATTTCCATGAGTACAGGAGTAAATAAAACGGCAAAAACTCTAATAAATGTCTAAAATGTTAAATTGAAGTATATAGCAATAGGAGTTCTCTATTAGTAGGGGAATAACGCCTTTGAGTATCGTTTAATTTGCTGCAAAACAAAGCCGAAGGGGTTGTTTGATTAGCAGATTTCCGTTCTAGGTATGTACCCATGGAGGCATTTGAGCACTCTGTAGATAAAGTAATTGTGACGTTATTATTGTAGTTTGTATCTGGATCGTGTATTTAGGAGTTGGAATGTCTGAACTAGACTTCGGGATCGGAAGGTTAGAGCATCATCGTGTCATCAATTTACAGAGAAACGAATTCATAAAATCGACATTTGTGTATCCTTTTTGTTTTCTGTCCAAACTAAATCAAACGTTAGAACCACATCAATGCCTCGTATTAAAGAAATATTATAGTGATGACGGCGCAGGATGTGGTTGCTCAAGCAAATGGCTTTAGCATTGGCCTCGAACAGTCGGGCCCTTTGTCCGATATGCAATGTCGTGGCCTTTAGATTTGCCTAAACATGCGGGCTTTGGCTTCAAGTTCAGAGCGCCGCTATTGCCCGAGGCGTTAGATTGCGGCAGCCATGACCTTGACCTTCGCTATGGGAGTGCAATTTTCAAGTATGGGGCTTCCGCCTCGACGCGTAACTTGTGTTTGAAAGCATATCGTCACGACGTACACAGTAAAATGTTTTGGGCTTGTTATATATATCTATAAAAGGGTGAACTGAGTTAACATGTAGTCATTCTTAACGTCAATTTCCATGAGTAAAGGAGTAAATAAAACCGTCAAAACTCTAATAAATGTCTAAAATGTTAAGTTGAAGTATAAGGCAACAGGAGTTCTCTGTTAGTAGTGGAATAACGCCTTTGAATACCGTTTAATTTGCTGCAAAATAAAGCCGAAGGAATAGTTTGATTAGCAGATTTCCGTTCTAGGTATGCACCCATGGTCGCATTTGAGCACTCTGTAGATAAAGTAATTGTGACGTTCTTATTATAGCTTGGATCCGGATCGTGGATTCGGGAGTAGAAATCTCTGAATTGGACGTCGGGATCGGAAGGTAGAGCCGGCGTGTCATCAATTTACGGAGAAACGAATTCATAAAATCAACATTTGTTTATCCCTTTTGCTTTCTATCCAAACCAAGTCAAACGTTAGAACCACATCAATGCCTCATATTAAATAAATTTTATAGTGATGATGGCGCAGGAAGTGGTTGTCCAACCAAGTGACTTTAGCATTGGCCTCGAACAGTCGGCCCTTTGTCCGATATGCAATGCCGTGGCCTTTAGATTTGCCTAAACATGGGGACTTTGGCTTCAAGGTCAGAGAGCCGCTTTTGCCGGAGGCGATCGATTGCGGCAGCCATGACCTTGACCTTCGCTATGGGAGCTTCCGCCTCGCCGCGCAACTTGTGTTTGAAAGCATCTCGTCAAGACGTACACAGTAAAATGTAGTGTGGCTTGTTCTATATATCTATAAATGGGTGAACTGAGTTAATATGTAGCCATTCTTAACGTCAATTTCCATGAGTACAGGAGTAAATAAAACGGCAAAAACTCTAATAAATGTCTAAAATGTTAAATTGAAGTATAAAGCAATAGGAGTTCTCTGTTAGTAGTGGAATAACGCCTTTAAGTATCGTTTAATTTGCTGCAAAATAAAGCCGAAGGAGTTGTTTGATTAGCAGATTTCCGTTCTAGGTATGTACCCATGGAGGCATTTGAGCACTCTGTAGATAAATTAATTGTGACGTTATCATTGTAGCTTGTATCTGGATCGTGTATTTTGGAGTTGGCATCTCTACTAGGCTTCGGGATCGGAAGGTTAGAGCATCGGCGTGTCATCAATTTACAGAGAAACGAATTCATAAAATCAACAATTGTTTATCCCTTTTGTTTTCTATCCAATCCAAGTCAAACATTAGAACAACAGCAATGCCTCGTATTAAATAAATTTTATAGTGATGATGGCGCAGGAAGTGGTTGTCCAATCAAGTGATTTTAGCATTGGCCTCGAACAGTCGGCCCTTTGTCCGATATGCAATGTCGTGGCCTTTAGATTTGCCTAAAGATGCGGGCTTTGGCTTCAAGGTCAGAGCGCCGCTATTGCCCGAGGCGTTCGATTGCGACAGCCATGACCTTGACCTTCGCTATGGGAGTGCAATTTTCAAGTATGGAGCTTCCGCCTCGCCGCGTAACTTAAATTTGGAAGCATCTCGTCAATACGTACACAGTAAAATGTGGTAAGGCTTGTTATATATATTTATAAAAGGGTGAACTGAATTAACACGTAGTCATTCTCAACGTCAATATCCATGAGTAAAGGAGTAAATAAAACCGGTAGAAACTTTAATAAACGTCTAAAATGTTGAATTGAATTATAAAGCAACAGGAGTTCTCTGTTAGTAGCGGAATAACGCCTTTGAGTATCGTTTAACTTGCTACAAAATAAAGCCGAAGGAGTAGCTTGATTAGCAGATTTCCGTTCTAGGTATGCACCCATGGGCGCATTTGAGCACTCTGTAGATAAGTAATTGTGACGTTATTATTATAGTTTGGATCCGGATCGTGGATTCGGGAGTAGAAATCTCTGAACTAGACGTCGGGAAGGGAAGGTAGAGCGGGCGTGTCATCAATTTACGGAGAAACGAATTCATAAAATCGACATTTGTTTATCCTTTTTGTTTTCTATCCAAACCAAGTCAAACGTTAGAAACACATCAATGCCTCGTATTATATAAATTTTATAGTGATGATGGCGCAGGAAGTGGTTGTCCAACAAAGTGACTTTAGCATTGGCCTCGAACAGTCGGCCCTTTGTCCGATATGCAATGACGTGGCCTTTAGATTTGCCTAAAGATGCGGGCTTTGGCTTCAAGGTCAGAGCGCCGCTATTGCCCGAGTCGTTCGATTGCGACAGCCATGACCTTGACCTTCGCTATGGGAGTGCAATTTTCAAGTATGGAGCTTCCGCCTCGCCGCGTAAGTTAAATTTGAAAGCATCTCGTCAATACGTACACAGTAAAATGTGGTAAGGCTTGTTATATATATTTATAAAAGGGTGAACTGAATTAACACGTAGTCATTCTCAACGTCAATATCCATGAGTAAAGAAGTAAATAAAACCGGTAAAAACTTTAATAAACGTCTAAAATGTTAAATTGAATTATAAAGCAACAGGAGTTCTCTGTTAGTAGCGGAATTACGCCTTTGAGTATCGTTTAACTTGCTACAAAATAAAGCCGAAGGAGTAGCTTGATTAGCAGATTTCCGTTCAAGGTATGCACCCATGGGCGCATTTGAGCACTCTGTAGATAAAGTAATTGTGACGTTATCCGTTATAGCTTGGATCCGGATCGTGGATTCGGGAGTAGAAATCTCTGAACTAGACGTCGGGAAGGGAAGGTAGAGCGGGCGTGTCATCAATTTACGGAGAAACGAATTCATAAAATCGACATTTGTTTATCCTTTTTGTTTTCTATCCAAACTAAGTCAAACGTTAGAACCTCATCAATGCCTCGTATTAAAGAAATATTATAGTGATGACGGCGCAGGATGTGGTTGCTCCAGCAAGTGACTTTAGCCTTGGCATCGAATAGTCGGCCATTTGTCCGATGTGCAATGTCGTGGCCTTTAAATTTTCCTAAATATGTGGGCTTTGGCTTCAAGGTCAGAGCGTCGCTATTGCCCTAGGCGAACGATTGCTGCAGCCATGACCTTGACCTTCGCTATGGGAGTGCAATTTTCAAGTATGGGGCTTCCGCCTCGCCGCGTAACTTGTGTTTGAAAGCATCTCGTCACGACGTACACAGTAAAATGTGGTGTGGCTTGTTATATATATCTATAAATGGGTGAACTGAGTTAACATGTAGTCATTCTTAACGTCAATTTCCATGAGTAAAGGAGTAAATAAAACCGGCAGGAACTCTAATAAATGTCTAAAATGTTAAATTGAAGTATAAAGAAACAGCAGTTCACTGTTAAGAGTGGAATAGCGCATTTGAATATCGTTTAATTTGCTGCAAAATAAAGCCGAAGGAGTAGATTAATTAGCAGATTTCCGTTCTAGGTATGCACCCATGGACGCATTTGAGCACTCTGTAGATAAAGTAATTGTGACGTTATCATTATAGTATGGATCCGGATCGTGGATTCGGGGGTAGAAATCTCTGAATTGGACGTCGGGATCGGAATGTAGAGCCGGCGTGTCATCAATATACAGAGAAACGAATTCATAAAATCAACATTTGTTTGTCCCTTTTGTTTACTATCCAAACCAAGTCAAGCATTAGAACAACACCAATGCCTCGTATTAAATAAATTTTATAGTGATGATGGCGCAGGAAGTGGTTGTCCAACCAAGTGATTTTAGCATTGGCCTCGAACAGTCGGCCCTTTGTCCGATATGCAATGTCGTGACCTTTAGATTTGCCTAAAGATGCGGGCTTTGGCTTCAAGGTCAGAGCGCCGCTATTGCCCGAGGCGTTCGATTGCGACAGCCATGACCTTGACCTTCGCTATGGGAGTGCAATTTTCAAGTATGGAGCTTCCGCCTCGCCGCGTAACTTAAATTTGAAAGCATCTCGTCAATACGTACACAGTAAAATGTGGTAAGGCTTGTTATATATATTTATAAAAGGGTGAACTGAATTAACACGTAGTCATACTCAACGTCAATATCCATGAGTAAAGGAGTAAATAAAACCGGTAAAAACTTTAATAAACGTCTAAAATGTTAAATTGAATTATAAAGCAACAGGAGTTCTCTGTTAGTAGCGGAATAACGTCTTTGAGTATCGTTTAACTTGCTACAAAATAAAGCCGAAGGAGTAGCTTGATTAGCAGATTTCCGTACTAGGTATGCACCCATGGGCGCATTTGAGCACTCTGTAGATAAGTAATTGTGACGTTATTATTATAGTTTGGATCCGGATCGTAGATTCGGGAGTAGAAATCTCTGAACTAGACGTCGGGAAGTGAAGGTAGAGCGGGCGTGTCATCAATTTACGGAGAAACGAATTCATAAAATCGACATTTGTTTATCCTTTTTGTTTTCTATCCAAACTAAGTCAAACGTTAGAACCTCATCAATGCCTCGTATTAAAGAAATATTATAGTGATGACAGCGCAGGATGTGGTTGATCCAGCAAGTGACTTTAGCCTTGGCATCGAATAGTCGGCCATTTGTCCGATGTGCAATGTCGTGGCCTTTAGATTTGCCTAAATATGCGGGCTTTGGCTTCAAGGTCAGAGCGCCGCTATTGCCCGAGGCGTTCGATTGCGACAGCCATGACCTTGACCTCCGCTATGGGAGTGCAATTTTCAAGTATGGGGCTTCCGCCTTGCCGCGTAACTTGTGTTTGAAAGCATCTCGTCACGACGTACGCTGTAAAATGTGGTGCGGCTTGTTATATATATTTATAAAAGGGTGAACTGAATTAACATGTAGTCATTCTCAACGTCAATTTCCATGAGTAAAGAAGTAAATAAAACCGGCAAAAACTTTAATAAGGGTCTAAAATGTTCAATTGAAGTATAAAGCAACAGGAGTTCTCTGTTAGTAGCGGAATAACGCCTTTGAGTATCGTTTAACTTGCTGCAATATAAAGCCGAAGGAGTAGTTTGATTAGCAGATTTCCGTTCTAGGTATGCACCCATGGACGCATTTCAGCACTCTGTAGATAAAGTAATTGTGACGTTATCATTATAGTTTGGATCCGGATCGTGGATTCGGGAGTAGAAATCACTGAATTGGACGTCGGGATCGGAATGTAGAGCCGGCGTGTCATCAATATACAGAGAAACGAATTCATAAAATCAACATTTGTTTATCCCTTTTGCTTTCTATCCAAACCAAGTCAAACGTTAGAACCACATCAATGCCTCATATTAAATAAATTTTATAGTGATGATGGCGCAGGAAGTGGTTGTCCAACCAAGTGACTTTAGCATTGGCCTAGTCGGCCCTTTGTCCGATATGCAATGCCGTGGTCTTTAGATTTGCCTAAACATGCGGGCTTTTGTTTCAAGGTCAGAGCGCCGCTATTGCCCGAGGCGATCGATTGCGGCAGCCATGACCTTGAACTTCGCTATGGGAGTGCAATTTTCAAGTATGGGGCTTCCGCCTCGCCGCGCAACTTGTGTTTGAAAGCAACTCGTCAAGACGTACACAGTAAAATGTGGTGTGGCTTGTTATACTGAATTAACGTAAACATGCGGGCCTTGGCTTCAAAGTCAGTACGCTGCTATTGTCCGAGGTCATCGATCGCGGCAGCCATGATCTTGACCTTTGCTATGGGAGCTTCCGCCTCGCCGCGCAACTTGCGTTTGAAAGCATCTCGTCAATACGTACACAGTAATATGTGGTGTGGCTTGTTATACTGAATTAACATGTAGTCATTCTTAACGTCAATTTCCATGAGTAAAGGAGTAAATAAAACCGGCAACATCTCTAATAAATATCTAAAATGTTAAATTGAAATATAAAGCAACAGGAGTTCTCTGTTAGTAGCGGAATAACGCCTTTGAGTATCGTTTAATTTGCTGCAAAATAAAGCCGAAGGAGTTGTTTGATTAGCAGATTTCCGTTCTAGGTATGTACCCATGGAGGCATTTGAGCACTCTGTAGATAAATTAATTGTGACGTTATCATTGTAGTTTGTATCTGGATCGTGTATTTAGGAGTTGGAATATCTGAACTAGACTTCGGGATCGGAAGGTTAGAGCATCATCGTGTCATCAATTTACAGAGAAACGAATTCATAAAATCGACATTTGTTTATCCTTTTTGTTTTCTGTCCAAACTAAAATCAAGCGTTAGAACCTCATCAATGCCGCGTATTAAAAAAATATTATAGTGATGACGGCGCAGGATGTGGTTGCTCCAGCAAGTGACTTTAGCATTGGCCTCGAACAGTCGGCCCTTTATCCGATATGCAATGTCGTGGCCTTTAGATTTGCCTAAACATGCGGGCTTTGGCTTCAAGGTCAGTGCGCCGCTATTGCCCGAGGTCATCGATTGCGGCAGCCATGACCTTGACCTTCGCTGTGGGAGCTTCAGCCTCGCCGCGCAACTTGTGTTTGAAAGCATCTCGTCAAGACGTACACAGTAAAATATAGTGTGGCTTGTTATATATATCTATAAAAGGGTGAACTGAGTTAATATGTAGCCATTCTTAACGTCAATTTCCATGAGTACAGGAGTAAATAAAACGGCAAAAACTCTAATAAATGTCTAAAATGTTAAATTGAAGTATATAGCAATAGGAGTTCTCTATTAGTAGGGGAATAACGCCTTTGAGTATCGTTTAATTTGCTGCAAAATAAAGCCGAAGAGGTTGTTTGATTAGCAGATTTCCGTTCTAGGTATGTACCATGGAGGCATTTGAGCACTCTGTAGATAAAGTAATTGTGACGTTATTATTGTAGTTTGTATCTGGATCGTGTATTTAGGAGTTGGAATGTCTGAACTAGACTTCGGGATCGGAAGGTTAGAGCATCATCGTGTCATCAATTTACAGAGAAACGAATTCATAAAATCGACATTTGTGTATCCTTTTTGTTTTCTGTCCAAACTAAATCAAACGTTAGAACCTCATCAATGCCTCGTATTAAAGAAATATTATTGTGATGACGGCGCAGGATGTGGTTGCTCAAGCAAATGGCTTTAGCATTGGCCTCGAACAGTCGGCCCTTTGTCCGATATGCAATGTCGTGGCCTTTAGATTTGCCTAAACATGCGGGCTTTGGCTTCAAGTTCAGAGCGCCGCTATTGCCCGAGGCGTTAGATTGCGGCAGCCATGACCTTGACCTTCGCTATGGGAGTGCAATTTTCAAGTATGGGGCTTCCGCCTCGACGCGTAACTTGTGTTTGAAAGCATATCGTCACGACGTACACAGTAAAATGTTTTGGGCTTGTTATATATATCTATAAAAGGGTGAACTGAGTTAACATGTAGTCATTCTTAACGTCAATTTCCATGAGTAAAGGAGTAAATAAAACCGTCAAAACTCTAATAAATGTCTAAAATGTTAAGTTGAAGTATAAGGCAACAGGAGTTCTCTGTTAGTAGTGGAATAACGCCTTTGAATACCGTTTAATTTGCTGCAAAATAAAGCCGAAGGAGTAGTTTGGTTAGCAGATTTCCGTTCTAGGTATGCACCCATGGTCGCATTTGAGCACTCTGTAGATAAAGTAATTGTGACGTTCTTATTATAGCTTGGATCCGGATCGTGGATTCGGGAGTAGAAATCTCTGAATTGGACGTCGGGATCGGAAGGTAGAGCCGGCGTGTCATCAATTTACGGAGAAACGAATTCATAAAATCAACATTTGTTTATCCCTTTTGCTTTCTATCCAAACCAAGTCAAACGTTAGAACCACATCAATGCCTCATATTAAATAAATTTTATAGTGATGATGGCGCAGGAAGTGGTTGTCCAACCAAGTGACTTTAGCATTGGCCTCGAACAGTCGGCCCTTTGTCCGATATGCAATGCCGTGGCCTTTAGATTTGCCTAAACATGGGGACTTTGGCTTCAAGGTCAGTGCGCCGCTATTGCCCGAGGTCGTCGATTGCGGCAGCCATGACCTTGACCTTCGCTATGGGAGCTTCCGCCTCGCCGCGCAACTTGTGTTTGAAAGCATCTCGTCAAAACGTACACAGTAAAATATAGTGTGGCTTGTTATATATATCTATAAAAGGGTGAACTGAGTTAATATGTAGTCATTCTCAACGTCAATTTCCATGAGTAAATTAGTAAATAAAACCGGCAAAAAACTTTAATAAAGGTCTAAAATGTTAAATTGAAGTATAAAGCAACAGGAGTTCTCTGTTAGTAGCGGAATAACGCCTTTGAGTATCGTTTAACTTACGCAAAATAAAGCCGAAGGGGTTGTTTGATTAGCAGATTTCCGTTCTAGGTATGCACCCATGGACGCATTTGAGCACTCTGTAGATAAACTAATTGTGACGTTACCATTATAGTTTGGATCCGGATCGTGAATTCGGGAGTAGAAATCTCTGAATTGGAAGTCGGGATCGGAGGGTAGTGCCGGCGTGTCATCAATATACGGAGAAACGAATTCATAAAATCAACATTTGTTTATCCCTTTTGTTTTCTATCCAATCCAAGTCAAACATTAGAACAACACCAATGCCTCGTATTAAATAAATTTTATAGTGATGATGGCGCAGGAAGTGGTTGTCCAACCAAGTGATTTTAGCATTGGCCTCGAACAGACGGTCCTTTGTCCGATATGCAATGTCGTGGCCTTTAGATTTGCCTAAAGATGCGGGCTTTGGCTTCAAGGTCAGAGCGCCGCTATTGCCCGAGGCGTTCGATTGCGACAGCCATGACCTTGACCTTCGCTATGGGGGTGCAATTTTCAAGTATGGAGCTTCCGCCTCGCCGCGTAACTTAAATTTGAAAGCATCTCGTCAATACGTACACAGTAAAATGTGGTAAGGCCTGTTATATATATTTATAAAAGGGTGAACTGAATTAACACGTAGTCATTCTCAACGTCAATATCCATGAGTAAAGGAGTAAATAAAACCGGTAAAAACTTTAATAAACGTCTAAAATGTTAAATTGAATTATAAAGCAACAGGAGTTCTCTGTTAGTAGCGGAATAACGCCTTTGAGTATCGTTTAATTTGCTGCAAAATAAAGCCGAAGGAGTAGTTTAATTAGCAGATTTCCGTTCTAGGTATGTACCATGGAGGCATTTGAGCACTCTGTAGATAAAGTAATTGTGACGTTATCATTGTAGTTTGTATCTGGATCGTGCATTTGGGAGTTGGAATATCTGAACTAGACTTCGGGATCGGAAGGTTAGAGCATCATCGTGTCATCAATTTACAGAGAAACGAATTCATAAAATCGACATTTGTTTATCCTTTTTGTTTTCTGTCCAAACTAAATCAAACGTTAGAACCTCATCAATGCCTCGTATTAAAGAAATATTATAGTGATGACGGCGCAGGATGTGGTTGCTCCAGCAAATGACTTTAGCATTGGCCTCGAACAGTCGGCCCTTTGTCCGATATGCAATGTCGTGGCCTTTAGATTTGCCTAAACATGCGGGCTTTGGCTTCAAGGTCAGAGCGCCGCTATTGCCCGAGGCGTTAGATTGCGGCAGCCATGACCTTGACCTTCGCTATGGGAGTGCAATTTTCAAGTATGGGGCTTCCGCCTCGCCGCGTAACTTGAATTTGAAAGCATCCCGTCAATACGTACACAGTAAAATGTGGTCTAGCTTGTTATATATATTTACAAAAGGGTGAACTGAATTAACATGTAGTCATTCTCAACGTCAATTTCCATGAGTAAAGGAGTAAATAAAACCGGCAGGAACTCTAATAAATGTCTAAAATGTTAAATTGAAGTATAAAGAAACAGCAGTTCACTGTTAAGAGTGGAATAGCGCATTTGAATATCGTTTAATTTGCTGCAAAATAAAGCCGAAGGAGTAGATTAATTAGCAGATTTCCGTTCTAGGTATGCACCCATGGACGCATTTGAGCACTCTGTAGATAAAGTAATTGTGACGTTATCATTATAGTTTGGATCCGGATCGTGGATTCGGGAGTAGAAATCTCTGAATTGGACGTCGGGATCGGAATGTAGAGCCGGCGTGTCATCAATATACAGAGAAACGAATTCATAAAATCAACATTTGTTTGTCCCTTTTGTTTACTATCCAAACTAAGTCAAACGTTAGAAACACATCAATGCCTCGTATTAAGGAAATATTATAGTGATGACGGCGCAGGATGTGGTTGCTCCAGCAAGTGACTTTAGCCTTGGCCTCGAACAGTCGGCCATTTATCCAATGTGCAATATCATGGCCTTTAGATTTGCGGGCTTTGGCTTCAAGGTCAGAGCGCCGCTATTGCCCTAGGCCATCGGTTGCGGCAGCCATGACCTTGACCTTCGCTACGGGAGTGCAATTTTCAAGTATGGGGCTTCCGCCTCGCCGCGCAACTTGTGTTTGAAAGCATCTCGTCGAGACGTACACAGTAAGATGTGGGTGGTGTGGCTTGTTATATATATCTATAAAAGGGTGAACTGAGTTAACATGTAGTCATTCTTAACGTCAATTTCCATGAGTAAAGGAGTAAATAAAATCGGCAAAAACTTTAATAAAGGTCTAAAATGATAAATTGAAGTATAAAGCAACAGAAGTTCTCTGTTAGTAGCGGAATAACGCCTTTGAGTATCGTTTAACTTGCTGCAATATAAAGCCGAAGGAGTAGTTTGATTAGCAGATTTCCATTCTAGGTATGCACCCATGGACGCATTTGAGCACTCTGTAGATAAAGTAATTGTGACGTTATCATTATAGTTTGAATCCGGATCGTGGATTCGGGAGTAGAAATCACTGAATTGGACGTCGGGATCGGAATGTAGAGCCGGCGTGTCATCAATATACAGAGAAACGAATTCATAAAATCAATATTTGTTTATCCCTTTTGCTTTCTATCCAAACCAAGTCAAACGTTAGAACCACATCAATGCCTCACATTAAATAAATTTTATAGTGATGATGGCGCAGGAAGTGGTTGTCCAACCAAGTGACTTTAGCATTGGCCTAGTCGGCCCTTTGTCCGATATGCAATGCCGTGGTCTTTAGATTTGCCTAAACATGCGGGCTTTTGTTTCAAGGTCAGAGCGCCGCTATTGCCCGAGGCGATCGATTGCGGCAGCCATGACCTTGAACTTCGCTATGGGAGTGCAATTTTCAAGTATGGGGCTTCCGCCTCGCCGAGCAACTTGTGTTTGAAAGCAACTCGTCAAGACGTACACAGTAAAATGTGGTGTGGCTTGTTATATATATCTATAAAAGGGTGAACTGAGTTAATATGTAGTCATTCATAACGTCAACTTCCATGAGTAAAGGAGTAAATAAAACCGGCAAAAACTTTAATAAAGGTCTAAAATGTTAAATTGAAGTATAAAGCAACAGGAGTTCTCTGTTGGTAGCGAAATAACGTCTTTGAGTATCGTTTAACCTGCTATAAAATAAAGCCGATGGAGTAGTGTGATTCGCAGATTTCCGTTCTAGGTATGCACCCATGACGCATTTGAGCACTCTACAGATAATGTAATTGTGACGTTATCATTGAAGTTTGTATCTGGATCGTGTATTTAGGAGTTGGAATATCTGAACTAGACTTCGGGATCGGAAGGTTAGAGCATCATCGTGTCATCAATTTACAGAGAAACGAATTCATAAAATCAATATTTGTTTAACCCTTTTGTTTTCTATCCAAACCAAGTCAAACGTTAGAAACACATCAATGCCTCGTATTAAGGAAATATTATAGTGATGATGGCGCAAGATGTGGTTGCTCCAGCAAGTGACTTTAGCCTTGGCCTCGAACAGTCGGCCATTTGTCCGATGTGCAATGTCGTGGCCTTTAGATTTGCCTAAACATGCGGGCTTTGGCTTCAAGGTCAGAGCGCCGCTATTGCCCGAGGCGATCGATTGCGACAGCCATGACCTTGACCTTCACTATGGGAGTGCAATTTTCATGTATGGATCTATAAAATGGTTAACTGAGTTAACATGTAGTCATTCTTAACGTCAATTTCCATGAGTAAAGGAGTAAATGAAACCGGCAAAAACTTTAATAAGGGTCTAAAATGTTCAATTGAAGTATAAAGCAACAGGAGTTCTCTGTTAGTAGCGGAATAACGCCTTTGAGTATCGTTTAACTAGCTGCAATATAAAGCCGAAGGAATAGTTTGATTAGCAGATTTCCGTTCTAGGTATGCACCCATGGACGCATTTGAGCACTCTGTAGATAAAGTAATTGTGACGTTATCATTATAGTATGGATCCGGATCGTGGATTCGGCAGTAGAAAACTCTGAACTGGACGTCGGGATCGGAAGGTAGAGCCGGCGTGTCTTCATTTTACGGAGAAACGAAATCATAAAATCGACATTTGTTTATCCTTTTTGTTTTCTGTCCAAACTAAATCAAACGTTAGAACCTCATCAATGCCTCGTATTAAAGAAATATTATAGTGATGACGGCGCAGGATGTGGTTGCACCAGCAAGTGACTTTAGCATTGGCCTAGTCGGCCCTTTGTCCGATATGTAATGTCGTAGCCTTTAGATTTGCCTAAACATGCGGGCTTTGGCTTCAAGGTCAGAGCGCCGCTATTGCCCGAGGCGATAGATTACGACAGTCATGACCTTGACCTTCGCTATGGGAGTGTAATTTTCAAGTATGGGGCTTCCGCCTAGACGCGTAACTTGTGTTTGAAAGCATAGCGTCACGACGTACATAGTAAAATGTGGTGGGCCTGTTATATATATCTATAAAAGGGTGAACTGAGTTAACATGTAGTCATTCTTAACGTCAATTTCCATGAGTAAAGGAGTAAATAAAACCGGCAAAAACTTTAATAAGGGTCTAAAATGTTCAATTGAAGTATAAAGCATCAGGAGTTCTCTGTTAGTAGCGGAATAACGCCTTTGAGTATCGTTTAACTAGCTGCAATATAAAGCCGAAGGAGTAGTTTGATTAGCAGATTTCCGTTCTAGGTATGCACCCATGGACGCATTTGAGCACTCTGTAGATAAAGTAATTGTGACGTTATCATTATAGTATGGATCCGGATCGTGTATTTAGGAGTTGGAATATCTGAACTAGACTTCGGCATCGGAAGGTTAGAGCATCATCGTGTCATCAATTTACAGAGAAACGAATTCATAAAATCAATATTTGTTTAACCCTTTTGTTTTCTATCCAAACCAAGTCAAACGTTAGAAACACAGCAATGCCTCGTATTAAGGAAATATTATAGTGATGATGGCGCAAGATGTGGTTGCACCAGCAAGTGACTTTAGCATTGGCCTAGTCGGCCCTTTGTCCGATATGTAATGTCGTAGCCTTTAGATTTGCCTAAAGATGCGGGCTTTGACTTCAAGGTCAGAGAGCCGCTTTTGCCGGGGGCGATCGATTGCGGCAGCCATGACCTTGACCTTCGCTATGGGAGCTTCCGCCTCGCCGCGCAACTTGTGTTTGAAAGCATCTCGTCAAGACGTACACAGTAAAATGTGGTGGGCGTGTTATATATATCTATAAAAGGGTGAACTGAGTTAACATGTAGTCATTCTTAACGTCAATTTCCATGAGTAAAGGAGTAAATAAAACCGTCAAAACTCTAATAAATGTCTAAAATGTTAAGTTGAAGTATAAAGCAACAGGAGTTCTCTGTTAGTAGTGGAATAACGCCTTTGAATACCGTTTAATTTGCTGCAAAATAAAGCCGAAGGAGTAGTTTGATTAGCAGATTTCCGTTCTAGGTATGTACCCATGGAGGCATTTGAGCACTCTGTAGATAAATTAATTGTGACGTTGTCATTGTAGTTTGTATCTGGATCGTGTATTTAGGAGTTGGAATATCTGAACTAGACTTCGGGATCGGAAGGTTAGAGCATCATCGTGTCATCAATTTACAGAGAAACGAATTAATAAAATCGACATTTGTTTATCCTTTTTGTTTTCTGTCCAAACCAAGTCAAACATTAGAACAACACCAATGCCTCGTATTAAATAAATTTTATAGTGATGATGACGCAGAAAGTGGTTGTCCAATCAAGTGATTTTAGCATTGGCCTCGAACAGTCGGCCCTTTGTCCGATATGCAATGCCGTGGCCTTTAGATTTGCCTAAACATGGGGACTTTGGCTTCAAGGTCAGAGAGCCGCTTTTGCCGGAGGCGATCGGTTGCGGCAGACATGACCTTGACCTTCGCTATGGGAGCTTACGCCTCGCCGCGCAACTTGTGTTTGAAAGCATCTCGTCAAGACGTACACAGTAAAATGTGGTGGGCCTGTTATATATATCTATAAAAGGGTGAACTGAGTTAACATGTAGTCATTCTTAACGTCAATTTCCATGAGTAAAGGCGTAAATAAAACCGGTAAAAACTTTAATAAAGGTCTAAAATGTTAAATTGAAGTATATAGCAATAGGAGTTCTCTATTAGTAGCGGAATAACGCCTTTGAGTATCGTTTAACTAGCTGCAATATAAAGCCGAAGGAGTAGTTTGATTAGCAGATTTCCGTTCTAGGTATGTACCCATGGAGGCATTTGAGCACTCTGTAGATAAATTAATTGTGACGTTGTCATTGTAGTTTGTATCTGGATCGTGTATTTAGAAGTTGGAATATCTGAACTAGACTTCGGGATCGGAAGGTTAGAGCATCATCGTGTCATCAATTTACAGAGAAACGAATTCATAAAATCGACATTTGTTTATCCTTTTTGTTTTCTGTCCAAACTAAATCAAACGTTAGAACCTCATCAATGCCTCGTATTAAAGAAATATTATAGTGATGACGGCGCAGGATGTGGTTGCTCCAGCAAATGACTTTAGCATTGGCCTCGAACAGTCGGCCCTTTGTCCGATATGCAATGTCGTGGCCTTTAGATTTGCCTAAACATGCGGGCTTTGGCTTCAAGGTCAGAGCGCCGCTATTGCCCGAGGCGATAGATTGCGGCAGCCATGACCTTGACCTTCGCTATGGGAGTGCAATTTTCAAGTATGGGGCTTCCGCCTCGACGCGTAACTTGTGTTTGAAAGCATATCGTCACGACGTACACAGTAAAATATTTTGAGCTTGTTATATATATCTATAAAAGGGTGAACTGAGTTAACATGTAGTCATTCTTAACGTCAATTTCCATGAGTAAAGGAGTAAATAAAACCGTCAAAACTCTAATAAATGTCTAAAATGTTAAGTTGAAGTATAAAGCAACAGGAGTTCTCTGTTAGTAGTGGAATAACGCCTTTGAATACCGTTTAATTTGCTGCAAAATAAAGCCGAAGGAGTAGTTTGATTAGCAGATTTCCGTTCTAGGTATGCACCCATGGTCGCATTTGAGCACTCTGTAGATAAAGTAATTGTGACGTTCTTATTATAGCTTGGATCCGGATCGTGGATTCGGGAGTAGAAATCTCTGAATTTTCCGTCGGGATCGGAAGGTATAGCCGGCGTGTCATCAATTTACGGAGAAACGAATTCATAAAATCAACATTTGTTTATCCCTTTTGCTTTCTATCCAAACCAAGTCAAACGTTAGAACCACATCAATGCCTCATATTAAATAAATTTTATAGTGATGATGGCGCAGGAAGTGGTTGTCCAACCAAGTGACTTTAGCATTGGCCTCGAATAGTCGGCCCTTTGTCCGATATGCAATGCCGTGGCCTTTAGATTTGCCTAAACATGGGGACTTTGGTTTCAAGGTCAGAGAGCCGCTTTTGCCGGAGGCGATCGATTGCGGCAGCCATGACCTTGACCTTCGCTATGGGAGCTTCCGCCTCGCCGCGCAACTTGTGTTTGAAAGCATCTCGTCAAGACGTAAACAGTAAAATGTAGTGTGGCTTGTTTTATATATCTATAAATGGGTGAACTGAGTTAATATGTAGCCATTCTTAACGTCAATTTCCATGAGTACAGGAGTAAATAAAACGGCAAAAACTCTAATAAATGTCTAAAATGTTAAATTGAAGTATAAAGCAATAGGAGTTCTCTGTTAGTAGTGGAATAACGCCATTGAGTATCGTTTATATTGCTGCAAAATAAAGCCGAAGGAGTTGTTTGATTAGCAGATTTCCGTTCTAGGTATGTACCCATGGAGGCATTTGAGCACTCTGTAGATAAATTAATTGTGACGTTATCATTGTAGTCTGTATCTGGATCGTGTATTTAGGAGTTGGAATATCTGAACTACACTTCGGTATCGGAAGGTTAGAGCATCATCGTGTCATCAATTTACAGAGAAACGAATTCATAAAATCAACAATTGTTTATCCCTTTTGTTTTCTATCCAATCCAAGTCAAAGATTAGAACCTCATCAATGCCTCGTATTAAAGGAATATTATAGTGATGACGGTGCAGGAAGTGGTTGTCCAGCCAAGTGACTTTAGCCTTGGCCTCAAACAGTCAGCCAGTTGTTCGATGTGCAATGTCGTGACCTTTAGATTTGCCTAAACATGCGGGATTTGGCTTCAATGTCAGAGCGCCGCTTTTGCCGGAGGCGATCGATTGCGGCAGCCATGACCTTGACCTTCGCTATGGGAGTGCAATTTTCAATGGAGCTTCCGCCTCGCCGCGCAACTTGTGTTTGAAAGCATCTCGTCAAGACGTACACAGTAAAATGTGGTCTGGCTTGTTATACTGAATTAACATGTAGTCATTCTTAACGTTAATTTCCATGAGTAAAGGAGTAAATAAAACCGGCAAAAACTTTAATAAGGGTCTAAAATGTTCAATTGAAGTATAAAGCAACAGGAGTTCTCTGTTAGTAGCGGAATAACGCCTTTGAGTATCGTTTAACTAGCTGCAATATAAAGCCGAAGGAGTAGTTTGATTAGCAGATTTCCGTTCTAGGTATGCTCCCATGGACGCATTTGAGCACTCTGTAGATAAAGTAATTGTGACGTTATCATTATAGTATGGATCCGGATCGTGGATTCCGGAGTAGAAAACTCTGAACTGGACGTCGTGATCGGAAGGTAGAGCCGGCGTGTCATCATTTTACGGAGAAACGAAATCATTGAACTGAATTAACACGTAGTCATTCTCAACGTCAATATCCATGAGTAAAGGAGTAAATAAAACCGGTAAAAACTTTAATAAACGTCTAAAATGTTTAATTAGCAGATTTCCGTTCTAGGTTTACACCCATGACGCATTTGAGCACTCCACAGATAAAGTAATTGTGACGTTATCATTGTAGTTTGTATCTGGATCGTGTATTTTGGAGTTGAAATCTCTACTAGGCTTCGGGATCGGAAGGTTAGAGCATCGGCGTGTCATCAACTTACAGAGAAACGAATTCATAAAATCAACAATTGTTTATCCCTTTTGTTTTCTATCCACTCCAAGTCAAACATTAGAACAACACCAATGCCTCGTATTAAATAAATTTTATAGTGATGATGGCGCAGGAAGTGGTTGTCCAACCAAGTGATTTTAGCATTGGCCTCGAACAGTCGGCCCTTTGTCCGATATGCACGTGGCCTTTAGATTTGCCTAAAGATGCGGGCTTTGACTTCAAGGTCAGAGAGCCGCTTTTGCCGGGGGCGATCGATTGCGGCAGCCATGACCTTGACCTTCGCTATGGGAGCTTCCGCCTCGCCGCGCAACTTGTGTTTGAAAGCATCTCGTCAAGACGTACACAGTAAAATGTGGTGGGCCTGTTATATATGTCTATAAAAGGGTGAACTGAGTTAACATGTAGTCATTCTTAACGTCAATTTCCATGAGTAAAGGAGTAAATAAAACCGGCAAAAACTTTAATAAAGGTCTAAAATATTAAATTGAAGTATAAAGAAGCAGCAGTTCACTGTTAATAGCGGAATAGCGCGTTTGAGTATCGTTTAATTTGCTGCAAAATAAAGCCGAAGGAGTAGATTGATTAGCAGATTTCCGTTCTAGGTAAGCACCCATGGAAGCATTTGAGCACTCTGTAGATAAAGTAATTGTGACGTTATCATTATAGTTTGGATCCGGATCGTGGATTTGGGAGTTGAAATCTCTGAACTGGACGTCGGGAAGGGAAGGTAGAGCGGGCGTGTCATCAATTTAGGGAGAGACGAATTAATAAAATCGACATTTGTTTATCCCTTTTGCTTTCTATCCAAACCAAGTCAAACGTTAGGACCACATCAATGCCTCGTATCAAATAAATTTTATAGTGATGATGGCTCAGGAAGTGGTTGTCCAACCAAGTGACTTTAGCATTGGCCTCCAACAGTCGGCCCTTTGTCCGATATGCAATGTCGTGGCCTTTAGAATTGCCTAAACATGCGGGCTTTGGCTTCAAGGTCAGTGCGCCGCTATTGCCCGAGGTCATCGATTGCGGCAGCCATGACCTTGACCTTCGCTATGGGAGCTTCCGCCTCGCCGCGCAACTTGTGTTTGAAAGCATCTCGTCAAGACATACACAGTAAAATATAGTGTGGCTTGTTATATATATCTATAAAAGGGTGAACTGAGTTAATATGTAGCCATTCTTAACGTCAATTTCTATGAGTACAGGAGTAAATAAAACGCCAAAAACTCTAATAAATGTCTAAAATGTTAAATTGAAGTATATAGCAATAGGAGTTCTCTGTTAGTAGGGGAATAACGCCTTTGAGTGTCGTTTAATTTGCTGCAAAATAAAGCCGAAGGGGTTGTTTGATTAGCAGATTTCCGTTCTAGGTATGTACCCATGGTGGCATTTGAGCACACTGTAGATAAAGTAATTGTGACGTTATCATTGTAGTTTGTATCTGGATCGTGTATTTAGGAGTTGGAATATCTAAACTAGACTTCGGGATCGGAAGGTTAGAGCATCATCGTGTCATCAATTTACAGAGAAACGAATTCATAAAATCAACATTTGTTTATTCTTTTTGTTTTCTATCCAAACTAAGTCAAACGTTAGAACCTCATCAATGCCTCGTATTAAAGAAATATTATAGTGATGACGGCGCAGGATGTGGTTGCTCCAGCAAGTGACTTTAGCCTTGGCATCGAATAGTCGGCCATTTGTCCGATGTGCAATGCCGTGGCCTTTAGATTTGCCTAAACATGCGGGCTTTGGCTTCAAGGTCAGAGCGCCGCTATTGCCCGAGGCGATAGATTACGGCAGCCATGACCTTGACCTTCGCTATGGGAGTGCAATTTTCAAGTATGGGGCTTCCGCCTCGACGCGTAACTTGTGTTTGAAAGCATATCGTCACGACGTACACAGTAAAATGTTTTGGGCTTGTTATATATATCTATAAAAGGGTGAACTGAGTTAACATGTAGTCATTCTTAACGTCAATTTCCATGAGTAAAGGAGTAAATAAAACCGGCAAAAACTTTAGTAAAGGTCTAAAATGTTAAATTGAAGTATAAAGCAACAGGAGTTCTCTGTTAGTAGCGGAATAACGCCTTTGAGTATCGTTTAATTTGCTGCAAAATAAAGCCGAAGGAGTTGTTTGATTAGCAGATTTCCGTTCTAGGTATGTACCCATGGAGGCATTTGAGCACTCTGTAGATAAATTAATTGTGACGTTATCATTGTAGTTTGTATCTGGATCGTGTATTTAGGAGTTGGAATATCTGAACTAGACTTCGGGATCGGAAGGTTAGAGCATCATCGTGTCATCAATTTACAGAGAAACGAATTCATAAAATCGACATTTGTTTATCCTTATTGTTTTCTGTCCAAACTAAAATCAAGCGTTAGAACCTCATCAATGCCGCGTATTAAAGAAATATTATAGTGATGACGGCGCAGGATGTGGTTGCTCCAGCAAGTGACTTTAGCATTGGCCTCGAACAGTCGGCCCTTTATGCGATATGCAATGTCGTGGCCTTTAGATTTGCCTAAACATGCGGGCTTTGGCTTCAAGGTCAGTGCGCCGCTATCGCCCGAGGTCATCGATTGCGGCAGCCATGACCTTGACCTTCGCTGTGGGAGCTTCAGCCTCGCCGCGCAACTTGTGTTTGAAAGCATCTCGTCAAGACGTACACATTAAAATATAGTGTGGCTTGTTATATATATCTATAAAAGGGTGAACTGAGTTAATATGTAGCCATTCTTAACGTCAATTTCCATGAGTACAGGAGTAAATAAAACGGCAAAAACTCTAATAAATGTCTAAAATGTTAAATTCAAGTATATAGCAATAGGAGTTCTCTATTAGTAGGGGAATAACGCCTTTGAGTATCGTTTAATTTGCTGCAAAATAAAGCCGAAGGGGTTGTTTGATTAGCAGATTTCCGTTCTAGGTATGTACCCATGGAGGCATTTGAGCACTCTGTAGATAAATTAATTGTGACGTTATCATTGTAGTTTGTATCTGGATCGTGTATTTTGGAGTTGGCATCTCTACTAGGCTTCGGCATCGGAAGGTTAGAGCATCGGCGTGTCATCAATTTACAGAGAAACGAATTCATAAAATCAACAATTGTTTATCCCTTTTGTTTTCTATCCAATCCAAGTCAAACATTAGAACAACAGCAATGCCTCGTATTAAATAAATTTTATAGTGATGATGGCGCAGGAAGTGGTTGTCCAATCAAGTGATTTTAGCATTGGCCTCGAACAGTCGGCCCTTTGTCCGATATGCAATGTCGTGGCCTTTAGATTTGCCTAAAGATGCGGGCTTTGGCTTCAAGGTCAGAGCGCCGCTATTGCCCGAGGCGTTCGATTGCGGCAGCCATGACCTTGACCTTCGCTACGGGAGTGCAATTTTCAAGTATGGGGCTTCCGCCTCGCCGCGCAACTTGTGTTTGAAAGCATCTCGTCGAGACGTACACAGTAAGATGTGAGTGGTGTGCCTTGTTATATATATCTATAAAAGGGTGAACTGAGTTAATATGTAGTCATTCTTAACGTCAATTTCCATGAATAAAGGAGTAAATAAAACCGGCAAAACTCTAATAATTGTCTAAAACGTTAAATTGAAGTATAAGGCAATAGGAGTTCTGTGTAAGTAGGTGAATAACGCCTTTGAGTATCGTTTAATTTGCTGCAAAATAAAGCCGAAGGAGTAGTTTGATTAGCAGATTTCCGTTCTAGATTTGCACCCATGACGCTTTTGAGCACTCTACAGATAAAGTAATTGTGACGTTATCATTGTACTTTGTATCTGGATCGTGTGTTGGGGAGTTGGAATCTCTGTAGTAGACTTCGGGATCGGAAGGTTAGAGCATCGGCGTGTCATCAATTTACAGCGAAACGAATTCATAAAATCAACATTTGTTTATCCCTTTTGTTTACTATCCAAACCAAGTCAAACGTTAGAAACACGTCAATGCCTCGTATTAAAGAAATATTATAGTGATGACGGCGCAGGATGTGGTTGCTCCAGCAAATGACTTTAGCATTGGTCTCGAACAGTCGGCCCTTTGTCCGATATGCATAAGTCAAACGTTAGAACCTCATCAATGACTCGTATTAAAGAAATATTATAGTGATGACGGCGCAGGATGTGGTTGATCCAGCAACTGACTTTAGCCTTGGCATCGAATAGTCGGCCATTTGTCCGATGTGCAATGTCGTGGCCTTTAGATTTGCCCAAACATGCGGGCTTTGGCTTCAAGGTCAGAGCGCCGTTATTGCCCGAGGCGATCGATTGCGGCAGCCATGACCTTGACCTTCGCTATGGGAGTGCAATTTTCAAGTATGGGGCTTCCGCCTCGCCGCGTAACTTGTGTTTGAAAGCATCTCGTCACGACGTACGCTGTAAAATGTGGTGCGGCTTGTTATATATATTTATAAAAGGGTGAACTGAATTAATATGTAGTCATTCTCAACGTCAATTTCCATGAGTAAAGGAGTAAATAAAACCGGCAAAAACTTTAATAAGGGTCTAAAATGTTCAATTGAAGTATAAAGCAACAGCAGTTCTCTGTTAGTAACGGAATAACGCCTTTGAGTATCGATTAACTAGCTGCAATATAAAGCCGAAGGAGTAGTGTGATTAGCAAATTTCCGTTCTAAGCATGCACCCATGGGCGCATTTGAGCACTCTGTAAATAAGTAATTGTGACGTTATTATTATAGTTTGGATCCGGATCGTGGATTCGGGAGTAGAAATCTCTGAACTAGACGTCGGGAAGGGAAGGTAGAGCGGGCGTGTCATCAATTTACGGAGAAACGATTTCATAAAATCGACATTTGTTTATCCTTTTTGTTTTCTATCCAAACTAAGTCAAACGTTAGAACCTCATCAATGCCTCGTATTAAAGAAATATTATAGTGATGACGGCGCAGGAAGTGGTTGTCCAACCAAGTGACTTTAGCATTGGCCTAGTCGGCCCTTTGTCCGATATGCAATGTCGTGGCCTTTAGATTTGCCTAAACATGCGGGCTTTGGCTTCAAGGTCAGTGCGGCGCTATTGCCCGAGGTCATCGATTGCGGCAGCCATGACCTTGACCTTCGCTATGGGAGCTTCCGCCTCGCCGCGCAACTTGTGTTTGAAAGCATCTCGTCAAGACGTACACAGTAAAGTATAGTGTGGCTTGTTATATATATCTATAAAAGGGTGAACTGAGTTAATATGTAGCCATTCTTAACGTCAATTTCCATGAGTACAGGAGTAAATAAAACGGCAAAAACTCTAATAAATGTCTAAAATGTTAAATTGAAGTATATAGCAATAGGAGTTCTCTGTTAGTAGGGGAATAGCGCCTTTGAGTATCGTTTAATTTGCTGCAAAATAAAGCCGAAGGGGTTGTTTGATTAGCAGATTTCCGTTCTAGGTATGTACCCATGGAGGCATTTGAGCACTCTGTAGATAAAGTAATTGTGACGTTATCATTGTAGTTTGTATCTGGATCGTGTATTTAGGAGTTGGAATATCTGAACTAGACTTCGGGATCGGAAGGTTAGAGCATCATCGTGTCATCTATTTACAGAGAAACGAATTCATAAAATCAACATTTGTTTATCCCTTTTGTCTTCTATCCAAACCAAGTCAAACGTTAGAAACACATCAATGCCTCGTATTAAGGAAATATTATAGTGATGACGGCGCAGGATGTGGTTGCTCCAGCAAGTGACTTTAGCCTTGGCCTCGAACAGTCGGCCATTTGTCCGATGTGCAATGTCGTGGCCTTTAGATTTGCCTAAACATGCGGGCTTTGGCTTCAAGGTCAGAGCGCCGCTATTGTCCGAGGCGATCGATTGCTACAGCCATGACCTTGACCTTCGCTATGGGAGTGCAATTTTCAAGCATGGAGTTTCCGCCTCGCCGCGTAACTTGAATTTGAAAGCATCCCGTCAATACGTACACAGTAAAATGTGGTGTGGCTTGTTATATATATCTATAAAAGGGCGAACTGAGTTAATATGTAGTCATTCATAACGTCAACTTCCATGAGTAAAGGAGTAAATAAAACCGCAAAAACTTTAATAAGGGTCAAAAATGTTTAATTGAAGTATAAGGCAACAGGAGTTCTCTGTTAGTAGCGGGATAACGCCTTTGAGTATCCTTTAACTTGCTGCAATATAAAGCCGAAGGAATAGTTTGATTAGCAGATTTCCGTTCTAGGTATGCACCCATGGACGCATTTGAGCACTCTGTAGATAAACTAATTGTGACGTTACCATTATAGTTTGGATCCGGATCGTGAATTCGGGAGTAGAAATCTCTGAATTGGAAGTCGGGATCGGAGGGTAGTGCCGGCGTGTCATCAATATACGGAGAAACGAATTCATAAAATCAACATTTGTTTATCCCTTTTGTTTTCTATCCAATCCAAGTCAAACATTAGAACAACACCAATGCCTCGTATTAAATAAATTTTATAGTGATGATGGCGCAGGAAGTGGTTGTCCAACCAAGTGATTTTAGCATTGGCCTCGAACAGTCGGCCCTTTGTCCGATATGCAATGCAGTGGCCTTTAGATTTGCCTAAAGACGCGGGCTTTGGCTTCAAGGTCAGAGCGCCGCTATTGCTCGAGGCGTTCGATTGCGACAGCCATGACCTTGACCTTCGCTATGGGAGCTTCCGCCTCGCCGCGCAACTTGTGTTTGAAAGCATCTCGTCAAGACGTACACAGTAAAATGTGGTGGGCCTGTTATATATGTCTATAAAAGGGTGAACTGAGTTAACATGTAGTCATTCTTAACGTCAATTTCCATGAGTAAAGGAGTAAATAAAACCGGCAAAAACTTTAATAAAGGTCTAAAATATTAAATTGAAGTATAAAGAAGCAGCAGTTCACTGTTAATAGCGGAATAGCGCGTTTGAGTATCGTTTAATTTGCTGCAAAATAAAGCCGAAGGAGTAGATTGATTAGCAGATTTCCGTTCTAGGTAAGCACCCATGGAAGCATTTGAGCACTCTGTAGATAAAGTAATTGTGACGTTATCATTATAGTTTGGATCCGGATCGTGGATTTGGGAGTTGAAATCTCTGAACTGGACGTCGGGAAGGGAAGGTAGAGCGGGCGTGTCATCAATTTAGGGAGAGACGAATTAATAAAATCGACATTTGTTTATCCCTTTTGCTTTCTATCCAAACCAAGTCAAACGTTAGGACCACATCAATGCCTCGTATCAAATAAATTTTATAGTGATGATGGCTCAGGAAGTGGTTGTCCAACCAAGTGACTTTAGCATTGGCCTCCAACAGTCGGCCCTTTGTCCGATATGCAATGTCGTGGCCTTTAGAATTGCCTAAACATGCGGGCTTTGGCTTCAAGGTCAGTGCGCCGCTATTGCCCGAGGTCATCGATTGCGGCAGCCATGACCTTGACCTTCGCTATGGGAGCTTCCGCCTCGCCGCGCAACTTGTGTTTGAAAGCATCTCGTCAAGACATACACAGTAAAATATAGTGTGGCTTGTTATATATATCTATAAAAGGGTGAACTGAGTTAATATGTAGCCATTCTTAACGTCAATTTCTATGAGTACAGGAGTAAATAAAACGCCAAAAACTCTAATAAATGTCTAAAATGTTAAATTGAAGTATATAGCAATAGGAGTTCTCTGTTAGTAGGGGAATAACGCCTTTGAGTGTCGTTTAATTTGCTGCAAAATAAAGCCGAAGGGGTTGTTTGATTAGCAGATTTCCGTTCTAGGTATGTACCCATGGTGGCATTTGAGCACACTGTAGATAAAGTAATTGTGACGTTATCATTGTAGTTTGTATCTGGATCGTGTATTTAGGAGTTGGAATATCTAAACTAGACTTCGGGATCGGAAGGTTAGAGCATCATCGTGTCATCAATTTACAGAGAAACGAATTCATAAAATCAACATTTGTTTATTCTTTTTGTTTTCTATCCAAACTAAGTCAAACGTTAGAACCTCATCAATGCCTCGTATTAAAGAAATATTATAGTGATGACGGCGCAGGATGTGGTTGCTCCAGCAAGTGACTTTAGCCTTGGCATCGAATAGTCGGCCATTTGTCCGATGTGCAATGCCGTGGCCTTTAGATTTGCCTAAACATGCGGGCTTTGGCTTCAAGGTCAGAGCGCCGCTATTGCCCGAGGCGATAGATTACGGCAGCCATGACCTTGACCTTCTCTATGGGAGTGCAATTTTCAAGTATGGGGCTTCCGCCTCGACGCGTAACTTGTGTTTGAAAGCATATCGTCACGACGTACACAGTAAAATGTTTTGGGCTTGTTATATATATCTATAAAAGGGTGAACTGAGTTAACATGTAGTCATTCTTAACGTCAATTTCCATGAGTAAAGGAGTAAATAAAACCGGCAAAAACTTTAGTAAAGGTCTAAAATGTTAAATTGAAGTATAAAGCAACAGGAGTTCTCTGTTAGTAGCGGAATAACGCCTTTGAGTATCGTTTAATTTGCTGCAAAATAAAGCCGAAGGAGTTGTTTGATTAGCAGATTTCCGTTCTAGGTATGTACCCATGGAGGCATTTGAGCACTCTGTAGATAAATTAATTGTGACGTTATCATTGTAGTTTGTATCTGGATCGTGTATTTAGGAGTTGGAATATCTGAACTAGACTTCGGGATCGGAAGGTTAGAGCATCATCGTGTCATCAATTTACAGAGAAACGAATTCATAAAATCGACATTTGTTTATCCTTATTGTTTTCTGTCCAAACTAAAATCAAGCGTTAGAACCTCATCAATGCCGCGTATTAAAGAAATATTATAGTGATGACGGCGCAGGATGCGGTTGCTCCAGCAAGTGACTTTAGCATTGGCCTCGAACAGTCGGCCCTTTATGCGATATGCAATGTCGTGGCCTTTAGATTTGCCTAAACATGCGGGCTTTGGCTTCAAGGTCAGTGCGCCGCTATCGCCCGAGGTCATCGATTGCGGCAGCCATGACCTTGACCTTCGCTGTGGGAGCTTCAGCCTCGTCGCGCAACTTGTGTTTGAAAGCATCTCGTCAAGACGTACACATTAAAATATAGTGTGGCTTGTTATATATATCTATAAAAGGGTGAACTGAGTTAATATGTAGCCATTCTTAACGTCAATTTCCATGAGTACAGGAGTAAATAAAACGGCAAAAACTCTAATAAATGTCTAAAATGTTAAATTCAAGTATATAGCAATAGGAGTTCTCTATTAGTAGGGGAATAACGCCTTTGAGTATCGTTTAATTTCCTGCAAAATAAAGCCGAAGGGGTTGTTTGATTAGCAGATTTCCGTTCTAGGTATGTACCCATGGAGGCATTTGAGCACTCTGTAGATAAATTAATTGTGACGTTATCATTGTAGTTTGTATCTGGATCGTGTATTTTGGAGTTGGCATCTCTACTAGGCTTCGGCATCGGAAGGTTAGAGCATCGGCGTGTCATCAATTTACAGAGAAACGAATTCATAAAATCAACAATTGTTTATCCCTTTTGTTTTCTATCCAATCCAAGTCAAACATTAGAACAACAGCAATGCCTCGTATTAAATAAATTTTATAGTGATGATGGCGCAGGAAGTGGTTGTCCAATCAAGTGATTTTAGCATTGGCCTCGAACAGTCGGCCCTTTGTCCGATATGCAATGTCGTGGCCTTTAGATTTGCCTAAAGATGCGGGCTTTGGCTTCAAGGTCAGAGCGCCGCTATTGCCCGAGGCGTTCGATTGCGGCAGCCATGACCTTGACCTTCGCTACGGGAGTGCAATTTTCAAGTATGGGGCTTCCGCCTCGCCGCGCAACTTGTGTTTGAAAGCATCTCGTCGAGACGTACACAGTAAGATGTGAGTGGTGTGCCTTGTTATATATATCTATAAAAGGGTGAACTGAGTTAATATGTAGTCATTCTTAACGTCAATTTCCATGAATAAAGGAGTAAATAAAACCGGCAAAACTCTAATAATTGTCTAAAACGTTAAATTGAAGTATAAGGCAATAGGAGTTCTGTGTAAGTAGGTGAATAACGCCTTTGAGTATCGTTTAATTTGCTGCAAAATAAAGCCGAAGGAGTAGTTTGATTAGCAGATTTCCGTTCTAGATTTGCACCCATGACGCTTTTGAGCACTCTACAGATAAAGTAATTGTGACGTTATCATTGTACTTTGTATCTGGATCGTGTGTTGGGGAGTTGGAATCTCTGTAGTAGACTTCGGGATCGGAAGGTTAGAGCATCGGCGTGTCATCAATTTACAGCGAAACGAATTCATAAAATCAACATTTGTTTATCCCTTTTGTTTACTATCCAAACCAAGTCAAACGTTAGAAACACGTCAATGCCTCGTATTAAAGAAATATTATAGTGATGACGGCGCAGGATGTGGTTGCTCCAGCAAATGACTTTAGCATTGGTCTCGAACAGTCGGCCCTTTGTCCGATATGCATAAGTCAAACGTTAGAACCTCATCAATGACTCGTATTAAAGAAATATTATAGTGATGACGGCGCAGGATGTGGTTGATCCAGCAACTGACTTTAGCCTTGGCATCGAATAGTCGGCCATTTGTCCGATGTGCAATGTCGTGGCCTTTAGATTTGCCCAAACATGCGGGCTTTGGCTTCAAGGTCAGAGCGCCGTTATTGCCCGAGGCGATCGATTGCGGCAGCCATGACCTTGACCTTCGCTATGGGAGTGCAATTTTCAAGTATGGGGCTTCCGCCTCGCCGCGTAACTTGTGTTTGAAAGCATCTCGTCACGACGTACGCTGTAAAATGTGGTGCGGCTTGTTATATATATTTATAAAAGGGTGAACTGAATTAATATGTAGTCATTCTCAACGTCAATTTCCATGAGTAAAGGAGTAAATAAAACCGGCAAAAACTTTAATAAGGGTCTAAAATGTTCAATTGAAGTATAAAGCAACAGCAGTTCTCTGTTAGTAACGGAATAACGCCTTTGAGTATCGATTAACTAGCTGCAATATAAAGCCGAAGGAGTAGTGTGATTAGCAAATTTCCGTTCTAAGCATGCACCCATGGGCGCATTTGAGCACTCTGTAAATAAGTAATTGTGACGTTATTATTATAGTTTGGATCCGGATCGTGGATTCGGGAGTAGAAATCTCTGAACTAGACGTCGGGAAGGGAAGGTAGAGCGGGCGTGTCATCAATTTACGGAGAAACGATTTCATAAAATCGACATTTGTTTATCCTTTTTGTTTTCTATCCAAACTAAGTCAAACGTTAGAACCTCATCAATGCCTCGTATTAAAGAAATATTATAGTGATGACGGCGCAGGAAGTGGTTGTCCAACCAAGTGACTTTAGCATTGGCCTAGTCGGCCCTTTGTCCGATATGCAATGTCGTGGCCTTTAGATTTGCCTAAACATGCGGGCTTTGGCTTCAAGGTCAGTGCGGCGCTATTGCCCGAGGTCATCGATTGCGGCAGCCATGACCTTGACCTTCGCTATGGGAGCTTCCGCCTCGCCGCGCAACTTGTGTTTGAAAGCATCTCGTCAAGACGTACACAGTAAAGTATAGTGTGGCTTGTTATATATATCTATAAAAGGGTGAACTGAGTTAATATGTAGCCATTCTTAACGTCAATTTCCATGAGTACAGGAGTAAATAAAACGGCAAAAACTCTAATAAATGTCTAAAATGTTAAATTGAAGTATATAGCAATAGGAGTTCTCTGTTAGTAGGGGAATAGCGCCTTTGAGTATCGTTTAATTTGCTGCAAAATAAAGCCGAAGGGGTTGTTTGATTAGCAGATTTCCGTTCTAGGTATGTACCCATGGAGGCATTTGAGCACTCTGTAGATAAAGTAATTGTGACGTTATCATTGTAGTTTGTATCTGGATCGTGTATTTAGGAGTTGGAATATCTGAACTAGACTTCGGGATCGGAAGGTTAGAGCATCATCGTGTCATCTATTTACAGAGAAACGAATTCATAAAATCAACATTTGTTTATCCCTTTTGTCTTCTATCCAAACCAAGTCAAACGTTAGAAACACATCAATGCCTCGTATTAAGGAAATATTATAGTGATGACGGCGCAGGATGTGGTTGCTCCAGCAAGTGACTTTAGCCTTGGCCTCGAACAGTCGGCCATTTGTCCGATGTGCAATGTCGTGGCCTTTAGATTTGCCTAAACATGCGGGCTTTGGCTTCAAGGTCAGAGCGCCGCTATTGTCCGAGGCGATCGATTGCTACAGCCATGACCTTGACCTTCGCTATGGGAGTGCAATTTTCAAGCATGGAGTTTCCGCCTCGCCGCGTAACTTGAATTTGAAAGCATCCCGTCAATACGTACACAGTAAAATGTGGTGTGGCTTGTTATATATATCTATAAAAGGGCGAACTGAGTTAATATGTAGTCATTCATAACGTCAACTTCCATGAGTAAAGGAGTAAATAAAACCGCAAAAACTTTAATAAGGGTCAAAAATGTTTAATTGAAGTATAAGGCAACAGGAGTTCTCTGTTAGTAGCGGGATAACGCCTTTGAGTATCCTTTAACTTGCTGCAATATAAAGCCGAAGGAATAGTTTGATTAGCAGATTTCCGTTCTAGGTATGCACCCATGGACGCATTTGAGCACTCTGTAGATAAACTAATTGTGACGTTACCATTATAGTTTGGATCCGGATCGTGAATTCGGGAGTAGAAATCTCTGAATTGGAAGTCGGGATCGGAGGGTAGTGCCGGCGTGTCATCAATATACGGAGAAACGAATTCATAAAATCAACATTTGTTTATCCCTTTTGTTTTCTATCCAATCCAAGTCAAACATTAGAACAACACCAATGCCTCGTATTAAATAAATTTTATAGTGATGATGGCGCAGGAAGTGGTTGTCCAACCAAGTGATTTTAGCATTGGCCTCGAACAGTCGGCCCTTTGTCCGATATGCAATGCAGTGGCCTTTAGATTTGCCTAAAGACGCGGGCTTTGGCTTCAAGGTCAGAGCGCCGCTATTGCTCGAGGCGTTCGATTGCGACAGCCATGACCTTGACCTTCGCTATACGAGTGCAATTTTCATGTATGGGGCTTCCGCCTCGCCGCGCAACTTGTGTTTGAAAGCAACTCGTCAAGACGTACACAGTAAAATGTGGTGTGGCTTGTTATATATATCTATAAAATGGTTAACTGAGTTAACATGTAGTCATTCTTAACGTCAATTTCCATGAGTAAAGGAGTAAATAAAACCGGCAAAAACTTTAATAAAGGTCTAAAATGTTAAATTGAAGTATAAAGCAACAGGAGTTCTCTGTTAGTAGCGGAATAACGCCTTTGAGTATCGTTTAATTTGCTGCAAAATAAAGCCGAAGGAGTTGTTTGATTAGCAGATTTCCGTTCTAGGTATGTACCCATGGAGGCATTTGAGCACTCTGTAGATAAATTAATTGTGACGTTATCATTGTAGTTTGTATCTGGATCGTGTATTTAGGAGTTGGAATATCTGAACTAGACTTCGGGATCGGAAGGTTAGAGCATCATCGTGTCATCAATTTACAGAGAAACGAATTCATAAAATCGACATTTGTTTATCCTTTTTGTTTTCTGTCCAAACTAAAATCAAGCGTTAGAACCTCATCAATGCCGCGTATTAAAAAAATATTATAGTGATGACGGCGCAGGATGTGGTTGCTCCAGCAAGTGACTTTAGCATTGGCCTCGAACAGTCGGCCCTTTATCCGATATGCAATGTCGTGGCCTTTAGATTTGCCTAAACATGCGGGCTTTGGCTTCAAGGTCAGCGCGCCGCTATTGCCCGAGGTCATCGATTGCGGCAGCCATGACCTTGACCTTCGCTGTGGGAGCTTCAGCCTCGCCGCGCAACTTGTGTTTGAAAGCATCTCGTCAAGACGTACACAGTAAAATATAGTGTGGCTTGTTATATATATCTATAAAAGGGTGAACTGAGTTAATATGTAGCCATTCTTAACGTCAATTTCCATGAGTACAGGAGTAAATAAAACGGCAAAAACTCTAATAAATGTCTAAAATGTTAAATTGAAGTATACAGCAATAGGAGTTCTCTATTAGTAGGGGAATAACGCCTTTGAGTATCGTTTAATTTGCTGCAAAATAAAGCCGAAGGGGTTGTTTGATTAGCAGATTTCCGTTCTAGGTATGTACCATGGAGGCATTTGAGCACTCTGTAGATAAAGTAATTGTGACGTTATTATTGTAGTTTGTATCTGGATCGTGTATTTAGGAGTTGGAATGTCTGAACTAGACTTCGGGATCGGAAGGTTAGAGCATCATCGTGTCATCAATTTACAGAGAAACGAATTCATAAAATCGACATTTGTGTATCCTTTTTGTTTTCTGTCCAAACTAAATCAAACGTTAGAACCTCATCAATGCCTCGTATTAAAGAAATATTATTGTGATGACGGCGCAGGATGTGGTTGCTCAAGCAAATGGCTTTAGCATTGGCCTCGAACAGTCGGCCCTTTGTCCGATATGCAATGTCGTGGCCTTTAGATTTGCCTAAACATGCGGGCTTTGGCTTCAAGTTCAGAGCGCCGCTATTGCCCGAGGCGTTAGATTGCGGCAGCCATGACCTTGACCTTCGCTATGGGAGTGCAATTTTCAAGTATGGGGCTTCCGCCTCGACGCGTAACTTGTGTTTGAAAGCATATCGTCACGACGTACACAGTAAAATGTTTTGGGCTTGTTATATATATCTATAAAAGGGTGAACTGAGTTAACATGTAGTCATTCTTAACGTCAATTTCCATGAGTAAAGGAGTAAATAAAACCGTCAAAACTCTAATAAATGTCTAAAATGTTAAGTTGAAGTATAAGGCAACAGGAGTTCTCTGTTAGTAGTGGAATAACGCCTTTGAATACCGTTTAATTTGCTGCAAAATAAAGCCGAAGGAGTAGTTTGATTAGCAGATTTCCGTTCTAGGTATGCACCCATGGTCGCATTTGAGCACTCTGTAGATAAAGTAATTGTGACGTTCTTATTATAGCTTGGATCCGGATCGTGGATTCGGGAGTAGAAATCTCTGAATTGGACGTCGGGATCGGAAGGTAGAGCCGGCGTGTCATCAATTTATGGAGAAACGAATTCATAAAATCAACATTTGTTTATCCCTTTTGCTTTCTATCCAAACCAAGTCAAACGTTAGAACCACATCAATGCCTCATATTAAATAAATTTTATAGTGATGATGGCGCAGGAAGTGGTTGTCCAACCAAGTGACTTTAGCATTGGCCTCGAACAGTCGGCCCTTTGTCCGATATGCAATGCCGTGGCCTTTAGATTTGCCTAAACATGGGGACTTTGGCTTCAAGGTCAGTGCGCCGCTATTGCCCGAGGTCGTCGATTGCGGCAGCCATGACCTTGACCTTCGCTATGGGAGCTTCCGCCTCGCCGCGCAACTTGTGTTTGAAAGCATCTCGTCAAGACGTACACAGTAAAATATAGTGTGGCTTGTTATATATATCTATAAAAGGGTGAACTGAGTTAATATGTAGTCATTCTCAACGTCAATTTCCATGAGTAAATTAGTAAATAAAACCGGCAAAAAACTTTAATAAAGGTCTAAAATGTTAAATTGAAGTATAAAGCAACAGGAGTTCTCTGTTAGTAGCGGAATAACGCCTTTGAGTATCGTTTAACTTACGCAAAATAAAGCCGAAGGGGTTGTTTGATTAGCAGATTTCCGTTCTAGGTATGCACCCATGGACGCATTTGAGCACTCTGTAGATAAACTAATTGTGACGTTACCATTATAGTTTGGATCCGGATCGTGAATTCGGGAGTAGAAATCTCTGAATTGGAAGTCGGGATCGGAGGGTAGTGCCGGCGTGTCATCAATATACGGAGAAACGAATTCATAAAATCAACATTTGTTTATCCCTTTTGTTTTCTATCCAATCCAAGTCAAACATTAGAACAACACCAATGCCTCGTATTAAATAAATTTTATAGTGATGATGGCGCAGGAAGTGGTTGTCCAACCAAGTGATTTTAGCATTGGCCTCGAACAGACGGTCCTTTGTCCGATATGCAATGTCGTGGCCTTTAGATTTGCCTAAAGATGCGGGCTTTGGCTTCAAGGTCAGAGCGCCGCTATTGCCCGAGGCGTTCGATTGCGACAGCCATGACCTTGACCTTCGCTATGGGGGTGCAATTTTCAAGTATGGAGCTTCCGCCTCGCCGCGTAACTTAAATTTGAAAGCATCTCGTCAATACGTACACAGTAAAATGTGGTAAGGCCTGTTATATATATTTATAAAAGGGTGAACTGAATTAACACGTAGTCATTCTCAACGTCAATATCCATGAGTAAAGGAGTAAATAAAACCGGTAAAAACTTTAATAAACGTCTAAAATGTTAAATTGAATTATAAAGCAACAGGAGTTCTCTGTTAGTAGCGGAATAACGCCTTTGAGTATCGTTTAATTTGCTGCAAAATAAAGCCGAAGGAGTAGTTTAATTAGCAGATTTCCGTTCTAGGTTTACACCCATGACGCATTTGAGCACTCCACAGATAAAGTAATTGTGACGTTATTATTGTAGTTTGTATCTGGATCGTGTATTTTGGAGTTGGAATCTCTACTAGGCTTCGGGATCAGAAGGTTAGAGCATCCGCGTGTCATCAACTTACAGAGAAACGAATTCATAAAATCAACAATTGTTTATCCCTTTTGTTTTCTATCCAATCCAAGTCAAACATTAGAACAACACCAATGCCTCGTATTAAATAAATTTTATAGTGATGATGGCGCAGGAAGTGGTTGTCATACCAAGTGATTTTAGCATTGGCCTCGAACAGTCGGCCCTTTGTCCGATATGCAATGTCGTGGCCTTTAGATTTGCCTAAAGATGCGGGCTTTGGCTTCAAGGTCAGAGCGCCGCTATTGCCCGAGGCGTTCGATTGCGACAGCCATGACCTTGACCTTCGCTATGGGGGTGCAATGTTCAAGTATGGAGCTTCCGCCTCGCCGCGTAACTTAAATTTGAAAGCATCTCGTCAATACGTACACAGTAAAATGTGGTAAGGCCTGTTATATATATTTATAAAAGGGTGAACTGAATTAACACGTAGTCATTCTCAACGTCAATATCCATGAGTAAAGGAGTAAATAAAACCGGTAAAAACTTTAATAAACGTCTAAAATGTTAAATTGAATTATAAAGCAACAGGAGTTCTCTGTTAGTAGCGGAATAACGCCTTTGAGTATCGTTTAACTTGCTACAAAATAAAGCCGAAGGAGTAGCTTGATTAGCAGATTTCCGTTCTAGGTATGCACCCATGGGCGCATTTGAGCACTCTGTAGATAAGTAATTGTGACGTTATTATTATAGTTTGGATCCGGATCGTGGATTCGGGAGTAGAAATCTCTGAACTAGACGTCGGGAAGGGAAGGTAGAGCGGGCGTGTCATCAATATACGGAGAAACGAATTCATAAAATCGACATTTGTTTATCCTTTTTGTTTTCTTTCCAAACTAAGTCAAACGTTAGAACCTCATCAATGCCTCGTATTAAAGAAATATTATAGTGATGACGGCGCAGGATGTGGTTGATCCAGCAACTGACTTTAGCATTGGCCTCGAACAGTCGGCCCTTTGTCCGATATGCAATGCCGTGGCCTTTAGATTTGTCTAAACATGCGGCCATTGGCTTCAAGGTCAGAGCGCCGCTATTGCCCGAGGCGTTCGATTGCGACAGCCATGACCTTGACCTTCGCTATGGGAGTGCAATTTTCAAGTATGGGGCTTCCGCCTCGCCGCGTAACTTGTGTTTGAAAGCATATCGTCACGACGTACACAGTAAAATGTTTTGGGCTTGTTATATATATCTATAAAAGGGTGAACTGAGTTAACATGTAGTCATTCTTAACGTCAATTTCAATGAGTAAAGGAGTAAATAAAACCGGCAAAAACTTTAATAAGGGTCTAAAATATTTAATTGAAGTATAAAGCAACAGGAGTTCTCTGTTAGTAGCGGAATAACGCCTTTGAATATCCTTTAACTTGCTGCAATATAAAGCCGAAGGAGTAGTTTGATTAGCAGATTTCCGTTCTAGGTATGCACCCATGGACGCATTTGAACACTCTGTAGATAAAGTAATTGTGACGTTATCATTATAGTTTGGATCCGGATCGTGAATTCGGGAGTAGAAATATCTGAATTGGACGTCGGTATCGGAATGTAGTGCCGTCGTGTTATCAATATACGGAGAAACGAATTCATAAAATCAACATTTGTTTATCCCTTTTGTTTTCTATCCAAACCAAGTCAAACGTTAGAAACACATCAATGCCTCGTATTAAATAAATTTTATAGTGATGATGGCGCAGGAAGTGGTTGTCCAACCAAGTGACTTTAGCATTGGCCTCGAACAGTCGGCCCTTTGTCCGATATGCAATGCCGTGGCCTTTAGATTTGCCTAAACATGGGGACTTTGCCTTCAAGGTCAGAGAGCCGCTTTTGCTGGAGGCGATCGATTGCGGCAGCCATGACCTTGACCTTCGCTATGGGAGCTTCCGCCTCGCCGCGCAACTTGTGTTTGAAAGCATCTCGTCAAGACGTACACAGTAAAATGTGGTGGGCCTGTTATATATATCTATAAAAGGGTGAACTGAGTTAACATGTAGTCATTCTTAACGTCAATTTCCATGAGTAAAGGAGTAAATAAAACCGGCAAAAACTTTAATAAAGGTCTAAAATGTTAAATTGAAGTATAAAGCAACAGGAGTTCTCTGTTAGTAGCGGAATAACGCCTTTGAGTATCGTTTAACTTGCTGCAAAATGAAGCCGAAGGAGTAGTGTGATTAGCAGATTTCCGTTCTAGGTATGTACCCATGGAGGCATTTGAGCACTCTGTAGATAAATTAATTGTGACGTTATCATTGTAGTTTGTAACTGGATCGTGTATTTAGTAGTTGGAATATCTGAACTAGACTTCGGGATCGGAAGGTTAGAGCATCATCGTGTCATCAATTTACAGAGAAACGAATTCATAAAATCGACATTTGTTTATCCTTTTTGTTTTCTGTCCAAACTAAAATCAAGCGTTAGAACCTCATCAATGCCTCGTATTAAAGAAATATTATAGTGATGACGGCGCAGGATGTGGTTGCTCCAGCAAGTGACTTTAGCATTGGCCTCGAACAGTCGGCCCTTTGTCCGATATGCAATGTCGTGGCCTTTAGATTTGCCTAAACATGCGGGCTTTGGCTTCAAGGTCAGGGCGCCGCTATTGCCCGAGGTCATCGATTGCGGCAGCCATGACCTTGACCTTCGCTATGGGAGCTTCAGCCTCGCCGCGCAACTTGTGTTTGAAAGCATCTCGTCAAGACGTACACAGTAAAATATAGTGTGGCTTGTTAAATATATCTATAAAAGGGTGAACTGAGTTAATATGTAGCCATTCTTAACGTCAATTTCCATGAGTACAGGAGTAAATAAAACGGCAAAAACTCTAATAAATGTCTAAAATGTTAAATTGAAGTATATAGCAATAGGAGTTCTCTATTAGTAGGGGAATAACGCCTTTGAGTATCGTTTAATTTGCTGCAAAATAAAGCCGAAGGGGTTGTTTGATTAGCAGATTTCCGTTCTAGGTATGTACCCATGGAGGCATTTGAGCACTCTGTAGATAAAGTAATTGTGACGTTATCATTGTAGTTTGTATCTGGATCGTGCATTTGGGAGTTGGAATATCTGAACTAGACTTCGGGATCGGAAGGTTAGAGCATCATCATGTCATCAATTTACAGAGAAACGAATTCATAAAATCGACATTTGTTTATCCTTTTTGTTTTCTGTCCAAACTAAATCAAACGTTAGAACCTCATCAATGCCTCGTATTAAAGAAATATTATAGTGATGACGGCGCAGGATGTGGTTGCTCCAGCAAATGACTTTAGCATTGGCCTCGAACAGTCGGCCCTTTGTCCGATATGCAATGTCGTGGCCTTTAGATTTGCCTAAACATGCGGGCTTTGGCTTCAAGGTCAGAGCGCCGCTATTGCCCGAGGCGTTAGATTGCGGCAGCCATGACCTTGACCTTCGCTATGGGAGTGCAATTTTCAAGTATGGGGCTTCCGCCTCGCCGCGTAACTTGAATTTGAAAGCATCCCGTCAATACGTACACAGTAAAATGTGGTCTAGCTTGTTATATATATTTACAAAAGGGTGAACTGAATTAACATGTAGTCATTCTCAACGTCAATTTCCATGAGTAAAGGAGTAAATAAAACCGGCAGGAACTCTAATAAATGTCTAAAATGTTAAATTGAAGTATAAAGAAACAGCAGTTCACTGTTAAGAGTGGAATAGCGCATTTGAATATCGTTTAATTTGCTGCAAAATAAAGCCGAAGGAGTAGATTAATTAGCAGATTTCCGTTCTAGGTATGCACCCATGGACGCATTTGAGCACTCTGTAGATAAAGTAATTGTGACGTTATCATTATAGTTTGGATCCGGATCGTGGATTCGGGAGTAGAAATCTCTGAATTGGACGTCGGGATCGGAATGTAGAGCCGGCGTGTCATCAATATACAGAGAAACGAATTCATAAAATCAACATTTGTTTGTCCCTTTTGTTTACTATCCAAACTAAGTCAAACGTTAGAAACACATCAATGCCTCGTATTAAGGAAATATTATAGTGATGACGGCGCAGGATGTGGTTGCTCCAGCAAGTGACTTTAGCCTTGGCCTCGAACAGTCGGCCATTTATCCAATGTGCAATATCATGGCCTTTAGATTTGCGGGCTTTGGCTTCAAGGTCAGAGCGCCGCTATTGCCCTAGGCCATCGGTTGCGGCAGCCATGACCTTGACCTTCGCTACGGGAGTGCAATTTTCAAGTATGGGGCTTCCGCCTCGCCGCGCAACTTGTGTTTGAAAGCATCTCGTCGAGACGTACACAGTAAGATGTGGGTGGTGTGGCTTGTTATATATATCTATAAAAGGGTGAACTGAGTTAACATGTAGTCATTCTTAACGTCAATTTCCATGAGTAAAGGAGTAAATAAAATCGGCAAAAACTTTAATAAAGGTCTAAAATGATAAATTGAAGTATAAAGCAACAGAAGTTCTCTGTTAGTAGCGGAATAACGCCTTTGAGTATCGTTTAACTTGCTGCAATATAAAGCCGAAGGAGTAGTTTGATTAGCAGATTTCCATTCTAGGTATGCACCCATGGACGCATTTGAGCACTCTGTAGATAAAGTAATTGTGACGTTATCATTATAGTTTGAATCCGGATCGTGGATTCGGGAGTAGAAATCACTGAATTGGACGTCGGGATCGGAATGTAGAGCCGGCGTGTCATCAATATACAGAGAAACGAATTCATAAAATCAACATTTGTTTATCCCTTTTGCTTTCTATCCAAACCAAGTCAAAAGTTAGAACCACATCAATGCCTCATATTAAATAAATTTTATAGTGATGATGGCGCAGGAAGTGGTTGTCCAACCAAGTGACTTTAGCATTGGCCTAGTCGGCCCTTTGTCCGATATGCAATGCCGTGGTCTTTAGATTTGCCTAAACATGCGGGCTTTTGTTTCAAGGTCAGAGCGCCGCTATTGCCCGAGGCGATCGATTGCGGCAGCCATGACCTTGAACTTCGCTATGGGAGTGCAATTTTCAAGTATGGGGCTTCCGCCTCGCCGAGCAACTTGTGTTTGAAAGCAACTCGTCAAGACGTACACAGTAAAATGTGGTGTGGCTTGTTATATATATCTATAAAAGGGTGAACTGAGTTAATATGTAGTCATTCATAACGTCAACTTCCATGAGTAAAGGAGTAAATAAAACCGGCAAAAACTTTAATAAAGGTCTAAAATGTTAAATTGAAGTATAAAGCAACAGGAGTTCTCTGTTGGTAGCGAAATAACGTCTTTGAGTATCGTTTAACCTGCTATAAAATAAAGCCGATGGAGTAGTGTGATTCGCAGATTTCCGTTCTAGGTATGCACCCATGACGCATTTGAGCACTCTACAGATAATGTAATTGTGACGTTATCATTGAAGTTTGTATCTGGATCGTGTATTTAGGAGTTGGAATATCTGAACTAGACTTCGGGATCGGAAGGTTAGAGCATCATCGTGTCATCAATTTACAGAGAAACGAATTCATAAAATCAATATTTGTTTAACCCTTTTGTTTTCTATCCAAACCAAGTCAAACGTTAGAAACACATCAATGCCTCGTATTAAGGAAATATTATAGTGATGATGGCGCAAGATGTGGTTGCTCCAGCAAGTGACTTTAGCCTTGGCCTCGAACAGTCGGCCATTTGTCCGATGTGCAATGTCGTGGCCTTTAGATTTGCCTAAACATGCGGGCTTTGGCTTCAAGGTCAGAGCGCCGCTATTGCCCGAGGCGATCGATTGCGACAGCCATGACCTTGACCTTCACTATGGGAGTGCAATTTTCATGTATGGATCTATAAAATGGTTAACTGAGTTAACATGTAGTCATTCTTAACGTCAATTTCCATGAGTAAAGGAGTAAATGAAACCGGCAAAAACTTTAATAAGGGTCTAAAATGTTCAATTGAAGTATAAAGCAACAGGAGTTCTCTGTTAGTAGCGGAATAACGCCTTTGAGTATCGTTTAACTAGCTGCAATATAAAGCCGAAGGAATAGTTTGATTAGCAGATTTCCGTTCTAGGTATGCACCCATGGACGCATTTGAGCACTCTGTAGATAAAGTAATTGTGACGTTATCATTATAGTATGGATCCGGATCGTGGATTCGGCAGTAGAAAACTCTGAACTGGACGTCGGGATCGGAAGGTAGAGCCGGCGTGTCTTCATTTTACGGAGAAACGAAATCATAAAATCGACATTTGTTTATCCTTTTTGTTTTCTGTCCAAACTAAATCAAACGGTAGAACCTCATCAATGCCTCGTATTAAAGAAATATTATAGTGATGACGGCGCAGGATGTGGTTGCACCAGCAAGTGACTTTAGCATTGGCCTAGTCGGCCCTTTGTCCGATATGTAATGTCGTAGCCTTTAGATTTGCCTAAACATGCGGGCTTTGGCTTCAAGGTCAGAGCGCCGCTATTGCCCGAGGCGATAGATTACGACAGTCATGACCTTGACCTTCGCTATGGGAGTGTAATTTTCAAGTATGGGGCTTCCGCCTAGACGCGTAACTTGTGTTTGAAAGCATAGCGTCACGACGTACATAGTAAAATGTGGTGGGCCTGTTATATATATCTATAAAAGGGTGAACTGAGTTAACATGTAGTCATTCTTAACGTCAATTTCCATGAGTAAAGGAGTAAATAAAACCGGCAAAAACTTTAATAAGGGTCTAAAATGTTCAATTGAAGTATAAAGCATCAGGAGTTCTCTGTTAGTAGCGGAATAACGCCTTTGAGTATCGTTTAACTAGCTGCAATATAAAGCCGAAGGAGTAGTTTGATTAGCAGACTTCCGTTCTAGGTATGCACCCATGGACGCATTTGAGCACTCTGTAGATAAAGTAATTGTGACGTTATCATTATAGTATGGATCCGGATCGTGGATTCGGGAGTAGAAAACTCTGAACTGGACGTCGTGATCGGAAGGTAGAGCCGGCGTGTCATCATTTTACGGAGAAACGAAATCATTGAACTGAATTAACACGTAGTCATTCTCAACGTCAATATCCATGAATAAAGGAGTAAATAAAACCGGTAAAAACTTTAATAAACGTCTAAAATGTTTAATTAGCAGATTTCCGTTCTAGGTTTACACCCATGACGCATTTGAGCACTCCACAGATAAAGTAATTGTGACGTTATCATTGTAGTTTGTATCTGGATCGTGTATTTTGGAGTTGAAATCTCTACTAGGCTTCGGGATCGGAAGGTTAGAGCATCGGCGTGTCATCAACTTACAGAGAAACGAATTCATAAAATCAACAATTGTTTATCCCTTTTGTTTTCTATCCAATCCAAGTCAAACATTAGAACAACACCAATGCCTCGTATTAAATAAATTTTATAGTGATGATGGCGCAGGAAGTGGTTGTCCAACCAAGTGATTTTAGCATTGGCCTCGAACAGTCGGCCCTTTGTCCGATATGCACGTGGCCTTTAGATTTGCCTAAAGATGCGGGCTTTGACTTCAAGGTCAGAGAGCCGCTTTTGCCGGGGGCGATCGATTGCGGCAGCCATGACCTTGACCTTCGCTATGGGAGCTTCCGCCTCGCCGCGCAACTTGTGTTTGAAAGCATCTCGTCAAGACGTACACAGTAAAATGTGGTGGGCGTGTTATATATATCTATAAAAGGGTGAACTGAGTTAACATGTAGTCATTCTTAACGTCAATTTCCATGAGTAAAGGAGTAAATAAAACCGTCAAAACTCTAATAAATGTCTAAAATGTTAAGTTGAAGTATAAAGCAACAGGAGTTCTCTGTTAGTAGTGGAATAACGCCTTTGAATACCGTTTAATTTGCTGCAAAATAAAGCCGAAGGAGTAGTTTGATTAGCAGATTTCCGTTCTAGGTATGTACCCATGGAGGCATTTGAGCACTCTGTAGATAAATTAATTGTGACGTTGTCATTGTAGTTTGTATCTGGATCGTGTATTTAGGAGTTGGAATATCTGAACTAGACTTCGGGATCGGAAGGTTAGAGCATCATCGTGTCATCAATTTACAGAGAAACGAATTAATAAAATCGACATTTGTTTATCCTTTTTGTTTTCTGTCCAAACCAAGTCAAACATTAGAACAACACCAATGCCTCGTATTAAATAAATTTTATAGTGATGATGACGCAGAAAGTGGTTGTCCAATCAAGTGATTTTAGCATTGGCCTCGAACAGTCGGCCCTTTGTCCGATATGCAATGCCGTGGCCTTTAGATTTGCCTAAACATGGGGACTTTGGCTTCAAGGTCAGAGAGCCGCTTTTGCCGGAGGCGATCGGTTGCGGCAGACATGACCTTGACCTTCGCTATGGGAGCTTACGCCTCGCCGCGCAACTTGTGTTTGAAAGCATCTCGTCAAGACGTACACAGTAAAATGTGGTGGGCCTGTTATATATATCTATAAAAGGGTGAACTGAGTTAACATGTAGTCATTCTTAACGTCAATTTCCATGAGTAAAGGCGTAAATAAAACCGGCAAAAACTTTAATAAAGGTCTAAAATGTTAAATTGAAGTATATAGCAATAGGAGTTCTCTATTAGTAGCGGAATAACGCCTTTGAGTATCGTTTAACTAGCTGCAATATAAAGCCGAAGGAGTAGTTTGATTAGCAGATTTCCGTTCTAGGTATGTACCCATGGAGGCATTTGAGCACTCTGTAGATAAATTAATTGTGACGTTGTCATTGTAGTTTGTATCTGGATCGTGTATTTAGAAGTTGGAATATCTGAACTAGACTTCGGGATCGGAAGGTTAGAGCATCATCGTGTCATCAATTTACAGAGAAACGAATTCATAAAATCGACATTTGTTTATCCTTTTTGTTTTCTGTCCAAACCAAGTCAAACGTTAGAACCACATCAATGCCTCGTATTAAAGAAATATTATAGTGATGACGGCGCAGGATGTGGTTGCTCCAGCAAATGACTTTAGCATTGGCCTCGAACAGTCGGCCCTTTGTCCGATATGCAATGTCGTGGCCTTTAGATTTGCCTAAACATGCGGGCTTTGGCTTCAAGGTCAGAGCGCCGCTATTGCCCGAGGCGATCGATTGCGGCGGCCATGACCTTGACCTTCGCTATGGGAGTGCAATTTTCAAGTATGGGGCTTCCGCCTCGACGCGTAACTTGTGTTTGAAAGCATATCGTCACGACGTACACAGTAAAATGTGCTGGGCTTGTTATATATATCTATAAAAGGGTGAACCGAGTTAACATGTAGTCATTCTTAACGTCAGTTTCCATGAGTAAAGGAGTAAATAAAACCGGCAAAAACTCTAATAAATGTCTAAAATGTTAAGTTGAAGTATAAAGCAACAGGAGTTCTCTGTTAGTAGTGGAATAACGCCTTTGAGTATCGTTTAATTTGCTGCAAAATAAAGCCGAAGGAGTAGTTTAATTAGCAGATTTCCGTTCTAGGATTGCACCCATGACGCATTTGAGCACTCTGCAGGTAAAGTAATTGTGACGTTATCATTGTAGTTTGTATCTGGATCGTGTATTTTGTAGTTGGAATCTCTACTAGGCTTCGGGACCGGAAGGTTAGAGCATCGGCGTGTCATCAATTTACAGAGAAACGAATTCCTAAAATCAACAATTGTTTATCCCTTTTGTTTTCTATCCAATCCAAGTCAAACATTAGAACAACACCAATGCCTCGTATTAAATAAATTTTATAGTGATGATGGCGCAGGAAGTGGTTGTCCAACCAAGTGATTTTAGCATTGGCCTCGAACAGTCGGCCCTTTGTCCGATATGCAATGTCGTGGCCTTTAGATTTGCCTAAAGATGCGGGCTTTGGCTTCAAGGTCAGAGCGCCGCTATTGCCCGAGGCGTTCGATTGCGACAGCCATGACCTTGACCTTCGCTATGGGAGTGCAATTTACAAGTATGGAGCTTCCGCCTCGCCGCGTAACATAAATTTGATAGCATCTCGTCAATACGTACACAGTAAAATGTGGTATGGCTTGTTATACTGAATTAACATGTAGTCATTCTTAACGTCAATTTCCATGAGTAAAGGAGTAAATAAAACCGGCAACATCTCTAATAAATATCTAAAATGTTAAATTGAAGTATAAAGCAATAGGAGTTCTCTGTTAGTAGTGGAATAACGCCTTTGAGTATCGTTTAATTTGCTGCAAAATAAAGCCGAAGGAGTTGTTTGATTAGCAGATTTCCGTTCTAGGTATGTACCCATGGAGGCATTTGAGCACTCTGTAGATAAATTAATTGTGACGTTATCATTGTAGTTTGTATCTGGATCGTGTATTTTGGAGTTGGCATCTCTACTAGGCTTCGGCATCGGAAGGTTAGAGCATCGGCGTGTCATCAATTTACAGAGAAACGAATTCATAAAATCAACAATTGTTTATCCCTTTTGTTTTCTATCCAATCCAAGTCAAACATTAGAACAACAGCAATGCCTCGTATTAAATAAATTTTATAGTGATGATGGCGCAGGAAGTGGTTGTCCAATCAAGTGATTTTAGCATTGGCCTCGAACAGTCGGCCCTTTGTCCGATATGCATAAGTCAAACTTTAGAACCTCATCAATGACTCGTATTAAAGAAATATTATAGTGATGACGGCGCAGGATGTGGTTGATCCAGCAACTGACTTTAGCCTTGGCATCGAATAGTCGGCCATTTGTCCGATGTGCAATGTCGTGGCCTTTAGATTTGCCCAAACATGCGGGCCTTGGCTTCAAGGTCAGAGCGCCGCTATTGCCCGAGGCGATCGATTGCGGCAGCCATGACCTTGACCTTCGCTATGGGAGTGCAATTTTCAAGTATGGGGCTTCCGCCTCGCCGCGTAACTTGTGTTTGAAAGCATCTCGTCACGACGTACGCTGTAAAATGTGGTGCGGCTTGTTATATATATTTATAAAAGGGTGAACTGAATTAATATGTAGTCATTCTCAACGTCAATTTCCATGAGTAAAGGAGTAAATAAAACCGGCAAAAACTTTAATAAGGGTCTAAAATGTTCAATTGAAGTATAAAGCAACAGCAGTTCTCTGTTAGTAACGGAATAACGCCTTTGAGTATCGATTAACTAGCTGCAATATAAAGCCGAAGGAGTAGTGTGATTAGCAAATTTCCGTTCTAAGCATGCACCCATGGGCGCATTTGAGCACTCTGTAAATAAGTAATTGTGACGTTATTATTATAGTTTGGATCCGGATCGTGGATTCGGGAGTAGAAATCTCTGAACTAGACGTCGGGAAGGGAAGGTAGAGCGGGCGTGTCATCAATTTACGGAGAAACGATTTCATAAAATCGACATTTGTTTATCCTTTTTGTTTTCTATCCAAACTAAGTCAAACGTTAGAACCTCATCAATGCCTCGTATTAAATAAATTTTATAGTGATGATGGCTCAGGAAGTGGTTGTCCAACCAAGTGACTTTAGCATTGGCCTCCAACAGTCGGCCCTTTGTCCGATATGCAATGTCGTGGCCTTTAGATTTGCCTAAACATGCGGGATTTGGCTTCAAGGTCAGTGCGCCGCTATTGCCCGAGGTCATCGATTGCGGCAGCCATGACTTTGACCTTCGCTATGGGAGCTTCCTCCTCGCCGCGCAACTTGTGTTTGAAAGCATCTCGTCAAGACGTACACAGTAAAATATAGTGTGGCTTGTTATATATATCTATAAAATGGTTAACTGAGTTAACATGTAGTCATTCTTAACGTCAATTTCCATGAGTAAAGGAGTAAATAAAACCGGCAAAAACTTTAGTAAAGGTCTAAAATGTTAAATTGAAGTATAAAGCAACAGGAGTTCTCTGTTAGTAGCGGAATAACGCCTTTGAGTATCGTTTAATTTGCTGAAAAATAAAGCCGAAGGAGTTGTTTGATTAGCAGATTTCCGTTCTAGGTATGTACCCATGGAGGCATTTGAGCACTCTGTAGATAAATTAATTGTGACGTTATCATTGTAGTTTGTATCTGGATCGTGTATTTAGGAGTTGGAATATCTGAACTAGACTTCGGGATCGGAAGGTTAGAGCATCATCGTGTCATCAATTTACAGAGAAACGAATTCATAAAATCGACATTTGTTTATCCTTATTGTTTTCTGTCCAAACTAAAATCAAGCGTTAGAACCTCATCAATGCCGCGTATTAAAGAAATATTATAGTGATGACGGCGCAGGATGTGGTTGCTCCAGCAAGTGACTTTAGCATTGGCCTCGAACAGTCGGCCCTTTATGCGATATGCAATGTCGTGGCCTTTAGATTTGCCTAAACATGCGGGCTTTGGCTTCAAGGTCAGTGCGCCGCTATTGCCCGAGGTCATCGATTGCGGCAGCCATGACCTTGACCTTCGCTGTGGGAGCTTCAGCCTCGCCGCGCAACTTGTGTTTGAAAGCATCTCGTCAAGACGTACACAGTAAAATATAGTGTGGCTTGTTATATATATCTATAAAAGGGTGAACTGAGTTAATATGTAGCCATTCTTAACGTCAATTTCCATGAGTACAGGAGTAAATAAAACGGCAAAAACTCTAATAAATGTCTAAAATGTTAAATTGAAGTATATAGCAATAGGAGTTCTCTGTTAGTAGGGGAATAGCGCCTTTGAGTATCGTTTAATTTGCTGCAAAATAAAGCCGAAGGGGTTGTTTGATTAGCAGATTTCCGTTCTAGGTATGTACCCATGGAGGCATTTGAGCACTCTGTAGATAAAGTAATTGTGACGTTATCATTGTAGTTTGTATCTGGATCGTGTATTTAGGAGTTGGAATATCTGAACTAGACTTCGGGATCGGAAGGTTAGAGCATCATCGTGTCATCTATTTACAGAGAAACGAATTCATAAAATCAACATTTGTTTATCCCTTTTGTCTTCTATCCAAACCAAGTCAAACGTTAGAAACACATCAATGCCTCGTATTAAGGAAATATTATAGTGATGACGGCGCAGGATGTGGTTGCTCCAGCAAGTGACTTTAGCCTTGGCCTCGAACAGTCGGCCATTTGTCCGATGTGCAATGTCGTGGCCTTTAGATTTGCCTAAACATGCGGGCTTTGGCTTCAAGGTCAGAGCGCCGCTATTGTCCGAGGCGATCGATTGCTACAGCCATGACCTTGACCTTCGCTATGGGAGTGCAATTTTCAAGCATGGAGTTTCCGCCTCGCCGCGTAACTTGAATTTGAAAGCATCCCGTCAATACGTACACAGTAAAATGTGGTGTGGCTTGTTATATATATCTATAAAAGGGCGAACTGAGTTAATATGTAGTCATTCATAACGTCAACTTCCATGAGTAAAGGAGTAAATAAAACCGGCAAAACCTTTAGTAAAGGTCTAAAATGTTAAATTGAAGTATAAAGCAACAGGAGTTCTCTGTTAGTAGCGGAATAACGCCTTTGAGTATCGTTTAACTTGCTGCAAAATAAAGCCGAAGGAGTAGTGTGATTAGCAGATTTCCGTTCTAGGTATGCACCCATGACGCATTTAAGCACTCTACAGATAATGTAATTGTGACGTTATCATTGTAGTTTGTATCTGGATCGTGTATTTAGGAGTTGGAATATCTGTACTAGACTTCGGGATCGGAAGGTTAGAGCATCATCGTGTCATCAATTTACAGAGAACCGAATTCATAAAATCAACATTTGTTTATCCCTTTTGTTTTCTATCCAAACCAAGTCAAACGTTAGGAACACATCAATGCCTCGTAATAAATTAATTTTATAGTGATGATGGCGCAGGAAGTGGTTGTCCAACCAAGTGACTTTAGCATTGGCCTCGAACAGTCGGCCCTTTGTCCGATATGCAATGTCGTGACCTTTAGACTTGCCTAAACATGCGGGCTTTGGCTTCAAGGTCAGCGCGCCGCTATTGCCCGAGGTCATCGATTGCGGCAGCCATGACCTTGACCTTCGCTATGGGAGCTTCCGCCTCGCCGCGCAACTTGTGTTTGAAAGCATCTCGTCAAGACGTACACAGTAAAATGTAGTGTGGCTTGTTATATATATATCTATAAAAGGGTGAACTAGTTTGTATCTGGGAGTTGTAATCTCTGAACTAGACTTCGGGATCGGAAGGTTAGAGCATCGGCGTGTCATCAATTTAGAGAGAAACGAATTCATAAAATCGACATTTGTTTATCCTTTTTGTTTTCTATCCAAACTAAGTCAAACGTTAGAACCTCATCAATGCCTCGTATTAAAGAAATATTATAGTGATGACGGCGCAGGATGTGGTTGCTCCAGCAAGTGACTTTAGCCTTGTCATCGAATAGTCGGCCATTTGTCCGATGTGCAATGCCGTGGCCTTTAGATTTGCCTAAACATGCGGGATATGGCTTCAAGGTCAGAGCGCCGCTATTGCCCGAGGCCTTCGATTGCGACAGCCATGACCTTGACCTTCGCTAAGGGAGTGCAATTTTCAAGTATGGGGCTTCCGCCTCGCCGCGTAACTTGTGTTTGAAAGCATATCGTCACGACGTACACAGTAAAATATTTTGGGCTTGTTATATATATCTATAAAAGGGTGAACTGAGTTAACGTGTAGTCATTCTTAACGTCAATTTCCATGAGTAAAGGAGTAAATAAAACCGGCAAAAACTTTAATAAAGGTCTAAAATGTTAAATTGAAGTATAAAGCAACAGGAGTTCTCTGTTAGTAGCGGAATAACGCCTTTGAGTATCGTTTAATTTTCTGCAATATAAAGCCGAAGGAGTAGTGTGATTAGCAAATTTCCGTTCTAGGTATGTACCCATGGAGGCATTTGAGCACTCTGTAGATAAAGTAATTGTGACGTTATCATTGTAGTTTGTATCTGGATCGTGTATTTAGGAGTTGGAATATCTGAACTAGACTTCGGGATCGGAAGGTTAGAGCATCATCGTGACATCAATTTACAGAGAAACGAATTCATAAAATTGACATTTGTTTATTCTTTTTGTTTTCTGTCCAAACTAAATCAAACGTTAGAACCTCATCAATGCCTCGTATTAAAGAAATATTATAGTGATGACGGCGCAGGATGTGGTTGCTCCAGCAAATGACTTTAGCATTGGCCTCGAACCGTCGGCCCTTTGTCCGATATGTCCGATATGGCCTTTAGATTTGCCTAAACATGCGGGCTTTGGCTTCAAGGTCAGAGCGCCGCTATTGCCCGAGGCGATAGATTGCGGCAGCCATGACCTTGACCTTCGCTATGGGAGTGCAATTTTCAAGTATGGGGCTTCCGCCTCGACGCGTAACTTGTGTTTGAAAGCATATCGTCACGACGTACACAGTAAAATGTTTTGGGCTTGTTATATATATCTATAAAAGGGTGAACTGAGTTAACATGTAGTCATTCTTAACGTCAATTTCCATGAGTAAAGGAGTAAATAAAACCGTCAAAACTCTAATAAATGTCTAAAATGTTAAGTTGAAGTATAAAGCAACAGGAGTTCTCTGTTAGTAGTGGAATAACGCCTTTGAATAATGTTTAATTTGCAGCAAAATAAAGCCGAAGGAGTAGTTTGATTAGCAGATTTCCGTTCTAGGTATGCACCCATGGTCGCATTTGAGCACTCTGTAGATAAAGTAATTGTGACGTTCTTATTATAGCTTGGTTCCGGATCGTGGATTCGGGAGTAGAAATCTCTGAATTGAACGTCGGGATCGGAAGGTTAGAGCATCGGCGTGTCATCAATTTACGGAGAAACGAATTCATAAAATCGACATTTGTTTATCCCTTTTGTTTTCTATCCAAACCAAGTCAAACGCTAGAAACACATCAATGACTCGTATTATATAAATTTTATAGTGATGATGGCGCAGGAAGTGGTTGTCCAACCAAGTGACTTTAGCATTGGCCTCGAACAGTCGGCCCCTTGTCCGATATGCAACGTCGTGACCTTTAGATTTGCCTAAACATGCGGGATATGGCTTCAAGGTCAGAGCGCCGCTATTGCCCGAGGCGTTCGATTGCGACAGCCATGACCTTGACCTTCGCTATGGGAGTGCAATTTTCACGTATGGAGCTTCCGCCTCGCCGCGTAACTTAAATTTGAAAGCATCTCGTCAATACGTACACAGTAAAATGTGGTAAGGCTTGTTATATATATTTATAAAAGGGTGAAATGAATTAACACGTAGTCATTCTCAACGTCAATATCCATGAGTAAAGGAGTAAATAAAACCGGTAAAAACTTTAATAAACGTCTAAAATGTTAAATTGAATTATAAAGCAACAGGAGTTCTCTGTTAGTAGCGGAATAACGCCTTTGAGTATCGTTTAACTTGCTACAAAATAAAGCCGATGGAGTAGCTTGATTAGCAGATTTCCGTTCTAGGTATGCACCCATGGGCGCATTTGAGCACTCTGTAGATAAGTAATTGTGACGTTATTATTATAGTTTGGATCCAGATCGTGGATTCGGGAGTAGAAATCTCTGAACTAGACGTCGGGAAGGGAAGGTAGAGCGGGCGTGTCATCAATTTACGGAGAAACGAATTCATAAAATCGACATTTGTTTATCCTTTTTGTTTTCTATCCAAACTAAGTCAAACGTTAGAACCTCATCAATGCCTCGTATTAAAGAAATATTATAGTGATGACGGCGCAGGATGTGGTTGCTCCAGCAAGTGACTTTAGCCTTGTCATCGAATAGTCGGCCATTTGTCCGATGTGCAATGCCGTGGCCTTTAGATTTGCCTAAACATGCGGGATATGGCTTCAAGGTCAGAGCGCCGCTATTGCCCGAGGCCTTCGATTGCGACAGCCATGACCTTGACCTTCGCTATGGGAGTGCAATGTTCAAGTATGGAACTTCCGCCTCGCCGCGCAACTTGTGTTCGAAAGCATCTCATCAAGACGTACACAGAAAAATGTGGTGTGGCTTGTTATATATATCTATAAAATGGTTAACTGAGTTAACATGTAGTCATTCTTAACGTCAATTTCCATGAGTAAAGGAGTAAATAAAACCGGCAAAAACTCTAATAAATGTCTAAAATGTTAAATTGAAGTATATAGCAATAGGAGTTCTCTATTAGTAGGGGAATAACGCCTTTGAGTATCGTTTAATTTGCTGCAAAATAAAGCCGAAGGAGTTGTTTGATTAGCAGATTTCCGTTCTAGGTATGTACCCATGGAGGCATTTGAGCACTCTGTAGATAAATTAATTGTGACGTTATCATTGTAGTTTGTATCTGGATCGTGTATTTAGGAGTTGGAATATCTGAACTAGACTTCGGGATCGGAAGGTTAGAGCATCATCGTGTCATCAATTTACAGAGAAACGAATTCATAAAATCGACATTTGTTTATCCTTTTTGTTTTCTGTCCAAACTAAAATCAAGCGTTAGAACCTCATCAATGCCGCGTATTAAAGAAATATTATAGTGATGACGGCGCAGGATGTGGTTGCTCAAGCAAATGGCTTTAGCATTGGCCTCGAACAGTCGGCCCTTTGTCCGATATGCAATGTCGTGGCCTTTAGATTTGCCTAAACATGCGGGCTTTGGCTTCAAGTTCAGAGCGCCGCTATTGTCCGAGGCGATCGATTGCGACAGCCATGACCTTGACCTTCGCTATGGGAGTGCAATGTTCAAGTATGGAGCTTCCGCCTCGCCGCGCAACTTGTGTTTGAAAGCATCTCGTCAAGACGTACACAGTAAAATATAGTGTGGCTTGTTATATATATCTATAAAAGGGTGAACTGAGTTAACATGTAGTCATTCTTAACGTCAATTTCCATGAGTAAAGGAGTAAATAAAACCGGCAAAAACTCTAATAAATGTCTAAAATGTTAAATTGAAGTATATAGCAATAGGAGTTCTCTATTAGTAGGGGAATAACGCCTTTGAGTATCGTTTAATTTGCTGCAAAATAAAGCCGAAGGGGTTGTTTGATTAGCAGATTTCCGTTCTAGGTATGTACCCATGGAGGCATTTGAGCACTCTGTAGATAAAGTAATTGTGACGTTATTATTGTAGTTTGCATCTGGATCGTGTATTTAGGAGTTGGAATATCTGAACTAGACTTCGGGATCGGAAGGTTAGAGCATCATCGTGTCATCAATTTACAGAGAAACGAATTCATAAAATCGACATTTGTTTATCCTTTTTGTTTTCTGTCCAAACTAAATCAAACGTTAGAACCTCATCAATGCCTCGTATTAAATAAATTTTATAGTGATGATGGTGCAGGAAGTGGTTGTCCAACCAAGTGACTTTAGCATTGGCCTCGAACAGTCGGCCCTTTGTCCGATATGCAATGACGTGGCCTTTAGATTTGCCTAAAGATGCGGGCTTTGGCTTCAAGGTCAGAGCGCCGCTATTGCCCTAGTCCATCAGTTGCGGCAGCCATGACCTTGACCTTCGCTACGGGAGTGCAATTTTCAAGTATGGGGCTTCCGCCTCGCCGCGCAACTTGTGTTTGAAAGCATCTCGTCGAGACGTACACAGTAAGATGTGGGTGGTGTGGCTTGTTATATATATCTATAAAAGGGTGAACTGAGTTAACATGTAGTCATTCTTAACGTCAATTTCCATGAGTAAAGGAGTAAATAAAACCGGCAAAAACTTTAATAAAGGTCTAAAATGATAAATTGAAGTATAAAGCAACAGGAGTTCTCTGTTAGTAGCGGAATAACGCCTTTGAGTATCGTTTAACATGCTGCAAAGTAAAGCCGAAGGAGTAGTGTGATTAGCAGATTTCCGTTCTAGGTAATTACCCATGGAGGCATTTGAGCACTCTGTAGATAAATTAATTGTGACGTTATCATTGTAGTTTGTAACTGGATCGTGTATTTAGGAGTTGGAATATCTGAACTAGACTTCGGGATCGGAAGGTTAGAGCATCATCGTGTCATCAATTTTCAGAGAAACGAATTCATAAAATCGACATTTGTTTATCCTTTTTGTTTTCTATCCAAACTAAGTCAAACGTTAGAACCTCATCAATGCCTCGTATTAAAGAAATATTATAGTGATGACGGCGCAGGATGTGGTTGATCCAGCAAGTGACTTTAGCCTTGGCATCGAATAGTCGGCCATTTGTCCGATGTGCAATGTCGTGGCCTTTAGATTTACCTAAACATGCGGGCTTTGGCTTCAAGGTCAGAGCGCCGCTATTGCCCGAGGCGTTCGATTGCGACAGCCATGACCTTGACCTTCGCTATGGGAGTGCAATTTTCAAGTATGGGGCTTCCGCCTCGCCGCGTAACTTGTGTTTGAAAGCATATCGTCACGACGTACACAGTAAAATGTGGTATGGCTTGTTATACTGAATTAACGTAAACATGCGGGCCTTGGCTTCAAAGTCAGTGCGCTGCTATTGTCCGAGGTCATCGATCGCGGCAGCCATGAGCTTGACCTTTGCTATGGGAGCTTCCGCCTCGCCGCGCAACTTGTGTTTGAAAGCATCTCGTCAATACGTACACAGTAAAATGTGGTGTGGCTTGTTATACTGAATTAACATGTAGTCATTCTTAACGTCAATTTCCATGAGTAAAGGAGTAAATAAAACCGGCAACATCTCTAATAAATATCTAAAATGTTAAATTGAAGTATAAAGCAACAGGAGTTTTCTGTTAGAAGCAGAATAACGCCTTTGAGTATCGTTTAACTTGCTGGAAAATAAAGCCGAAGGAGCAGTTTAATTAGCAGATTTCCGTTCTAGGAGCTTCCGCCTCGCCGCGCAACTTGTGTTTGAAAGCATCTCGTCAATACGTACACAGTAAAATGTGGTGTGGCTTGTTATACTGAATTAACATGTAGTCATTCTTAACGTCAATTTCCATGAGTAAAGGAGTAAATAAAACCGGCAACATCTCTAATAAATATCTAAAATGTTAAATTGAAGTATAAAGCAACAGGAGTTTTCTGTTAGAAGCAGAATAACGCCTTTGAGTATCGTTTAACTTGCTGGAAAATAAAGCCGAAGGAGCAGTTTAATTAGCAGATTTCCGTTCTAGGTTTGCACCCCTGACTCATTTGAGCACTCTACAGATAAAGTAATTGTGACGTTATCATTGTAGTTTGTATCTGGATCGTGCATTTGGGAGTTGAAATATCTGAACTAGACTTCGGGATCGCAAGGTTAGAGCATCATCGTGTCATCAATTTACAGAGAAACGAATTCATAAAATCAACATTTGTTTATCCCTTTTGTTTACTATCCAAACCAAGTCAAACGTTAGAAAGACATCAATGCCTCGTATTAAATAAATATTATAGTGATGACGGCGCAGGATGTGGTTGCTCCAGCAAGTGACTTTAGCCTTGGCCTCGAGCAGTCGGCTATTTGTCCGATGTGCAATGTCGTGGCCTTTAAATTTGCCTAAACATGCGGGCTTTGGCTACAAGGTCAGAGCGCCGCTATTGCCCGAGGCGAACGATTGCGACAGTCATGACCTTGACCTTCGCTACGGGAGTGCAATTTTCAAGTATGGGGCTTCCGCCTCGCCGCGTAACTTGTGTTTGAAAGCATCTCGTCACGACGTACACAGTAAAATGTGGTGTGGCTTGTTATATATATCTATAAATGGGTGAACTGAGTTAACATGTAGTCATTCTTAACGTCAATTTCCATGAGTAAAGGAATAAATAAAACCGGCAGAAACTCCAATAAATGTCTAAAATATTAAATTGAAGTATATAGCAACAGGAGTTCTCTGTTAGTAGCGGAATAACGCCTTTGAGTATCGTTTAACTTGCTGCAAAATAAAGCCGAAGGAGTAGTTTGATTAGCAAATTTCCGTTCTAGATTTGCACCCATGACGCATTTGAGCACTCTACAGATAAAGTAATTGTGACGTTATCATTGTAGTTTGTATCTGGATCGTGTATTGTGGAGTTGGAATCTCTGCACTAGACTTCGGGATCGGAAGGTTAGAGCATCGGCGTGTTATCAATTTACAGAGAAACGAATTCATAAAATCAACATTTGCTTATCCCTTTCGCTTTCTATCCAAACCAAGTCAAACGTTAGAACCACATCAATGCCTCGTATTAAATAAATTTTATAGTGATGATGGCGCAGGAAGTGGTTGTCCAATCAAGTGATTTTAGCATTGGCCTCGAACAGTCGGCCCTTTGTCCGATATGCAATGTCGTGGCCTTTAGATTTGCCTAAAGATGCGGGCTTTGGCTTCAAGGTCAGAGCGCCGCTATTGCCCGAGGCGTTCGATTGCGACAGCCATGACCTTGACCTTCGCTATGGGAGTGCAATTTTCAAGTATGGGGCTTCCGCCTCGCCGCGTAACTTGTGTTTGAAAGCATCTCGTCAAGACGTACACAGTAAAATGTGGTGTGACTTGTTATATATATTTATAAAAGGGTGAACTGAATTAACATGTAGTCATTCTCAACGTCAATTTACATGGGTAAAGGAGTAAATAATACCGGCAAAAACTTTAATCGAGGTCTAAAATGTTTAAATCAAGTATAAAGCAACAGGAGTTCTCCGTTAGTAGCGGAATAACGCCTTTGAGTATCGTTTAACTTGCTGCAAAATAAAGCCGAAGGAGTAGTTTGATTAGCACATTTCCGTTCTAGGCATGCACCCATGGACGCATTTGAGCACTCTGTAGATAAGTAATTGTGACGTTATTATTATAGTTTGGATCCGGATCGTGGATTCGGGAGTAGAAATCTATGAACTAGACGTCGGGAAGGGAAGGTAGAGCGGGCGTGTCATCAATTTACGGAGAAACGAATTCATAAAATCGACATTTGTTTATCCTTTTTGTTTTCTATCCAAACTAAGTCAAACGTTAGAACCTCATCAATGCCTCGTATTAAAGAAATATTATAGTGATGACGGCGCAGGAAGTGGTTGTCCAACCAAGTGACTTTAGCATTGGCCTAGTCGGCCCTTTGTCCGATATGCAATGCCGTGGCCTTTAGGTTTGCCTAAACATGCGGGCTTTGGTTTCAAGGTCAGAGCGCCGCTATTGCCCGAGGCGATCGATTGCGGCAGCCATGGCCTTGACCTTCGCTATGGGAGTGCAATTTTCATGTATGGGGCTTCCGCCTCGCCGCGCAACTTGTGTTTGAAAGCAACTCGTCAAGACGTACACAATAAAATGTGGTGTGGCTTGTTATATATATCTATAAAATGGTTAACTGAGTTAACATGTAGTCATTCTTAACGTCAATTTCCATGAGTAAAGGAGTAAATAAAACCGGCAAAAACTTTAATAAGTGTCTAAAATGTTCAATTGAAGTATAATGCAACAGGAGTTCTCTGTTAGTAGCGGAATAACGCCTTTGAGTATCGTTTAACTAGCTGCAATGTAAAGCCGAAGGAGTAGTTTGATTAGCAGATTTCCATTCTAGGTATGCACCCATGGACGCATTTGAGCACTCTGTAGATAAAGTAATTGTGACGTTATCATTATAGTATGGATCCAGATCGTGGATTCGGGAGTAGAAAACTCTGAACTGGACGTCGGGATCGGAAGGTAGAGCCGGCGTGTCTTCATTTTACGGAGAAACGAAATCATAAAATCGACATTTGTTTATCCTTTTTGTTTTCTGTCCAAACTAAATCAAACGTTAGAACCTCATCAATGCCCCGTATTAAAGAAATATTATAGTGATGACGGCGCAGGATGTGGTTGCTCCAGCAAGTGACTTTAGCATTGGCCTAGTCGGCCCTTTGTCCGATATGTAATGTCGTAGCCTTTAGATTTGCCTAAACATGCGGGCTTTGGCTTCAAGGTCAGAGCGCCGCTATTGCCCGAGGCGATAGATTACGACAGTCATGACCTTGACCTTCGCTATGGGAGTGTAATTTTCAAGTATGGGGCTTCCGCCTCGACGCGTAACTTGTGTTTGAGAGCATATCGTCACGACGTACACAGTAAAATGTGGTGGGCCTGTTATATATATCTATAAAAGGGTGAACTGAGTTAACACGTAGTCATTCTTAACGTCAATTTCCATGAGTAAAGGAGTAAATAAAACCGGCAAAAACTTTAATGAAGGTCTAAAATGTTAAATTGAAGTATAAAGCAACAGGAGTTCTCTGTTAGTAGCGGAATAACGCCTTTGAGTATCGTTTAACTTGCTGCAAAATAAAGCCGAAGGAGTAGTGTGATTAGCAGATTTCCGTTCTAGGTTTACACCCATGACGCATTTGAGCACTCCACAGATAAAGTAATTGTGACGTTATCATTGTAGTTTGTATCTGGATCGTGTATTTTGGAGTTGGAATCTCTACTAGGCTTCGGGATCGGAAGGTTAGAGCATCGGCGTGTCATCAACTTACAGAGAAACGAATTCATAAAATCAACAATTGTTTATCCCTTTTGTTTTCTATCCAATCCAAGTCAAACATTAGAACAACACCAATGCCTCGTATTAAATAAATTTTATAGTGATGATGGCGCAGGAAGTGGTTGTCCAACCAAGTGATTTTAGCATTGGCCTCGAACAGTCGGCCCTTTGTCCGATATGCAATGTCGTGGCCTTTAGATTTGCCTAAAGATGCGGGCTTTGGCTTCAAGGTCAGAGCGCCGCTATTGCCCGAGGCGTTCGATTGCGACAGCCATGACCTTGACCTTCGCTATGGGAGTGCAATTTTCAAGTATGGAGCTTCCGCCTCGCCGCGTAACTTAAATTTGAAAGCATCTCGTCAATACGTACACAGTAAAATGTGGTAAGGCCTGTTATATATATTTATAAAAGGGTGAACTGAATTAACACGTAGTCATTCTCAACGTCAATATCCATGAGTAAAGGAGTAAATAAAACCGGTAAAAACTTTAATAAACGTCTAAAATGTTAAATTGAATTATAAAGCAACAGGAGTTCTCTGTTAGTAGCGGAATAACGCCTTTGAGTATCGTTTAACTTGCTACAAAATAAAGCCGAAGGAGTAGCTTGATTATCAGATTTCCGTTCTAGGTATGCACCCATGGGCGCATTTGAGCACTCTGTAGATAAGTAATTGTGACGTTATTATTATAGTTTGGATCCGGATCGTGGATTCGGGAGTAGAAATCTCTGAACTAGACGTCGGGAAGGGAAGGTAGAGCGGGCGTGTCATCAATATACGGAGAAACGAATTCATAAAATCGACATTTGTTTATCCTTTTTGTTTTCTTTCCAAACTAAGTCAAACGTTAGGACCTCAACAATGCCTCGTATTAAAGAAATATTATAGTGATGACGGCGCAGGATGTGGTTGATCCAGCAACTGACTTTAGCCTTGGCATCGAATAGTCGGCCATTTGTCCGATGTGCAATGTCGTGGCCTTTACATTTGCCTAAACATGCGGGCTTTGGCTTCAAGGTCAGAGCGCCGCTATTGCCCGAGGCGATCGATTGCGGCAGCCATGACCTTGACCTTCGCTATGGGAGTGTAATTTTCAAGTATGGGGCTTCCTCCTCGCCGCGTAACTTGTGTTTGAAAGCATCTCGTCACGACGTACGCTGTAAAATGTGGTGCGGCTTGTTATATATATTTATAAAAGGGTGAACTGAATTAATATGTAGTCATTCTCAACGTCAATTTCCATGAGTAAAGGAGTAAATAAAACCGGCAAAAACTTTAATAAGGGTCTAAAATGTTCAATTGAAGTATAAAGCAACAGGAGTTCTCTGTTAGTAGCGGAATAACGCCTTTGAGTATCGTTTAACTAGCTGCAATATAAAGCCGAAGGAGTAGTGTGATTAGCAAATTTCCGTTCTAGGCATGCACCCATGGACGCATTTGAGCACTCTGTAGATAAGTAATTGTGACGTTATTATTATAGTTTGGATCCGGATCGTGGATTCGGGAGTAGAAATCTCTGAACTAGACGTCGGGAAGGGAAGGTAGAGCGGGCGTGTCATCAATTTACGGAGAAACGAATTCATAAAATCGACATTTGTTTATCCTTTTTGTTTTCTATCCAAACTAAGTCAAACGTTAGAACCTCATCAATGCCTCGTATTAAAGAAATATTACAGTGATGACGGCGCAGGAAGTGGTTGTCCAACCAAGTGACTTTAGCATTGGCCTAGTCGGCCCTTTGTCCGATATGCAATGCCGTGGCATTTAGGTTTGCCTAAACATGCGGGCTTTGGTTTCAAGGTCAGAGCGCCGCTATTGCCCGAGGCGATAGATTACGACAGTCATGACCTTGACCTTCGCTATGGGAGTGTAATTTTCAAGTATGGGGCTTCCGCCTCGACGCGTAACTTGTGTTTGAAAGCATATCGTCACGACGTACACAGTAAAATGTGGTGGGCCTGTTATATATATCTATAAAAGGGTGAACTGAGTTAACATGTAGTCATTCTTAACGTCAATTTCCATGAGTAAAGGAGTAAATAAAACCGGCAAAAACTTTAATAAGGGTCTAAAATGTTAAATTGAAGTATAAAGCAACAGGAGTTCTCTGTTAGTAGCGGAATAACGCCTTTGAGTATCGTTTAACTTGCTGCAAAATAAAGCCGAAGGAGTAGTGTGATTAGCAGATTTCCGTTCTAGGTATGCACCCATGACGCATTTAAGCACTCTACAGATAATGTAATTGTGACGTTATCATTGTAGTTTGTATCTGGATCGTGTATTTAGGAGTTGGAATATCTGAACTAGACTTCGGGATCGGAAGGTTAGAGCATCATCGTGTCATCAATTTACAGAGAACCGAATTCATAAAATCAACATTTGTTTATCCCTTTTGTTTTCTATCCAAACCAAGTCAAACGTTAGGAACACATCAATGCCTCGTAATAAATTAATTTTATAGTGATGATGGCGCAGGAAGTGGTTGTCCAACCAAGTGACTTTAGCATTGGCCTCGAACAGTCGGCCCTTTGTCCGATATGCAATGTCGTGACCTTTAGACTTGCCTAAACATGCGGGCTTTGGCTTCAAGGTCAGCGCGCCGCTATTGCCCGAGGTCATCGATTGCGGCAGCCATGACCTTGACCTTCGCTATGGGAGCTTCCGCCTCGCCGCGCAACTTGTGTTTGAAAGCATCTCGTCAAGACGTACACAGTAAAATGTGGTGGGCCTGTTATATATATCTATAAAAGGGTGAACTGAGTTAACATGTAGTCATTCTTAACGTCAATTTCCATGAGTAAAGGAGTAAATAAAACCGGCAAAAACTTTAATAAAGGTCTAAAATGTTAAATTGAAGTATATAGCAATAGGAGTTCTCTATTAGTAGGGGAATAACGCCTTTGAGTATCGTTTAATTTGCTGCAAAATAAAGCCGAAGGGGTTGTTTGACTAGCAGATTTCCGTTCTAGGTATGTACCCATGGAGGCATTTGAGCACTCTGCAGATAAAGTAATTGTGACGTTATCATTGTAGTTTGTATCTGGATCGTGTATTTAGGAGTTGGAATATCTGAACTAGACTTTTGGATCGGAAGGTTAGAGCATCATCGTGTCATCAATTTACAGAGAAACGAATTCATAAAATCGATATTTGTTTATCCTTTTTGTTTTCTGTCCAAACTAAATCAAACGTTAGAACCTCATCAATGCCTCGTATTAAAGAAATATTATAGTGATGACGGCGCAGGATGTGGTTGCTCCAGCAAATGACTTTAGCATTGGCCTCGAACAGTCGGCCCTTTGTCCGATATGCAATGTCGTGGCCTTTAGATTTGCCTAAACATGCGGGCTTTGGCTTCAAGGTCAGAGCGCCGCTATTGCCCGAGGCGATAGATTGCGGCAGCCATGACCTTGACCTTCGCTATGGGAGTGCAATTTTCAAGTATGGGGCTTCCGCCTCGACGCGTAACTTGTGTTTGAAAGCATATCGTCATGACGTACACAGTAAAATATTTTGGGCTTGTTATATATATCTATAAAAGGGTGAACTGAGTTAACATGTAGTCATTCTTAACGTCAATTTCCATGAGTAAAGGAGTAAATAAAACCGTCAAAACTCTAATAAATGTCTAAAATGTTAAGTTGAAGTATAAAGCAACAGGAGTTCTCTGTTAGTAGTGGAATAACGCCTTTGAATACCGTTTAATTTGCTGCAAAATAAAGCCGAAGGAGTAGTTTGATTAGCAGATTTCCGTTCTAGGTATGCACCCATGGTCGCATTTGAGCACTCTGTAGATAAAGTAATTGTGACGTTCTTATTATAGCTTGGATCCGGATCGTGGATTCGGGAGTAGAAATCTCTGAATTGGACGTCGGGATCGGAAGGTATAGCCGGCGTGTCATCAATTTACGGAGAAACGAATTCATAAAATCAACATTTGTTTATCCCTTTTGCTTTCTATCCAAACCAAGTCAAACGTTAGAACCACATCAATGCCTCATATTAAATAAATTTTATAGTGATGATGGCGCAGGAAGTGGTTGTCCAACCAAGTGACTTTAGCATTGGCCTCGAATAGTCGGCCCTTTGTCCGATATGCAATGCCGTGGCCTTTAGATTTGCCTAAACATGGGGACTTTGGCTTCAAGGTCAGAGAGCCGCTTTTGCCGGAGGCGATCGATTGCGGCAGCCATGACCTTGACCTTCGCTATGGGAGCTTCCGCCTCGCCGCGCAACTTGTGTTTGAAAGCATCTCGTCAAGACGTAAACAGTAAAATGTATTGTGGCTTGTTCTATATATCTATAAATGGGTAAACTGAGTTAATATGTAGCTATTCTTAACGTCAATTTCCATGAGTACAGGAGTAAATAAAACGGCAAAAACTCTAATAAATGTCTAAAATGTTAAATTGAAGTATAAAGCAATAGGAGTTCTCTGTTAGTAGTGGAATAACGCCATTGAGTATCGTTTATTTTGCTGCAAAATAAAGCCGAAGGAGTTGTTTGATTAGCAGATTTCCGTTCTAGGTATGTACCCATGGAGGCATTTGAGCACTCTGTAGATAAATTAATTGTGACGTTGTCATTGTAGTTTGTATCTGGATCGTGTATTTAGGAGTTGGAATATCTGAACTAGACTTCGGGATCGGAAGGTTAGAGCATCATCGTGTCATCAATTTACAGAGAAACAAATTCATAAAATCGACATTTGTTTATCCTTTTTGTTTTCTGTCCAAACTAAAATCAAGCGTTAGAACCTCATCAATGCCGCGTATTAAAGAAATATTATAGTGATGACGGCGCAGGATGTGGTTGCTCAAGCAAATGGCTTTAGCATTGGCCTCGAACAGTCGGCCCTTTGTCCGATATGCAATATCGTGGCCTTTAGATTTGCCTAAACATGCGGGCTTTGGCTTCAAGTTCAGAGCGCCGCTATTGTCCGAGGCGATCGATTGCGACAGCCATGACCTTGACCTTCGCTATGGGAGTGCAATGTTCAAGTATGGAGCTTCCGCCTCGCCGCGCAACTTGTGTTTGAAAGCATCTCGTCAAGACGTACACAGTAAAATATAGTGTGGCTTGTTATATATATCTATAAAAGGGTGAACTGAGTTAATATGTAGCCATTCTTAACGTCAATTTCCATGAGTACAGGAGTAAATAAAACGGCAAAAACTCTAATAAATGTCTAAAATGTTAAATTGAAGTATATAGCAATAGGAGTTCTCTATTAGTAGGGGAATAACGCCTTTGAGTATCGTTTAATTTGCTGCAAAATAAAGCCGAAGGGGTTGTTTGATTAGCAGATTTCCGTTCTAGGTATGTACCCATGGAGGCATTTGAGCACTCTGTAGATAAAGTAATTGTGACGTTATCATTGTAGTTTGTATCTGGATCGTGCATTTGGGAGTTGAAATATCTGAACTAGACTTCGGGATCGCAAGGTTAGAGCATCATCGTGTCATCAATTTACAGAGAAACGAATTCATAAAATCAACATTTGTTTATCCCTTTTGTTTACTATCCAAACCAAGTCAAACGTTAGAAAGACATCAATGCCTCGTATTAAATAAATATTATAGTGATGACGGCGCAGGATGTGGTTGCTCCAGCAAGTGACTTTAGCCTTGGCCTCGAACAGTCGGCCATTTGTCCGATGTGCAATGTCGTGGCCTTTAAATTTGCCTAAACATGCGGGCTTTGGCTTCAAGGTCAGAGCGCCGCTATTGCCCGAGGCGAACGATTGCGACAGTCATGACCTTGACCTTCGCTACGGGAGTGCAATTTTCAAGTATGGGGCTTCCGCCTCGCCGCGTAACTTGTGTTTGAAAGCATCTCGTCACGACGTACACAGTAAAATGTGGTGTGGCTTGTTATATATATCTATAAATGGGTGAACTGAGTTAACATGTAGTCATTCTTAACGTCAATTTCCATGAGTAAAGGAATAAATAAAACCGGCAGAAACTCCAATAAATGTCTAAAATGTTAAATTGAAGTATATAGCAACAGGAGTTCTCTGTTAGTAGCGGAATAACGCCTTTGAGTATCGTTTAACTTGCTGCAAAATAAAGCCGAAGGAGTAGTTTGATTAGCAAATTTCCGTTCTAGATTTGCACCCATGACGCATTTGAGCACTCTACAGATAAAGTAATTGTGACGTTATCATTGTAGTTTGTATCTGGATCGTGTATTGTGGAGTTGGAATCTCTGCACTAGACTTCGGGATCGGAAGGTTAGAGCATCGGCGTGTTATCAGTTTACAGAGAAACGAATTCATAAAATCAACATTTGCTTATCCCTTTTGTTTTCTATCCAAACCAAGTCAAACGTTAGAATCACATCAATGCCTCGTATTAAATAAATTTTATAGTGATGATGGCTCAGGAAGTGGTTGTCCAACCAAGTGACTTTAGCATTGGCCTCGAACAGTCGGCCCTTTGTCCGATATGCAATGTCGTGACCATTAGATTTGCCTAAACATGCGGGCTTTGGCTTCAAGGTCAGAGCGCCGCTATTGCTCGAGGCGACCTATTACGGCAGCCATGACCTTGACCTTCGCTATGGGAGTGCAATTTTCAAGTATGGGGCTTCCGCCTCGCTTGTGTTTGAAAGCATCTCGTCAAGACGTACACAGTAAAATGTGGTGTGGCTTGTTATATATATCTATAAAATGGTGAACTGAGTTAACATGTAGTCATTCTTAATGTCAATTTCCATGAGTAAAGCAGTAAATAAAACCGGCAAAAACTCTAATAAATGTCTAAAATGTTAAATTGAAGTATAAAGCAATAGGAGTTCTTTGTTAGTAGGGGAATAACGCCTTTGAGTATCGTTTAATTTGCTGCAAAATAAAGCCGAAGGAGTAGTTTGATTAGCAGATTTCCGTTCTAGGTTTGCACCCATGACGCATTTGAGCACTCTACATATAAAGTAATTGTGACGTTATCATTGTAGTTTGTATCTGGATCGTGCATTTGGGAGTTGAAATATCTGAACTAGACTTCGGGATCGCAAGGTTAGAGCATCATCGTGTCATCAATTTACAGAGAAACGAATTCATAAAATCAACAATTGTTTATCCCTTTTGTTTTCTATCCAATCCAAGTCAAACATTAGAACAACAGCAATGCCTCGTATTAAATAAATTTTATAGTGATGATGGCGCAGGAAGTGGTTGTCCAATCAAGTGATTTTAGCATTGGCCTCGAACAGTCGGCCCTTTGTCCGATATGCAATGTCGTGGCCTTTAGATTTGCCTAAAGATGCGGGCTTTGGCTTCAAGGTCAGAGCGCCGCTATTGCCCGAGGCGTTCGATTGCGACAGCCATGACCTTGACCTTCGCTATGGGAGTGCAATTTTCAAGTATGGAGCTTCCGCCTCGCCGCGTAACTTAAATTTGAAAGCATCTCGTCAATACGTACACAGTAAAATGTGGTAAGGCTTGTTATATATATTTATAAAATGGTGAACTGAATTAACACGTAGTCATTCTCAACGTCAATATCCATGAGTAAAGGAGTAAATAAAACCGGTAGAAACTTTAATAAACGTCTAAAATGTTGAATTGAATTATAAAGCAACAGGAGTTCTCTGTTAGTAGCGGAATAACGCCTTTGAGTATCGTTTAACTTGCTACAAAATATTTGTTTATCCTTTTTGTTTTCTATCCAAACTAAGTCAAACGTTAGAACCTCATCAATGCCTCGTATTAAAGAAATATTATAGTGATGACGGCGCAGGATGTGGTTGCTCCAGCAAGTGACTTTAGCCTTGGCATCGAATAGTCGGCCATTTGTCCGATGTGCAATGTCGTGGCCTTTAAATTTTCCTAAACATGTGGGCTTTGGCTTCAAGGTCAGAGCGTCGCTATTGCCCTAGGCGAACGATTGCGGCAGCCATGACCTTGACCTTCGCTATGGGAGTGCAATTTTCAAGTATGGGGCTTCCGCCTCGCCGCGTAACTTGTGTTTGAAAGCATCTCGTCACGACGTACACAGTAAAATGTGGTGTGGCTTGTTATATATATCTATAAATGGGTGAACTGAGTTAACATGTAGTCATTCTTAACGTCAATTTCAGTAAAGGAGTAAATAAAACCGGCAGGAACTCTAATAAATGTCTAAAATGTTAAATTGATGTATAAAGAAACAGCAGTTCACTGTTAGGAGTGGAATAGCGCATTTGAATATCGTTTAATTTGCTGCAAAATAAAGCCGAAGGAGTAGATTAATTAGCAGATTTCCGTTCTAGGTATGCACCCATGGACGCATTTGAGCACTCTGTAGATAAAGTAATTGTGGCGTTATCATTATAGTTTGGATCCGGATCGTGGATTCGGGAGTAGAAATCTCTGAATTGGACGTCGGGATCGGAATGTAGAGCCGGCGTGTCATCAATATACAGAGAAACGAATTCATAAAATCAACATTTGTTTGTCCCTTTTGTTTACTATCCAAACTAAGTCAAACGTTAGAAACACATCAATGCCTCGTATTAAGGAAATATTATAGTGATGACGGCGCAGGATGTGGTTGCTCCAGCAAGTGACTTTAGCCTTGGCCTCGAACAGTCGGCCATTTATCCAATGTGCAATATCATGGCCTTTAGATTTGCGGGCTTTGGCTTCAAGGTCAGAGCGCCGCTATTGTCCTAGGCCATCGGTTGCGGCAGCCATGACCTTGACCTTCGCTACGGGAGTGCAATTTTCAAGTATGGGGCTTCCGCCTCGCCGCGCAACTTGTGTTTGAAAGCATCTCGTCGAGACGTACACAGTAAGATGTGGGTGGTGTGGCTTGTTATATATATCTATAAAAGGGTGAACTGAGTTAACATGTAGTCATTCTTAACGTCAATTTCCATGAGTAAAGGAGTAAATAAAACCGGCAAAAACTTTAATAAAGGTCTAAAATGATAAATTGAAGTATAAAGCAACAGGAGTTCTCTGTTAGTAGCGGAATAACGCCTTTGAGTATCGTTTAACTTGCTGCAATATAAAGCCGAAGGAGTAGTTTGATTAGCAGATTTCCGTTCTAGGTATGCACCCATGGACGCATTTGAGCACTCTGTAGATAAAGTAATTGTGACGTTATCATTATAGTTTGAATCCGGATCGTGGATTCGGGAGTAGAAATCTCTGAACTAGACGTCGGGAAGGGAATGTAGAGCCGGCGTGTCATCAATATACAGAGAAACGAATTCATAAAATCAACATTTGTTTATCCCTTTTGCTTTCTATTCAAACCAAGTCAAACGTTAGAACCACATCAATGCCTCATATTAAATAAATTTTATAGTGATGATGGCGCAGGAAGTGGTTGTCCAACCAAGTGACTTTAGCATTGGCCTAGTCGGCCCTTTGTCCGATATGCAATGCCGTGGTCTTTAGATTTGCCTAAATATGCGGGCTTTTGTTTCAAGGTCAGATCGCCGCTATTGCCCGAGGCGATCGATTGCGGCAGCCATGACCTTGAACTTCGCTATGGGAGTGCAATTTTCAAGTATGGGGCTTCCGCCTCGCCGCGCAACTTGTGTTTGAAAGCAACTCGTCAAGACGTACACAGTAAAATGTGGTGTGGCTTGTTATATATATCTATAAAAGGGTGAACTGTGTTAATATGTAGTCATTCATAACGTCAACTTCCATGAGTAAAGGAGTAAATAAAACCGGCAAAAACTTTAATAAGGGTCAAAAATGTTTAATTGAAGTATAAGGCAACAGGAGTTCTCTGTTAGTAGCGGATTAACGCCTTTGAGTATCGTTTAACTTGCTACAAAATAAAGCCGAAGGAGTAGCTTGATTAGCAGATTTCCGTACTAGGTATGCACCCATGGGCGCATTTGAGCACTCTGTAGATAAGTAATTGTGACGTTATTATTATAGTTTGGATCCGGATCGTGGATTCGGGAGTAGAAATCTCTGAACTAGACGTCGGGAAGGGAAGGTAGAGCGGGCGTGTCATCAATTTACGGAGAAACGAATTCATAAAATCGACATTTGTTTATCCTTTTTGTTTTCTATCCAAACTAAGTCAAACGTTAGAACCTCATCAATGCCTCGTATTAAAGAAATATTATAGTGATGACGGCGCAGGATGTGGTTGATCCAGCAAGTGACTTTAGCCTTGGCATCGAATAGTCGGCCATTTGTCCGATATGCAATGTCGTGGCCTTTAGATTTGCCTAAATATGCGGGCTTTGGCTTCAAGGTCAGAGCGCCGCTATTGCCCGAGGCGTTCGATTGCGACAGCCATGACCTTGACCTTCGCTATGAAAGTGCAATTTTCAAGTATGGGGCTTCCGCCTCGCCGCGTAACTTGTGTTTGAAAGCATCTCGTCACGACGTACGCTGTAAAATGTGGTGCGGCTTGTTATATATATTTATAAAAGGGTGAACTGAATTAACATGTAGTCATTCTCAACGTCAATTTCCATGAGTAAAGAAGTAAATAAAACCGGCAAAAACTTTAATAAGGGTCTAAAATGTTAAATTGAAGTATAAAGCAACAGGAGTTCTCTGTTAGTAGCGGAATAACGCCTTTGAGTATCGTTTAACTTGCTGCAATATAAAGCCGAAGGAGTAGTTTGATTAGCAGATTTCTATTATAGGTCTGCACCCATGGACGCTTTGAGCACTCTGCAGATAAAGTAATTGTGACGTTATCATTATAGTTTGGATCCGGATCGTGTATTTGGGAGTAGAAATCTCTGAACTGGTCGTCGGGATCGTAAGGTAGAGCCGGCGTGCCATCAATTTACGGAGAAACGAATTCCTAAAATCGACATTTGTTTATCCTTTTTGTTTTCTATCCAAACTAAGTCAAACGTTAGAACCTCATCAATGGCCTCGTATTAAGGAAATATTATAGTGATGATGGCGCAGGAAGTGGTTGTCCAATCAAGTGACTTTAGCATTGGCCTCGAACAGTCGGCCCTTTGTCCGAATGCAATGTCGTGGCCTTTAGATTTGCCTAAAGATGCGGGCTTTGGCTTCAAGGTCAGAGCGCCGCTTTTGCCGGAGGCGATCGATTGCGGCGGCCATGACCTTGACCTTCGCTATGGGAGTGCAATTTTCAAGTATGGGGCTTCCGCCTCGACGCGTAACTTGTGTTTGAAAGCATATCGTCACGACGTACACAGTAAAATGTGCTGGGCTTGTTATATATATCTATAAAAGGGTGAACCGAGTTAACATGTAGTCATTCTTAACGTCAGTTTCCATGAGTAAAGGAGTAAATAAAACCGGCAAAAACTCTAATAAATGTCTAAAATGTTAAGTTGAAGTATAAAGCAACAGGAGTTCTCTGTTAGTAGTGGAATAACGCCTTTGAGTATCGTTTAATTTGCTGCAAAATAAAGCCGAAGGAGTAGTTTAATTAGCAGATTTCCGTTCTAGGATTGCACCCATGACGCATTTGAGCACTCTGCAGGTAAAGTAATTGTGACGTTATCATTGTAGTTTGTATCTGGATCGTGTATTTTGGAGTTGGAATCTCTACTAGGCTTCGGGACCGGAAGGTTAGAGCATCGGCGTGTCATCAATTTACAGAGAAACGAATTCCTAAAATCAACAATTGTTTATCCCTTTTGTTTTCTATCCAATCCAAGTCAAACATTAGAACAACACCAATGCCTCGTTTTAAATAAATTTTATAGTGATGATGGCGCAGGAAGTGGTTGTCCAACCAAGTGATTTTAGCATTGGCCTCGAACAGTCGGCCCTTTGTCCGATATGCAATGTCGTGGCCTTTAGATTTGCCTAAAGATGCGGGCTTTGGCTTCAAGGTCAGAGCGCCGCTATTGCCCGAGGCGTTCGATTGCGACAGCCATGACCTTGACCTTCGCTATGGGAGTGCAATTTACAAGTATGGAGCTTCCGACTCGCCGCGTAACATAAATCTGATACCATCTCGTCAATACGTACACAGTAAAATGTGGTATGGCTTGTTATACTGAATTAACATGTAGTCATTCTTAACGTCAATTTCCATGAGTAAAGGAGTAAATAAAACCGGCAACATCTCTAATAAATATCTAAAATGTTAAATTGAAGTATAAAGCAATAGGAGTTCTCTGTTAGTAGTGGAATAACGCCTTTGAGTATCGTTTAATTTGCTGCAAAATAAAGCCGAAGGAGTTGTTTGATTAGCAGATTTCCGTTCTAGGTATGTACCCATGGAGGCATTTGAGCACTCTGTAGATAAATTAATTGTGACGTTATCATTGTAGTTTGTATCTGGATCGTGTATTTTGGAGTTGGCATCTCTACTAGGCTTCGGCATCGGAAGGTTAGAGCATCGGCGTGTCATCAATTTACAGAGAAACGAATTCATAAAATCAACAATTGTTTATCCCTTTTGTTTTCTATCCAATCCAAGTCAAACATTAGAACAACAGCAATGCCTCGTATTAAATAAATTTTATAGTGATGATGGCGCAGGAAGTGGTTGTCCAATCAAGTGATTTTAGCATTGGCCTCGAACAGTCGGCCCTTTGTCCGATATGCATAAGTCAAACGTTAGAACCTCATCAATGACTCGTATTAAAGAAATATTATAGTGATGACGGCGCAGGATGTGGTTGATCCAGCAACTGACTTTAGCCTTGGCATCGAATAGTCGGCCATTTGTCCGATGTGCAATGCCGTGGCCTTTAGATTTGCCCAAACATGCGGGCTTTGGCTTCAAGGTCAGAGCGCCGCTATTGCCCGAGGCGATCGATTGCGGCAGCCATGACCTTGACCTTCGCTATGGGAGTGCAATTTTCAAGTATGGGGCTTCCGCCTCGCCGCGTAACTTGTGTTTGAAAGCATCTCGTCACGACGTACGCTGTAAAATGTGGTGCGGCTTGTTATATATATTTATAAAAGGGTGAACTGAATTAATATGTAGTCATTCTCAACGTCAATTTCCATGAGTAAAGGAGTAAATAAAACCGGCAAAAACTTTAATAAGGGTCTAAAATGTTCAATTGAAGTATAAAGCAACAGCAGTTCTCTGTTAGTAACGGAATAACGCCTTTGAGTATCGATTAACTAGCTGCAATATAAAGCCGAAGGAGTAGTGTGATTAGCAAATTTCCGTTCTAAGCATGCACCCATGGGCGCATTTGAGCACTCTGTAAATAAGTAATTGTGACGTTATTATTATAGTTTGGATCCGGATCGTGGATTCGGGAGTAGAAATCTCTGAACTAGACGTCGGGAAGGGAAGGTAGAGCGGGCGTGTCATCAATTTACGGAGAAACGATTTCATAAAATCGACATTTGTTTATCCTTTTTGTTTTCTATCCAAACTAAGTCAAACGTTAGAACCTCATCAATGCCTCGTATTAAAGAAATATTATAGTGATGACGGCGCAGGAAGTGGTTGTCCAACCAAGTGACTTTAGCATTGGCCTAGTCGGCCCTTTGTCCGATATGCAATGTCGTGGCCTTTAGATTTGCCTAAACATGCGGGCTTTGGCTTCAAGGTCAGTGCGGCGCTATTGCCCGAGGTCATCGATTGCGGCAGCCATGACCTTGACCTTCGCTATGGGAGCTTCCGCCTCGCCGCGCAACTTGTGTTTGAAAGCATCTCGTCAAGACGTACACAGTAAAGTATAGTGTGGCTTGTTATATATATCTATAAAAGGGTGAACTGAGTTAATATGTAGCCATTCTTAACGTCAATTTCCATGAGTACAGGAGTAAATAAAACGGCAAAAACTCTAATAAATGTCTAAAATGTTAAATTGAAGTATATAGCAATAGGAGTTCTCTGTTAGTAGGGGAATAGCGCCTTTGAGTATCGTTTAATTTGCTGCAAAATAAAGCCGAAGGGGTTGTTTGATTAGCAGATTTCCGTTCTAGGTATGTACCCATGGAGGCATTTGAGCACTCTGTAGATAAAGTAATTGTGACGTTATCATTGTAGTTTGTATCTGGATCGTGTATTTAGGAGTTGGAATATCTGAACTAGACTTCGGGATCGGAAGGTTAGAGCATCATCGTGTCATCTATTTACAGAGAAACGAATTCATAAAATCAACATTTGTTTATCCCTTTTGTCTTCTATCCAAACCAAGTCAAACGTTAGAAACACATCAATGCCTCGTATTAAGGAAATATTATAGTGATGACGGCGCAGGATGTGGTTGCTCCAGCAAGTGACTTTAGCCTTGGCCTCGAACAGTCGGCCATTTGTCCGATGTGCAATGTCGTGGCCTTTAGATTTGCCTAAACATGCGGGCTTTGGCTTCAAGGTCAGAGCGCCGCTATTGTCCGAGGCGATCGATTGCTACAGCCATGACCTTGACCTTCGCTATGGGAGTGCAATTTCCAAGCATGGAGTTTCCGCCTCGCCGCGTAACTTGAATTTGAAAGCATCCCGTCAATACGTACACAGTAAAATGTGGTGTGGCTTGTTATATATATCTATAAAAGGGCGAACTGAGTTAATATGTAGTCATTAATAACGTCAACTTCCATGAGTAAAGGAGTAAATAAAACCGCAAAAACTTTAATAAGGGTCAAAAATGTTTAATTGAAGTATAAGGCAACAGGAGTTCTCTGTTAGTAGCGGGATAACGCCTTTGAGTATCCTTTAACTTGCTGCAATATAAAGCCGAAGGAATAGTTTGATTAGCAGATTTCCGTTCTAGGTATGCACCCATGGACGCATTTGAGCACTCTGTAGTTAAACTAATTGTGACGTTACCATTATAGTTTGGATCCGGATCGTGAATTCGGGAGTAGAAATCTCTGAATTGGAAGTCGGGATCGGAGGGTAGTGCCGGCGTGTCATCAATATACGGAGAAACGAATTCATAAAATCAACATTTGTTTATCCCTTTTGTTTTCTATCCAATCCAAGTCAAACATTAGAACAACACCAATGCCTCGTATTAAATAAATTTTATAGTGATGATGGCGCAGGAAGTGGTTGTCCAACCAAGTGATTTTAGCATTGGCCTCGAACAGTCGGCCCTTTGTCCGATATGCAATGCAGTGGCCTTTAGATTTGCCTAAAGACGCGGGCTTTGGCTTCAAGGTCAGAGCGCCGCTATTGCCCGAGGCGTTCGATTGCGACAGCCATGACCTTGACCTTCGCTATGGGAGTGCAATTTTCAAGTATGGAGCTTCCGCCTCGCCGCGTAACTTAAATTTGAAAGCATCTCGTCAATACGTACACAGTAAAATGTGGTAAGGCTTGTTATATATATTTATAAAAGGGTGAACTGAATTAACACGTAGTCATACTCAACGTCAATATCCATGAGTAAAGGAGTAAATAAAACCGGTAAAAACTTTAATAAACGTCTAAAATGTTAAATTGAATTATAAAGCAACAGGAGTTCTCTGTTAGTAGCGGAATAACGTCTTTGCGTATCGTTTAACTTGCTACAAAATAAAGCCGAAGGAGTAGCTTGATTAGCAGATTTCCGTACTAGGTATTAACCCATGGGCGCATTTGAGCACTCTGTAGATAAGTAATTGTGACGTTATTATTATAGTTTGGATCCGGATCGTGGATTCGGGAGTAGAAATCTCTGAACTAGACGTCGGGAAGTGAAGGTAGAGCGGGCGTGTCATCAATTTACGGAGAAGCGAATTCATAAAATCGACATTTGTTTATCCTTTTTGTTTTCTATCCAAACTAAGTCAAACGTTAGAACCTCATCAATGCCTCGTATTAAAGAAATATTATAGTGATGACGGCGCAGGATGTGGTTGATCCAGCAAGTGACTTTAGCCTTGGCATCGAATAGTCGGCCATTTGTCCGATGTGCAATGTCGTGGCCTTTAGATTTGCCTAAATATGCGGGCTTTGGCTTCAAGGTCAGAGCGCCGCTATTGCCCGAGGCGTTCGATTGCGACAGCCATGACCTTGACCTTCGCTATGGGAGTGCAATTTTCAAGTATGGGGCTTCCACCTTGCCGCGTAACTTGTGTTTGAAAGCATCTCGTCACGACGTACGCTGTAAAATGTGGTGCGGCTTGTTATATATATTTATAAAAGGGTGAACTGAATTAACATGTAGTCATTCTCAACGTCAATTTCTTTCCATGAGTAAAGAAGTAAATAAAACCGGCAAAAACTTTAATAAGGGTCTAAAATGTTCAATTGAAGTATAAAGCAACAGGAGTTCTCTGTTAGTAGCGGAATAACGCCTTTGAGTATCGTTTAACTTGCTGCAATATAAAGCCGAAGGAGTAGTTTGATTAGCAGATTTCCGTTCTAGGTATGCACCCATGGACGCATTTCAGCACTCTGTAGATAAAGTAATTGTGACGTTATCATTATAGTTTGGATCCGGATCGTGGATTCGGGAGTAGAAATCACTGAATTGGACGTCGGGATCGGAATGTAGAGCCGGCGTGTCATCAATATACAGAGAAACGAATTCATAAAATCAACATTTGTTTATCCCTTTTGCTTTCTATCCAAACCAAGTCAAACGTTAGAACCACATCAATGCCTCATATTAAATAAATTTTATAGTGATGATGGCGCAGGAAGTGGTTGTCCAACCAAGTGACTTTAGCATTGGCCTAGTCGGCCCTTTGTCCGATATGCAATGCCGTGGTCTTTAGATTTGCCTAAACATGCGGGCTTTTGTTTCAAGGTCAGAGCGCCGCTATTGCCCGAGGCGATCGATTGCGGCAGCCATGACCTTGAACTTCGCTATGGGAGTGCAATTTTCAAGTATGGGGCTTCCGCCTCGCCGCGCAACTTGTGTTTGAAAGCAACTCGTCAAGACGTACACAGTAAAATGTGGTGTGGCTTGTTATACTGAATTAACGTAAACATGCGGGCCTTGGCTTCAAAGTCAGTACGCTGCTATTGTCCGAGGTCATCGATCGCGGCAGCCATGACCTTGACCTTTGCTATGGGAGCTTCCGCCTCGCCGCGCAACTTGTGTTTGAAAGCATCTCGTCAATACGTACACAGTAATATGTGGTGTGGCTTGTTATACTGAATTAACATGTAGTCATTCTTAACGTCAATTTCCATGAGTAAAGGAGTAAATAAAACCGGCAACATCTCTAATAAATATCTAAAATGTTAAATTGAAGTATAAAGCAACAGGAGTTCTCTGTTAGTAGCGGAATAACGCCTTTGAGTATCGTTTAATTTGCTGCAAAATAAAGCCGAAGGAGTTGTTTGATTAGCAGATTTCCGTTCTAGGTATGTACCCATGGAGGCATTTGAGCACTCTGTAGATAAATTAATTGTGACGTTATCATTGTAGTTTGTATCTGGATCGTGTATTTAGGAGTTGGAATATCTGAACTAGACTTCGGGATCGGAAGGTTAGAGCATCATCGTGTCATCAATTTACAGAGAAACGAATTCATAAAATCGACATTTGTTTATCCTTTTTGTTTTCTGTCCAAACTAAAATCAAGCGTTAGAACCTCATCAATGCCGCGTATTAAAAAAATATTATAGTGATGACGGCGCAGGATGTGGTTGCTCCAGCAAGTGACTTTAGCATTGGCCTCGAACAGTCGGCCCTTTATCCGATATGCAATGTCGTGGCCTTTAGATTTGCCTAAACATGCGGGCTTTGGCTTCAAGGTCAGTGCGCCGCTATTGCCCGAGGTCATCGATTGCGGCAGCCATGACCTTGACCTTCGCTGTGGGAGCTTCAGCCTCGCCGCGCAACTTGTGTTTGAAAGCATCTCGTCAAGACGTACACAGTAAAATATAGTGTGGCTTGTTATATATATCTATAAAAGGGTGAACTGAGTTAATATGTAGCCATTCTTAACGTCAATTTCCATGAGTACAGGAGTAAATAAAACGGCAAAAACTCTAATAAATGTCTAAAATGTTAAATTGAAGTATATAGCAATAGGAGTTCTCTATTAGTAGGGGAATAACGCCTTTGAGTATCGTTTAATTTGCTGCAAAATAAAGCCGAAGGGGTTGTTTGATTAGCAGATTTCCGTTCTAGGTATGTACCATGGAGGCATTTGAGCACTCTGTAGATAAAGTAATTGTGACGTTATTATTGTAGTTTGTATCTGGATCGTGTATTTAGGAGTTGGAATGTCTGAACTAGACTTCGGGATCGGAAGGTTAGAGCATCATCGTGTCATCAATTTACAGAGAAACGAATTCATAAAATCGACATTTGTGTATCCTTTTTGTTTTCTGTCCAAACTAAATCAAACGTTAGAACCTCATCAATGCCTCGTATTAAAGAAATATTATTGTGATGACGGCGCAGGATGCGGTTGCTCAAGCAAATGGCTTTAGCATTGGCCTCGAACAGTCGGCCCTTTGTCCGATATGCAATGTCGTGGCCTTTAGATTTGCCTAAACATGCGGGCTTTGGCTTCAAGTTCAGAGCGCCGCTATTGCCCGAGGCGTTAGATTGCGGCAGCCATGACCTTGACCTTCGCTATGGGAGTGCAATTTTCAAGTATGGGGCTTCCGCCTCGACGCGTAACTTGTGTTTGAAAGCATATCGTCACGACGTACACAGTAAAATGTTTTGGGCTTGTTATATATATCTATAAAAGGGTGAACTGAGTTAACATGTAGTCATTCTTAACGTCAATTTCCATGTGTAAAGGAGTAAATAAAACCGTCAAAACTCTAATAAATGTCTAAAATGTTAAGTTGAAGTATAAGGCAACAGGAGTTCTCTGTTAGTAGTGGAATAACGCCTTTGAGTATCGTTTAACTTGCTGCAAAATAAAGCCGAAGGAGTAGTGTGATTAGCAGATTTCCGTTCTAGGTATGCACCCATGGTCGCATTTGAGCACTCTGTAGATAAAGTAATTGTGATGTTCTTATTATAGCTTGGATCCGGATCGTGGATTCGGGAGTAGAAATCTCTGAATTGGACGTCGGGATCGGAAGGTAGAGCCGGCGTGTCATCAATTTACGGAGAAACGAATTCATAAAATCAACATTTGTTTATCCCTTTTGCTTTCTATCCAAACCAAGTCAAACGTTAGAACCACATCAATGCCTCATATTAAATAAATTTTATATTGATGATGGCGCAGGAAGTGGTTGTCCAACCAAGTGACTTTAGCATTGGATTCGAACAGTCGGCCCTTTGTCCGATATGCAATGCCGTGGCCTTTAGATTTGCCTAAACATGGGGACTTTGGCTTCAAGGTCAGTGCGCCGCTATTGCCCGAGGTCATCGATTGCGGCAGCCATGACCTTGACCTTCGCTATGGGAGCTTCCGCCTCGCCGCGCAACTTGTGTTTGAAAGCATCTCGTCAAGACGTACACAGTAAAATATAGTGTGGCTTGTTATATATATCTATAAAAGGGTGAACTGAGTTAATATGTAGTCATTCTCAACGTCAATTTCCATGAGTAAATTAGTAAATAAAACCGGCAAAAAACTTTAATAAAGGTCTAAAATGTTAAATTGTAGTATAAAGCAACAGGAGTTCTCTGTTAGTAGCGGAATAACGCCTTTGAGTATCGTTTAACTTACGCAAAATAAAGCCGAAGGGGTTGTTTGATTAGCAGATTTCCGTTCTAGGTATGCACCCATGGACGCATTTGAGCACTCTGTAGATAAACTAATTGTGACGTTACTATTATAGTTTGGATCCGGATCGTGAATTCGGGAGTAGAAATCTCTGAATTGGAAGTCGGGATCGGAGGGTAGTGCCGGCGTGTCATCAATATACGGAGAAACGAATTCATAAAATCAACATTTGTTTATCCCTTTTGTTTTCTATCCAATCCAAGTCAAACATTAGAACAACACCAATGCCTCGTATTAAATAAATTTTATAGTGATGATGGCGCAGGAAGTGGTTGTCCAACCAAGTGATTTTAGCATTGGCCTCGAACAGACGGCCCTTTGTCCGATATGCAATGTCGTGGCCTTTAGATTTGCCTAAAGATGCGGGCTTTGGCTTCAAGGTCAGAGCGCCGCTATTGCCCGAGGCGTTCGATTGCGACAGCCATGACCTTGACCTTCGCTATGGGGGTGCAATTTTCAAGTATGGAGCTTCCGCCTCGCCGCGTAACTTAAATTTGAAAGCATCTCGTCAATACGTACACAGTAAAATGTGGTAAGGCCTGTTATATATATTTATAAAAGGGTGAACTGAATTAACACGTAGTCATTCTCAACGTCAATATCCATGAGTAAAGGAGTAAATAAAACCGGTAAAAACTTTAATAAACGTCTAAAATGTTAAATTGAATTATAAAGCAACAGGAGTTCTCTGTTAGTAGCGGAATAACGCCTTTGAGTATCGTTTAATTTGCTGCAAAATAAAGCCGAAGGAGTAGTTTAATTAGCAGATTTCCGTTCTAGGTTTACACCCATGACGCATTTGAGCACTCCACAGATAAAGTAATTGTGACGTTATTATTATAGTTTGGATCCGGATCGTGGATTCGGGAGTAGAAATCTCTGAACTAGACGTCGGGAAGGGAAGGTAGAGCGGGCGTGTCATCAATATACGGAGAAACGAATTCATAAAATCGACATTTGTTTATCCTTTTTGTTTTCTTTCCAAACTAAGTCAAACGTTAGAACCTCATCAATGCCTCGTATTAAAGAAATATTATAGTGATGACGGCGCAGGATGTGGTTGATCCAGCAACTGACTTTAGCATTGGCCTCGAACAGTCGGCCCTTTGTCCGATATGCAATGCCGTGGCCTTTAGATTTGCCTAAACATGCTGCCATTGGCTTCAAGGTCAGAGCGCCGCTATTGCCCGAGGCGTTCGATTGCGACAGCCATGACCTTGACCTTCGCTATGGGAGTGCAATTTTCAAGTATGGGGCTTCCGCCTCGCCGCGTAACTTGTGTTTGAAAGCATATCGTCACGACGTACACAGTAAAATGTTTTGGGCTTGTTATATATATCTATAAAAGGGTGAACTGAGTTAACATGTAGTCATTCTTAACGTCAATTTCAATGAGTAAAGGAGTAAATAAAACCGGCAAAAACTTTAATAAGGGTCTAAAATATTTAATTGAAGTATAAAGCAACAGGAGTTCTCTGTTAGTAGCGGAATAACGCCTTTGAATATCCTTTAACTTGCTGCAATATAAAGCCGAAGGAGTAGTTTGATTGGCAGATTTCCGTTCTAGGTATGCACCCATGGACGCATTTGAGCACTCTGTAGATAAAGTAATTGTGACGTTATCATTATAGTTTGGATCCGGATCGTGAATTCGGGAGTAGAAATATCTGAATTGGACGTCGGTATCGGAATGTAGTGCCGTCGTGTTATCAATATACGGAGAAACGAATTCATAAAATCAACATTTGTTTATCCCTTTTGTTTTCTATCCAAACCAAGTCAAACGTTAGAAACACATCAATGCCTCGTATTAAATAAATTTTATAGTGATGATGGCGCAGGAAGTGGTTGTCCAACCAAGTGACTTTAGCATTGGCCTCGAACAGTCGGCCCTTTGTCCGATATGCAATGCCGTGGCCTTTAGATTTGCCTAAACATGGGGACTTTGCCTTCAAGGTCAGAGAGCCGCTTTTGCTGGAGGCGATCGATTGCGGCAGCCATGACCTTGACCTTCGCTATGGGAGCTTCCGCCTCGCCGCGCAACTTGTGTTTGAAAGCATCTCGTCAAGACGTACACAGTAAAATGTGGTGGGCCTGTTATATATATCTATAAAAGGGTGAACTGAGTTAACATGTAGTCATTCTTAACGTCAATTTCCATGAGTAAAGGAGTAAATAAAACCGGCAAAAACTTTAATAAAGGTCTAAAATGTTAAATTGAAGTATAAAGCAACAGGAGTTCTCTGTTAGTAGCGGAATAACGCCTTTGAGTATCGTTTAACTTGCTGCAAAATGAAGCCGAAGGAGTAGTGTGATTAGCAGATTTCCGTTCTAGGTTTGCACCCCTGACTCATTTGAGCACTCTACAGATAAAGTAATTGTGACGTTATCATTGTAGTTTGTATCTGGATCGTGCATTTGGGAGTTGAAATATCTGAACTAGACTTCGGGATCGCAAGGTTAGAGCATCATCGTGTCATCAATTTACAGAGAAACGAATTCATAAAATCAACATTTGTTTATCCCTTTTGTTTACTATCCAAACCAAGTCAAACGTTAGAAAGACATCAATGCCTCGTATTAAATAAATATTATAGTGATGACGGCGCAGGATGTGGTTGCTCCAGCAAGTGACTTTAGCCTTGGCCTCGAACAGTCGGCTATTTGTCCGATGTGCAATGTCGTGGCCTTTAAATTTGCCTAAACATGCGGGCTTTGGCTACAAGGTCAGAGCGCCGCTATTGCCCGAGGCGAACGATTGCGACAGTCATGACCTTGACCTTCGCTACGGGAGTGCAATTTTCAAGTATGGGGCTTCCGCCTCGCCGCGTAACTTGTGTTTGAAAGCATCTCGTCACGACGTACACAGTAAAATGTGGTGTGGCTTGTTATATATATCTATAAATGGGTGAACTGAGTTAACATGTAGTCATTCTTAACGTCAATTTCCATGAGTAAAGGAATAAATAAAACCGGCAGAAACTCCAATAAATGTCTAAAATGTTAAATTGAAGTATATAGCAACAGGAGTTCTCTGTTAGTAGCGGAATAACGCCTTTGAGTATCGTTTAACTTGCTGCAAAATAAAGCCGAAGGAGTAGCTTGATTAGCAGATTTCCGTACTAGGTATGCACCCATGGGCGCATTTGAGCACTCTGTAGATAAGTAATTGTGACGTTATTATTATAGTTTGGATCCGGATCGTGGATTCGGGAGTAGAAATCTCTGAACTAGACGTCGGGAAGGGAAGGTAGAGCGGGCGTGTCATCAATTTACGGAGAAACGAATTCATAAAATCGACATTTGTTTATCCTTTTTGTTTTCTATCCAAACCAAGTCAAACGTTAGAAACACATCAATGCCTCGTATTATATAAATTTTATAGTGATGATGGCGCAGGAAGTGGTTGTCCAACAAAGTGACTTTAGCCTTGGCATCGAATAGTCGGCCATTTGTCCGATGTGCAATGTCGTGGCCTTTAGATTTGCCTAAATATGCGGGGTTTGGCTTCAAGGTCAGAGCGCCGCTATTGCCCGAGGCGTTCGATTGCGACAGCCATGACCTTGACCTTCGCTATGGGAGTGCAATTTTCAAGTATGGGGCTTCCGCCTCGCCGCGTAACTTGTGTTTGAAAGCATCTCGTCAAGACGTACACAGTAAAATGTGGTGTGACTTGTTATATATATTTATAAAAGGGTGAACTGAATTAACATGTAGTCATTCTCAACGTCAATTTACATGGGTAAAGGAGTAAATAATACCGGCAAAAACTTTAATCGAGGTCTAAAATGTTTAAATCAAGTATAAAGCAACAGGAGTTCTCCGTTAGTAGCGGAATAACGCCTTTGAGTATCGTTTAACTTGCTGCAAAATAAAGAGGAGTAGTTTGATTAGCACATTTCCGTTCTAGGCATGCACCCATGGACGCATTTGAGCACTCTGTAGATAAGTAATTGTGACGTTATTATTATAGTTTGGATCCGGATCGTGGATTCGGGAGTAGAAATCTATGAACTAGACGTCGGGAAGGGAAGGTAGAGCGGGCGTGTCATCAATTTACGGAGAAACGAATTCATAAAATCGACATTTGTTTATCCTTTTTGTTTTCTATCCAAACTAAGTCAAACGTTAGAACCTCATCAATGCCTCGTATTAAAGAAATATTATAGTGATGACGGCGCAGGAAGTGGTTGTCCAACCAAGTGACTTTAGCATTGGCCTAGTCGGCCCTTTGTCCGATATGCAATGCCGTGGCCTTTAGGTTTGCCTAAACATGCGGGCTTTGGTTTCAAGGTCAGAGCGCCGCTATTGCCCGAGGCGATCGATTGCGGCAGCCATGGCCTTGACCTTCGCTATGGGAGTGCAATTTTCATGTATGGGGCTTCCGCCTCGCCGCGCAACTTGTGTTTGAAAGCAACTCGTCAAGACGTACACAATAAAATGTGGTGTGGCTTGTTATATATATCTATAAAATGGTTAACTGAGTTAACATGTAGTCATTCTTAACGTCAATTTCCATGAGTAAAGGAGTAAATAAAACCGGCAAAAACTTTAATAAGTGTCTAAAATGTTCAATTGAAGTATAATGCAACAGGAGTTCTCTGTTAGTAGCGGAATAACGCCTTTGAGTATCGTTTAACTAGCTGCAATGTAAAGCCGAAGGAGTAGTTTGATTAGCAGATTTCCGTTCTAGGTATGCACCCATGGACGCATTTGAGCACTCTGTAGATAAAGTAATTGTGACGTTATCATTATAGTATGGATCCAGATCGTGGATTCGGGAGTAGAAAACTCTGAACTGGACGTCGGGATCGGAAGGTAGAGCCGGCGTGTCTTCATTTTACGGAGAAACGAAATCATAAAATCGACATTTGTTTATCCTTTTTGTTTTCTGTCCAAACTAAATCAAACGTTAGAACCTCATCAATGCCTCGTATTAAAGAAATATTATAGTGATGACGGCGCAGGATGTGGTTGCTCCAGCAAGTGACTTTAGCATTGGCCTAGTCGGCCCTTTGTCCGATATGTAATGTCGTAGCCTTTAGATTTGCCTAAACATGCGGGCTTTGGCTTCAAGGTCAGAGCGCCGCTATTGCCCGAGGCGATAGATTACGACAGTCATGACCTTGACCTTCGCTATGGGAGTGTAATTTTCAAGTATGGGGCTTCCGCCTCGACGCGTAACTTGTGTTTGAGAGCATATCGTCACGACGTACACAGTAAAATGTGGTGGGCCTGTTATATATATCTATAAAAGGGTGAACTGAGTTAACACGTAGTCATTCTTAACGTCAATTTCCATGAGTAAAGGAGTAAATAAAACCGGCAAAAACTTTAATGAAGGTCTAAAATGTTAAATTGAAGTATAAAGCAACAGGAGTTCTCTGTTAGTAGCGGAATAACGCCTTTGAGTATCGTTTAACTTGCTGCAAAATAAAGCCGAAGGAGTAGTGTGATTAGCAGATTTCCGTTCTAGGTTTACACCCATGACGCATTTGAGCACTCCACAGATAAAGTAATTGTGACGTTATCATTGTAGTTTGTATCTGGATCGTGTATTTTGGAGTTGGAATCTCTACTAGGCTTCGGGATCGGAAGGTTAGAGCATCGGCGTGTCATCAACTTACAGAGAAACGAATTCATAAAATCAACAATTGTTTATCCCTTTTGTTTTCTATCCAATCCAAGTCAAACATTAGAACAACACCAATGCCTCGTATTAAATAAATTTTATAGTGATGATGGCGCAGGAAGTGGTTGTCCAACCAAGTGATTTTAGCATTGGCCTCGAACAGTCGGCCCTTTGTCCGATATGCAATGTCGTGGCCTTTAGATTTGCCTAAAGATGCGGGCTTTGGCTTCAAGGTCAGAGCGCCGCTATTGCCCGAGGCGTTCGATTGCGACAGCCATGACCTTGACCTTCGCTATGGGAGTGCAATTTTCAAGTATGGAGCTTCCGCCTCGCCGCGTAACTTAAATTTGAAAGCATCTCGTCAATACGTACACAGTAAAATGTGGTAAGGCCTGTTATATATATTTATAAAAGGGTGAACTGAATTAACACGTAGTCATTCTCAACGTCAATATCCATGAGTAAAGGAGTAAATAAAACCGGTAAAAACTTTAATAAACGTCTAAAATGTTAAATTGAATTATAAAGCAACAGGAGTTCTCTGTTAGTAGCGGAATAACGCCTTTGAGTATCGTTTAACTTGCTACAAAATAAAGCCGAAGGAGTAGCTTGATTATCAGATTTCCGTTCTAGGTATGCACCCATGGGCGCATTTGAGCACTCTGTAGATAAGTAATTGTGACGTTATTATTATAGTTTGGATCCGGATCGTGGATTCGGGAGTAGAAATCTATGAACTAGACGTCGGGAAGGGAAGGTAGAGCGGGCGTGTCATCAATTTACGGAGAAACGAATTCATAAAATCGACATTTGTTTATCCTTTTTGTTTTCTTTCCAAACTAAGTCAAACGTTAGGACCTCAACAATGCCTCGTATTAAAGAAATATTATAGTGATGACGGCGCAGGATGTGGTTGATCCAGCAACTGACTTTAGCCTTGGCATCGAATAGTCGGCCATTTGTCCGATGTGCAATGTCGTGGCCTTTAGATTTGCCTAAACATGCGGGCTTTGGCTTCAAGGTCAGAGCGCCGCTATTGCCCGAGGCGATCGATTGCGGCAGCCATGACCTTGACCTTCGCTATGGGAGTGTAATTTTCAAGTATGGGGCTTCCTCCTCGCCGCGTAACTTGTGTTTGAAAGCATCTCGTCACGACGTACGCTGTAAAATGTGGTGCGGCTTGTTATATATATTTATAAAAGGGTGAACTGAATTAATATGTAGTCATTCTCAACGTCAATTTCCATGAGTAAAGGAGTAAATAAAACCGGCAAAAACTTTAATAAGGGTCTAAAATGTTCAATTGAAGTATAAAGCAACAGGAGTTCTCTGTTAGTAGCGGAATAACGCCTTTGAGTATCGTTTAACTAGCTGCAATATAAAGCCGAAGGAGTAGTGTGATTAGCAAATTTCCGTTCTAGGCATGCACCCATGGACGCATTTGAGCACTCTGTAGATAAGTAATTGTGACGTTATTATTATAGTTTGGATCCGGATCGTGGATTCGGGAGTAGAAATCTCTGAACTAGACGTCGGGAAGGGAAGGTAGAGCGGGCGTGTCATCAATTTACGGAGAAACGAATTCATAAAATCGACATTTGTTTATCCTTTTTGTTTTCTATCCAAACTAAGTCAAACGTTAGAACCTCATCAATGCCTCGTATTAAAGAAATATTACAGTGATGACGGCGCAGGAAGTGGTTGTCCAACCAAGTGACTTTAGCATTGGCCTAGTCAGCCCTTTGTCCGATATGCAATGCCGTGGCATTTAGGTTTGCCTAAACATGCGGGCTTTGGTTTCAAGGTCAGAGCGCCGCTATTGCCCGAGGCGATAGATTACGACAGTCATGACCTTGACCTTCGCTATGGGAGTGTAATTTTCAAGTATGGGGCTTCCGCCTCGACGCGTAACTTGTGTTTGAAAGCATATCGTCACGACGTACACAGTAAAATGTGGTGGGCCTGTTATATATATCTATAAAAGGGTGAACTGAGTTAACATGTAGTCATTCTTAACGTCAATTTCCATGAGTAAAGAGTAAATAAAACCGGCATAAACTTTAATAAAGGTCTAAAATGTTAAATTGAAGTATAAAGCAACAGGAGTTCTCTGTTAGTAGCGGAATAACGCCTTTGAGTATCGTTTAACTTGCTGCAAAATAAAGCCGAAGGAGTAGTGTGATTAGCAGATTTCCGTTCTAGGTATGCACCCATGACGCATTTAAGCACTCTACAGATAATGTAATTGTGACGTTATCATTGTAGTTTGTATCTGGATCGTGTATTTAGGAGTTGGAATATCTGAACTAGACTTCGGGATCGGAAGGTTAGAGCATCATCGTGTCATCAATTTACAGAGAACCGAATTCATAAAATCAACATTTGTTTATCCCTTTTGTTTTCTATCCAAACCAAGTCAAACGTTAGGAACACATCAATGCCTCGTAATAAATTAATTTTATAGTGATGATGGCGCAGGAAGTGGTTGTCCAACCAAGTGACTTTAGCATTGGCCTCGAACAGTCGGCCCTTTGTCCGATATGCAATGTCGTGACCTTTAGACTTGCCTAAACATGCGGGCTTTGGCTTCAAGGTCAGCGCGCCGCTATTGCCCGAGGTCATCGATTGCGGCAGCCATGACCTTGACCTTCGCTATGGGAGCTTCCGCCTCGCCGCGCAACTTGTGTTTGAAAGCATCTCGTCAAGACGTACACAGTAAAATGTGGTGGGCCTGTTATATATATCTATAAAAGGGTGAACTGAGTTAACATGTAGTCATTCTTAACGTCAATTTCCATGAGTAAAGGAGTAAATAAAACCGGCAAAAACTTTAATAAAGGTCTAAAATGTTAAATTGAAGTATATAGCAATAGGAGTTCTCTATTAGTAGGGGAATAACGCCTTTGAGTATCGTTTAATTTGCTGCAAAATAAAGCCGAAGGGGTTGTTTGACTAGCAGATTTCCGTTCTAGGTATGTACCCATGGAGGCATTTGAGCACTCTGCAGATAAAGTAATTGTGACGTTATCATTGTAGTTTGTATCTGGATCGTGTATTTAGGAGTTGGAATATCTGAACTAGACTTTTGGATCGGAAGGTTAGAGCATCATCGTGTCATCAATTTACAGAGAAACGAATTCATAAAATCGACATTTGTTTATCCTTTTTGTTTTCTGTCCAAACTAAATCAAACGTTAGAACCTCATCAATGCCTCGTATTAAAGAAATATTATAGTGATGACGGCGCAGGATGTGGTTGCTCCAGCAAATGACTTTAGCATTGGCCTCGAACAGTCGGCCCTTTGTCCGATATGCAATGTCGTGGCCTTTAGATTTGCCTAAACATGCGGGCTTTGGCTTCAAGGTCAGAGCGCCGCTATTGCCCGAGGCGATAGATTGCGGCAGCCATGACCTTGACCTTCGCTATGGGAGTGCAATTTTCAAGTATGGGGCTTCCGTCTCGACGCGTAACTTGTGTTTGAAAGCATATCGTCACGACGGACACAGTAAAATATTTTGGGCTTGTTATATATATCTATAAAAGGGTGAACTGAGTTAACATGTAGTCATTCTTAACGTCAATTTCCATGAGTAAAGGAGTAAATAAAACCGTCAAAACTCTAATAAGTGTCTAAAATGTTAAGTTGAAGTATAAAGCAACAGGAGTTCTCTGTTAGTAGTGGAATAACGCCTTTGAATACCGTTTAATTTGCTGCAAAATAAAGCCGAAGGAGTAGTTTGATTAGCAGATTTCCGTTCTAGGTATGCACCCATGGTCGCATTTGAGCACTCTGTAGATAAAGTAATTGTGACGTTCTTATTATAGCTTGGATCCGGATCGTGGATTCGGGAGTAGAAATCTCTGAATTGGACGTCGGGATCGGAAGGTATAGCCGGCGTGTCATCAATTTACGGAGAAACGAATTCATAAAATCAACATTTGTTTATCCCTTTTGCTTTCTATCCAAACCAAGTCAAACGTTAGAACCACATCAATGCCTCATATTAAATAAATTTTATAGTGATGATGGCGCAGGAAGTGGTTGTCCAACCAAGTGACTTTAGCATTGGCCTCGAATAGTCGGCCCTTTGTCCGATATGCAATGCCGTGGCCTTTAGATTTGCCTAAACATGGGGACTTTGGCTTCAAGGTCAGAGAGCCGCTTTTGCCGGAGGCGATCGATTGCGGCAGCCATGACCTTGACCTTCGCTATGGGAGCTTCCGCCTCGCCGCGCAACTTGTGTTTGAAAGCATCTCGTCAAGACGTAAACAGTAAAATGTAGTGTGGCTTGTTCTATATATCTATAAATGGGTGAACTGAGTTAATATGTAGCTATTCTTAACGTCAATTTCCATGAGTACAGGAGTAAATAAAACGGCAAAAACTCTAATAAATGTCTAAAATGTTAAATTGAAGTATAAAGCAATAGGAGTTCTCTGTTAGTAGTGGAATAACGCCATTGAGTATCGTTTATTTTGCTGCAAAATAAAGCCGAAGGAGTTGTTTGATTAGCAGATTTCCGTTCTAGGTATGTACCCATGGAGGCATTTGAGCACTCTGTAGATAAATTAATTGTGACGTTGTCATTGTAGTTTGTATCTGGATCGTGTATTTAGGAGTTGGAATATCTGAACTAGACTTCGGGATCGGAAGGTTAGAGCATCATCGTGTCATCAATTTACAGAGAAACGAATTCATAAAATCGACATTTGTTTATCCTTTTTGTTTTCTGTCCAAACTAAAATCAAGCGTTAGAACCTCATCAATGCCGCGTATTAAAGAAATATTATAGTGATGACGGCGCAGGATGTGGTTGCTCAAGCAAATGGCTTTAGCATTGGCCTCGAACAGTCGGCCCTTTGTCCGATATGCAATATCGTGGCCTTTAGATTTGCCTAAACATGCGGGCTTTGGCTTCAAGTTCAGAGCGCCGCTATTGTCCGAGGCGATCGATTGCGACAGCCATGACCTTGACCTTCGCTATGGGAGTGCAATGTTCAAGTATGGAGCTTCCGCCTCGCCGCGCAACTTGTGTTTGAAAGCATCTCGTCAAGACGTACACAGTAAAATATAGTGTGGCTTGTTATATATATCTATAAAAGGTTGAACTGAGTTAATATGTAGCCATTCTTAACGTCAATTTCCATGAGTACAGGAGTAAATAAAACGGCAAAAACTCTAATAAATGTCTAAAATGTTAAATTGAAGTATATAGCAATAGGAGTTCTCTATTAGTAGGGGAATAACGCCTTTGAGTATTGTTTAATTTGCTGCAAAATAAAGCCGAAGGGGTTGTTTGATTAGCAGATTTCCGTTCTAGGTATGTACCCATGGAGGCATTTGAGCACTCTGTAGATAAAGTAATTGTGACGTTATCATTGTAGTTTGTATCTGGATCGTGCATTTGGGAGTTGAAATATCTGAACTAGACTTCGGGATCGCAAGGTTAGAGCATCATCGTGTCATCAATTTACAGAGAAACGAATTCATAAAATCAACATTTGTTTATCCCTTTTGTTTACTATCCAAACCAAGTCAAACGTTAGAAAGACATCAATGCCTCGTATTAAATAAATATTATAGTGATGACGGCGCAGGATGTGGTTGCTCCAGCAAGTGACTTTAGCCTTGGCCTCGAACAGTCGGCCATTTGTCCGATGTGCAATGTCGTGGCCTTTAAATTTGCCTAAACATGCGGGCTTTGGCTTCAAGGTCAGAGCGCCGCTATTGCCCGAGGCGAACGATTGCGACAGTCATGACCTTGACCTTCGCTACGGGAGTGCAATTTTCAAGTATGGGGCTTCCGCCTCGCCGCGTAACTTGTGTTTGAAAGCATCTCGTCACGACGTACACAGTAAAATGTGGTGTGGCTTGTTATATATATCTATAAATGGGTGAACTGAGTTAACATGTAGTCATTCTTAACGTCAATTTCCATGAGTAAAGGAATAAATAAAACCGGCAGAAACTCCAATAAATGTCTAAAATGTTAAATTGAAGTATATAGCAACAGGAGTTCTCTGTTAGTAGCGGAATAATGCCTTTGAGTATCGTTTAACTTGCTGCAAAATAAAGCCGAAGGAGTAGTTTGATTAGCAAATTTCCGTTCTAGATTTGCACCCATGACGCATTTGAGCACTCTACAGATAAAGTAATTGTGACGTTATCATTGTAGTTTGTATCTGGATCGTGTATTGTGGAGTTGGAATCTCTGCACTAGACTTCGGGATCGGAAGGTTAGAGCATCGGCGTGTTATCAGTTTACAGAGAAACGAATTCATAAAATCAACATTTGCTTATCCCTTTTGCTTTCTATCCAAACCAAGTCAAACGTTAGAATCACATCAATGCCTCGTATTAAATAAATTTTATAGTGATGATGGCTCAGGAAGTGGTTGTCCAACCAAGTGACTTTAGCATTGGCCTCGAACAGTCGGCCCTTTGTCCGATATGCAATGTCGTGACCATTAGATTTGCCTAAACATGCGGGCTTTGGCTTCAAGGTCAGAGCGCCGCTATTGCTCGAGGCGACCTATTACGGCAGCCATGACCTTGACCTTCGCTATGGGAGTGCAATTTTCAAGTATGGGGCTTCCGCCTCGCTTGTGTTTGAAAGCATCTCGTCAAGACGTACACAGTAAAATGTGGTGTGGCTTGTTATATATATCTATAAAATGGTGAACTGAGTTAACATGTAGTCATTCTTAATGTCAATTTCCATGAGTAAAGCAGTAAATAAAACCGGCAAAAACTCTAATAAATGTCTAAAATGTTAAATTGAAGTATAAAGCAATAGGAGTTCTTTGTTAGTAGGGGAATAACGCCTTTGAGTATCGTTTAATTTGCTGCAAAATAAAGCCGAAGGAGTAGTTTGATTAGCAGATTTCCGTTCTAGGTTTGCACCCATGACGCATTTGAGCACTCTACAGATAAAGTAATTGTGACGTTATCATTGTAGTTTGTATCTGGATCGTGTATTGGGGAATTGGAATCTCTGTACTAGACTTCGGGATCGGGAGGTTAGAACATCGGCGTGTCATCAATTTACACAGAAAGGAATTTATATAATCAACATTTTTATCCCTTTTGCTTTCTATCCAAACCAAGTCAAACGTTAGAACCACATCAATGCCTCGTATTAAATAAATTTTATAGTGATGATGGTGCAGGAAGTGGTTGTCCAACCAAGCGACTTTAGCATTGGCCTCGAACAGTCGGCCCTTTGTCCCATATGCAATGTCGTGGCCTTTAGATTTGCCAAAACATGCGGGCTTTGGCTTCAATGTCTTAGCGCCGCTATTGCCCGTGGCGATCGATTGCGGCAGCCATGACCTTGACCTTCGCTATGGGAGTGCAATGTTCAAGTATGGAGCTTCCGCCTCGCCGCGCAACTTGTGTTCGAAAGCATCTCATCAAGACGTACACAGAAAAATGTGGTGTGGCTTGTTATATATATCTATAAAATGGTTAACTGAGTTAACATGTAGTCATTCTTAACGTCAATTTCCATGAGTAAAGGAGTAAATAAAACCGGCAAAAACTTTAATAAGGGTCTAAAATGTTCAATTGAAGTATAAAGCAACAGGAGTTCTCTGTTAGTAGCGGAATAACGCCTTTGAGTATCGTTTAATTTGCTGCAAAATAAAGCCGAAGAAGTTGTTTGATTAGCAGATTTCCGTTCTAGGTATGTACCCATGGAGGCATTTGAGCACTCTGTAGATAAATTAATTGTGACGTTATCATTGTAGTTTGTATCTGGATCGTGTATTTAGGAGTTGGAATATCTGAACTAGACTTCGGGATCGGAAGGTTAGAGCATCATCGTGTCATCAATTTACAGAGAAACGAATTCATAAAATCGACATTTGTGTATCCTTTTTGTTTTCTGTCCAAACTAAATCAAACGTTAGAACCTCATCAATGCCTCGTATTAAAGAAATATTATAGTGATGTCGGCGCAGGATGTGGTTGCTCAAGCAAATGGCTTTAGCATTGGCCTCGAACAGTCGGCCCTTTGTCCGATATGCAATGTCGTGGCCTTTAGATTTGCCTAAAGATGCGGGCTTTGGCTTCAAGGTCAGAGCGCCGCTATTGCCCGAGGCGTTCGATTGCGACAGCCATGACCTTGACCTTCGCTATGGGAGTGCAATTTTCAAGTATGGAGCTTCCGCCTCGCCGCGTAACTTAAATTTGAAAGCATCTCGTCAATACGTACACAGTAAAATGTGGTAAGGCCTGTTATATATATTTATAAAAGGGTGAACTGAATTAACACGTAGTCATTCTCAACGTCAATATCCATGAGTAAAGGAGTAAATAAAACCGGTAAAAACTTTAATAAACGTCTAAAATGTTAAATTGAATTATAAAGCAATAGGAGTTCTTTGTTAGTAGGGGAATAACGCCTTTGAGTATCGTTTAATTTGCTGCAAAATAAAGCCGAAGGAGTAGTTTGATTAGCAGATTCGGGAGTAGAAATCTCTGAACTAGACGTCGGGAAGGGAATGTAGAGCCGGCGTGTCATCAATATACAGAGAAACGAATTCATAAAATCAACATTTGTTTATCCCTTTTGCTTTCTATCCAAACCAAGTCAAACGTTAGAACCACATCAATGCCTCATATTAAATAAATTTTATAGTGATGATGGCGCAGGAAGTGGTTGTCCAACAAAGTGACTTTAGCATTGGCCTAGTCGGCCCTTTGTCCGATATGCAATGCCGTGGTCTTTAGATTTGCCTAAACATGCGGGCTTTTGTTTCAAGGTCAGATCGCCGCTATTGCCCGAGGCGATCGATTGCGGCAGGGAGTGCAATTTTCAAGTATGGGGCTTCCGCCTCGCCGCGCAACTTGTGTTTGAAAGCAACTCGTCAAGACGTACACAGTAAAATGTGGTGTGGCTTGTTATATATATCTATAAAAGGGTGAACTGAGTTAATATGTAGTCATTCATAACGTCAACTTCCATGAGTAAAGGAGTAAATAAAACCGGCAAAAACTTTAATAAGGGTCAAAAATGTTTAATTGAAGTATAAGGCAACAGGAGTTCTCTGTTAGTAGCGGAATAACGCCTTTGAGTATCGTTTAACTTGCTACAAAATAAAGCCGAAGGAGTAGCTTGATTAGCAGATTTCCGTACTAGGTATGCACCCATGGGCGCATTTGAGCACTCTGTAGATAAGTAATTGTGACGTTATTATTATAGTTTGGATCCGGATCGTGGATTCGGGAGTAGAAATCTCTGAACTAGACGTCGGGAAGGGAAGGTAGTGCGGGCGTGTCATCAATTTACGGAGAAACGAATTCATAAAATCGACATTTGTTTATCCTTTTTGTTTTCTATCCAAACTAAGTCAAACGTTAGAACCTCATCAATGCCTCGTATTAAAGAAATATTATAGTGATGACGGCGCAGGATGTGGTTGATCCAGCAAGTGACTTTAGCCTTGGCATCGAATAGTCGGCCATTTGTCCGATGTGCAATGTCGTGGCCTTTAGATTTGCCTAAATATGCGGGCTTTGGCTTGAAGGTCAGAGCGCCGCTATTGCCCGAGGCGTTCGATTGCGACAGCCATGACCTTGACCTTCGCTATGAAAGTGCAATTTTCAAGTATGGGGCTTCCGCCTCGCCGCGTAACTTGTGTTTGAAAGCATCTCGTCACGACGTACGCTGTAAAATGTGGTGCGGCTTGTTATATATATTTATAAAAGGGTGAACTGAATTAACATGTAGTCATTCTCAACGTCAATTTCCATGAGTAAAGAAGTAAATAAAACCGGCAAAAACTTTAATAAGGGTCTAAAATGTTAAATTGAAGTATAAAGCAACAGGAGTTCTCTGTTAGTAGCGGAATAACGCCTTTGAGTATCGTTTAACTTGCTACAAAATATTTGTTTATCCTTTTTGTTTTCTATCCAAACTAAGTCAAACGTTAGAACCTCATCAATGCCTCGTATTAAAGAAATATTATAGTGATGACGGCGCAGGATGTGGTTGCTCCAGCAAGTGACTTTAGCCTTGGCATCGAATAGTCGGCCATTTGTCCGATGTGCAATGTCGTGGCCTTTAAATTTTCCTAAACATGTGGGCTTTGGCTTCAAGGTCAGAGCGTCGCTATTGCCCTAGGCGAACGATTGCGGCAGCCATGACCTTGACCTTCGCTATGGGAGTGCAATTTTCAAGTATGGGGCTTCCGCCTCGCCGCGTAACTTGTGTTTGAAAGCATCTCGTCACGACGTACACAGTAAAATGTGGTGTGGCTTGTTATATATATCTATAAATGGGTGAACTGAGTTAACATGTAGTCATTCTTAACGTCAATTTCCATGAGTAAAGGAGTAAATAAAACCGGCAGGAACTCTAATAAATGTCTAAAATGTTAAATTGATGTATAAAGAAACAGCAGTTCACTGTTAGGAGTGGAATAGCGCATTTGAATATCGTTAAATTTGCTGCAAAATAAAGCCGAAGGAGTAGATTAATTAGCAGATTTCCGTTCTAGGTATGCACCCATGGACGCATTTGAGCACTCTGTAGATAAAGTAATTGTGACGTTATCATTATAGTTTGGATCCGGATCGTGGATTCGGGAGTAGAAATCTCTGAATTGGACGTCGGGATCGGAATGTAGAGCCGGCGTGTCATCAATATACAGAGAAACGAATTCATAAAATCAACATTTGTTTGTCCCTTTTGTTTACTATCCAAACTAAGTCAAACGTTAGAAACACATCAATGCCTCGTATTAAGGAAATATTATAGTGATGACGGCGCAGGATGTGGTTGCTCCAGCAAGTGACTTTAGCCTTGGCCTCGAACAGTCGGCCATTTATCCAATGTGCAATATCATGGCCTTTAGATTTGCGGGCTTTGGCTTCAAGGTCAGAGCGCCGCTATTGTCCTAGGCCATCGGTTGCGGCAGCCATGACCTTGACCTTCGCTACGGGAGTGCAATTTTCAAGTATGGGGCTTCCGCCTCGCCGCGCAACTTGTGTTTGAAAGCATCTCGTCGAGACGTACACAGTAAGATGTGGGTGGTGTGGCTTGTTATATATATCTATAAAAGGGTGAACTGAGTTAACATGTAGTCATTCTTAACGTCAATTTCCATGAGTAAAGGAGTAAATAAAACCGGCAAAAACTTTAATAAAGGTCTAAAATGATAAATTGAAGTATAAAGCAACAGGAGTTCTCTGTTAGTAGCGGAATAACGCCTTTGAGTATCGTTTAACTTGCTGCAATATAAAGCCGAAGGAGTAGTTTGATTAGCAGATTTCCGTTCTAGGTATGCACCCATGGACGCATTTGAGCACTCTGTAGATAAAGTAATTGTGACGTTATCATTATAGTTTGAATCCGGATCGTGGATTCGGGAGTAGAAATCTCTGAACTAGACGTCGGGAAGGGAATGTAGAGCCGGCGTGTCATCAATATACAGAGAAACGAATTCATAAAATCAACATTTGTTTATCCCTTTTGCTTTCTATCCAAACCAAGTCAAACGTTAGAACCACATCAATGCCTCATATTAAATAAATTTTATAGTGATGATGGCGCAGGAAGTGGTTGTCCAACAAAGTGACTTTAGCATTGGCCTAGTCGGCCCTTTGTCCGATATGCAATGCCGTGGTCTTTAGATTTGCCTAAACATGCGGGCTTTTGTTTCAAGGTCAGATCGCCGCTATTGCCCGAGGCGATCGATTGCGGCAGCCATGACCTTGAACTTCGCTATGGGAGTGCAATTTTCAAGTATGGGGCTTCCGCCTCGCCGCGCAACTTGTGTTTGAAAGCAACTCGTCAAGACGTACACAGTAAAATGTGGTGTGGCTTGTTATATATATCTATAAAAGGGTGAACTGAGTTAATATGTAGTCATTCATAACGTCAACTTCCATGAGTAAAGGAGTAAATAAAACCGGCAAAAACTTTAATAAGGGTCAAAAATGTTTAATTGAAGTATAAGGCAACAGGAGTTCTCTGTTAGTAGCGGAATAACGCCTTTGAGTATCGTTTAACTTGCTACAAAATAAAGCCGAAGGAGTAGCTTGATTAGCAGATTTCCGTACTAGGTATGCACCCATGGGCGCATTTGAGCACTCTGTAGATAAGTAATTGTGACGTTATTATTATAGTTTGGATCCGGATCGTGGATTCGGGAGTAGAAATCTCTGAACTAGACGTCGGGAAGGGAAGGTAGAGCGGGCGTGTCATCAATTTACGGAGAAACGAATTCATAAAATCGACATTTGTTTATCCTTTTTGTTTTCTATCCAAACTAAGTCAAACGTTAGAACCTCATCAATGCCTCGTATTAAAGAAATATTATAGTGATGACGGCGCAGGATGTGGTTGATCCAGCAAGTGACTTTAGCCTTGGCATCGAATAGTCGGCCATTTGTCCGATGTGCAATGTCGTGGCCTTTAGATTTGCCTAAATATGCGGGCTTTGGCTTCAAGGTCAGAGCGCCGCTATTGCCCGAGGCGTTCGATTGCGACAGCCATGACCTTGACCTTCGCTATGAAAGTGCAATTTTCAAGTATGGGGCTTCCGCCTCACCGCGTAACTTGTGTTTGAAAGCATCTCGTCACGACGTACGCTGTAAAATGTGGTGCGGCTTGTTATATATATTTATAAAAGGGTGAACTGAATTAACATGTAGTCATTCTCAACGTCAATTTCCATGAGTAAAGAAGTAAATAAAACCGGCAAAAACTTTAATAAGGGTCTAAAATGTTAAATTGAAGTATAAAGCAACAGGAGTTCTCTGTTAGTAGCGGAATAACGCCTTTGAGTATCGTTTAACTTGCTGCAATATAAAGCCGAAGGAGTAGTTTGATTAGCAGATTTCTATTATAGGTCTGCACCCATGGACGCTTTGAGCACTCTGCAGATAAAGTAATTGTGACGTTATCATTATAGTTTGGATCCGGATCGTGGATTTGGGAGTAGAAATCTCTGAACTGGTCGTCGGGATCGTAAGGTAGAGCCGGCGTGCCATCAATTTACGGAGAAACGAATTCCTAAAATCGACATTTGTTTATCCTTTTTGTTTTCTATCCAAACTAAGTCAAACGTTAGAACCTCATCAATGGCCTCGTATTAAGGAAATATTATAGTGATGATGGCGCAGGAAGTGGTTGTCCAATCAAGTGACTTTAGCATTGGCCTCGAACAGTCGGCCCTTTGTCCGAATGCAATGTCGTGGCCTTTAGATTTGCCTAAAGATGCGGGCTTTGGCTTCAAGGCCAGAGCGCCGCTTTTGCCGGAGGCGATCGATTGCGGCGGCCATGACCTTGACCTTCGCTATGGGAGTGCAATTTTCAAGTATGGGGCTTCCGCCTCGACGCGTAACTTGTGTTTGAAAGCATATCGTCACGACGTACACAGTAAAATGTGCTGGGCTTGTTATATATATCTATAAAAGGGTGAACCGAGTTAACATGTAGTCATTCTTAACGTCAGTTTCCATGAGTAAAGGAGTAAATAAAACCGGCAAAAACTCTAATAAATGTCTAAAATGTTAAGTTGAAGTATAAAGCAACAGGAGTTCTCTGTTAGTAGTGGAATAACGCCTTTGAGTATCGTTTAATTTGCTGCAAAATAAAGCCGAAGGAGTAGTTTAATTAGCAGATTTCCGTTCTAGGATTGCACCCATGACGCATTTGAGCACTCTGCAGGTAAAGTAATTGTGACGTTATCATTGTAGTTTGTATCTGGATCGTGTATTTTGGAGTTGGAATCTCTACTAGGCTTCGGGACCGGAAGGTTAGAGCATCGGCGTGTCATCAATTTACAGAGAAACGAATTCCTAAAATCAACAATTGTTTATCCCTTTTGTTTTCTATCCAATCCAAGTCAAACATTAGAACAACACCAATGCCTCGTATTAAATAAATTTTATAGTGATGATGGCGCAGGAAGTGGTTGTCCAACCAAGTGATTTTAGCATTGGCCTCGAACAGTCGGCCCTTTGTCCGATATGCAATGTCGTGGCCTTTAGATTTGCCTAAAGATGCGGGCTTTGGCTTCAAGGTCAGAGCGCCGCTATTGCCCGAGGCGTTCGATTGCGACAGCCATGACCTTGACCTTCGCTATGGGAGTGCAATTTACAAGTATGGAGCTTCCGCCTCGCCGCGTAACATAAATTTGATAGCATCTCGTCAATACGTACACAGTAAAATGTGGTAAGGCTTGTTATATATATTTATAAAATGGTGAACTGAATTAACACGTAGTCATTCTCAACGTCAATATCCATGAGTAAAGGAGTAAATAAAACCGGTGGAAACTTTAATAAACGTCTAAAATGTTGAATTGAATTATAAAGCAACAGGAGTTCTCTGTTAGTAGCGGAATAACGCCTTTGAGTATCGTTTAACTTGCTACAAAATATTTGTTTATCCTTTTTGTTTTCTATCCAAACTAAGTCAAACGTTAGAACCTCATCAATGCCTCGTATTAAAGAAATATTATAGTGATGACGGCGCAGGATGTGGTTGCTCCAGCAAGTGACTTTAGCCTTGGCATCGAATAGTCGGCCATTTGTCCGATGTGCAATGTCGTGGCCTTTAAATTTTCCTAAACATGTGGGCTTTGGCTTCAAGGTCAGAGCGTCGCTATTGCCCTAGGCGAACGATTGCGGCAGCCATGACCTTGACCTTCGCTATGGGAGTGCAATTTTCAAGTATGGGGCTTCCGCCTCGCCGCGTAACTTGTGTTTGAAAGCATCTCGTCACGACGTACACAGTAAAATGTGGTGTGGCTTGTTATATATATCTATAAATGGGTGAACTGAGTTAACATGTAGTCATTCTTAACGTCAATTTCCATGAGTAAAGGAGTAAATAAAACCGGCAGGAACTCTAATAAATGTCTAAAATGTTAAATTGATGTATAAAGAAACAGCAGTTCACTGTTAGGAGTGGAATAGCGCATTTGAATATCGTTAAATTTGCTGCAAAATAAAGCCGAAGGAGTAGATTAATTAGCAGATTTCCGTTCTAGGTATGCACCCATGGACGCATTTGAGCACTCTGTAGATAAAGTAATTGTGACGTTATCATTATAGTTTGGATCCGGATCGTGGATTTGGGAGTAGAAATCTCTGAATTGGACGTCGGGATCGGAATGTAGAGCCGGCGTGTCATCAATATACAGAGAAACGAATTCATAAAATCAACATTTGTTTGTCCCTTTTGTTTACTATCCAAACTAAGTCAAACGTTAGAAACACATCAATGCCTCGTATTAAGGAAATATTATAGTGATGACGGCGCAGGATGTGGTTGCTCCAGCAAGTGACTTTAGCCTTGGCCTCGAACAGTCGGCCATTTATCCAATGTGCAATATCATGGCCTTTAGATTTGCGGGCTTTGGCTTCAAGGTCAGAGCGCCGCTATTGTCCTAGGCCATCGGTTGCGGCAGCCATGACCTTGACCTTCGCTACGGGAGTGCAATTTTCAAGTATGGGGCTTCCGCCTCGCCGCGCAACTTGTGTTTGAAAGCATCTCGTCGAGACGTACACAGTAAGATGTGGGTGGTGTGGCTTGTTATATATATCTATAAAAGGGTGAACTGAGTTAACATGTAGTCATTCTTAACGTCAATTTCCATGAGTAAAGGAGTAAATAAAACCGGCAAAAACTTTAATAAAGGTCTAAAATGATAAATTGAAGTATAAAGCAACAGGAGTTCTCTGTTAGTAGCGGAATAACGCCTTTGAGTATCGTTTAACTTGCTGCAATATAAAGCCGAAGGAGTAGTTTGATTAGCAGATTTCCGTTCTAGGTATGCACCCATGGACGCATTTGAGCACTCTGTAGATAAAGTAATTGTGACGTTATCATTATAGTTTGAATCCGGATCGTGGATTCGGGAGTAGAAATCTCTGAACTAGACGTCGGGAAGGGAATGTAGAGCCGGCGTGTCATCAATATACAGAGAAACGAATTCATAAAATCAACATTTGTTTATCCCTTTTGCTTTCTATCCAAACCAAGTCAAACGTTAGAACCACATCAATGCCTCATATTAAATAAATTTTATAGTGATGATGGCGCAGGAAGTGGTTGTCCAACAAAGTGACTTTAGCATTGGCCTAGTCGGCCCTTTGTCCGATATGCAATGCCGTGGTCTTTAGATTTGCCTAAACATGCGGGCTTTTGTTTCAAGGTCAGATCGCCGCTATTGCCCGAGGCGATCGATTGCGGCAGCCATGACCTTGAACTTCGCTATGGGAGTGCAATTTTCAAGTATGGGGCTTCCGCCTCGCCGCGCAACTTGTGTTTGAAAGCAACTCGTCAAGACTTACACAGTAAAATGTGGTGTGGCTTGTTATATATATCTATAAAAGGGTGAACTGAATTAACATGTAGTCATTCTCAACGTCAATTTCCATGAGTAAAGAAGTAAATAAAACCGGCAAAAACTTTAATAAGGGTCTAAAATGTTAAATTGAAGTATAAAGCAACAGGAGTTCTCTGTTAGTAGCGGAATAACGCCTTTGAGTATCGTTTAACTTGCTGCAATATAAAGCCGAAGGAGTAGTTTGATTAGCAGATTTCTATTATAGGTCTGCACCCATGGACGCTTTGAGCACTCTGCAGATAAAGTAATTGTGACGTTATCATTATAGTTTGGATCCGGATCGTGGATTTGGGAGTAGAAATCTCTGAACTGGTCGTCGGGATCGTAAGGTAGAGCCGGCGTGCCATCAATTTACGGAGAAACGAATTCCTAAAATCGACATTTGTTTATCCTTTTTGTTTTCTATCCAAACTAAGTCAAACGTTAGAACCTCATCAATGGCCTCGTATTAAGGAAATATTATAGTGATGATGGCGCAGGAAGTGGTTGTCCAATCAAGTGACTTTAGCATTGGCCTCGAACAGTCGGCCCTTTGTCCGAATGCAATGTCGTGGCCTTTAGATTTGCCTAAAGATGCGGGCTTTGGCTTCAAGGTCAGAGCGCCGCTTTTGCCGGAGGCGATCGATTGCGGCGGCCATGACCTTGACCTTCGCTATGGGAGTGCAATTTTCAAGTATGGGGCTTCCGCCTCGACGCGTAACTTGTGTTTGAAAGCATATCGTCACGACGTACACAGTAAAATGTGCTGGGCTTGTTATATATATCTATAAAAGGGTGAACCGAGTTAACATGTAGTCATTCTTAACGTCAGTTTCCATGAGTAAAGGAGTAAATAAAACCGGCAAAAACTCTAATAAATGTCTAAAATGTTAAGTTGAAGTATAAAGCAACAGGAGTTCTCTGTTAGTAGTGGAATAACGCCTTTGAGTATCGTTTAATTTGCTGCAAAATAAAGCCGAAGGAGTAGTTTAATTAGCAGATTTCCGTTCTAGGATTGCACCCATGACGCATTTGAGCACTCTGCAGGTAAAGTAATTGTGACGTTATCATTGTAGTTTGTATCTGGATCGTGTATTTTGGAGTTGGAATCTCTACTAGGCTTCGGGACCGGAAGGTTAGAGCATCGGCGTGTCATCAATTTACAGAGAAACGAATTCCTAAAATCAACAATTGTTTATCCCTTTTGTTTTCTATCCAATCCAAGTCAAACATTAGAACAACACCAATGCCTCGTATTAAATAAATTTTATAGTGATGATGGCGCAGGAAGTGGTTGTCCAACCAAGTGATTTTAGCATTGGCCTCGAACAGTCGGCCCTTTGTCCGATATGCAATGTCGTGGCCTTTAGATTTGCCTAAAGATGCGGGCTTTGGCTTCAAGGTCAGAGCGCCGCTATTGCCCGAGGCGTTCGATTGCGACAGCCATGACCTTGACCTTCGCTATGGGAGTGCAATTTACAAGTATGGAGCTTCCGCCTCGCCGCGTAACATAAATTTGATAGCATCTCGTCAATACGTACACAGTAAAATGTGGTATGGCTTGTTATACTGAATTAACATGTAGTCATTCTTAACGTCAATTTCCATGAGTAAAGGAGTAAATAAAACCGGCAACATCTCTAATAAATATCTAAAATGTTAAATTGAAGTATAAAGCAATAGGAGTTCTCTGTTAGTAGTGGAATAACGCCTTTGAGTATCGTTTAATTTGCTGCAAAATAAAGCCGAAGGAGTTGTTTGATTAGCAGATTTCCGTTCTAGGTATGTACCCATGGAGGCATTTGAGCACTCTGTAGATAAATTAATTGTGACGTTATCATTGTAGTTTGTATCTGGATCGTGTATTTTGGAGTTGGCATCTCTACTAGGCTTCGGCATCGGAAGGTTAGAGCATCGGCGTGTCATCAATTTACAGAGAAACGAATTCATAAAATCAACAATTGTTTATCCCTTTTGTTTTCTATCCAATCCAAGTCAAACATTAGAACAACAGCAATGCCTCGTATTAAATAAATTTTATAGTGATGATGGCGCAGGAAGTGGTTGTCCAATCAAGTGATTTTAGCATTGGCCTCGAACAGTCGGCCCTTTGTCCGATATGCAATGTCGTGGCCTTTAGATTTGCCTAAAGATGCGGGCTTTGGCTTCAAGGTCAGAGCGCCGCTATTGCCCGAGGCGTTCGATTGCGGCAGCCATGACCTTGACCTTCACTACGGGAGTGCAATTTTCAAGTATGGGGCTTCCGCCTCGCCGCGCAACTTGTGTTTGAAAGCATCTCGTCGAGACGTACACAGTAAGATGTGAGTGGTGTGCCTTGTTATATATATCTATAAAAGGGTGAACTGAGTTAATATGTAGTCATTCTTAACGTCAATTTCCATGAATAAAGGAGTAAATAAAACCGGCAAAACTCTAATAATTGTCTAAAACGTTAAATTGTAGTATAAGGCAATAGGAGTTCTGTGTAAGTAGGTGAATAACGCCTTTGAGTATCGTTTAATTTGCTGCAAAATAAAGCCGAAGGAGTAGTTTGATTAGCAGATCTCCGTTCTAGATTTGCACCCATGACGCTTTTGAGCACTCTACAGATAAAGTAATTGTGACGTTATCATTGTACTTTGTATCTGGATCGTGTGTTGGGGAGTTGGAATCTCTGTAGTAGACTTCGGGATCGGAAGGTTAGAGCATCGGCGTGTCATCAATTTACAGCGAAACGAATTCATAAAATCAACATTTGTTTATCCCTTTTGTTTACTATCCAAACCAAGTCAAACGTTAGAAACACGTCAATGCCTCGTATTAAAGAAATATTATAGTGATGACGGCGCAGGATGTGGTTGCTCCAGCAAATGACTTTAGCATTGGCCTCGAACAGTCGGCCCTTTGTCCGATATGCATAAGTCAAACGTTAGAACCTCATCAATGACTCGTATTAAAGAAATATTATAGTGATGACGGCGCAGGATGTGGTTGATCCAGCAACTGACTTTAGCCTTGGCATCGAATAGTCGGCCATTTGTCCGATGTGCAATGTCGTGGCCTTTAGATTTGCCCAAACATGCGGGCTTTGGCTTCAAGGTCAGAGCGCCGCTATTGCCCGAGGCGATCGATTGCGGCAGCCATGACCTTGACCTTCGCTATGGGAGTGCAATTTTCAAGTATGGGGCTTCCGCCTCGCCGCGTAACTTGTGTTTGAAAGCATCTCGTCACGACGTACGCTGTAAAATGTGGTGCGGCTTGTTATATATATTTATAAAAGGGTGAACTGAATTAATATGTAGTCATTCTCAACGTCAATTTCCATGAGTAAAGGAGTAAATAAAACCGGCAAAAACTTTAATAAGGGTCTAAAATGTTCAATTGAAGTATAAAGCAACAGCAGTTCTCTGTTAGTAACGGAATAACGCCTTTGAGTATCGATTAACTAGCTGCAATATAAAGCCGAAGGAGTAGTGTGATTAGCAAATTTCCGTTCTAAGCATGCACCCATGGGCGCATTTGAGCACTCTGTAAATAAGTAATTGTGACGTTATTATTATAGTTTGGATCCGGATCGTGGATTCGGGAGTAGAAATCTCTGAACTAGACGTCGGGAAGGGAAGGTAGAGCGGGCGTGTCATCAATTTACGGAGAAACGATTTCATAAAATCGACATTTGTTTATCCTTTTTGTTTTCTATCCAAACTAAGTCAAACGTTAGAACCTCATCAATGCCTCGTATTAAAGAAATATTATAGTGATGACGGCGCAGGAAGTGGTTGTCCAACCAAGTGACTTTAGCATTGGCCTAGTCGGCCCTTTGTCCGATATGCAATGTCGTGGCCTTTAGATTTGCCTAAACATGCGGGCTTTGGCTTCAAGGTCAGTGCGGCGCTATTGCCCGAGGTCATCGATTGCGGCAGCCATGACCTTGACCTTCGCTATGGCAGCTTCCGCCTCGCCGCGCAACTTGTGTTTGAAAGCATCTCGTCAAGACGTACACAGTAAAGTATAGTGTGGCTTGTTATATATATCTATAAAAGGGTGAACTGAGTTAATATGTAGCCATTCTTAACGTCAATTTCCATGAGTACAGGAGTAAATAAAACGGCAAAAACTCTAATAAATGTCTAAAATGTTAAATTGAAGTATATAGCAATAGGAGTTCTCTGTTAGTAGGGGAATAGCGCCTTTGAGTATCGTTTAATTTGCTGCAAAATAAAGCCGAAGGGGTTGTTTGATTAGCAGATTTCCGTTCTAGGTATGTACCCATGGAGGCATTTGAGCACTCTGTAGATAAGTAATTGTGACGTTATTATTATAGTTTGGATCCGGATCGTGGATTCGGGAGTAGAAATCTCTGAACTAGACGTCGGGAAGGGAAGGTAGAGCGGGCGTGTCATCAATTTACGGAGAAACGAATTCATAAAATCGACATTTGTTTATCCTTTTTGTTTTCTATCCAAACTAAGTCAAACGTTAGAACCTCATCAATGCCTCGTATTAAAGAAATATTATAGTGATGACGGCGCAGGATGTGGTTGATCCAGCAAGTGACTTTAGCCTTGGCATCGAATAGTCGGCCATTTGTCCGATGTGCAATGTCGTGGCCTTTAGATTTGCCTAAATATGCGGGCTTTGGCTTCAAGGTCAGAGCGCCGCTATTGCCCGAGGCGTTCGATTGCGACAGCCATGACCTTGACCTTCGCTATGAAAGTGCAATTTTCAAGTATGGGGCTTCCGCCTCGCCGCGTAACTTGTGTTTGAAAGCATCTCGTCACGACGTACGCTGTAAAATGTGGTGCGGCTTGTTATATATATTTATAAAAGGGTGAACTGAATTAACATGTAGTCATTCTCAACGTCAATTTCCATGAGTAAAGAAGTAAATAAAACCGGCAAAAACTTTAATAAGGGTCTAAAATGTTAAATTGAAGTATAAAGCAACAGGAGTTCTCTGTTAGTAGCGGAATAACGCCTTTGAGTATCGTTTAACTTGCTGCAATATAAAGCCGAAGGAGTAGTTTGATTAGCAGATTTCTATTATAGGTCTGCACCCATGGACGCTTTGAGCACTCTGCAGATAAAGTAATTGTGACGTTATCATTATAGTTTGGATCCGGATCGTGGATTTGGGAGTAGAAATCTCTGAACTGGTCGTCGGGATCGTAAGGTAGAGCCGGCGTGCCATCAACTTACGGAGAAACGAATTCCTAAAATCGACATTTGTTTATTCTTTTTGTTTTCTATCCAAACTAAGTCAAACGTTAGAACCTCATCAATGGCCTCGTATTAAGGAAATATTATAGTGATGATGGCGCAGGAAGTGGTTGTCCAATCAAGTGACTTTAGCATTATCCTCGAACAGCCGGCCCTTTGTCCGAATGCAATGTCGTGGCCTTTAGATTTGCCTAAAGATGCGGGCTTTGGCTTCAAGGTCAGAGCGCCGCTTTTGCCGGAGGCGATCGATTGCGGCGGCCATGACCTTGACCTTCGCTATGGGAGTGCAATTTTCAAGTATGGGGCTTCCGCCTCGACGCGTAACTTGTGTTTGAAAGCATATCGTCACGACGTACACAGTAAAATGTGCTGGGCTTGTTATATATATCTATAAAAGGGTGAACCGAGTTAACATGTAGTCATTCTTAACGTCAGTTTCCATGAGTAAAGGAGTAAATAAAACCGGCAAAAACTCTAATAAATGTCTAAAATGTTAAGTTGAAGTATAAAGCAACAGGAGTTCTCTGTTAGTAGTGGAATAACGCCTTTGAGTATCGTTTAATTTGCTGCAAAATAAAGCCGAAGGAGTAGTTTAATTAGCAGATTTCCGTTCTAGGATTGCACCCATGACGCATTTGAGCACTCTGCAGGTAAAGTAATTGTGACGTTATCATTGTAGTTTGTATCTGGATCGTGTATTTTGGAGTTGGAATCTCTACTAGGCTTCGGGACCGGAAGGTTAGAGCATCGGCGTGTCATCAATTTACAGAGAAACGAATTCCTAAAATCAACAATTGTTTATCCCTTTTGTTTTCTATCCAATCCAAGTCAAACATTAGAACAACACCAATGCCTCGTATTAAATAAATTTTATAGTGATGATGGCGCAGGAAGTGGTTGTCCAACCAAGTGACTTTAGCATTGGCCTCGAACAGTCGGCCCTTTGTCCGATATGCAATGTCGTGACCTTTAGACTTGCCTAAACATGCGGGCTTTGGCTTCAAGGTCAGCGCGCCGCTATTGCCCGAGGCGTTCGATTGCGACAGCCATGACCTTGACCTTCGCTATGGGAGCTTCCGCCTCGCCGCGCAACTTGTGTTTGAAAGCATCTCGTCAAGACGTACACAGTAAAATGTAGTGTGGCTTGTTATATATATCTATAAAAGGGTGAACTGAGTTAATATGTAGCCATTCTTAACGTCAATTACCATGAGTACAGGAGTAAATAAAACGGCAAAAACTCTAATAAATGTCTAAAATGTTAAATTGAAGTATAAAGCAATAGGAGTTCTCTGTTAGTAGTGGAATAACGCCTTTGAGTATCGTTTATTTTGCTGCAAAATAAAGCCGAAGGAGTTGTTTGATTAGCAGATTTCCGTTCTAGGTATGCACCCATGGGCGCATTTGAGCACTCTGTAGATAAGTAATTGTGACGTTATTATTATAGTTTGGATCCGGATCGTGGATTCGGGAGTAGAAATCTCTGAACTAGACGTCGGGAAGGGAAGGTAGAGCGGGCGTGTCATCAATATACGGAGAAACGAATTCATAAAATCGACATTTGTTTATCCTTTTTGTTTTCTTTCCAAACTAAGTCAAACGTTAGAACCTCATCAATGCCTCGTATTAAAGAAATATTATAGTGATGACGGCGCAGGATGTGGTTGATCCAGCAACTGACTTTAGCCTTGGCATCGAATAGTCGGCCATTTGTCCGATGTGCAATGTCGTGGCCTTTAGATTTGCCTAAACATGCGGGCTTTGGCTTCAAGGTCAGAGCGCCGCTATTGCCCGAGGCGATCGATTGCGGCAGCCATGACCTTTACCTTCGCTATGGGAGTGCAATTTTCAAGTATGGGGCTTCCTCCTCGCCGCGTAACTTGTGTTTGAAAGCATCTCGTCACGACGTACGCTGTAAAATGTGGTGCGGCTTGTTATATATATTTATAAAAGGGTGAACTGAATTAATATGTAGTCATTCTCAACGTCAATTTCCATGAGTAAAGGAGTAAATAAAACCGGCAAAAACTTTAATAAGGGTCTAAAATGTTCAATTGAAGTATAAAGCAACAGGAGTTCTCTGTTAGTAGCGGAATAACGCCTTTGAGTATCGTTTAACTAGCTGCAATATAAAGCCGAAGGAGTAGTGTGATTAGCAAATTTCCGTTCTAGGCATGCACCCATGGACGCATTTGAGCACTCTGTAGATAAGTAATTGTGACGTTATTATTATAGTTTGGATCCGGATCGTGGATTCGGGAGTAGAAATCTCTGAACTAGACGTCGGGAAGGGAAGGTAGAGCGGGCGTGTCATCAATTTACGGAGAAACGAATTCATAAAATCGACATTTGTTTATCCTTTTTGTTTTCTATCCAAACTAAGTCAAACGTTAGAACCTCATCAATGCCTCGTATTAAAGAAATATTACAGTGATGACGGCGCAGGAAGTGGTTGTCCAACCAAGTGACTTTAGCATTGGCCTAGTCGGCCCTTTGTCCGATATGCAATGCCGTGGCATTTAGGTTTGCCTAAACATGCGGGCTTTTGTTTCAAGGTCAGAGCGCCGCTATTGCCCGAGGCGATAGATTACGACAGTCATGACCTTGACCTTCGCTATGGGAGTGTAATTTTCAAGTATGGGGCTTCCGCCTCGACGCGTAACTTGTGTTTGAAAGCATATCGTCACGACGTACACAGTAAAATGTGGTGGGCCTGTTATATATATCTATAAAAGGGTGAACTGAGTTAACATGTAGTCATTCTTAACGTCAATTTCCATGAGTAAAGGAGTAAATAAAACCGGCATAAACTTTAATAAAGGTCTAAAATGTTAAATTGAAGTATAAAGCAACAGGAGTTCTCTGTTAGTAGCGGAATAACGCCTTTGAGTATCGTTTAACTTGCTGCAAAATAAAGCCGAAGGAGTAGTGTGATTAGCAGATTTCCGTTCTAGGTATGCACCCATGACGCATTTAAGCACTCTACAGATAATGTAATTGTGACGTTATCATTGTAGTTTGTATCTGGATCGTGTATTTAGGAGTTGGAATATCTGAACTAGACTTCGGGATCGGAAGGTTAGAGCATCATCGTGTCATCAATTTACAGAGAACCGAATTCATAAAATCAACATTTGTTTATCCCTTTTGTTTTCTATCCAAACCAAGTCAAACGTTAGGAACACATCAATGCCTCGTAATAAATTAATTTTATAGTGATGATGGCGCAGGAAGTGGTTGTCCAACCAAGTGACTTTAGCATTGGCCTCGAATAGTCGGCCCTTTGTCCGATATGCAATGCCGTGGCCTTTAGATTTGCCTAAACATGGGGACTTTGGTTTCAAGGTCAGAGAGCCGCTTTTGCCCGAGGTCATCGATTGCGGCAGCCATGACCTTGACCTTCGCTATGGGAGCTTCCGCCTCGCCGCGCAACTTGTGTTTGAAAGCATCTCGTCAAGACGTACACAGTAAAATATAGTGTGGCTTGTTATATATATCTATAAAAGGGTGAACTGAGTTAATATGTAGTCATTCTCAACGTCAATTTCCATGAGTAAATTAGTAAATAAAACCGGCAAAAAACTTTAATAAAGGTCTAAAATGTTAAATTGAAGTATAAAGCAACAGGAGTTCTCTGTTAGTAGCGGAATTACGCCTTTGAGTATCGTTTAACTTACGCAAAATAAAGCCGAAGGGGTTGTTTGATTAGCAGATTTCCGTTCTAGGTATGTACCCATGGAGGCATTTGAGCACTTTGTAGATAAAGTAATTGTGACGTTATCATTGTAGTTTGTATCTGGATCGTGTATTTAGGAGTTGGAATATCTGAACTAGACTTCGGGATCGGAAGGTGAGAGCATCATCGTGGCATCTATTTACAGAGAAACGAATTCATAAAATCAACATTTGTTTATCCCTTTTGTTTTCTATCCAAACCAAGTCAAACGTTAGAAACACATCAATGCCTCGTATTAAGGAAATATTATAGTGATGACAGCGCAGGATGTGGTTGCTCCAGCAAGTGACTTTAGCATTGGCCTCGAACAGTCGGCCCTTTGTCCGATATGCAATGTCGTGGCCTTTAGATTTGCCTAAACATGCGGGCTTTGGCTACAAGGTCAGAGCGCCGCTATTGCCCGAGGCGAACGATTGCGACAGCCATGACCTTGACCTTCGCTATGGGAGTGTAATTTTCAAGTATGGAGCTTCCGCCTCGCCGCGTAACTTGAATTTGAAAGCATCCCGTCAATACGTACACAGTAAAATGTGGTCTAGCTTGTTATATATATTTACAAAAGGGTGAACTGAATTAACATGTAGTCTTCTCAACGTCAATTTCCTTGAGTAAAGGAGTAAATAAAACCGGCAAAACCTTTAGTAAAGGTCTAAAATGTTAAATTGAAATATAAAGCAACAGGAGTTCTCTGTTAGTAGCGGAATAACGCCTTTGAGTATCGTTTAACTTGCTGCAAAATAAAGCCGAAGGAGTAGTGTGATTAGCAGATTTCCGTTCTAGGTATGCACCCATGACGCATTTAAGCACTCTACAGATAATGTAATTGTGACGTTATCATTGTAGTTTGTATCTGGATCGTGTATTTAGGAGTTGGAATATCTGAACTAGACTTCGGGATCGGAAGGTTAGAGCATCATCGTGTCATCAATTTACAGAGAACCGAATTCATAAAATCAACATTTGTTTATCCCTTTTGTTTTCTATCCAAACCAAGTCAAACGTTAGGAACACATCAATGCCTCGTAATAAATTAATTTTATAGTGATGATGGCGCAGGAAGTGGTTGTCCAACCAAGTGACTTTAGCATTGGCCTCGAACAGTCGGCCCTTTGTCCGATATGCAATGTCGTGACCTTTAGACTTGCCTAAACATGCGGGCTTTGGCTTCAAGGTCAGCGCGCCGCTATTGCCCGAGGTCATCGATTGCGGCAGCCATGACCTTGACCTTCGCTATGGGAGCTTCCGCCTCGCCGCGCAACTTGTGTTTGAAAGCATCTCGTCAAGACGTACACAGTAAAATGTAGTGTGGCTTGTTATATATATATCTATAAAAGGGTGAACTAGTTTGTATCTGGGAGTTGTAATCTCTGAACTAGACTTCGGGATCGGAAGGTTAGAGCATCGGCGTGTCATCAATTTAGAGAGAAACGAATTCATAAAATCGACATTTGTTTATCCTTTTTGTTTTCTATCCAAACTAAGTCAAACGTTAGAACCTCATCAATGCCTCGTATTAAAGAAATATTATAGTGATGACGGCGCAGGATGTGGTTGCTCCAGCAAGTGACTTTACCTTGGCCTCGAACAGTCGGCCCTTTGTCCGATATGCAATGTCGTGACCTTTAGATTTGCCTAAACATGCGGGCTTTGGCTACAAGGTCAGAGCGCCGCTATTGCCCGAGGCGAACGATTGCGACAGTCATGACCTTGACCTTCGCTATGGGAGTGTAATTTTCAAGTATGGAGCTTCCGCCTCGCCGCGTAACTTGAATTTGAAAGCATCCCGTCAATACGTACACAGTAAAATGTGGTCTAGCTTGTTATATATATTTACAAAAGGGTGAACTGAATTAACATGTAGTCTTCTCAACGTCAATTTCCATGAGTAAAGGAGTAAATAAAACCGGCAAAACCTTTAGTAAAGGTCTAAAATGTTAAATTGAAGTATAAAGCAACAGGAGTTCTCTGTTAGTAGCGGAATAACGCCTTTGAGTATCGTTTAACTTTCTGCAAAATAAAGCCGAAGGAGTAGTGTGATTAGCAGATTTCCGTTCTAGGTATGCACCCATGGATGCATTTGAGCACTCTGTAGATAAAGTAATTGTGACGTTATCATTATAGCTTGGATCCGGATCGTGGACTCGGGAGTAGAAATATCTGAACTGGATGTCGGGAAGGAAAGGTAGAGCGGGCGTGTCATCAATATACAGAGAAACGAATTCATAAAATCAACATTTGCTTATCCCTTTTGTTTTCTATCCAAACCAAGTCAAACGTTAGAAACACATCAATGCCTCGTATTATATAAATTTTATAGTGATGATGGCGCAGGAAGTGGTTGTCCAACCAAGTGACTTTAGCATTGCCCTCGAACAGTCGGCCCCTTGTCCGATATGCAACGTCGTGACCTTTAGATTTGCCTAAACATGCGGGATATGGCTTCAAGGTCAGAGCGCCGCTGTAAAAACTTTAATAAACGTCTAAAATGTTAAATTGAATTATAAAGCAACAGGAGTTCTCTGTTAGTAGCGGAATAACGCCTTTGAGTATCGTTTAACTTGCTACAAAATAAAGCCGAAGGAGTAGCTTGATTAGCAGATTTCCGTTCTAGGTATGCACCCATGGACGCATTTGAGCACTCTGCAGATAAAGTAATTGTGACGTTATCCATTATAGCTTGGATCCGGATCGTGGACTCGGGAGTAGAAATATCTGAACTGGACGTCGTGAAGGAAAGGTAGAGCGGGCGTGTCATCAATATACAGAGAAACGAATTCATAAAATCAACATTTGTTTATCCCTTTTGTTTTCTATCCAAACCAAGTCAAACGTTAGAAACACATCAATGCCTCGTATTATATAAATTTTATAGTGATGATGGCGCAGGAAGTGGTCGTCCAACCAAGTGACTTTAGCATTGGCCTAGTCGGCCCTTTGTCCGATATGCAATGCCGTGGCCTTTAGGTTTGCCTAAACATGCGGGCTTTGGTTTCAAGGTCAGAGCGCCGCTATTGCCCGAAGCGATCGATTGCGGCAGCCATGACCTTGACCTTCGCTATGGGAGTGCAATTTTCATGTATGGGGCTTCCGCCTCGCCGCGCAACTTGTGTTTGAAAGCAACTCGTCAAGACGTACACAATAAAATGTAGTGTGGCTTGTTATATATATCTATAAAATGGTTAACTGAGTTAACATGTAGTCATTCTTAACGTCAATTTCCATGAGTAAAGGAGTAAATAAAACCGGCAAAAACTTTAATAAGGGTCTAAAATGTTCAATTGAAGTATAAAGCAACAGGAGTTCTCTGTTAGTAGCGGAATAACGCCTTTGAGTATCGTTTAACTAGCTGCAATATAAAGCCGAAGGAGTAGTTTGATTAGCAGATTTCCGTTCTAGGTATGCACCCTTGGACGCATTTGAGCACTCTGTAGATAAAGTAATTGTGACGTTATCCATTATAGCTTGGATCCGGATCGTGGATTCGGGAGTAGAAATCTCTGAACTAGACGTCGGGAAGGGAAGGTAGAGCGGGCGTGTCATCAATTTACGGAGAAACGAATTGATAAAATCGACATTTGTTTATCCTTTTTGTTTTCTATCCAAACTAAGTCAAGCGTTAGAACCTCATCAATGCCTCGTATTAAAGAAATATTATAGTGATGACGGCGCAGGATGTGGTTGATCCAGCAAGTGACTTTAGCCTTGGCATCGAATAGTCGGCCATTTGTCCGATGTGCAATGTCGTGGCCTTTAGATTTGCTTAAACATGCGGGCTTTGGCTTCAAGGTCAGAGCGCCGCTATTGTCCGAGGCGTTCGATTGCGACAGCTATGACCTTGACCTTCGCTATGGGAGTGCAATTTTCAAGTATGGGGCTTCCGCCTCGCCGCGTAACTTGTGTTTGAAAGCATCTCGTCACGACGTACGCTGTAAAATGTGGTGCGGCTTGTTATATGTATTTATAAAAGGGTGAACTGAATTAACATGTAGTCATTCTCAACGTCAATTTCCATGAGTAAAGGAGTAAATAAAACCGGCAAAAACTTTAAATAAGGGTCTAAAATATTTAATTCAAGTATAAAACAACAGGAGTTCTCCGTTAGTAGCGGAATAACGCCTTTGAGTATCGTTTAACTTGCTGCAAAATAAAGCCGAAGGAGTAGTTTGATTAGCAGATTTCCGTTCTAGGTATGCACCCATGGGCGCATTTGAGCACTCTGCAGATAAAGTAATTGTGACGTTATCCATTATAGCTTGGATCCGGATCGTGGATTCGGGAGTAGAAATCTCTGAACTAGACGTCGGGAAGGGAAGGTAGAGCGGGCGTGTCATCAATTTACGGAGAAACGAATTCATAAAATCGACATTTGTTTATCCTTTTTGTTTTCTATCCAAACTAAGTCAAACGTTAGAACCTCATCAATGCCTCGTATTAAAGAAATATTACAGTGATGACGGCGCAGGAAGTGGTTGTCCAACCAAGTGACTTTAGCATTGGCCTAGTCGGCCCTTTGTCCGATATGCAATGCCGTGGCCTTTAGGTTTGCCTAAACATGCAAGCTTTGGTTTCAAGGTCAGAGCGCCGCTATTGCCCGAGGCGATAGATTACGACAGTCATGACCTTGACCTTCGCTATGGGAGTGTAATTTTCAAGTGTGGGCTTCCGCCTCGACGCGTAACTTGTGTTTGAAAGCATATCGTCACGACGTACACAGTAAAATGTGGTGGGCCTGTTATATATATCTATAAAAGGGTGAACTGAGTTAACATGTAGTCATTCTTAACGTCAATTTCCATGAGTAAAAGAGTAAATAAAACCGGCAAAAACTTTAATAAAGGTCTAAAATGTTAAATTGAAGTATAAAGCAACAGGAGTTCTCTGTTAGTAGCGGAATAACGCCTTTGAGTATCGTTTAACTTGCTGCAAAATAAAGCCGAAGGAGTAGTGTGATTAGCAGATTTCCGTTCTAGGTATGCACCCATGACGCATTTAAGCACTCTACAGATAATGTAATTGTGACGTTATCATTGTAGTTTGTATCTGGATCGTGTATTTAGGAGTTGGAATATCTGAACTAGACTTCGGGATCGGAAGGTTAGAGCATCATCGTGTCATCAATTTACAGAGAACCGAATTCATAAAATCAACATTTGTTTATCCCTTTTGTTTTCTATCCAAACCAAGTCAAACGTTAGGAACACATCTATGCCTCGTAATAAATTAATTTTATAGTGATGATGGCGCAGGAAGTGGTTGTCCAACCAAGTGACTTTAGCATTGGCCTCGAACAGTCGGCCCTTTGTCCGATATGCAATGTCGTGACCTTTAGACTTGCCTAAACATGCGGGCTTTGGCTTCAAGGTCAGCGCGCCGCTATTGCCCGAGATCATCGATTGCGGCAGCCATGACCTTGACCTTCGCTATGGGAGCTTCCGCCTCGCCGCGCAACTTGTGTTTGAAAGCATCTCGTCAAGACGTACACAGTAAAATGTAGTGTGGCTTGTTATATATATATCTATAAAAGGGTGAACTAGTTTGTATCTGGGAGTTGTAATCTCTGAACTAGACTTCGGGATCGGAAGGTTAGAGCATCGGCGTGTCATCAATTTAGAGAGAAACGAATTCATAAAATCGACATTTGTTTATCCTTTTTGTTTTCTATCCAAACTAAGTCAAACGTTAGAACCTCATCAATGCCTCGTATTAAAGAAATATTATAGTGATGACGGCGCAGGATGTGGTTGCTCCAGCAAGTGACTTTACCTTGGCCTCGAACAGTCGGCCCTTTGTCCGATATGCAATGTCGTGACTTTTAGATTTGCCTAAACATGCGGGCTTTGGCTTCAAGGTCAGAGCGCCGATATTGCCCGAGGCCATCGATTGCGGCAGCCATGACCTTGACCTTCGCTATGGGAGTGCAATTTTCAAGTATGGAGCTTCCGCCTCGCCGCGCAACTTGTGTTTGAAAGCATATCGTCACGACGTACACAGTAAAATGTGGTGGGCCTGTTATATATATCTATAAAAGGGTGAACTGAGTTAACATGTAGTCATTCTTAACGTCAATTTCCATGAGTAAAAGAGTAAATAAAACCGGCAAAAACTTTAATAAAGGTCTAAAATGTTAAATTGAAGTATAAAGCAACAGGAGTTCTCTGTTAGTAGCGGAATAACGCCTTTGAGTATCGTTTAACTTGCTGCAAAATAAAGCCGTAGGAGTAGTGTGATTAGCAGATTTCCGTTCTAGGTATGCACCCATGGACGCAATTGAGCACTCTGTAGATAAAGTAATTGTGACGTTATCATTATAGCTTGGATCCGGATCGTGGATTCGGGAGTAGAAATTTCTGAACTGGATGTCGGGAAGGGAAGGTAGAGCGGGCGTGTCATCAATATACAGAGAAACTAATTCATAAAATCAACAATTGTTTATCCCTTTTGTTTTCTATCCAAACCAAGTCAAACGTTAGAAACACATCAATGCCTCGTAGTAAATAAATTTTATAGTGATGATGGCGCAGGAAGTGGTTGTCCAACCAAGTGACTTTAGCATTGGCCTCGAACAGTCGGCCCTTTGTCCGATGTGCAATGTCGTGACCTTTAGATTTGCCTAAACATGCGGGCTTTGGCTTCAAGGACAGTGCGCCGCTATTGCCCCAGGTTATCGATTGCGGCAGCAATGACCTTGACCCTCGCTATGGGAACTTCCGCCTCGCCGCGCAACTTGTGTTTGAAAGCATTTCGTCAAGACGTACACAGTAAAATGTAGTGTGGCTTGTTATATATATCTATAAAATGGTTAACTGAGTTAACATGTAGTCATTCTTAACGTCAATTTCCATGAGTAAAGGAGTAAATAAAACCGGCAAAAACTTTAATAAGGGTCTAAAATGTTAAATTGAAGTATAAAGCAATAGGAGTTCTCTGTTAGTAGTGGAATAACGCCTTTGAGTATCGTTTATTTTGCTGCAAAATAAAGCCGAAGGAGTTGTTTGATTAGCAGATTTCCGTTCTAGGTATGCACCCATGGGCGCATTTGAGCACTCTGTAGATAAGTAATTGTGACGTTATTATTATAGTTTGGATCCGGATCGTGGATTCGGGAGTAGAAATCTCTGAACTAGACGTCGGGAAGGGAAGGTAGAGCGGGCGTGTCATCAATATACGGAGAAACGAATTCATAAAATCGACATTTGTTTATCCTTTTTGTTTTCTTTCCAAACTAAGTCAAACGTTAGAACCTCATCAATGCCTCGTATTAAAGAAATATTATGGTGATGACGGCGCAGGATGTGGTTGATCCAGCAACTGACTTTAGCCTTGGCATCGAATAGTCGGCCATTTGTCCGATGTGCAATGTCGTGGCCTTTAGATTTGCCTAAACATGCGGGCTTTGGCTTCAAGGTCAGAGCGCCGCTATTGCCCGAGGCGATCGATTGCGGCAGCCATGACCTTTACCTTCGCTATGGGAGTGCAATTTTCAAGTATGGGGCTTCCTCCTCGCCGCGTAACTTGTGTTTGAAAGCATCTCGTCACGACGTACGCTGTAAAATGTGGTGCGGCTTGTTATATCAATATATATTAAAATCGTGTTGGTGCGTGCCCCTTGCGTTTTGCAATTTTGCTGGCGCATATTCTCCGGTTTGCGGCAGAGCCCGAGGTCGGGAGCGGGACGAGCGGAAGCGGGAGGACGAACTACGTCCCAAGTTCGTATTGGCGACGAGTGCCTTTCGGGGTTGATATTTTTAATTAGGCTAATAATGTCGGCTATCTCTTTCCCTACACGCTTTTACGACCCTCAAAATGAATTTGCGTCGCTCCTTTTTGATGACGTAGGCGCCCGCTTATTTTGGTAAACGTAAAAAATTTCCGTTTTTGTTTCGTTCCTGGCGGCCTTATAATTCGATTATGCCGGTGGGATTTACGATTTGCTTTCATTGCCATTCATGTACTTTCCATATCGACATCGTACGGCCGTCTGCGAGGTGTTTTTCGCCAGATATGAGCGTTTAAAAATTGCGTGTTTGGTGGTTTTTCACGATTCTGGCGAAATACGCACATTTTCGGTTTTCCTTCAATAACTTCTAAACCGCCGGAAATTTCTTAAAAATAAAAACTCCCAAAGGACAAGATTATTTAATGAGGAATCGTTTCCATTTTTCAGATATCACCTTCGACGAACCGTTTTCGAGCTAGAGCGTTTTGAAGGAAACGACGTCGGGTGGCCAAAATACGTAGCGTTTTCGTTAAAAGCCGAATATCTCGGCAAATAGGCCGTTTTCGGCGAAAATGTTCGTACCTAACGAAAATAAAGCTAAATAAATTATCTACCGCTATGCAGAGTTTCATTTCTCTACTATAAATATTAAGAAAGTTGTGGCCTTTAGAAAATGCTACTTTATAGTAAAACGGAATATTTTGTTGCCGTCAAATAATTCCTTCTGAATCTCATGATGTACGTGAAACATTTTGTAAAGGCGACGCGGTAGCCGGACGGTAATAGTCGACGTGTTCCAAGCGGCAGGTCCCCGGTTCCTTCCTCACCCACAGCAGCTCTTTTTTTTTTTTTTGCCGTACATTTTATCTTAATTGAAAATTCATCTTTATTTCTGTCTTTTAAATTTTTAACCTTATTATGTATATAACAGATAGAATACCCTTATTTATTTTTAGAACTAATGATTAATTTAAGTAGGTTTGAATAAATTTTCCTACACAATAAAATGATAAATTAAAACAACAATAAATAAATCTAAAGCATATTGATTTCGGCTACCACCAGCCAACCTGTATCTATGAGGAACTACCTATTTTAGAACAGGATAATTAGTTTTTGTATGCACATTGTGCAGGTTTATAAAAACGTTAGCTCAGGGAAAAATCAATATAAATAGAATGAATTGTACTTATAAAACAATAAAAAAAGCTTTTAATTGGTAATTGGTTCCATCCTCACCCACAGCTCCTTTTTTTTTGCCGTACATCTAAAATTTTGTCTGTATAATGATTTAAAAAATATTTTCAGTGATATACTGTTTTTTGGGAAGATTAGCTGTGATTGACTGATTTCATATCCATTCTATAGACTGTTTGGCAAACGGCAAATTTACGCAAGGGAGTAGAAAAAAATTTAAATAGATTTTCCTCATCTTTCATTACATTTTATCGATATTTCTTTCATGAATTCGTGCCTCGAACGATTCGGGGAATGTCGTTTCAATATTTTATAACGTATACGAACTTAAAATATATGTTCGGTTAATATTGAAAAATGAAAGACTGAAAAATGAAATGCTGCAAAATGAAATAGGTACTGAAAAATGAAAAACTGAAAAATAAAAAACTGAAAAATGAAATCCTGAAAAATGAAATGCTGAAAAATGAAATACTGAATATTGACTTTGATATTGATTTTAATATTGACTTTGATACTGAATTTGATGTTGATTTTGATATTCTTTCATGTTCATTTCGACATCCTTTCATGTCGATTTTGATATTGATTTTAATTCTGATATTGATAATAATAATGATTAATATTGAGGCGCATTCAGGGACAATTCCTTAGAATTTTGAGGCTAATCCGAGGACCGATCCTAGAATTTTGAACATATCTCCGACTTTCATGCGTCCTCAACTGCGGGGATGCGACCGGAGGGAGCATCCCCGCGTGGCGCCGCAGGCGCCACTATGAGCGCGAAGCGCGAATGCCTCTGCAAGAGCTAGAAATGGCCGTAGGCCATTTCTAGTATATTTATAAAAGGGTGAACTGAATTAATATGTAGTCATTCTCAACGTCAATTTCTATGAGTAAAGGAGTAAATAAAACCGGCAAAAACTTTAATAAGGGTCTAAAATGTTCAATTGAAGTATAAAGCAACAGGAGTTCTCTGTTAGTAGCGGAATAACGCCTTTGAGTATCGTTTAACTAGCTGCAATATAAAGCCGAAGGAGTAGTGTGATTAGCAAATTTCCGTTCTAGGCATGCACCCATGGACGCATTTGAGCACTCTGTAGATAAGTAATTGTGACGTTATTATTATAGTTTGGATCCGGATCGTGGATTCGGGAGTAGAAATCTCTGAACTAGACGTCGGGAAGGGAAGGTAGAGCGAGCGTGTCATCAATTTACGGAGAAACGAATTCATAAAATCGACATTTGTTTATCCTTTTTGTTTTCTATCCAAACTAAGTCAAACGTTAGAACCTCATCAATGCCTCGTATTAAAGAAATATTACAGTGATGACGGCGCAGGAAGTGGTTGTCCAACCAAGTGACTTTAGCATTGGCCTAGTCGGCCCTTTGTCCGATATGCAATGCCGTGGCATTTAGGTTTGCCTAAACATGCGGGCTTTGGTTTCAAGGTCAGAGCGCCGCTATTGCCCGAGGCGATAGATTACGACAGTCATGACCTTGACCTTCGCTATGGGAGTGTAATTTTCAAGTATGGGGCTTCCGCCTCGACGCGTAACTTGTGTTTGAAAGCATATCGTCACGACGTACACAGTAAAATGTGGTGGGCCTGTTATATATATCTATAAAAGGGTGAACTGAGTTAACATGTAGTCATTCTTAACGTCAATTTCCATGAGTAAAGGAGTAAATAAAACCGGCATGAACTTTAATAAAGGTCTAAAATGTTAAATTGAAGTATAAAGCAACAGGAGTTCTCTGTTAGTAGCGGAATAACGCCTTTGAGTATCGTTTAACTTGCTGCAAAATAAAGCCGAAGGAGTAGTGTGATTAGCAGATTTCCGTTCTAGGTATGCACCCATGACGCATTTAAGCACTCTACAGATAATGTAATTGTGACGTTATCATTGTAGTTTGTATCTGGATCGTGTATTTAGGAGTTGGAATATCTGAACTAGACTTCGGGATCGGAAGGTTAGAGCATCATCGTGTCATCAATTTACAGAGAACCGAATTCATAAAATCAACATTTGTTTATCCCTTTTGTTTTCTATCCAAACCAAGTCAAACGTTAGGAACACATCAATGCCTCGTAATAAATTAATTTTATAGTGATGATGGCGCAGGAAGTGGTTGTCCAACCAAGTGACTTTAGCATTGGCCTCGAACAGTCGGCCCTTTGTCCGATATGCAATGTCGTGACCTTTAGACTTGCCTAAACATGCGGGCTTTGGCTTCAAGGTCAGCGCGCCGCTATTGCCCGAGGTCATCGATTGCGGCAGCCATGACCTTGACCTTCGCTATGGGAGCTTCCGCCTCGCCGCGCAACTTGTGTTTGAAAGCATCTCGTCAAGACGTACACAGTAAAATGTGGTGGGCCTGTTATATATATCTATAAAAGGGTGAACTGAGTTAACATGTAGTCATTCTTAACGTCAATTTCCATGAGTAAAGGAGTAAATAAAACCGGCAAAAACTTTAATAAAGGTCTAAAATGTTAAATTGAAGTATATAGCAATAGGAGTTCTCTATTAGTAGGGGAATAACGCCTTTGAGTATCGTTTAATTTGCTGCAAAATAAAGCCGAAGGGGTTGTTTGACTAGCAGATTTCCGTTCTAGGTATGTACCCATGGAGGCATTTGAGCACTCTGTAGATAAAGTAATTGTGACGTTATCATTGTAGTTTGTATCTGGATCGTGTATTTAGGAGTTGGAATATCTGAACTAGACTTTTGGATCGGAAGGTTAGAGCATCATCGTGTCATCAATTTACAGAGAAACGAATTCATAAAATCGACATTTGTTTATCCTTTTTGTTTTCTGTCCAAACTAAATCAAACGTTAGAACCTCATCAATGCCTCGTATTAAAGAAATATTATAGTGATGACGGCGCAGGGTGTGGTTGCTCCAGCAAATGACTTTAGCATTGGCCTCGAACAGTCGGCCCTTTGTCCGATATGCAATGTCGTGGCCTTTAGATTTGCCTAAACATGCGGGCTTTGGCTTCAAGGTCAGAGCGCCGCTATTGTCCGAGGCGATAGATTGCGGCAGCCATGACCTTGCCCTTCGCTATGGGAGTGCAATTTTCAAGTATGGGGCTTCCGCCTCGACGCGTAACTTGTGTTTGAAAGCATATCGTCACGACGTACACAGTAAAATATTTTGGGCTTGTTATATATATCTATAAAAGAGTGAACTGAGTTAACATGTAGTCATTCTTAACGTCAATTTCCATGAGTAAAGGAGTAAATAAAACCGTCAAAACTCTAATAAATGTCTAAAATGTTAAGTTGAAGTATAAAGCAACAGGAGTTCTCTGTTGGTAGCGAAATAACGTCTTTGAGTATCGTTTAACTTGCTATAAAATAAAGCCGAAAGAGTAGTTTGATTAGCAGATTTCCGTTCTAGGTATGCACCCATGGTCGCATTTGAGCACTCTGTAGATAAAGTAATTGTGACGTTATCCATTATAGCTTGGATCCGGATCGTGGATTCGGGAGTAGAAATCTCTGAACTGGACGTCGGGAAGGGGAGGTAGAGCGGGCGTGTCATCAATTTACGGAGAAACGAATTCATAAAATCGACATTTGTTTATCCTTTTTGTTTTCTATCCAAACTAAGTCAAACGTTAGAACCTCATCAATGCCTCGTATTAAAGAAATATTATAGTGATGACGGCGCAGGATGTGGTTGCTCCAGCAAGTGACTTTAGCCTTGTCATCGAATAGTCGGCCATTTGTCCGATGTGCAATGCCGTGGCCTTTAGATTTGCCTAAACATGCGGCCATTGGCTTCAAGGTCAGAGCGCCGCTATTACCCGAGGCGTTCGATTGCGACAGCCATGACCTTGACCTTCGCTATGGGAGTGCAATTTTCAAGTACGGGGCTTCCGCCTCGCCGCGTAACTTGTGTTTGAAAGCATATCGTCACGACGTACACAGTAAAATGTTTTGGGCTTGTTATATATATCTATAAAAGGGTGAACTGAGTTAACATGTAGTCATTCTTAACGTCAATTTCCATGAGTAAAGGAGTAAATAAAACCGGTAAAAACTTTAATAAAGGTCTAAAATGTTAAATTGAAATATAAAGCAACAGGAGTTCTTTGTTAGTAGCGGAATAACGCCTTTGAGTATCGTTTAATTTGCTGCAAAATAAAGCCGAAGGAGTAGTTTAATTAGCAGATTTCCGTTCTAGGTTTACACCCATGACGCATTTGAGCACTCCACAGATAAAGTAATTGTGACGTTATCATTGTAGTTTGTATCTGGATCGTGTGTTTTGGAGTTGGAATCTCTACTAGGCTTCGGGATCGGAAGGTTAGAGCATCGGCGTGTCATCAACTTACAGAGAAACGAATTCATAAAATCAACAATTGTTTATCCCTTTTGTTTTCTATCCAATCCAAGTCAAACATTAGAACAACACCAATGCCTCGTATTAAATAAATTTTATAGTGATGATGGCGCAGGAAGTGGTTGTCAAACCAAGTGATTTTAGCATTGGCCTCGAACAGTCGGCCCTTTGTCCGATATGCAATGTCGTGGCCTTTAGATTTCCCTAAAGATGCGGGCTTTGGCTTCAAGGTCAGAGCGCCGCTATTGGCCGAGGCGTTCGATTGCGACAGCCATGACCTTGACCTTCGCTATGGGGGTGCAATTTTCAAGTATGGAGCTTCCTCCTCGCCGCGTAACTTGTGTTTGAAAGCATCTCGTCACGACGTACGCTGTAAAATGTGGTGCGGCTTGTTATATATATTTATAAAAGGGTGAACTGAATTAACACGTAGTCATTCTCAACGTCAATATCCATGAGTAAAGGAGTAAATAAAACCGGTAAAAACTTTAATAAACGTCTAAAATGTTAAATTGAATTATAAAGCAACAGGAGTTCTCTGTTAGTAGCGGAATAACGCCTTTGAGTATCGTTTAACTTGCTACAAAATAAAGCCGAAGGAGTAGCTTGATTAGCAGATTTCCGTTCTAGGTATGCACCCATGGGCGCATTTGAGCACTCTGTAGATAAGTAATTGTGACGTTATTATTATAGTTTGGATCCGGATCGTGGATTCGGGAGTAGAAATCTCTGAACTAGATGTCGGGAAGGGAAGGTAGAGCGGGCGTGTCATCAATATACGGAGAAACTAATTCATAAAATCGACATTTGTTTATCCTTTTTGTTTTCTTTCCAAACTAAGTCAAACGTTAGAACCTCATCAATGCCTCGTATTAAAGAAATATTATAGTGATGACGGCGCAGGATGTGGTTGATCCAGCAACTGACTTTAGCCTTGGCATCGAATAGTCGGCCATTTGTCCGATGTGCAATGTCGTGGCCTTTAGATTTGCCTAAACTTGCGGGCTTTGGCTTCAAGGTCAGAGCGCCGCTATTGCCCGAGGCGATCGATTGCGGCAGCCATGACCTTTACCTTCGCTATGGGAGTGCAATTTTCAAGTATGGGGCTTCCTCCTCGCCGCGTAACTTGTGTTTGAAAGCATCTCGTCACGACGTACGCTGTAAAATGTGGTGCGGCTTGTTATATATATTTATAAAAGGGTGAACTGAATTAATATGTAGTCATTCTCAACGTCAATTTCCATGAGTAAATGAGTAAATAAAACCGGCAAAAACTTTAATAAGGGTCTAAAATGTTCAATTGAAGTATAAAGCAACAGGAGTTCTCTGTTAGTAGCAGAATAACGCCTTTGAGTATCGTTTAACTAGCTGCAATATAAAGCCGAAGGAGTAGTGTGATTAGCAAATTTCCGTTCTAGGCATGCACCCATGGACGCATTTGAGCACTCTGTAGATAAGTAATTGTGACGTTATTATTATAGTTTGGATCCGGATCGTGGATTCGGGAGTAGAAATCTCTGAACTAGACGTCGGGAAGGGAAGGTAGAGCGGGCGTGTCATCAATTTACGGAGAAACGAATTCATAAAATCGACATTTGTTTATCCTTTTTGTTTTCTATCCAAACTAAGTCAAACGTTAGAACCTCATCAATGCCTCGTATTAAAGAAATATTATAGTGATGACGGCGCAGGATGTGGTTGATCCAGCAACTGACTTTAGCCTTGGCATCGAATAGTCGGCCATTTGTCCGATGTGCAATGTCGTGGCCTTTAGATTTGCCTAAACATGCGGGCTTTGGCTTCAAGGTCAGAGCGCCGCTATTGCCCGAGGCGATAGATTACGACAGTCATGACCTTGACCTTCGCTATGGGAGTGTAATTTTCAAGTATGGGGCTTCCGCCTCGACGCGTAACTTGTGTTTGAAAGCATATCGTCACGACGTACACAGTAAAATGTGGTGGGCCTGTTATATATATCTATAAAAGGGTGAACTGAGTTAACATGTAGTCATTCTTAACGTCAATTTCCATGAGTAAAAGAGTAAATAAAACCGGCAAAAACTTTAATAAAGGTCTAAAATGTTAAATTGAAGTATAAAGCAACAGGAGTTCTCTGTTAGTAGCGGAATAACGCCTTTGAGTATCGTTTAACTTGCTGCAAAATAAAGCCGAAGGAGTAGTGTGATTAGCAGATTTCCGTTCTAGGTATGCACCCATGACGCATTTAAGCACTCTACAGATAATGTAATTGTGACGTTATCATTGTAGTTTGTATCTGGATTGTGTATTTAGGAGTTGGAATATCTGAACTAGACTTCGGGATCGGAAGGTTAGAGCATCATCGTGTCATCAATTTACAGAGAACCGAATTCATAAAATCAACATTTGTTTATCCCTTTTGTTTTCTATCCAAACCAAGTCAAACGTTAGGAACACATCTATGCCTCGTAATAAATTAATTTTATAGTGATGATGGCGCAGGAAGTGGTTGTCCAACCAAGTGACTTTAGCATTGGCCTCGAACAGTCGGCCCTTTGTCCGATATGCAATGTCGTGACCTTTAGACTTGCCTAAACATGTGGGCTTTGGCTTCAAGGTCAGCGCGCCGCTATTGCCCGAGGTCATCGATTGCGGCAGCCATGACCTTGACCTTCGCTATGGGAGCTTCCGCCTCGCCGCGCAACTTGTGTTTGAAAGCATCTCGTCAAGACGTACACAGTAAAATGTAGTGTGGCTTGTTATATATATATCTATAAAAGGGTGAACTAGTTTGTATCTGGGAGTTGTAATCTCTGAACTAGACTTCGGGATCGGAAGGTTAGAGCATCGGCGTGTCATCAATTTAGAGAGAAACGAATTCATAAAATCGACATTTATTTATCCTTTTTGTTTTCTATCCAAACTAAGTCAAACGTTAGAACCTCATCAATGCCTCGTATTAAAGAAATATTATAGTGATGACGGCGCAGGATGTGGTTGCTCCAGCAAGTGACTTTACCTTGGCCTCGAACAGTCGGCCCTTTGTCCGATATGCAATGTCGTGACCTTTAGATTTGCCTAAACATGCGGGCTTTGGCTTCAAGGTCAGAGAGCCGATATTGCCCGAGGCCATCGATTGCGGCAGCCATGACCTTGACCTTCGCTATGGGAGTGCAATTTTCAAGTATGGAGCTTCCGCCTCGCCGCGCAACTTGTGTTTGAAAGCATCTCGTCAAGACGTACACAGTAAAATGTGGTCTAGCTATTATATATATTTATAAAAGGGTGAACTGAATTAACATGTGGTCATTCTCAACGTCAATTTCCATGAGTAAAGGAGTAAATAAAACCGGCAAAAACTTTAATAAAGGTCTAAAATGTTAAATTGAAGTATAAAGCAACAGGAGTTCTCTGTTAGTAGCGGAATAACGCCTTTCAGTATTGTTTAACTTGCTGCAAAATAAAGCCGTAGGAGTAGTGTGATTAGCAGATTTCCGTTCTAGGTATGCACCCATGGACGCATTTGAGCACTCTGTAGATAAAGTAATTGTGACGTTATCATTATAGCTTGGATCCGGATCGTGGATTCGGGAGTAGAAATTTCTGAACTGGATGTCGGGAAGGGAAGGTAGAGCGGGCGTGTCATCAATATACAGAGAAACGAATTCATAAAATCAACAATTGTTTATCCCTTTTGTTTTCTATCCAAACCAAGTCAAACGTTAGAAACACATCAATGCCTCGTAGTAAATAAATTTTATAGTGATAATGGCGCAGGAAGTGGTTGTCCAACCAAGTGACTTTAGCATTGGCCTCGAACAGTCGGCCCTTTGTCCGATGTGCAATGTCGTGACCTTTAGATTTGCCTAAACATGCGGGCTTTGGCTTCAAGGACAGTGCGCCGCTATTGCCCCAGGTTATCGATTGCGGCAGCAATGACATTGACCCTCGCTATGGGAACTTCCGCCTCGCCGCGCAACTTGTGTTTGAAAGCATTTCGTCAAGACGTACACAGTAAAATGTAGTGTGGCTTGTTATATATATCTATAAAAGGGTGAACTGAGTTAATATGTTGCCATTCTTAACGTCAATTACCATGAGTACAGGAGTAAATAAAACGGCAAAAACTCTAATAAATGTCTAAAATGTTAAATTGAAGTATAAAGCAACAGGAGTTCTCTGTCAGTAGCGGAATAACGCCTTTGAGTATCGTTTAACTTACGCAAAATAAAGCCGAAGGAGTAGTTTGATTAGCAGATTTCCGTTCTAGGTATGCACCCATGGACGCATTTGAGCACTCTACAGATAAAGTAATTGTGACATTATCATTGCAGTTTGTATCTGGATCGTGTATTTGGGAGTTGTAAATCTTTGAACTAGACTTCGGGATCGGAAGGTTAGAGCATCGGCGTGTCATCAATTTAGAGAAAAAGGAATTCATAAAATCGACATTTGTTTATCCTTTTTGTTTTCTATCCTAATTAAGTCAAACGTTAGAACCTCATCAATGCCTCGTGTTAAATAAATTTTATAGTGATGATGGCACAGGAAGTGAAGTGACTTTAGCATTGGCCTCGAACAGTAGTGCCTTTGTCCGATATGCAATGTCGTGGCCTTTAGATTTGCCTAAACATGCGGGTTTTGGCTTCAAGGTCAGAGTACCGCTATTGTCCAAGGCGATCGATTGCGGCAACCATGACCTTGACCTTTGCTATGGGAGTGCAATTTTCAAGTATGGAGCATCCGCCTCGTCGCGTAACTTGAATTTGAAAGCATCTCGTCAATACGTACACAGTAAAATGTGGTATGGCTTGTTATATATATTTATATACGGGTGAACTGAATTAACACGTAGTCATTCTCAACGTCAATATCCATGAGTAAAGGAGTAAATAAAACCGGTAAAAACTTTAATAAACGTCTAAAATGTTAAATTGAATTATAAAGCAACAGGAGTTCTCTGTTAGTAGCGGAATAACGCCTTTGAGTATCGTTTAACTTGCTACAAAATAAAGCCGAAGGAGTAGCTTGATTAGCAGATTTCCGTTCTAGGTATGCACCCATGGGCGCATTTGAGCACTCTGTAGATAAAGTAATTGTGACGTTATCATTATAGCTTGGATCCGGATCGTGGATTCGGGAGTAGATATCTCTGAACTGGACGTCGGGAAGGGAAGGTAGAGCGGGCGTGACATCAATTTACGGAGAAACGAATTCATAAAATCGACATTTGTTTATCCTTTTTGTTTTCTATCCAAACCAAGTCAAACGTTAGAAACACATCAATGCCTCGTATTAACTAAATATTATAGTGATGACGGCGCAGGATGTGGTTGCTCCAGCAAGTGACTTTAGCCTTGGCATCGAATAGTCGGCCATTTGTCCGATGTGCAATGTCGTGGCCTTTAGATTTGCCTAAACATGCGGGCTTTGGCTTCAAGGTCAGAGCGCCGCTATTGCCCGAGGCGTTCGCTTGCGACAGCCATTACCTTGACCTTCGCTATGGGAGCTTCCGCCTCGACGCGTAACTTGTGTTTGAAAGCATATCGTCACGACGTACACAGTAAAATGTTGTGTGGCTTGTTATATATATATATATATAAAACTATAAAAGGGTGAACTGAGTTAATATGTTGCCATTCTTAACGTCAATTTCCATGAGTACAGGAGTAAATAAAGCGGCAAAAACTCTAATAAATGTCTAAAATGTTAAGTTGAAGTATAAAGCAACAGGAGTTCTCTGTTAGTAGTGGAATAACGCCTTTGAGTATCGTTTAATTTGCTGCAAAATAAAGCCGAAGGAGTAGTTTAATTAGCAGATTTCCGTTCTAGGATTGCACCCATGACGCATTTGAGCACTCTGTAGGTAAAGTAATTGTGACGTTATCATTGTAGTTTGTATCTGGATCGTGTATTTAGGAGTTGGAATATCTGAACTAGACTTCGGGATCGGAAGGTTAGAGCATCATCGTGTCATCTATTTACAGAGAAACGAATTCATAAAATCAACATTTGTTTATCCCTTTTGTTTTCTATCCAAACCAAGTCAAACGTTAGAAACACATCAATGCCTCGTATTAAGGAAATATTATAGTGTTGACGGCGCAGGATGTGGTTGCTCCAGCAAGTGACTTTAGCCTTGGCCTCGAACAGTCGGCCATTTATCCAATGTGCAATATCATGGCCTTTAGATATACCTAAACATGCGGGACTTGGCTTCAAGGTCAGAGCGCCGCTATTGCCCTAGGCCATCGGTTGCGGCAGCCATGACCTTGACCTTCGCTACGGGAGTGCAATTTTCAAGTATAGGGCTTCCGCCTCGCCGCGCAACTTGTGGTTGAAAGCATCTCGTCGAGACGTACACAGTAAGATGTGGGTGGTGTGGCTTGTTATATATATATCTATCTATAAAAGGGTGAACTGAGTTAATATGTAGTCATTCTTAACGTCAATTTCCATGAATAAAGGAGTAAATAAAACCGGCAAAAACTCTAATAATTGTCTAAAACGTTAAATTGAAGTATAAGGCAATAGGAGTTCTCTGTTAGTAGGTGAATAACGCCTTTGAGTATCGTTTAATTTGCTGCAAAATAAAGCCGAAGGAGTAGTTTGATTAGCAGATTTCCGTTCTAGGTTTGCACCCATGACGCATTTGAGCACTCTACAGATAAAGTAATTGTGACGTTATCATTGTAGTTTGTATCTGGATCGTGTATTGGGGAGTTGGAATCTCTGTAGTAGACTTCGGGATCGGAAGGTTAGAGCATTGGCGTGTCATCAATTTACAGCGAAACAAATTCATAAAATCAACATTTGTTTATCCCTTTTGTTTACTATCCAAACCAAGTCAAACGTTAGAAACACGTCAATGGCTCGTATTAAGGAAATATTATAGTGATGACGGCGCAGGATGTGGTTACTCCAGCAAGTGACTTTAGCCTTGGCCTCGACAGTCGGCCATTTGTCCGATGTGCAATGTCGTGGCTTTTAGATATGCCTAAACATGCGGGCTTTGGCTTCAAGTTCAGAGCGCCGCTTTTGCCGGAAGCGATCGATTGCGACAGCCATGACCTTGACCTTCGCTATGGGAGTGCAATTTTCAAGTATGGGGCTTCCGCCTCGCCGCGCAACTTGAGTTTGAAAACATCTCGTCAATACGTACACAGTAAAATGTTATATATCTATAAGAGTGTAAACTGAGTTAACATATAGTCATACTTAACGTCAATTTCCATGAGTAAATGAGAAAATAAAACCGGCAAAAACTTTAATAAAGGTCTAAAATGTTAAACTAAAGTATAAAGCAACAGGAGTTCTCCGTTAGTAGCGGAATAACGCCTTTGAGTATCGTTTAACTTGCTGCAAAATAAAGCCGAAGGAGTAGTTTTATTAGCAGATTTATGTTCTAGGTGTGCACCCATAGACGCATTTGAGCACTCTGTGGATAAAGTAATTGTGACGTTATCATTATAGTTTGGATCCAGATCATGGATTCGGGAGTAGAAATCTCTGAATTGGACGTCGGGATCGAAAGGTAAAGCCGGCGTGTCATCAATATACAGAGAAACGAATTCATAAAATCAACATTTGTTTATCCCTTTTGTTTTCTATCCAAACCAAGTCAAACGTTAGAAACACATCAATGCCTCGTATTAAATAAATTTTATAGTGATGATGGCGCAGGAAGTGGTTGTCCAACCAAGTGACCTTAGCATTGGCCTCGAACAGTCGGCCCTTTGTCCAATATGCAATGCCGTGTCCTTTAGATTTGCCTAAACATGGGGACTTTGGCTTCAAGTTCAGAGCGCCGCTTTTGCCGGAAGCGATCGATTGCGACAGCCATGACCTTGACCTTCGCTACGGGAGTGCAATTTTCAAGTATAGGGCTTCCGCCTCGCCGCGCAACTTGTGGTTGAAAGCATCTCGTCGAGACGTACACAGTAAGATGTGGGTGGTGTGGCTTGTTATATATATATCTATAAAAGGGTGAACTGAGTTAATATGTAGTCATTCATAACGTCAATTTCAATGAGTAAAGGAGTAAATAAAACCGGCAAAAACTTTAATAAGGGTCTAAAATATTTAATTGAAGTATAAAGCAACAGGAGTTCTCTGTTAGTAGCGGAATAACGCCTTTGAATATCCTTTAACTTGCTGCAATATAAAGCCGAAGGAGTAGTTTGATTAGCAGATTTCCGTTCTAGGTATGCACCCATGGACGCATTTGAGCACTCTGTAGATAAAGTAATTGTGACGTTATCATTATAGTTTGGATCCGGATCGTGAATTCGGGAGTAGAAATCTCTGAATTGGACGTCGGGATCGGAAGGTAGTGCCGTCGTGTTATCAATATACGGAGAAACGAATTCATAAAATCAACATTTGTTTATCCCTTTTGTTTTCTATCCAAACCAAGTCAAACGTTAGAAACACATCAATGCCTCGTATTAAATAAATTTTATAGTGATGATGGCGCAGGAAGTGGTTGTCCAACCAAGTGACTTTAGCATTGGCCTCGAACAGTCGGCCCTTTGTCCGATATGCAATGCCGTGTCCTTTAGATTTGCCTAAACATGGGGACTTTGGCTTCAAGGTCAGAGAGCCGCTTTTGCTGGAGGCGATCGATTGCGGCAGCCATGACCTTGACCTTCGCTATGGGAGCTTCCGCCTCGCCGCGCAACTTGTGTTTGAAAGCATCTCGTCAAGACGTACACAGTAAAATGTGGTGGGCCTGTTATATATATCTATAAAAGGGTGAACTGAGTTAACATGTAGTCATTCTTAACGTCAATTTCCATGAGTAAAGGAGTAAATAAAACCTGCAAAAACTTTAATAAAGGTCTAAAATGTTAAATTGAAGTATAAAGCAACAGGAGTTCTCTGTTAGTAGCGGAATAACGCCTTTGAGTATCGTTTAACTTGCTGCAAAATAAAGCCGAAGGAGTAGTGTGATTAGCAGATTTCCGTTCTAGGTATGTACCCATGGAGGCATTTGAGCACTCTGTAGATAAATTAATTGTGACGTTATCATTGTAGTTTGTAACTGGATCGTGTATTTAGGAGTTGGAATATCTGAACTAGACTTCGGGATCGGAAGGCTAGAGCATCATCGTGTCATCAATTTACAGAGAAACGAATTCATAAAATCGACATTTGTTTATCCTTTTTGTTTTCTGTCCAAACTAAAATCAAGCGTTAGAACCTCATCAATGCCTCGTATTAAAGAAATATTATAGTGATGACGGCGCAGGATGTGGTTGCTCCAGCAAATGACTTTAGCATTGGCCTCGAACAGTCGGCCCTTTGTCCGATATGCAATGTCGTGGCCTTTAGATTTGCCTAAACATGCGGGCTTTGGCTTCAAGGTCAGAGCGCCGCTATTGCCCGAGGCGATAGATTGCGGCAGCCATGACCTTGACCTTCGCTATGGGAGTGCAATTTTCAAGTATGGGGCTTCCGCCTCGACGCGTAACTTGTGTTTGAAAGCATATCGTCACGACGTACACAGTAAAATGTTTTGGGCTTGTTATATATATCTATAAAAGGGTGAACTGTGTTAACATGTAGTCATTCTTAACGTCAATTTCCATGAGTAAAGGAGTAAGTAAAACCGTCAAAACTCTAATAAATGTCTAAAATGTTAAGTTGAAGTATAAAGCAACAGGAGTTCTCTGTTAGTAGCGGAATAACGCCTTTGAGTATCGTTTAACTTGCTGCAAAATAAAGCCGAAGGAGTAGTTTGATTAGCAGATTTCCGTTCTAGGTTTGCACCCCTGACTCATTTGAGCACTCTACAGATAAAGTAATTGTGACGTTATCATTGTAGTTTGTATCTGGATCGTGCATTTGGGAGTTGGAATATCTGAACTAGACTTCGGGATCGGAAGGTTAGAGCATCATCGTGTCATCAATTTACAGAGAAACGAATTCATAAAATCAACATTTGTTTATCCCTTTTGTTTACTATCCAAACCAAGTCAAACGTTAGAAACACATCAATGCCTCGTATTAACTAAATATTATAGTGATGACGGCGCAGGATGTGGTTGCTCCAGCAAGTGGCTTTAGCATTGGCCTCGAACAGTCGGCCATTTGTCCGATGTGCAATGTCGTGGCCTTTAAATTTGCCTAAACATGCGGGCTTTGGCTACAAGGTCAGAGCGCCGCTATTGCCCGAGGCGAACGATTGCGACAGCCATGACCTTGACCTTCGCTATGGGAGTGTAATTTTCAAGTATGGAGCTTCCGCCTCGTCGCGTAACTTGAATTTGAAAGCATCCCGTCAATACGTACACAGTAAAATGTGGTCTAGCTTGTTATATATATTTACAAAAGGGTGAACTGAATTAACATGTAGTCTTCTCAACGTCAATTTCCATGAGTAAAGGAGTAAATAAAACCGGCAAAACCTTTAGTAAAGGTCTAAAATGTTAAATTGAAGTATAAAGCAACAGGAGTTCTCTGTTAGTAGCGGAATAACGCCTTTGAGTATCGTTTAACTTTCTGCAAAATAAAGCCGAAGGAGTAGTGTGATTAGCAGATTTCCGTTCTAGGTATGCACCCATGGATGCATTTGAGCACTCTGTAGATAAAGTAATTGTGACGTTATCATTATAGCTTGGATCCGGATCGTGGACTCGGGAGTAGAAATATCTGAACTGGATGTCGGGAAGGAAAGGTAGAGCGGGCGTGTCATCAATATACAGAGAAACGAATTCATAAAATCAACATTTACTTATCCCTTTTGTTTTCTATCCAAACCAAGTCAAACGTTAGAAACACATCAATGCCTCGTATTATATAAATTTTATAGTGATGATGGCGCAGGAAGTGGTTGTCCAACCAAGTGACTTTAGCATTGCCCTCGAACAGTCGGCCCCTTGTCCGATATGCAACGTCGTGACCTTTAGATTTGCCTAAACATGCGGGATATGGCTTCAAGGTCAGAGCGCCGCTGTAAAAACTTTAATAAACGTCTAAAATGTTAAATTGAATTATAAAGCAACAGGAGTTCTCTGTTAGTAGCGGAATAACGCCTTTGAGTATCGTTTAACTTGCTACAAAATAAAGCCGAAGGAGTAGCTTGATTAGCAGATTTCCGTTCTAGGTATGCACCCATGGACGCATTTGAGCACTCTGCAGATAAAGTAATTGTGACGTTATCCATTATAGCTTGGATCCGGATCGTGGACTCGGGAGTAGAAATATCTGAACTGGACGTCGGGAAGGAAAGGTAGAGCGGGCGTGTCATCAATATACAGAGAAACGAATTCATAAAATCAACATTTGTTTATCCCTTTTGTTTTCTATCCAAACCAAGTCAAACGTTAGAAACACATCAATGCCTCGTATTATATAAATTTTATAGTGATGATGGCGCAGGAAGTGGTCGTCCAACCAAGTGACTTTAGCATTGGCCTAGTCGGCCCTTTGTCCGATATGCAATGCCGTGGCCTTTAGGTTTGCCTAAACATGCGGGCTTTGGTTTCAAGGTCAGAGCGCCGCTATTGCCCGAGGCGATCGATTGCGGCAGCCATGACCTTGACCTTCGCTATGGGAGTGCAATTTTCATGTATGGGGCTTCCGCCTCGCCGCGCAACTTGTGTTTGAAAGCAACTCGTCAAGACGTACACAATAAAATGTAGTGTGGCTTGTTATATATATCTATAAAATGGTTAACTGAGTTAACATGTAGTCATTCTTAACGTCAATTTCCATGAGTAAAGGAGTAAATAAAACCGGCAAAAACTTTAATAAGGGTCTAAAATGTTCAATTGAAGTATAAAGCAACAGGAGTTCTCTGTTAGTAGCGGAATAACGCCTTTGAGTATCGTTTAACTAGCTGCAATATAAAGCCGAAGGAGTAGTTTGATTAGCAGATTTCCGTTCTAGGTATGCACCCATGGACGCATTTGAGCACTCTGTAGATAAAGTAATTGTGACGTTATCATTATAGTATGGATCCGGATCGTGGATTCGGGAGTAGAAAACTCTGAACTGGACGTCGTAATCGGAAGGTAGAGCCGGCGTGTCATCATTTTACGGAGAAACGAAATCATTGAACTGAATTAACACGTAGTCATTCTCAACGTCAATATCCATGAATAAAGAAGTAAATAAAACCGGTAAAAACTTTAATAAACGTCTAAAATGTTTAATTAGCAGATTTCCGTTCTAGGTTTACACCCATGACGCATTTGAGCACTCCACAGATAAAGTAATTGTGACGTTATCATTGTAGTTTGTATCTGGATCGTGTATTTCGGAGTTGAAATCTCTACTAGGCTTCGGGATCGGAAGGTTAGAGCATCGGCGTGTCATCAACTTACAGAGAAACGAATTCATAAAATCAACAATTGTTTATCCCTTTTGTTTTCTATCCAATCCAAGTCAAACATTAGAACAACACCAATGCCTCGTATTAAATAAATTTTATAGTGATGATGGCGCAGGAAGTGGTTGTCCAACCAAGTGATTTTAGCATTGGCCTCGAACAGTCGGCCCTTTGTCCGATATGCACGTGGTCTTTAGATTTGCCTAAAGATGCGGGCTTTGACTTCAAGGTCAGAGAGCCGCTTTTGCCGGGGGCGATCGATTGCGGCAGCCATGACCTTGACCTTCGCTATGGGAGCTTCCGCCTCGCCGCGCAACTTGTGTTTGAAAGCATCTCGTCAAGACGTACACAGTAAAATGTGGTGGGCGTGTTATATATATCTATAAAAGGGTGAACTGAGTTAACATGTAGTCATTCTTAACGTCAATTTCCATGAGTAAAGGAGTAAATAAAACCGTCAAAACTCTAATAAATGTCTAAAATGTTAAGTTGAAGTATAAAGCAACAGGAGTTCTCTGTTAGTAGTGGAATAACGCCTTTGAATACCGTTTAATTTGCTGCAAAATAAAGCCGAAGGAGTAGTTTGATTAGCAGATTTCCGTTCTAGGTATGTACCCATGGAGGCATTTGAGCACTCTGTAGATAAATTAATTGTGACGTTGTCATTGTAGTTTGTATCTGGATCGTGTATTTAGGAGTTGGAATATCTGAACTAGACTTCGGGATCGGAAGGTTAGAGCATCATCGTGTCATCAATTTACAGAGAAACGAATTAATAAAATCGACATTTGTTTATCCTTTTTGTTTTCTGTCCAAACCAAGTCAAACATTAGAACAACACCAATGCCTCGTATTAAATAAATTTTATAGTGATGATGACGCAGGAAGTGGTTGTCCAATCAAGTGATTTTAGCATTGGCCTCGAACAGTCGGCCCTTTGTCCGATATGCAATGCCGTGGCCTTTAGATTTGCCTAAACATGGGGACTTTGGCTTCAAGGTCAGAGAGCCGCTTTTGCCGGAGGCGATCGGTTGCGGCAGACATGACCTTGACCTTCGCTATGGGAGCTTACGCCTCGCCGCGCAACTTGTGTTTGAAAGCATCTCGTCAAGACGTACACAGTAAAATGTGGTGGGCCTGTTATATATATCTATAAAAGGGTGAACTGAGTTAACATGTAGTCATTCTTAACGTCAATTTCCATGAGTAAAGGCGTAAATAAAACCGGCAAAAACTTTAATAAAGGTCTAAAATGTTAAATTGAAGTATATAGCAATAGGAGTTCTCTATTAGTAGGGGAATAACGCCTTTGAGTATCGTTTAATTTGCTGCAAAATAAAGCCGAAGGGGTTGTTTGACTAGCAGATTTCCGTTCTAGGTATGTACCCATGGAGGCATTTGAGCACTCTGTAGATAAAGTAATTGTGACGTTATCATTGTAGTTTGTATCTGGATCGTGTATTTAGAAGTTGGAATATCTGAACTAGACTTCGGGATCGGAAGGTTAGAGCATCATCGTGTCATCAATTTACAGAGAAACGAATTCATAAAATCGACATTTGTTTATCCTTTTTGTTTTCTGTCCAAACTAAATCAAACGTTAGAACCTCATCAATGCCTCGTATTAAAGAAATATTATAGTGATGACGGCGCAGGATGTGGTTGCTCCAGCAAATGACTTTAGCATTGGCCTCGAACAGTCGGCCCTTTGTCCGATATGCAATGTCGTGGCCTTTAGATTTGCCTAAACATGCGGGCTTTGGCTTCAAGGTCAGAGCGCCGCTATTGCCCGAGGCGATAGATTGCGGCAGCCATGACCTTGACCTTCGCTATGGGAGTGCAATTTTCAAGTATGGGGCTTCCGCCTCGACGCGTAACTTGTGTTTGAAAGCATATCGTCACGACGTACACAGTAAAATATTTTGAGCTTGTTATATATATCTATAAAAGGGTGAACTGAGTTAACATGTAGTCATTCTTAACGTCAATTTCCATGAGTAAAGGAGTAAATAAAACCGTCAAAACTCTAATAAATGTCTAAAATGTTAAGTTGAAGTATAAAGCAACAGGAGTTCTCTGTTAGTAGTGGAATAACGCCTTTGAATACCGTTTAATTTGCTGCAAAATAAAGCCGAAGGAGTAGTTTGATTAGCAGATTTCCGTTCTAGGTATGCACCCATGGTCGCATCTGAGCACTCTGTAGATAAAGTAATTGTGACGTTCTTATTATAGCTTGGATCCGGATCGTGGATTCGGGAGTAGAAATCTCTGAATTGGCCGTCGGGATCGGAAGGTATAGCCGGCGTGTCATCAATTTACGGAGAAACGAATTCATAAAATCAACATTTGTTTATCCCTTTTGCTTTCTATCCAAACCAAGTCAAACGTTAGAACCACATCAATGCCTCATATTAAATAAATTTTATAGTGATGATGGCGCAGGAAGTGGTTGTCCAACCAAGTGACTTTAGCATTGGCCTCGAATAGTCGGCCCTTTGTCCGATATGCAATGCCGTGGCCTTTAGATTTGCCTAAACATGGGGACTTTGGTTTCAAGGTCAGAGAGCCGCTTTTGCCCGAGGTCATCGATTGCGGCAGCCATGACCTTGACCTTCGCTATGGGAGCTTCCGCCTCGCCGCGCAACTTGTGTTTGAAAGCATCTCGTCAAGACGTACACAGTAAAATATAGTGTGGCTTGTTATATATATCTATAAAAGGGTGAACTGAGTTAATATGTAGTCATTCTCAACGTCAATTTCCATGAGTAAATTAGTAAATAAAACCGGCAAAAAACTTTAATAAAGGTCTAAAATGTTAAATTGAAGTATAAAGCAACAGGAGTTCTCTGTTAGTAGCGGAATAACGCCTTTGAGTATCGTTTAACTTACGCAAAATAAAGCCGAAGGGGTTGTTTGATTAGCAGATTTCCGTTCTAGGTATGTACCCATGGAGGCATTTGAGCACTTTGTAGATAAAGTAATTGTGACGTTATCATTGTAGTTTGTATCTGGATCGTGTATTTAGGAGTTGGAATATCTGAACTAGACTTCGGGATCGGAAGGTGAGAGCATCATCGTGTCATCTATTTACAGAGAAACGAATTCATAAAATCAACATTTGTTTATCCCTTTTGTTTTCTATCCAAACCAAGTCAAACGTTAGAAACACATCAATGCCTCGTATTAAGGAAATATTATAGTGATGACGGCGCAGGATGTGGTTGCTCCAGCAAGTGACTTTAGCATTGGCCTCGAACAGTCGGCCCTTTGTCCGATATGCAATGTCGTGGCCTTTAGATTTGCCTAAACATGCGGGCTTTGGCTACAAGGTCAGAGCGCCGCTATTGCCCGAGGCGAACGATTGCGACAGCCATGACCTTGACCTTCGCTATGGGAGTGTAATTTTCAAGTATGGAGCTTCCGCCTCGCCGCGTAACTTGAATTTGAAAGCATCCCGTCAATACGTACACAGTAAAATGTGGTCTAGCTTGTTATATATATTTACAAAAGGGTGAACTGAATTAACATGTAGTCTTCTCAACGTCAATTTCCTTGAGTAAAGGAGTAAATAAAACCGGCAAAACCTTTAGTAAAGGTCTAAAATGTTAAATTGAAGTATAAAGCAACAGGAGTTCTCTGTTAGTAGCGGAATAACGCCTTTGAGTATCGTTTAACTTGCTGCAAAATAAAGCCGAAGGAGTAGTGTGATTAGCAGATTTCCGTTCTAGGTATGCACCCATGACGCATTTAAGCACTCTACAGATAATGTAATTGTGACGTTATCATTGTAGTTTGTATCTGGATCGTGTATTTAGGAGTTGGAATATCTGAACTAGACTTCGGGATCGGAAGGTTAGAGCATCATCGTGTCATCAATTTACAGAGAACCGAATTCATAAAATCAACATTTGTTTATCCCTTTTGTTTTCTATCCAAACCAAGTCAAACGTTAGGAACACATCAATGCCTCGTAATAAATTAATTTTATAGTGATGATGGCGCAGGAAGTGGTTGTCCAACCAAGTGACTTTAGCATTGGCCTCGAACAGTCGGCCCTTTGTCCGATATGCAATGTCGTGACCTTTAGACTTGCCTAAACATGCGGGCTTTGGCTTCAAGGTCAGCGCGCCGCTATTGCCCGAGGTCATCGATTGCGGCAGCCATGACCTTGACCTTCGCTATGGGAGCTTCCGCCTCGCCGCGCAACTTGTGTTTGAAAGCATCTCGTCAAGACGTACACAGTAAAATGTAGTGTGGCTTGTTATATATATATCTATAAAAGGGTGAACTAGTTTGTATCTGGGAGTTGTAATCTCTGAACTAGACTTCGGGATCGGAAGGTTAGAGCATCGGCGTGTCATCAATTTAGAGAGAAACGAATTCATAAAATCGACATTTGTTTATCCTTTTTGTTTTCTATCCAAACTAAGTCAAACGTTAGAACCTCATCAATGCCTCGTATTAAAGAAATATTATAGTGATGACGGCGCAGGATGTGGTTGCTCCAGCAAGTGACTTTACCTTGGCCTCGAACAGTCGGCCCTTTGTCCGATATGCAATGTCGTGACCTTTAGATTTGCCTAAACATGCGGGCTTTGGCTACAAGGTCAGAGCGCCGCTATTGCCCGAGGCGAACGATTGCGACAGTCATGACCTTGACCTTCGCTATGGGAGTGTAATTTTCAAGTATGGAGCTTCCGCCTCGCCGCGTAACTTGAATTTGAAAGCATCCCGTCAATACGTACACAGTAAAATGTGGTCTAGCTTGTTATATATATTTACAAAAGGGTGAACTGAGTTAACATGTAGTCATTCTTAACGTCAATTTCCATGAGTAAAGGAGTAAATAAAACCGGCAAAAACTTTAATAAGGGTCTAAAATGTTCAATTGAAGTATAAAGCAACAGGAGTTCTCTGTTAGTAGCGGAATAACGCCTTTGAGTATCGTTTAACTAGCTGCAATATAAAGCCGAAGGAGTAGTTTGATTAGCAGATTTCCGTTCTAGGTATGCACCCATGGACGCATTTGAGCACTCTGTAGATAAAGTAATTGTGACGTTATCATTATAGTATGGATCCGGATCGTGGATTCGGCGGTAGAAAACTCTGAACTGGACGTCGGGATCGGAAGGTAGAGCCGGCGTGTCTACATTTTACGGAGAAACGAAATCATAAAATCGACATTTGTTTATCCTTTTTGTTTTCTGTCCAAACTAAATCAAACGTTAGAACCTCATCAATGCCTCGTATTAAAGAAATATTATAGTGATGACGGCGCAGGATGTGGTTGCTCCAGCAAGTGACTTTAGCATTGGCCTAGTCGGCCCTTTGTCCGATATGTAATGTCGTAGCCTTTAGATTTGCCTAAACATGCGGGCTTTGGCTTCAAGGTCAGAGCGCCGCTATTGCCCGAGGCGATAGATTACGACAGTCATGACCTTGACCTTCGCTATGGGAGTGTAATTTTCAAGTATGGGGCTTCCGCCTAGACGCGTAATTTGTGTTTGAAAGCATAGCGTCACGACGTACACAGTAAAATGTGGTGGGCCTGTTATATATATCTATAAAAGGGTGAACTGAGTTAACATGTAGTCATTCTTAACGTCAATTTCCATGAGTAAAGGAGTAAATAAAACCGGCAAAAACTTTAATAAGGGTCTAAAATGTTCAATTGAAGTATAAAGCAACAGGAGTTCTCTGTTAGTAGCGGAATAACGCCTTTGAGTATCGGTTAACTAGCTGCAATATAAAGCCGAAGGAGTAGTTTGATTAGCAGATTTCCGTTCTAGGTATGCACCCATGGACGCATTTGAGCACTCTGTAGATAAAGTAATTGTGACGTTATCATTATAGTATGGATCCGGATCGTGGATTCGGCGGTAGAAAACTCTGAACTGGACGTCGGGATCGGAAGGTAGAGCCGGCGTGTCTACATTTTACGGAGAAACGAAATCATAAAATCGACATTTGTTTATCCTTTTTGTTTTCTGTCCAAACTAAATCAAACGTTAGAACCTCATCAATGCCTCGTATTAAAGAAATATTATAGTGATGACGGCGCAGGATGTGGTTGCTCCAGCAAGTGACTTTAGCATTGGCCTAGTCGGCCCTTTGTCCGATATGTAATGTCGTAGCCTTTAGATTTGCCTAAACATGCGGGCTTTGGCTTCAAGGTCAGAGCGCCGCTATTGCCCGAGGCGATAGATTACGACAGTCATGACCTTGACCTTCGCTATGGGAGTGTAATTTTCAAGTATGGGGCTTCCGCCTAGACGCGTAACTTGTGTTTGAAAGCATAGCGTCACGACGTACACAGTAAAATGTGGTGGGCCTGTTATATATATCTATAAAAGGGTGAACTGAGTTAACATGTAGTCATTCTTAACGTCAATTTCCATGAGTAAAGGAGTAAATAAAACCGGCAAAAACTTTAATGAAGGTCTAAAATGTTAAATTGAAGTATAAAGCAACAGGAGTTCTCTGTTAGTAGCGGAATAACGCCTTTGAGTATCGTTTAACTTGCTGCAAAATAAAGCCGAAGGAGTAGTGTGATTAGCAGATTTCCGTTCTAGGTATGCACCCATAAAGCATTTGAGCACTCTACAGATAATGTAATTGTGACGTTATAATTGTAGTTTGTATCTGGATCGTGTATTTAGGAGTTGGAATATCTGAACTAGACTTCGGGATCGGAAGGTTAGAGTATCATTGTGTCATCAATTTACAGAGAAACGAATTCATAAAATCGACATTTGTTTATCCTTTTTGTTTTCTGTCCAAACTAAATCAAACGTTAGAACCTCATCAATGCCTCGTATTAAAGAAATATTATAGTGATGACGGCGCAGGATGTGGTTGCTCCAGCAAATGACTTTAGCATTGGCCTCGAACAGTCGGCCCTTTGTCCGATATGCAATGTCGTGGCCTTTAGATTTGCCTAAACATGCGGGCTTTGGCTTCAAGGTCGGAGCGCCGCTATTGCCCGAGGCGATAGATTGCGGCAGCCATGACCTTGACCTTCGCTATGGGAGTGCAATTTTCAAGTATGGGGCTTCCGCCTCGACGCGTAACTTGTGTTTGAAAGCATATCGTCACGACGTACACAGTAAAATATTTTGGGCTTGTTATATATATCTATAAAAGGGTGAACTGAGTTAACATGTAGTCATTCTTAACGTCAATTTCCATGAGTAAAGGAGTAAATAAAACCGTCAAAACTCTAATAAATGTCTAAAATGTTAAGTTGCAGTATAAAGCAACAGGAGTTCTCTGTTAGTAGTGGAATAACGCCTTTGAATACCGTTTAATTTGCTGCAAAATAAAGCCGAAGGAGTAGTTTGATTAGCAGATTTCCGTTCTAGGTATGCACCCATGGTCGCATTTGAGCACTCTGTAGATAAAGTAATTGTGACGTTCTTATTATAGCTTGGATCCGGATCGTGGATTCGGGAGTAGAAATCTCTGAATTGGACGTCGGGATCGGAAGGTATAGCCGGCGTGTCATCAATTTACGGAGAAACGAATTTATAAAATCAACATTTGTTTATCCCTTTTGCTTTCTATCCAAACCAAGTCAAACGTTAGAACCACATCAATGCCTCATATTAAATAAATTTTATAGTGATGATGGCGCAGGAAGTGGTTGTCCAACCAAGTGACTTTAGCATTGGCCTCGAATAGTCGGCCCTTTGTCCGATATGCAATGCCGTGGCCTTTAGATTTGCCTAAACATGGGGACTTTGGCTTCAAGGTCAGAGAGCCGCTTTTGCCGGAGGCGATCGATTGCGGCAGCCATGACCTTGACCTTCGCTATGGGAGCTTCCGCCTCGCCGCGCAACTTGTGTTTGAAAGCATCTCGTCAAGACGTAAACAGTAAAATGTAGTGTGGCTTGTTCTATATATCTATAAATGGGTGAACTGAGTTAATATGTAGCCATTCTTAATGTCAATCTCCATGAGTACAGGAGTAAATAAAACGGCAAAAACTCTAATAAATGTCTAAAATGTTAAATTGAAGTATAAAGCAATAGGAGTTCTCTGTTAGTAGTGGAATAACGCCATTGAGTATCGTTTATTTTGCTGCAAAATAAAGCCGAAGGAGTTGTTTGATTAGCAGATTTCCGTTCTAGGTATGTACCCATGGAGGCATTTGAGCACTCTGTAGATAAATTAATTGTGACGTTATCATTGTAGTTTGTATCTGGATCGTGTATTTAGGAGTTGGAATATCTGAACTAGACTTCGGGATCGGAAGGTTAGAGCATCATCGTGTCATCAATTTACAGAGAAACGAATTCATAAAATCGACATTTGTTTATCCATTTTGTTTTCTGTCCAAACCAAGTCAAACATTAGAACAACACCAATGCCTCGTATTAAATAAATTTTATAGTGATGATGACGCAGGAAGTGGTTGTCCAATCAAGTGATTTTAGCATTGGCCTCGAACAGTCGGCCCTTTGTCCGATATGCAATGTCGTGGCCTTTAGATTTGCCTAAAGATGCGGGCTTTGGCTTCAAGGTCAGAGCGCCGCTATTGCCCGAGGCGTTCGATTGCGACAGCCATGACCTTGACCTTCGCTATGGGAGTGCAATTTTCAAGTATGGAGCTTCCGCCTCGCCGCGTAACTTAAATTTGAAAGCATCTCGTCAATACGTACAAAGTAAAATGTGGTAAGGCTTGTTATATATATTTATAAAAGGGTGAACTGAATTAACACGTAGTCATTCTCAACGTCAATATCCATGAGTAAAGGAGTAAATAAAACCGGTAGAAACTTTAATAAACGTCTAAAATGTTGAATTGAATTATAAAGCAACAGGAGTTCTCTGTTAGTAGCGGAATAACGCCTTTGAGTATCGTTTAACTTGCTACAAAATAAAGCCGAAGGAGTAGCTTGATTAGCAGATTTCCGTTCTAGGTATGCACCCATGGGCGCATTTGAGCACTCTGTAGATAAGTAATTGTGACATTATTATTATAGTTTGGATCCGGATCGTGGATTCGGGAGTAGAAATCTCTGAACTAGACGTCGGGAAGGGAAGGTAGAGCGGGCGTGTCATCAATTTACGGAGAAACGAATTCATAAAATCGACATTTGTTTATCGTTTTTGTTTTCTATCCAAACTAAGTCAAACGTTAGAACCTCATCAATGCCTCGTATTAAAGAAATATTATAGTGATGACGGCGCAGGATGTGGTTGATCCAGCAACTGACTTTAGCCTTGGCATCGAATAGTCGGCCATTTGTCCGATGTGCAATGTCGTGGCCTTTAGATTTGCCTAAACATGCGGGCTTTGGCTTCAAGGTCAGAGCGCCGCTATTGCCCGAGGCGATCGATTGCGGCAGCCATGACCTTGACCTTCGCTATGGGCGTGCAATTTTCAAGTATGGGGCTTCCGCCTCGCCGCGTAACTTGTGTTTGAAAGCATCTCGTCACGACATACGCTGTAAAATGTGGTGCGGCTTGTTATATATATTTATAAAAGGGTGAACTGAATTAATATGTAGTCATTCTCAACGTCAATTTCCATGAGTAAAGGAGTAAATAAAACCGGCAAAAACTTTAATAAGGGTCTAAAATGTTCAATTGAAGTATAAAGCAACAGCAGTTCTCTGTTAGTAACGGAATAACGCCTTTGAGTATCGTTTAACTAGCTGCAATATAAAGCCGAAGGAGTAGTGTGATTAGCAAATTTCCGTTCTAAGCATGCACCCATGGGCGCATTTGAGCACTCTGTAGATAAGTAATTGTGACGTTATTATTATAGTTTGGATCCGGATCGTGGATTCGGGAGTAGAAATCTCTGAACTAGACGTCGGGAAGGGAAGGTAGAGCGGGCGTGTCATCAATTTACGGAGAAACGATTTCATAAAATCGACATTTGTTTATCCTTTTTGTTTTCTATCCAAACTAAGTCAAACGTTAGAACCTCATCAATGCCTCGTATTAAAGAAATATTATAGTGATGACGGCGCAGGAAGTGGTTGTCCAACCAAGTGACTTTAGCATTGGCCTAGTCGGCCCTTTGTCCGATATGCAATGTCGTGGCCTTTAGATTTGCCTAAACATGCGGGCTTTGGCTTCAAGGTCAGTGCGGCGCTATTGCCCGAGGTCATCGATTGCGGCAGCCATGACCTTGACCTTCGCTATGGGAGCTTCCGCCTCGCCGCGCAACTTGTGTTTGAAAGCATCTCGTCAAGACGTACACAGTAAAGTATAGTGTGGCTTGTTATATATATCTATAAAAGGGTGAACTGAGTTAATATGTAGCCATTCTTAACGTCAATTTCCATGAGTACAGGAGTAAATAAAACGGCAAAAACTCTAATAAATGTCTAAAATGTTAAATTGAAGTATATAGCAATAGGAGTTCTCTGTTAGTAGGGGAATAACGCCTTTGAGTATCGTTTAATTTGCTGCAAAATAAAGCCGAAGGGGTTGTTTGATTAGCAGATTTCCGTTCTAGGTATGTACCCATGGAGGCATTTGAGCACTCTGTAGATAAAGTAATTGTGACGTTATCATTGTAGTTTGTATCTGGATCGTGTATTTAGGAGTTGGAATATCTGAACTAGACTTCGGGATTGGAAGGTTAGAGCATCATCGTGTCATCTATTTACAGAGAAACGAATTCATAAAATTAACATTTGTTTATCCCTTTTGTTTTCTATCCAAACCAACTCAAACGTTAGGAACACATCAATGCCTCGTATTAAGGAAATATTATAGTGATGACGGCGCAGGATGTGGTTGCTCCAGCAAGTGACTTTAGCCTTGGCCTCGAACAGTCGGCCATTTGTCCGATGCGCAATGTCGTGGCCTTTAGATTTGCCTAAACATGCGGGCTTTGGCTTCAAGGTCAGAGCGCCGCTATTGTCCGAGGCGATCGATTGCGACAGCCATGACCTTGACCTTCGCTATGGGAGTGCAATTTTCAAGTATGGAGTTTCCGCCTCGCCGCGTAACTTGAATTTGAAAGCATCCCGTCAATACGTGCACAGTAAAATGTGGTGTGGCTTGTTATATATATCTATAAAAGGGTGAACTGAGTTAATATGTAGTCATTCATAACGTCAACTTCCATGAGTAAATTAGTAAATAAAACAGGCAGAAACTCTAATAAATGTCTAAAATGTTAAATTGAAGTATAAAGACGCAGCAGTTCACTGTTAATAGTGGAATAGCGCGTTTGAGTACCGTTTAATTTGCTGCAAAATAAAGCCGAAGGAGTAGATTGATTAGCAGATTCCCGTTCTAGGTAAGCACCCATGACGCATTTGAGCACTCCACAGATAAAGTAATTGTGACGTTATCATTGTAGTTTGTATCTGGATCGTGTATTTTGGAGTTGGAATCTCTACTAGGCTTCGGGATCGGAAGGTTAGAGCATCGGCGTGTCATCAATTTACAGAGAAACGAATTCATAAAATCAACAATTGTTTATCCCTTCTGTTTTCTATCCAATCCAAGTCAAACATTAGAACAACACCAATGCCTCGTATTAAATAAATTTTATAGTGATGATGGCGCAGGAAATGGTTGTCCAACCAAGTGATTTTAGCATTGGCCTCGAACAGTCGGCCCTTTGTCCGGTATGCAATGTCGTGGCCTTTAGATTTGCCTAAAGATGCGGGCATTGGCTTCAAGGTCAGAGCGCCGCTATTGCCCGAGGCGTTCGATTGCGACAGCCATGACCTTGACCTTCGCTATGGGAGTGCAATTTTCAAGTATGGAGCTTCCGCCTCGCCGCGTAACTTAAATTTGAAAGCATCTCGTCAATACGTACACAGCAAAATGTGGTGTGGCTTGTTATACTGAATTAACATGTAGTCATTCTTAACGTCAATTTCCATGAGTAAAGGAGTAAATAAAACCGGCAACATCTCTAATAAATATCTAAAATGTTAAATTGAAGTATAAAGCAACAGGAGTTCTCTGCTAGAAGCAGAATAACGCCTTTGAGTATCGTTTAACTTGCTGGAAAATAAAGCCGAAGGAGTAGTTTAATTAGCAGATTTCCGTTCTAGGTTTGCACCCCTGACTCATTTGAGCACTCTAAAGATAAATTAATTGTGACGTTATCATTGTAGTTTGTATCTGGATCGTGCATTTGGGAGTTGGAATATCTGAACTAGACTTCGGGATCGGAAGGTTAGAGCATCATCGTGTCATCAATTTACAGAGAAACGAATTCATAAAATCGACATTTGTTTATCCTTTTTGTTTTCTGTCCAAACTAAATCAAACGTTAGAACCTCATCAATGCCTCGTATTAAAGAAATATTATAGTGATGACGGCGCAGGATGTGGTTGCTCCAGCAAATGACTTTAGCATTGGCCTCGAACAGTCGGCCCTTTATCCGATATGCAATGTCGTGGCCTTTAGATTTGCCTAAACATGCGGGCTTTGGCTTCAAGGTCAGTGCGCCGCTATTGCCCGAGGTCATCGATTGCGGCAGCCATGACCTTGACCTTCGCTGTGGGAGCTTCAGCCTCGCCGCGCAACTTGTGTTTGAAAGCATCTCGTCAAGACGTACACAGTAAAATATAGTGTGGCTTGTTATATATATCTATAAAAGGGTGAACTGAGTTAATATGTAGCCATTCTTAACGTCAATTTCCATGAGTACAGGAGTAAATAAAACGGCAAAAACTCTAATAAATGTCTAAAATGTTAAATTGAAGTATATAGCAATAGGAGTTCTCTATTAGTAGGGGAATAACGCCTTTGAGTATCGTTTAATTTGCTGCAAAATAAAGCCGAAGGGGTTGTTTGATTAGCAGATTTCCGTTCTAGGTATGTACCCATGGACGCATTTGAGCAGTCTGTAGATAAAGTAATTGTGACGTTATTATTGTAGTTTGTATCTGGATCGTGTATTTAGGAGTTGGAATGTCTGAACTAGACTTCGGGGTCGGAAGGTTAGAGCATCATCGTGTCATCAGTTTACAGAGAAACGAATTCATAAAATCGACATTTGTTTATCCTTTTTGTTTTCTGTCCAAACCAAATCAAACGTTAGAACCTCATCAATGCCTCGTATTAAAGAAATATTATAGTGATGACGGCGCAGGATGTGGTTGCTCCAGCAAATGACTTTAGCATTGGCCTCGAACAGTCGGCCCTTTGTCCGATATGCAATGTCGTGGCCTTTAGATTTGCCTAAACATGCGGGCTTTGGCTTCAAGGTCAGTGCGCCGCTATTGCCCGAGGTCATCGATTGCGGCAGCCATGACCTTGACCTTCGCTGTGGGAGCTTCAGCCTCGCCGCGCAACTTGTGTTTGAAAGCATCTCGTCAAGACGTAAACAGTAAAATGTAGTGTGGCTTGTTCTATATATCTATAAATGGGTGAACTGAGTTAATATGTAGCCATTCTTAACGTCAATTTCCATGAGTACAGGAGTAAATAAAACGGCAAAAACTCTAATAAATGTCTAAAATGTTAAATTGAAGTATAAAGCAATGGAGTTCTCTATTAGTAGTGGAATAACGCCATTGAGTATCGTTTATTTTGCTGCAAAATAAAGCCGAAGGGGTTGTTTGATTAGCAGATTTCCGTTCTAGGTATGTACCCATGGAGGCATTTGAGCACTCTGTAGATAAATTAATTGTGACGTTATCATTGTAGTTTGTATCTGGATCGTGTATTTAGGAGTTGGAATATCTGAACTAGACTTCGGGATCGGAAGGTTAGAGCATCATCGTGTCATCAATTTACAGAGAAACGAATTCATAAAATCGACATTTGTTTATCCATTTTGTTTTCTGTCCAAACCAAGTCAAACATTAGAACAACACCAATGCCTCGTATTAAATAAATTTTATAGTGATGATGACGCAGGAAGTGGTTGTCCAATCAAGTGATTTTAGCATTGGCCTCGAACAGTCGGCCCTTTGTCCGATATGCAATGACGTGGCCTTTAGATTTGCCTAAAGATGCGGGCTTTGGTTTCAAGGTCAGAGCGCCGCTATTGCCCGAGGCGATCGATTGCGACAGCCATGGCCTTGACCTTCGCTATGGGAGTGCAATTTTCATGTATGGGGCTTCCGCCTCGCCGCGCAACTTGTGTTTGAAAGCAACTCGTCAAGACGTACACAATAAAATGTGGTGTGGCTTGTTATATATATCTATAAAATGGTTAACTGAGTTAACATGTAGTCATTCTTAACGTCAATTTCCATGAGTAAAGGAGTAAATAAAACCGGCAAAAACTTTAATAAGGGTCTAAAATGTTCAATTGAAGTATAAAGCAACAGGAGTTCTCTGTTAGTAGCGGAATAACGCCTTTGAGTATCGTTTAACTAGCTGCAATATAAAGCCGAAGGAGTAGTTTGATTAGCAGATTTCCCTTCTAGGTATGCACCCATGGACGCATTTGAGCACTCTGTAGATAAAGTAATTGTGACGTTATCATTATAGTATGGATCCGGATCGTGGATTCGGGAGTAGAAAACTCTGAACTGGACGTCGGGATCGGAAGGTAGAGCCGGCGTGTTTTCATTTTACGGAGAAACGAAATCATAAAATCGACATTTGTTTATCCTTTTTGTTTTCTGTCCAAACTAAATCAAACGTTAGAACCTCATCAATGCCTCGTATTAAAGAAATATTATAGTGATGACGGCGCAGGATGTGGTTGCTCCAGCAAGTGACTTTAGCATTGGCCTAGTCGGCCCTTTGTCCGATATGTAATGTCGTAGCCTTTAGATTTGCCTAAACATGCGGGCTTTGGCTTCAAGGTCAGAGCGCCGCTATTGCCCGAGGCGATAGATTACGACAGTCATGACCTTGACCTTCGCTATGGGAGTGTAATTTTCAAGTATGGGGCTTCCGCCTCGACGCGTAACTTGTGTTTGAAAGCATAGCGTCACGACGTACACAGTAAAATGTGGTGGGCCTGTTATATATATCTATAAAAGGGTGAACTGAGTTAACATGTAGTCATTCTTAACGTCAATTTCCATGAGTAAAGGAGTAAATAAAACCGGCAAAAACTTTAATGAAGGTCTAAAATGTTAAATTGAAGTATAAAGCAACAGGAGTTCTCTGTTAGTAGCGGAATAACGCCTTTGAGTATCGTTTAACTTGCTGCAAAATAAAGCCGAAGGAGTAGTGTGATTAGCAGATTTCCGTTCTAGGTATGCACCCATAAAGCATTTGAGCACTCTACAGATAATGTAATTGTGACGTTATCATTGTAGTTTGTATCTGGATCGCGTATTTAGGAGTTGGAATATCTGAACTAGACTTCGGGATCGGAAGGTTAGAGCATCATCGTGTCATCAATTTACAGAGAAACGAATTCATAAAATCAACATTTGTTTATCCCTTTTGTTTTCTATCCAAACCAAGTCAAACGTTAGGAACAAATCAATGCCTCGTAATAAATAAATTTTATAGTGATGATGGCGCAGGATGTGGTTGTCCAACCAAGTGACTTTAGCATTGGCCTCGAACAGTCGGCCCTTTGTCCGATATGCAATGTCGTGACCTTTAGACTTGCCTGAACATGCGGGCTTTATCTTCAAGGTCAGAGCGCCGCTATTGCCCGAGGTCATCGATTGCGACGGCCATGACCTTGACCTTCGCTATGGGAGTGTAATTTTCAAGTATGGAGCTTCCGCCTCGCCACGTAACTTGAATTTGAAAGCATCCCGTCAATACGTACACAGTAAAATGTGGTCTAGCTTGTTATATATATTTACGGGTGAACTGAATTAACATGTAGTCATTCTCAACGTCAATTTCCATGAGTAAAGGAGGAAATAAAACCGGCAAAAACTTTAATAAGGGTCTAAAATGTTAAATTGAAGTATAAAGCAACAGGAGTTCTCTGTTAGTAGCGGAATAACGCCTTTGAGTATCGTTTAACTTTCTGCAAAATAAAACCGAAGGAGTAGTGTGATTAGCAGATTTCCGTTCTAGGCATGCACCCATGGACGCATTTGAGCACTCTGTAGATAAGTAATTGTGACGTTATTATTATAGTTTGGATCCGGATCGTGGATTCGGGAGTAGAAATCTCTGAACTAGACGTCGGGAAGGGAAGGTAGAGCGGGCGTGTCATCAATTTACGGAGAAACGAATTCATAAAATCGACATTTGTTTATCCTTTTTGTTTTCTATCCAAACTAAGTCAAACGTTAGAACCTCATCAATACCTCGTATTAAAGAAATATTATAGTGATGACGGCGCAGGAAGTGGTTGTCCAACCAAGTGACTTTAGCATTGGCCTAGTCGGCCTTTTGTCCGATATGCAATGCCGTGGCCTTTAGGTTTGCCTAAACATGCGGGCTTTGGTTTCAAGGTCAGAGCGCCGCTATTGCCCGAGGCGATCGATTGCGGCAGCCATGACCTTGACCTTCGCTATGAGAGTGCAATTTTCATGTATGGGGCTTCCGCCTCGCCGCGCAACTTGTGTTTGAAAGCAACTCGTCAAGACGTACACAATAAAATGTAGTGTGGCTTGTTATATATATCTATAAAATGATTAACTGAGTTAACATGTAGTCATTCTTAACGTCAATTTCCATGAGTAAAGGAGTAAATAAAACCGGCAAAAACTTTAATAAGGGTCTAAAATGTTCAATTGAAGTATAAAGCAACAGGAGTTCTCTGTTAGTAGCGGAATAACGCCTTTGAGTATCGTTTAACTAGCTGCAATATAAAGCCGAAGGAGTAGTTTGATTAGCAGATTTCCGTTCTAGGTATGCACCCATGGACGCATTTGAGCACTCTGTAGATAAAGTAATTGTGACGTTATCATTATAGTATGGATCCGGATCATGGATTCGGGAGTAGAAAACTCTGAACTGGACGTGGTGATCGGAAGGTAGAGCCGGCGTGTCATCATTTTACGGAGAAACGAAATCATTGAACTGAATTAACACGTAGTCATTCTCAACGTCAATATCCATGAGTAAAGGAGTAAATAAAACCGGTAAAAACTTTAATAAACGTCTAAAATGTTTAATTGGCAGATTTCCGTTCTAGGTTTACACCCATGACGCATTTGAGCACTCCACAGATAAAGTAATTGTGACGTTATCATTGTAGTTTGTATCTGGATCGTGTATTTTGGAGTTGGAATCTCTACTAGGCTTCGGGATCGGAAGGTTAGAGCATCGGCGTGTCATCAACTTACAGAGAAACGAATTCATAAAATCAACAATTGTTTATCCCTTTTGTTTTCTATCCAATCCAAGTCAAACATTAGAACAACACCAATGCCTCGTATTAAATAAATTTTATAGTGATGCTGGCGCAGGAAGTGGTTGTCCAACCAAGTGATTTTAGCATTGGCCTCGAACAGTCGGCCCTTTGTCCGATATGCACGTGGCCTTTAGATTTGCCTAAAGATGCGGGCTTTGACTTCAAGGTCAGAGCGCCGCTATTGCCCGAGGCGTTCGATTGCGACAGCCATGACCTTGACCTTCGCTATGGGAGTGCAATTTTCAAGTATGGAGCTTCCGCCTCGCCGCGTAACTTAAATTTGAAAGCATCTCGTCAATACGTACACAGTAAAATGTGGTAAAGGCTTGTTATATATATTTATAAAAGGGTGAACTGAGTTAACATGTAGTCATTCTTAACGTCAATTTCCATGAGTAAAGGAGTAAATAAAACCGTCAAAACTCTAATAAATGTCTAAAATGTTAAGTTGAAGTATAAAGCAACAGGAGTTCTCTGTTAGTAGTGGAATAACGCCTTTGAATACCGTTTAATTTGCTGCAAAATAAAGCCGAAGGAGTAGTTTGATTAGCAGATTTCCGTTCTAGGTATGCACCCATGGTCGCATTTGAGCACTCTGTAGATAAAGTAATTGTGACGTTCTTATTATAGCTTGGATCCGGATCGTGGATTCGGGAGTAGAAATCTCTGAATTGGCCGTCGGGATCGGAAGGTATAGCCGGCGTGTCATCAATTTACGGAGAAACGAATTCATAAAATCAACATTTGTTTATCCCTTTTGCTTTCTATCCAAACCAAGTCAAACGTTAGAACCACATCAATGCCTCATATTAAATAAATTTTATAGTGATGATGGCGCAGGAAGTGGTTGTCCAACCAAGTGACTTTAGCATTGGCCTCGAACAGTCGGCCCTTTGTCCGATATGCAATGCCGTGGCCTTTAGATTTGCCTAAACATGGGGACTTTGGCTTCAAGGTCAGAGAGCCGCTTTTGCCGGAGGCGATCGACTGCGGCAGCCATGACCTTGACCTTCGCTATGGGAGCTTCCGCCTCGCCGCGCAACTTGTGTTTGAAAGCATCTCGTCAAGACGTAAACAGTAAAATGTAGTGTGGCTTGTTCTATATATCTATAAATGGGTGAACTGAGTTAATATGTAGCCATTCTTAACGTCAATTTCCATGAGTACAGGAGTAAATAAAACGGCAAAAACTCTAATAAATGTCTAAAATGTTAAATTGAAGTATAAAGCAATAGGAGTTCTCTGTTAGTAGTGGAATAACGCTATTGAGTATCATTTATTTTGCTGCAAAATAAAGCCGAAGGAGTTGTTTGATTAGCAGATTTCCGTTCTAGGTATGTACCCATGGAGGCATTTGAGCACTCTGTAGATAAATTAATTGTGACGTTGTCATTGTAGTTTGTATCTGAATCGTGTATTTAGGAGTTGGAATATCTGAACTAGACTTCGGGATCGGAAGGTTAGAGCATCATCGTGTCATCAATTTACAGAGAAACGAATTCATAAAATCGACATTTGTTTATCCTTTTTGTTTTCTGTCCAAACCAAGTCAAACATTAGAACAACATCAATGCCTCGTAATAAATAAATTTTATAGTGATGATGGCGCAGGAAGTGGTTGTCCAACCAAGTGGCTTTAGCATTGGCCTCGAACAGTCGGCCATTTGTCCGATGTGCAATGTCGTGGCCTATAGATTTGCCTAAACATGCGGACTTTGGCTTCAAGGTCAGAGCGCCGCTATTGCCCGAGGCGTTCGATTGTGGCAGCCATGACCTTGACCTTTGCTATGGGAGCTTCCGCCTCGCCGCGCAACTTGTGTTTGAAAGCATCTCGTCAAGACGTACACAGTAAAATGTAGTGTGGCTTGTTATATATATATCTATAAAAGGGTGAACTAGTTTGTATTTGGGGGTTGTAATCTCTGAGCTAGACTTCGGGATCGGAAGGTTAGAGCATCGGCGTGTCATCAATTTAGAGAGAAACGAATTCATAAAATCGACATTTGTTTATCCTTTTTGTTTTCTATCCAAACTAAGTCAAACGTTAGAACCTCATCAATGCCTCGTATTAAAGAAATATTATAGTGATGACGGCGCAAGATGTGGTTGCTCCAGCAAGTGACTTTAGCCTTGGCCTCGAACAGTCGGCCTTTTGTCCGATGTGCAATGTCGTGGCCTATAGATTTGCCTAAACATTCGGGCTTTGTCTTCAAGGTCAGCGCGCCGCTATTGCCCGAGGTCATCGATTGCGGCAGCCATGACCTTGACCTTTGCTATGGGAGCTTCCGCCTCGCCGCGCAACTTGTGTTTGAAAGCATCTCGTCAAGACGTACACAGTAAAATGTAGTGTGGCTTGTTATATATATATATCTATAAAAGGGTGAACTAGTTTGTATTTGGGGGTTGTAATCTCTGAGCTAGACTTCGGGATCGGATGGTTAGAGCATCGGCGTGTCATCAATTTAGAGAGAAACGAATTCATAAAATCGACATTTGTTTATCCCTTTTGTTTTCTATCCAAACCAAGTCAAACGCTAGAAACACATCAATGCCTCGTATTATATAAATTTTATAGTGATGATGGCGCAGGAAGTGGTTGTCCAACCAAGTGACTTTAGCATTGGCCTCGAACAGTCGGCCCCTTGTCCGATATGCAACGTCGTGACCTCTAGATTTGCCTAAACATGCGGGATATGGCTTCAAGGTCAGAGCGCCGCTATTGCCCGAGGCGAACGATTGCGGCAGCCATGACCTTGACCTTCGCTATGGGAGAGCAATTTTCAAGTATGGAGCTTCCGCCTCGCCGCGCAACTTGAGTTTGAAAGCATCTCGTCAATACGTACACAGTAAAATGTGGTGTGGCTTGTTATATATATCTATAAAAGAGTGAACTGAGTTAATGTGTAGTCATTCTTAACGTCAATTTCCATGAGTAAATGAGTAAATAAATCCGGCAGAAACTCTAATAAATGTCTAAAATGTTAAATTGAAGTATAAAGCAACAGGAGTTCTCTGTTGGTAGCGAAATAACGTCTTTGAGTATCGTTTAACTTGCTATAAAATAAAGCCGAAAGAGTAGTTTGATTAGCAGATTTCCGTTCTAGGTATGCACCCATGGACGCATTTGAGCACTCTGTAGATAAAGTAATTGTGACGTTATCCATTATAGCTTGGATCCGGATCGTGGATTCGGGAGTAGAAATCTCAGAACTGGACGTCGGGAAGGGAAGGTAGAGCGGGCGTGTCATCAATTTACGGAGAAACGAATTCATAAAATCGACATTTGTTTATCCTTTTTGTTTTCTATCCAAACTAAGTCAAACGTTAGAACCTCATCAATACCTCGTATTAAAGAAATATTATAGTGATGACGGCGCAGGAAGTGGTTGTCCAACCAAGTGACTTTAGCATTGGCCTAGTCGGCCTTTTGTCCGATATGCAATGCCGTGGCCTTTAGGTTTGCCTAAACATGCGGGCTTTGGTTTCAAGGTCAGAGCGCCGCTATTGCCCGAGGCGATCGATTGCGGCAGCCATGACCTTGACCTTCGCTATGAGAGTGCAATTTTCATGTATGGGGCTTCCGCCTCGCCGCGCAACTTGTGTTTGAAAGCAACTCGTCAAGACGTACACAATAAAATGTAGTGTGGCTTGTTATATATATCTATAAAATGATTAACTGAGTTAACATGTAGTCATTCTTAACGTCAATTTCCATGAGTAAAGGAGTAAATAAAACCGGCAAAAACTTTAATAAGGGTCTAAAATGTTCAATTGAAGTATAAAGCAACAGGAGTTCTCTGTTAGTAGCGGAATAACGCCTTTGAGTATCGTTTAACTAGCTGCAATATAAAGCCGAAGGAGTAGTTTGATTAGCAGATTTCCGTTCTAGGTATGCACCCATGGACGCATTTGAGCACTCTGTAGATAAAGTAATTGTGACGTTATCATTATAGTATGGATCCGGATCATGGATTCGGGAGTAGAAAACTCTGAACTGGACGTGGTGATCGGAAGGTAGAGCCGGCGTGTCATCATTTTACGGAGAAACGAAATCATTGAACTGAATTAACACGTAGTCATTCTCAACGTCAATATCCATGAGTAAAGGAGTAAATAAAACCGGTAAAAACTTTAATAAACGTCTAAAATGTTTAATTGGCAGATTTCCGTTCTAGGTTTACACCCATGACGCATTTGAGCACTCCACAGATAAAGTAATTGTGACGTTATCATTGTAGTTTGTATCTGGATCGTGTATTTTGGAGTTGGAATCTCTACTAGGCTTCGGGATCGGAAGGTTAGAGCATCGGCGTGTCATCAACTTACAGAGAAACGAATTCATAAAATCAACAATTGTTTATCCCTTTTGTTTTCTATCCAATCCAAGTCAAACATTAGAACAACACCAATGCCTCGTATTAAATAAATTTTATAGTGATGCTGGCGCAGGAAGTGGTTGTCCAACCAAGTGATTTTAGCATTGGCCTCGAACAGTCGGCCCTTTGTCCGATATGCACGTGGCCTTTAGATTTGCCTAAAGATGCGGGCTTTGACTTCAAGGTCAGAGCGCCGCTATTGCCCGAGGCGTTCGATTGCGACAGCCATGACCTTGACCTTCGCTATGGGAGTGCAATTTTCAAGTATGGAGCTTCCGCCTCGCCGCGTAACTTAAATTTGAAAGCATCTCGTCAATACGTACACAGTAAAATGTGGTAAAGGCTTGTTATATATATTTATAAAAGGGTGAACTGAGTTAACATGTAGTCATTCTTAACGTCAATTTCCATGAGTAAAGGAGTAAATAAAACCGTCAAAACTCTAATAAATGTCTAAAATGTTAAGTTGAAGTATAAAGCAACAGGAGTTCTCTGTTAGTAGTGGAATAACGCCTTTGAATACCGTTTAATTTGCTGCAAAATAAAGCCGAAGGAGTAGTTTGATTAGCAGATTTCCGTTCTAGGTATGCACCCATGGTCGCATTTGAGCACTCTGTAGATAAAGTAATTGTGACGTTCTTATTATAGCTTGGATCCGGATCGTGGATTCGGGAGTAGAAATCTCTGAATTGGCCGTCGGGATCGGAAGGTATAGCCGGCGTGTCATCAATTTACGGAGAAACGAATTCATAAAATCAACATTTGTTTATCCCTTTTGCTTTCTATCCAAACCAAGTCAAACGTTAGAACCACATCAATGCCTCATATTAAATAAATTTTATAGTGATGATGGCGCAGGAAGTGGTTGTCCAACCAAGTGACTTTAGCATTGGCCTCGAACAGTCGGCCCTTTGTCCGATATGCAATGCCGTGGCCTTTAGATTTGCCTAAACATGGGGACTTTGGCTTCAAGGTCAGAGAGCCGCTTTTGCCGGAGGCGATCGACTGCGGCAGCCATGACCTTGACCTTCGCTATGGGAGCTTCCGCCTCGCCGCGCAACTTGTGTTTGAAAGCATCTCGTCAAGACGTAAACAGTAAAATGTAGTGTGGCTTGTTCTATATATCTATAAATGGGTGAACTGAGTTAATATGTAGCCATTCTTAACGTCAATTTCCATGAGTACAGGAGTAAATAAAACGGCAAAAACTCTAATAAATGTCTAAAATGTTAAATTGAAGTATAAAGCAATAGGAGTTCTCTGTTAGTAGTGGAATAACGCTATTGAGTATCATTTATTTTGCTGCAAAATAAAGCCGAAGGAGTTGTTTGATTAGCAGATTTCCGTTCTAGGTATGTACCCATGGAGGCATTTGAGCACTCTGTAGATAAATTAATTGTGACGTTGTCATTGTAGTTTGTATCTGAATCGTGTATTTAGGAGTTGGAATATCTGAACTAGACTTCGGGATCGGAAGGTTAGAGCATCATCGTGTCATCAATTTACAGAGAAACGAATTCATAAAATCGACATTTGTTTATCCTTTTTGTTTTCTGTCCAAACCAAGTCAAACATTAGAACAACATCAATGCCTCGTAATAAATAAATTTTATAGTGATGATGGCGCAGGAAGTGGTTGTCCAACCAAGTGGCTTTAGCATTGGCCTCGAACAGTCGGCCATTTGTCCGATGTGCAATGTCGTGGCCTATAGATTTGCCTAAACATGCGGACTTTGGCTTCAAGGTCAGAGCGCCGCTATTGCCCGAGGCGTTCGATTGTGGCAGCCATGACCTTGACCTTTGCTATGGGAGCTTCCGCCTCGCCGCGCAACTTGTGTTTGAAAGCATCTCGTCAAGACGTACACAGTAAAATGTAGTGTGGCTTGTTATATATATATCTATAAAAGGGTGAACTAGTTTGTATTTGGGGGTTGTAATCTCTGAGCTAGACTTCGGGATCGGAAGGTTAGAGCATCGGCGTGTCATCAATTTAGAGAGAAACGAATTCATAAAATCGACATTTGTTTATCCTTTTTGTTTTCTATCCAAACTAAGTCAAACGTTAGAACCTCATCAATGCCTCGTATTAAAGAAATATTATAGTGATGACGGCGCAAGATGTGGTTGCTCCAGCAAGTGACTTTAGCCTTGGCCTCGAACAGTCGGCCTTTTGTCCGATGTGCAATGTCGTGGCCTATAGATTTGCCTAAACATTCGGGCTTTGTCTTCAAGGTCAGCGCGCCGCTATTGCCCGAGGTCATCGATTGCGGCAGCCATGACCTTGACCTTTGCTATGGGAGCTTCCGCCTCGCCGCGCAACTTGTGTTTGAAAGCATCTCGTCAAGACGTACACAGTAAAATGTAGTGTGGCTTGTTATATATATATATCTATAAAAGGGTGAACTAGTTTGTATTTGGGGGTTGTAATCTCTGAGCTAGACTTCGGGATCGGATGGTTAGAGCATCGGCGTGTCATCAATTTAGAGAGAAACGAATTCATAAAATCGACATTTGTTTATCCCTTTTGTTTTCTATCCAAACCAAGTCAAACGCTAGAAACACATCAATGCCTCGTATTATATAAATTTTATAGTGATGATGGCGCAGGAAGTGGTTGTCCAACCAAGTGACTTTAGCATTGGCCTCGAACAGTCGGCCCCTTGTCCGATATGCAACGTCGTGACCTCTAGATTTGCCTAAACATGCGGGATATGGCTTCAAGGTCAGAGCGCCGCTATTGCCCGAGGCGAACGATTGCGGCAGCCATGACCTTGACCTTCGCTATGGGAGAGCAATTTTCAAGTATGGAGCTTCCGCCTCGCCGCGCAACTTGAGTTTGAAAGCATCTCGTCAATACGTACACAGTAAAATGTGGTGTGGCTTGTTATATATATCTATAAAAGAGTGAACTGAGTTAATGTGTAGTCATTCTTAACGTCAATTTCCATGAGTAAATGAGTAAATAAATCCGGCAGAAACTCTAATAAATGTCTAAAATGTTAAATTGAAGTATAAAGCAACAGGAGTTCTCTGTTGGTAGCGAAATAACGTCTTTGAGTATCGTTTAACTTGCTATAAAATAAAGCCGAAAGAGTAGTTTGATTAGCAGATTTCCGTTCTAGGTATGCACCCATGGACGCATTTGAGCACTCTGTAGATAAAGTAATTGTGACGTTATCCATTATAGCTTGGATCCGGATCGTGGATTCGGGAGTAGAAATCTCAGAACTGGACGTCGGGAAGGGAAGGTAGAGCGGGCGTGTCATCAATTTACGGAGAAACGAATTCATAAAATCGACATTTGTTTATCCTTTTTGTTTTCTATCCAAACTAAGTCAAACGTTAGAACCTCATCAATACCTCGTATTAAAGAAATATTATAGTGATGACGGCGCAGGAAGTGGTTGTCCAACCAAGTGACTTTAGCATTGGCCTAGTCGGCCTTTTGTCCGATATGCAATGCCGTGGCCTTTAGGTTTGCCTAAACATGCGGGCTTTGGTTTCAAGGTCAGAGCGCCGCTATTGCCCGAGGCGATCGATTGCGGCAGCCATGACCTTGACCTTCGCTATGAGAGTGCAATTTTCATGTATGGGGCTTCCGCCTCGCCGCGCAACTTGTGTTTGAAAGCAACTCGTCAAGACGTACACAATAAAATGTAGTGTGGCTTGTTATATATATCTATAAAATGATTAACTGAGTTAACATGTAGTCATTCTTAACGTCAATTTCCATGAGTAAAGGAGTAAATAAAACCGGCAAAAACTTTAATAAGGGTCTAAAATGTTCAATTGAAGTATAAAGCAACAGGAGTTCTCTGTTAGTAGCGGAATAACGCCTTTGAGTATCGTTTAACTAGCTGCAATATAAAGCCGAAGGAGTAGTTTGATTAGCAGATTTCCGTTCTAGGTATGCACCCATGGACGCATTTGAGCACTCTGTAGATAAAGTAATTGTGACGTTATCATTATAGTATGGATCCGGATCATGGATTCGGGAGTAGAAAACTCTGAACTGGACGTGGTGATCGGAAGGTAGAGCCGGCGTGTCATCATTTTACGGAGAAACGAAATCATTGAACTGAATTAACACGTAGTCATTCTCAACGTCAATATCCATGAGTAAAGGAGTAAATAAAACCGGTAAAAACTTTAATAAACGTCTAAAATGTTTAATTGGCAGATTTCCGTTCTAGGTTTACACCCATGACGCATTTGAGCACTCCACAGATAAAGTAATTGTGACGTTATCATTGTAGTTTGTATCTGGATCGTGTATTTTGGAGTTGGAATCTCTACTAGGCTTCGGGATCGGAAGGTTAGAGCATCGGCGTGTCATCAACTTACAGAGAAACGAATTCATAAAATCAACAATTGTTTATCCCTTTTGTTTTCTATCCAATCCAAGTCAAACATTAGAACAACACCAATGCCTCGTATTAAATAAATTTTATAGTGATGCTGGCGCAGGAAGTGGTTGTCCAACCAAGTGATTTTAGCATTGGCCTCGAACAGTCGGCCCTTTGTCCGATATGCACGTGGCCTTTAGATTTGCCTAAAGATGCGGGCTTTGACTTCAAGGTCAGAGCGCCGCTATTGCCCGAGGCGTTCGATTGCGACAGCCATGACCTTGACCTTCGCTATGGGAGTGCAATTTTCAAGTATGGAGCTTCCGCCTCGCCGCGTAACTTAAATTTGAAAGCATCTCGTCAATACGTACACAGTAAAATGTGGTAAAGGCTTGTTATATATATTTATAAAAGGGTGAACTGAGTTAACATGTAGTCATTCTTAACGTCAATTTCCATGAGTAAAGGAGTAAATAAAACCGTCAAAACTCTAATAAATGTCTAAAATGTTAAGTTGAAGTATAAAGCAACAGGAGTTCTCTGTTAGTAGTGGAATAACGCCTTTGAATACCGTTTAATTTGCTGCAAAATAAAGCCGAAGGAGTAGTTTGATTAGCAGATTTCCGTTCTAGGTATGCACCCATGGTCGCATTTGAGCACTCTGTAGATAAAGTAATTGTGACGTTCTTATTATAGCTTGGATCCGGATCGTGGATTCGGGAGTAGAAATCTCTGAATTGGCCGTCGGGATCGGAAGGTATAGCCGGCGTGTCATCAATTTACGGAGAAACGAATTCATAAAATCAACATTTGTTTATCCCTTTTGCTTTCTATCCAAACCAAGTCAAACGTTAGAACCACATCAATGCCTCATATTAAATAAATTTTATAGTGATGATGGCGCAGGAAGTGGTTGTCCAACCAAGTGACTTTAGCATTGGCCTCGAACAGTCGGCCCTTTGTCCGATATGCAATGCCGTGGCCTTTAGATTTGCCTAAACATGGGGACTTTGGCTTCAAGGTCAGAGAGCCGCTTTTGCCGGAGGCGATCGACTGCGGCAGCCATGACCTTGACCTTCGCTATGGGAGCTTCCGCCTCGCCGCGCAACTTGTGTTTGAAAGCATCTCGTCAAGACGTAAACAGTAAAATGTAGTGTGGCTTGTTCTATATATCTATAAATGGGTGAACTGAGTTAATATGTAGCCATTCTTAACGTCAATTTCCATGAGTACAGGAGTAAATAAAACGGCAAAAACTCTAATAAATGTCTAAAATGTTAAATTGAAGTATAAAGCAATAGGAGTTCTCTGTTAGTAGTGGAATAACGCTATTGAGTATCATTTATTTTGCTGCAAAATAAAGCCGAAGGAGTTGTTTGATTAGCAGATTTCCGTTCTAGGTATGTACCCATGGAGGCATTTGAGCACTCTGTAGATAAATTAATTGTGACGTTGTCATTGTAGTTTGTATCTGAATCGTGTATTTAGGAGTTGGAATATCTGAACTAGACTTCGGGATCGGAAGGTTAGAGCATCATCGTGTCATCAATTTACAGAGAAACGAATTCATAAAATCGACATTTGTTTATCCTTTTTGTTTTCTGTCCAAACCAAGTCAAATATTAGAACAACATCAATGCCTCGTAATAAATAAATTTTATAGTGATGATGGCGCAGGAAGTGGTTGTCCAACCAAGTGGCTTTAGCATTGGCCTCGAACAGTCGGCCATTTGTCCGATGTGCAATGTCGTGGCCTATAGATTTGCCTAAACATGCGGACTTTGGCTTCAAGGTCAGAGCGCCGCTATTGCCCGAGGCGTTCGATTGTGGCAGCCATGACCTTGACCTTTGCTATGGGAGCTTCCGCCTCGCCGCGCAACTTGTGTTTGAAAGCATCTCGTCAAGACGTACACAGTAAAATGTAGTGTGGCTTGTTATATATATATCTATAAAAGGGTGAACTAGTTTGTATTTGGGGGTTGTAATCTCTGAGCTAGACTTCGGGATCGGAAGGTTAGAGCATCGGCGTGTCATCAATTTAGAGAGAAACGAATTCATAAAATCGACATTTGTTTATCCTTTTTGTTTTCTATCCAAACTAAGTCAAACGTTAGAACCTCATCAATGCCTCGTATTAAAGAAATATTATAGTGATGACGGCGCAAGATGTGGTTGCTCCAGCAAGTGACTTTAGCCTTGGCCTCGAACAGTCGGCCTTTTGTCCGATGTGCAATGTCGTGGCCTATAGATTTGCCTAAACATTCGGGCTTTGTCTTCAAGGTCAGCGCGCCGCTATTGCCCGAGGTCATCGATTGCGGCAGCCATGACCTTGACCTTTGCTATGGGAGCTTCCGCCTCGCCGCGCAACTTGTGTTTGAAAGCATCTCGTCAAGACGTACACAGTAAAATGTAGTGTGGCTTGTTATATATATATATCTATAAAAGGGTGAACTAGTTTGTATTTGGGGGTTGTAATCTCTGAGCTAGACTTCGGGATCGGAAGGTTAGAGCATCGGCGTGTCATCAATTTAGAGAGAAACGAATTCATAAAATCGACATTTGTTTATCCCTTTTGTTTTCTATCCAAACCAAGTCAAACGCTAGAAACACATCAATGCCTCGTATTATATAAATTTTATAGTGATGATGGCGCAGGAAGTGGTTGTCCAACCAAGTGACTTTAGCATTGGCCTCGAACAGTCGGCCCCTTGTCCGATATGCAACGTCGTGACCTCTAGATTTGCCTAAACATGCGGGATATGGCTTCAAGGTCAGAGCGCCGCTATTGCCCGAGGCGAACGATTGCGGCAGCCATGACCTTGACCTTCGCTATGGGAGAGCAATTTTCAAGTATGGAGCTTCCGCCTCGCCGCGCAACTTGAGTTTGAAAGCATCTCGTCAATACGTACACAGTAAAATGTGGTGTGGCTTGTTATATATATCTATAAAAGAGTGAACTGAGTTAATGTGTAGTCATTCTTAACGTCAATTTCCATGAGTAAATGAGTAAATAAATCCGGCAGAAACTCTAATAAATGTCTAAAATGTTAAATTGAAGTATAAAGCAACAGGAGTTCTCTGTTGGTAGCGAAATAACGTCTTTGAGTATCGTTTAACTTGCTATAAAATAAAGCCGAAAGAGTAGTTTGATTAGCAGATTTCCGTTCTAGGTATGCACCCATGGACGCATTTGAGCACTCTGTAGATAAAGTAATTGTGACGTTATCCATTATAGCTTGGATCCGGATCGTGGATTCGGGAGTAGAAATCTCAGAACTGGACGTCGGGAAGGGAAGGTAGAGCGGGCGTGTCATCAATTTACGGAGAAACGAATTAATAAAATCGACATTTGTTTATCTTCTTTGTTTTCTATCCAAACTAAGTCAAATGTTAGAACCTCATCAATGCCTCGTATTAAAGAAATATTATAGTGATGACGGCGCAGGATGTGGTTGCTCCAGCAAGTGACTTTAGCATTGTCATCGAATAGTCGGCCATTTGTCCGATGTGCAATGCCGTGGCCTTTAGATTTGCCTAAATATGCGGGCTTTGGCTTCAAGGTCAGAGCGCCGCTATTGCCCGAGGCGTTCGATTGCGACAGCCATGACCTTGACCTTCGCAATGGGAGTGCAATTTTCAAGTATGGGGCTTCCGCCTCGCCGCGTAACTTGTGTTTGAAAGCATATCGTCACGACGTACACAGTAAAATGTTTTGGGCTTGTTATATATATCTATAAAAGGGTGAACTGAGTTAACATGTAGTCATTCTTAACGTCAATTTCCATGAGTAAAGGAGTAAATAAAACCGGCAAAAACTTTAATAAAGGTCTAAAATGTTAAATTGAAGTATAAAGCAACAGGAGTTCTCTGTTAGTAGCGGAATAACGCCTTTGAGTATCGTTTAATTTGCTGCAATATAAAGCCGAAGGAGTAGTTTAATTAGCAGATTTCCGTTCTAGGTTTACATCCATGACGCATTTGAGCACTCCACAGATAAAGTAATTGTGACGTTATCATTGTAGTTTGTATCTGGATCGTGTATTTTGGAGTTGGAATCTCTACTAGGCTTCGGGATCGGAAGGTTAGAGCATCGGCGTGTCATCAACTTACAGAGAAACGAATTCATAAAATCAACAATTGTTTATCCCTTTTGTTTTCTATCCAATCCAAGTCAAACATTAGAACAACACCAATGCCTCGTATTAAATAAATTTTATAGTGATGATGGCGCAGGAAGTGGTTGTCCAACCAAGTGACTTTAGCATTGGCCTCGAACAGTCGGCCCCTTGTCCGATATGCAACGTCGTGTCCTTTAGATTTGCCTAAACATGCGGGATATGGCTTCAAGGTCAGAGCGCCGCTATTGCCGAGGCGTTCGATTGCGACAGCCATGACCTTGACCTTCGCTATGGGAGTGCAATTTTCAAGTATGGAGCTTCCGCCTCGCCGCGTAACTTAAATTTGAAAGCATCTCAATACGTACACAGTAAAATGTGGTAAGGCTTGTTATATATATTTATAAAAGGGTAAAATGAATTAACACGTAGTCATTCTCAACGTCAATATCCATGAGTAAAGGAGTAAATAAAACCGGTAAAAAATTTAATAAACGTCTAAAATGTTAAATTGAATTATAAAGCAACAGGAGTTCTCTGTTAGTAGCGGAATAACGTCTTTGAGTATCGTTTAACTTGCTATAAAATAAAGCCGAAAGAGTAGTTTGATTAGCAGATTTCCGTTCTAGGTATGCACCCATGGACGCATTTGAGCACTCTGTAGATAAAGTAATTGTGACGTTATCCATTATAGCTTGGATCCGGATCGTGGATTCGGGAGTAGAAATCTCAGAACTGGACGTCGGGAAGGGAAGGTAGAGCGGGCGTGTCATCAATTTACGGAGAAACGAATTCATAAAATCGACATTTGTTTATCTTTTTTGTTTTCTATCCAAACTAAGTCAAACGTTAGAACCTCATCAATGCCTCGTATTAAAGAAATATTATAGTGATGTGGTTGCTCCAGCAAGTGACTTTAGCCTTGTCATCGAATAGTCGGCCATTTGTCCGATGTGCAATACCGTGGCCTTTAGATTTGCCTAAATATGCGGGCTTTGGCTTCAAGGTCAGAGCGCCGCTATTGCCCGAGGCGATAGATTACGGCAGCCATGACCTTGACCTTCGCTATGGGAGTGTAATTTTCAAGTATGGAGCTTCCGCCTCGCCGCGTAACTTGAATTTGAAAGCATCCCGTCAATACGTACACAGTAAAATGTGGTCTAGCTTGTTATATATATTTACAAAAGGGTGAACTGAATTAACATGTAGTCATTCTCAACGTCAATTTCCATGAGTAAAGGAGTAAATAAAACCGGCAAAAACTTTAATAAAGGTCTAAAATGTTAAATTGAAGTATAAAGCAACAGGAGTTCTCTGTTAGTAGCGGAATAACGCCTTTGAGTATCGTTTAACTTGCTGCAAAATAAAGCCGAAGGAGTAGTGTGATTAGCAGATTTCCGTTCTAGGTAAGCACCCATGGAAGCATTTGAGCACTCTGTAGATAAAGTAATTGTGACGTTACCATTATAGTTTGGATCCGGATCGTGAATTCGGGAGTAGAAATCTCTGAATTGGACGTCGGGATCGGAGGGTAGTGCCGGCGTGTCTTCAATATACGGAGAAACGAATTCATAAAATCAACATTTGTTTACCCCTTTTGTTTTCTATCCAATCCAAGTCAAACATTAGAACAACACCAATGCCTCGTATTAAATAAATTTTATAGTGATGATGGCGCAGGAAGTGGTTGTCCAACCAATTGATTTTAGCATTGGTCTCGAACAGTCGGCCCTTTGTCCGATATGCAATGTCGTGGCCTTTAGATTTGCCTAAAGATGCGGGCTTTGGCTTCAAGGTCAGAGCGCCGCTATTGCCCGAGGCGTTCGATTGCGACAGCCATGACCTTGACCTTCGCTATGGGAGTGCAATTTTCATGTATGGGGCTTCCGCCTCGCCGCGCAACTTGTGTTTGAAAGCAACTCGTCAAGACGTACACAGTAAAATGTGGTGTGGCTTGTTATATATATCTATAAAATGGTTAACTGAGTTAACATGTAGTCATTCTTAACGTCAATTTCCATGAGTAAAGGAGTAAATAAAACCGGCAAAAACTTTAATAAGGGTCTAAAATGTTCAATTGAAGTATAAAGCAACGGGAGTTCTCTGTTAGTAGCGGAATAACGCCTTTGAGTATCGTTTAATTTGCTGCAAAATAAAGCCGAAGGAGTTGTTTGATTAGCAGATTTCCGTTCTAGGTATGTACCCATGTAGGCATTTGAGCACTCTGTAGATAAATTAATTGTGACGTTATCATTGTAGTTTGTATCTGGATCGTGTATTTAGGAGTTGGAATATCTGAACTAGACTTCGGGATCGGAAGGTTAGAGCATCATCGTGTCATCAATTTACAGAGAAACGAATTCATAAAATCGACATTTGTTTATCCTTTTTGTTTTCTGTCCAAACTAAAATCAAGCGTTAGAACCTCATCAATGCCTCGTATTAAAGAAATATTATAGTGATGACGGCGCAGGATGTGGTTGCTCCAGCAAGTGACTTTAGCATTGGCCTCGAACAGTCGGCCCTTTGTCCGATATGCAATGTCGTGGCCTTTAGATTTGCCTAAACATGCGGGCTTTGGCTTCAAGGTCAGAGCGCCGCTATTGCCCGAGGCGATAGATTACGGCAGCCATGACCTTGACCTTCGCTATGGGAGTGCAATTTTCAAGTATGGGGCTTCCGCCTCGACGCGTAACTTGTGTTTGAAAGCGTATCGTCACGACGTACACAGTAAAATATAGTGTGGCTTGTTATATATATCTATAAAAGGGTGAACTGAGTTAATATGTAGCCATTCTTAACGTCAATTTCCATGAGTACAGGAGTAAATAAAACGGCAAAAACTCTAATAAATGTCTAAAATGTTAAATTGAAGTATATAGCAATAGGAGTTCTCTATTAGTAGGGGAATAACGCCTTTGAGTATCGTTTAATTTGCTGCAAAATAAAGCCGAAGGAGTAGTTTGATTAGCAGATTTCCGTTCTAGGTATGCACCCATGGTCGCATTTGAGCACTCTGTAGATAAATTAATTGTGACGTTATCATTGTAGTTTGTATCTGGATCGTGTATTTAGGAGTTGGAATATCTGAACTAGACTTCGGGATCGGAAGGTTAGAGCATCATCGTGTCATCAATTTACAGAGAAACGAATTCATAAAATCGACATTTGTTTATCCTTTTTGTTTTCTATCCAAACTAAGTCAAACGTTAGAACCTAATCAATGCCTCGTATTAAAGAAATATTATAGTGATGACGGCGCAGGAAGTGGTTGTCCAACCAAATGACTTTAGCATTGGCCTAGTCGGCCCTTTGTCCGATATGCAATGCCGTGGCCTTTAGGTTTGCCTAAACATGCGGGCTTTGGTTTCAAGGTCAGAGCGCCGCTATTGCCCGAGGCGATCGATTGCGGCAGCCATGACCTTGACCTTCGCTATGGGAGTGCAATTTTCATGTATGGGGCTTCCGCCTCGCCGCGCAACTTGTGTTTGAAAGCAACTCGTCAAGACGTACACAATAAAATGTAGTGTGGCTTGTTATATATATCTATAAAATGGTTAACTGAGTTAACATGTAGTCATTCTTAACGTCAATTTCCATGAGTAAAGGAGTAAATAAAACCGGCAAAAACTTTAATAAGGGTCTAAAATGTTCAATTGAAGTATAAAACAACAGGAGTTCTCTGTTAGTAGCGGAATAACGCCTTTGAGTATCGTTTAACTAGCTGCAATATAAAGCCGAAGGAGTAGTTTGATTAGCAGATTTCCGTTCTAGGTATGCACCCATGGACGCATTTGAGCACTCTGTAGATAAAGTAATTGTGACGTTATCATTATAGTATGGATCCGGATCGTGGATTCGGGAGTAGAAAACTCTGGACTGGACGTCGTGATCGGAAGGTAGAGCCGGCGTGTCATCATTTTACGGAGAAACGAAATCATAAAATCGACATTTGTTTATCCTTTTTGTTTTCTATCCAAACTAAGTCAAACGTTAGAACCTCATCAATGCCTCGTATTAAAGAAATATTATAGTGATGACGGCGCAGGATGTGGTTGCTCCAGCAAGTGACTTTAGAATTGGCCTAGTCAGCCCTTTGTCCGATATGTAATGTCGTAGCCTTTAGATTTGCCTAAACATGCGGGCTTTGGCTTCAAGGTCAGTGCGTCGCTATTGCCCGAGGTCATCGATTGCGGCAGCCATGACCTTGACCTTCGCTATGGGAGCTTCCGCCTCGCCGCGCAACTTGTGTTTGAAAGCATCTCGTCAAGACGTACACAGTAAAATATAGTGTGGCTTGTTATATATATCTATAAAAGGGTGAACTGAGTTAATATGTAGCCATTCTTAACGTCAATTTCCATGAGTACAGGAGTAAATAAAACGGCAAAAACTCTAATAAATGTCTAAAATGATAAATTGAAGTATAAAGCAACAGGAGTTCTCTGTTAGTAGCGGAATAACGCCTTTGAGTATCGTTTAACATGCTGCAAAATAAAGCCGAAGGAGTAGTGTGATTAGCAGATTTCCGTTCTAGGTATGTACCCATGGAGGCATTTGAGCACTCTGTAGATAAATTAATTGTGACGTTATCATTGTAGTTTGTAACTGGATCGTGTATTTAGGAGTTGGAATATCTGAACTAGACTTCGGGATCGGAAGGTTAGAGCATCATCGTGTCATCAATTTTCAGAGAAACGAATTCATAAAATCGACATTTGTTTATCCTTTTTGTTTTCTATCCAAACTAAGTCAAACGTTAGAACCTCATCAATGCCTCGTATTAAAGAAATATTATAGTGATGACGGCGCAGGATGTGGTTGATCCAGCAAGTGACTTTAGCCTTGGCATCGAATAGTCGGCCATTTGTCCGATGTGCAATGTCGTGGCCTTTAGATTTACCTAAACATGCGGGCTTTGGCTTCAAGGTCAGAGCGCCGCTATTGTCCGAGGCGTTCGATTGCGACAGCCATGACCTTGACCTTCGCTATGGGAGTGCAATTTTCAAGTATGGGGCTTCCGCCTCGCCGCGTAACTTGAATTTGAAAGCATCCCGTCAATACGTACACAGTAAAATGTGGTGTGGCTTGTTATATATATCTATAAAAGGGTGAACTGAGTTAATATGTAGTCATTCATAACGTCAACTTCCATGAGTAAAGGAGTAAATAAAACCGGCAAAAACTTTAATAAGGGTCAAAAATGTTTAATTGAAGTATAAGGCAACAGGAGTTCTCTGTTAGTAGCGGAATAACGCCTTTGAGTATCCTTTAACTTGCTGCAATATAAAGTCGAAGGAGTAGTTCGATTAGCAGATTTCCGTTCTAGGTATGCACCCATGGACGCATTTGAGCACTCTGTAGATAAAGTAATTGTGACGTTACCATTATAGTTTGGATCCGGATCGTGAATTCGGGAGTAGAAATCTCTGAATTGGACGTCGGGATCGGAGGGTAGTGCCGGCGTGTCATCAATATACGGAGAAACGAATTCATAAAATCAACATTTGTTTATCCCTTTTGTTTTCTATCCAAACTAAGTCAAACGTTAGAACCACATCAATGCCTCATATTAAATAAATTTTATAGTGATGATGGCGCAGGAAGTGGTTGTCCAACCAAGTGACTTTAGCATTGGCCTCGAACAGTCGGCCCTTTGTCCGATATGCAATGCCGTGGCCTTTAGATTTGCCTAAACATGGGGACTTTGGCTTCAAGGTCAGAGAGCCGCTTTTGCCGGAGGCGATCGATTGCGGCAGCCATGACCTTGACCTTCGCTATGGGAGCTTCCGCCTCGCCGCGCAACTTGTGTTTGAAAGCATCTCGTCAAGACGTACACAGTAAAATGTAGTGTGGCTATCTATCTATAAATGGGTGAACTGAGTTAATATGTGTAGCCATTCTTAACGTCAATTTCCATGAGTACAGGAGTAAATAAAACGGCAAAAACTCTAATAAATGTCTAAAATGTTAATTTGAAGTATAAAGCAATAAAAGTTCTCTGTTAGTAGTGGAATAACGCCTTTGAGTATCGTTTAATTTGCTGCAAAATAAAGCCGAAGGAGTTGTTTGATTAGCAGATTTCCATTCTAGCTATGTACCCATGGAGGCATTTGAGCACTCTGTAGATAAATTAATTGTGACGTTATCATTTTAGTTTGTATCTGGATCGTGTATTTAGGAGTTGGAATATCTGAACTAGACTTCGGGATCGGAAGGTTAGAGCATCATCGTGTCATCAATTTATAGAGAAACGAATTCATAAAATCGACATTTGTTTATCCTTTTTGTTTTCTGTCCAAACCAAGTCAAACATTAGAACAACACCAATGAATCGTATTAAATAAATTTTATAGTGATGATGACGCAGGAAGTGGTTGTCCAATCAAGTGATTTTAGCATTGGCCTCGAACAGTCGGCCCTTTGTCCGATATGCAATGACGTGGCCTTTAGATTTGCCTAAAGATGCGGGCTTTGGCTTCAAGGTCAGAGCGCCGCCATTGCCCGAGGCGTCCGATTGCGACAGCCATGACCTTGACCTTCGCTATGGGAGTGAAATTTTCAAGTATGGAGCTTCCGCCTCGCCGCGTAATTTGAATTTGAAAGCATCGCGTCAATACGTACACAGTAAAATGTGGTATGGCTTGTTATGTATATTTATAAAAGGGTGATCTGAATTAACATGTAGTCATTCTCAACGTCAATTTCCATGAGTAAAGGAGTAAATAAAACCGGCAAAAACTTTAATAAGGGTCTAAAATGTTTAGATCAAGTATAAAGCAACAGGAGTTCTCCGTTAGTAGCGGAATAACGCCTTTGAGTATCGTTTAACTTGCTGCAAAATAAAGCCGAAGGAGTAGTTTGATTAGCAAATTTCCGTTCTAGGCATGCACCCATGGACGCATTTGAGCACTCTGTAGATAAGTAATTGTGACGTTATTATTATAGTTTGGATCCGGATCGTGGATTCGGGAGTAGAAATCTCTGAACTAGACGTCGGGAAGGGAAGGTAGAGCGGGCGTGTCATCAATTTACGGAGAAACGAATTCATAAAATTGACATTTGTTTATCCTTTTTGTTTTCTATCCAAACTAAGTCAAACGTTAGAACCTCATCAATGCCTCGTATTAAAGAAATATTATAGTGATGACGGCGCAGGAAGTGGTTGTCCAACCAAGTGACTTTAGCATTGGCCTAGTCGGCCCTTTGTCCGATATGCAATGCCGTGGCCCTTAGGTTTGCCTAAACATGCGGGCTTTGGTTTCAAGGTCAGAGCGCCGCTATTGCCCGAGGCGATCGATTGCGGCAGCCATGGCCTTGACCTTCGCTATGGGAGTGCAATTTTCATGTATGGGGCTTCCGCCTCGCCGCGCAACTTGTGTTTGAAAGCAACTCGTCAAGACGTACACAATAAAATGTGGTGTGGCTTGTTATATATATCTATAAAATGGTTAACTGAGTTAATATGTAGTCATTCTTAACGTCAATTTCCATGAGTAAAGGAGTAAATAAAACCGGCAAAAACTTTAATAAAGGTCTAAAATGTTAAATTGAAGTATAAAGCAACAGGAGTTCTCTGTTAGTAGCGGAATAACGCCTTTGAGTATCGTTTAACTTGCTGCAAAATAAAGCCGAAGGAGTAGTGTGATTAGCAGATTTCCGTTCTAGGTATGCACCCATGACGCATTTAAGCACTCTACAGATAATGTAATTGTGACGTTATCATTGTAGTTTGTATCTGGATCGTGTATTTAGGAGTTGGAATATCTGAACTAGACTTCGGGATCGGAAGGTTAGAGCATCATCGTGTCATCAATTTACAGAGAACCGAATTCATAAAATCAACATTTGTTTATCCCTTTTGTTTTCTATCCAAACCAAGTCAAACGTTAGGAACACATCAATGCCTCGTAATAAATTAATTTTATAGTGATGATGGCGCAGGAAGTGGTTGTCCAAGCAAGTGACTTTAGCATTGGCCTCGAACAGTCGGCCCTTTGTCCGATATGCAATGTCGTGACCTTTAGACTTGCCTAAACATGCGGGCTTTGGCTTCAAGGTCAGCGCGCCGCTATTGCCCGAGGTCATCGATTGCGGCAGCCATGACCTTGACCTTCGCTATGGGAGCTTCCGCCTCGCCGCGCAACTTGTGTTTGAAAGCATCTCGTCAAGACGTACACAGTAAAATGTAGTGTGGCTTGTTATATATATATCTATAAAAGGGTGAACTAGTTTGTATTTGGGAGTTGTAATCTCTGAACTAGACTTCGGGATCGGAAGGTTAGAGCATCGGCGTGTCATCAATTTAGAGAGAAACGAATTCATAAAATCGACATTTGTTTATCCTTTTTGTTTTCTATCCAAACTAAGTCAAACGTTAGAACCTCATCAATGCCTCGTATTAAAGAAATATTATAGTAATGACGGCGCAGGATGTGGTTGCTCCAGCAAGTGACTTTAGCCTTGGCCTCGAACAGTCGGCCCTTTGTCCGATATGCAATGTCGTGACCTTTAGATTTGCCTAAACATGCGGGCTTTGGCTTCAAGGTCAGAGCGCCGATATTGCACGAGGCCATCGATTGCGGCAGCCATGACCTTGACCTTCGCTATGGGAGTGCAATTTTCAAGTATGGAGCTTCCGCCTCGCCGCGCAACTTGTGTTTGAAAGCATCTCGTCACGACGTACGCTGTAAAATGTGGTGCGGCTTGTTATATATATTTATAAAAGGGTGAACTGAATTAATATGTAGTCATTCTCAACGTCAATTTCCATGAGTAAAGGAGTAAATAAAACCGGCAAAAACTTTAATAAGGGTCTAAAATGTTCAATTGAAGTATAAAGCAAGAGGAGTTCTCTGTTAGTAGCGGAATAACGCCTTTGAGTATCGTTTAACTAGCTGCAATATAAAGCCGAAGGATTAGTGTGATTAGCAAATTTCCGTTCTAGGCATGCACCCATGGACGCATTTGAGCACTCTGTAGATAAGTAATTGTGACGTTATTATTATAGTTTGGATCCGGATCGTGGATTCGGGAGTAGAAATCTCTGAACTAGACGTCGGGAAGGGAAGGTAGAGCGGGCGTGTCATCAATTTACGGAGAAACGAATTCATAAAATCGACATTTGTTTATCCTTTTTGTTTTCTATCCAAACTAAGTCAAACGTTAGAACCTCATCAATGCCTCGTATTAAAGAAATATTACAGTGATGACGGCGCAGGAAGTGGTTGTCCAACCAAGTGACTTTAGCATTGGCCTAGTCGGCCCTTTGTCCGGTATGCAATGCCGTGGCATTTAGGTTTGCCTAAACATGCGGGCTTTGGTTTCAAGGTCAGAGCGCCGCTATTGCCCGAGGCGATAGATTACGACAGTCATGACCTTGACCTTCGCTATGGGAGTGTAATTTTCAAGTATGGGGCTTCCGCCTCGACGCGTAACTTGTGTTTGAAAGCATATCGTCACGACGTACACAGTAAAATGTGGTGGGCCTGTTATATATATCTATAAAAGGGTGAACTGAGTTAACATGTAGTCATTCTTAACGTCAATTTCCATGAGTAAAGGAGTAAATAAAACCGGCATAAACTTTAATAAAGGTCTAAAATGTTAAATTGAAGTATAAAGCAACAGGAGTTCTCTGTTAGTAGCGGAATAACGCCTTTGAGTATCGTTTAACTTGCTGCAAAATAAAGCCGAAGGAGTAGTGTGATTAGCAGATTTCCGTTCTAGGTATGCACCCATGACGCATTTAAGCACTCTACAGATAATGTAATTGTGACGTTATCATTGTAGTTTGTATCTGGATCGTGTATTTAGGAGTTGGAATATCTGAACTAGACTTCGGGATCGGAAGGTTAGAGCATCATCGTGTCATCAATTTACAGAGAACCGAATTCATAAAATCAACATTTGTTTATCCCTTTTGTTTTCTGTCCAAACCAAGTCAAACATTAGAACAACATCAATGCCTCGTAATAAATAAATTTTATAGTGATGATGGCGCAGGAAGTGGTTGTCCAACCAAGTGGCTTTAGCATTGGCCTCGAACAGTCGGCCATTTGTCCGATGTGCAATGTCGTGGCCTATAGATTTGCCTAAACATGCGGACTTTGGCTTCAAGGTCAGAGCGCCGCTATTGCCCGAGGCGTTCGATTGTGGCAGCCATGACCTTGACCTTTGCTATGGGAGCTTCCGCCTCGCCGCGCAACTTGTGTTTGAAAGCATCTCGTCAAGACGTACACAGTAAAATGTAGTGTGGCTTGTTATATATATATCTATAAAAGGGTGAACTAGTTTGTATTTGGGGGTTGTAATCTCTGAGCTAGACTTCGGGATCGGAAGGTTAGAGCATCGGCGTGTCATCAATTTAGAGAGAAACGAATTCATAAAATCGACATTTGTTTATCCTTTTTGTTTTCTATCCAAACTAAGTCAAACGTTAGAACCTCATCAATGCCTCGTATTAAAGAAATATTATAGTGATGACGGCGCAAGATGTGGTTGCTCCAGCAAGTGACTTTAGCCTTGGCCTCGAACAGTCGGCCTTTTGTCCGATGTGCAATGTCGTGGCCTATAGATTTGCCTAAACATTCGGGCTTTGTCTTCAAGGTCAGCGAGCCGCTATTGCCCGAGGTCATCGATTGCGGCAGCCATGACCTTGACCTTTGCTATGGGAGCTTCCGCCTCGCCGCGCAACTTGTGTTTGAAAGCATCTCGTCAAGACGTACACAGTAAAATGTAGTGTGGCTTGTTATATATATATATCTATAAAAGGGTGAACTAGTTTGTATTTGGGGGTTGTAATCTCTGAGCTAGACTTCGGGATCGGAAGGTTAGAGCATCGGCGTGTCATCAATTTAGAGAGAAACGAATTCATAAAATCGACATTTGTTTATCCCTTTTGTTTTCTATCCAAACCAAGTCAAACGCTAGAAACACATCAATGCCTCGTATTATATAAATTTTATAGTGATGATGGCGCAGGAAGTGGTTGTCCAACCAAGTGACTTTAGCATTGGCCTCGAACAGTCGGCCCCTTGTCCGATATGCAACGTCGTGACCTCTAGATTTGCCTAAACATGCGGGATATGGCTTCAAGGTCAGAGCGCCGCTATTGCCCGAGGCGAACGATTGCGGCAGCCATGACCTTGACCTTCGCTATGGGAGAGCAATTTTCAAGTATGGAGCTTCCGCCTCGCCGCGCAACTTGAGTTTGAAAGCATCTCGTCAATACGTACACAGTAAAATGTGGCGTGGCTTGTTATATATATCTATAAAAGAGTGAACTGAGTTAATATGTAGTCATTCTTAACGTCAATTTCCATGAGTAAATGAGTAAATAAATCCGGCAGAAACTCTAATAAATGTCTAAAATGTTAAATTGAAGTATAAAGCAACAGGAGTTCTCTGTTGGTAGCGAAATAACGTCTTTGAGTATCGTTTAACTTGCTATAAAATAAAGCCGAAGGAGTAGTTGATTAGCAGATTTCCGTTCTAGGTATGCATCCATGGACGCATTTGAGCACTCTGTAGATAAAGTAATTGTGACGTTATCCATTATAGCTTGGATCCGGATCGTGGATTCGGGAGTAGAAATCTCTGAACTGGACGTCGGGAAGGGAAGGTAGAGCGGGCGTGTCATCAATTTACGGAGAAACGAATTCATAAAATCGACATTTGTTTATCCTTTTTGTTTTCTATCCAAACTAAGTCAAACGTTAGAACCTCATCAATGCCTCGTATTAAAGAAATATTATAGTGATGACGGCGCAGGATGTGGTTGCTCCAGCAAGTGACTTTAGCCTTGGCATCGAATAGTCGGCCATTTGTCCGATGTGCAATGTCGTGGCCTTTAAATTTTCCTAAACATGTGGGCTTTGGTTTCAAGGTCAGAGCGTCGCTATTGCCCTAGGCGAACGATTGCGGCAGCCATGACCTTGACCTTCGCTATGGGAGTGCAATTTTCAAGTATGGGGCTTCCGCCTCGCCGCGTAACTTGTGTTTGAAAGCATCTCGTCACGACGTACACAGTAAAATGTGGTGTGGCTTGTTATATATATCTATAAATGGGTGAACTGAGTTAACATGTAGTCATTCTTAACGTCAATTTCCATGAGTAAAGGAGTAAATAAAACCGGCAGGAACTCTAATAAATGTCTAAAATGTTAAATTGAAGTATAAAGAAACAGCAGTTCACTGTTAAGAGTGGAATAGCGCATTTGAATATCGTTTAATTTGCTGCAAAATAAAGCCGAAGGAGTAGATTAATTAGCAGATTTCCGTTCTAGGTATGCACCCATGGACGCATTTGAGCACTCTGTAGATAAAGTAATTGTGACGTTATCATTATAGTTTGGATCCGGATCGTGGATTCGGGAGTAGAAATCTCTGAATTGGACGTCGGGATCGGAATGTAGAGCCGGCGTGTCATCAATATACAGAGAAACGAATTCATAAAATCAACATTTGTTTGTCCCTTTTGTTTACTATCCAAACCAAGTCAAACGTTATAAACACATCAATGCCTCGTATTAAGGAAATATTATAGTGATGACGGCGCAGGATGTGGTTGCTCCAGCAAGTGACTTTAGCCTTGGCCTCGAACAGTCGGCCATTTATCCAATGTGCAATATCATGGCCTTTAGATTTGCCTAAACATGCGGGCTTTGGCTTCAAGGTCAGAGCGCCGCTATTGCCCTAGGCCATCGGTTGCGGCAGCCATGACCTTGACCTTCGCTACGGGAGTGCAATTTTCAAGTATGGGGCTTCCGCCTCGCCGCGTAACTTGTATTTGAAAGCATCTCGTCAAGACGTACACAGTAAAATGTGGTGTGACTTGTTATATATATTTATAAAAGGGTGAACTGAATTAACATGTAGTCATTGTCAACGTCAATTTCCATGGGTAAAGGAGTAAATAATACCGGCAAAAACTTTAATCGAGGTCTAAAATGTTAAATTGAAGTATAAAGCAACAGGAGTTCTCTGTTAGTAGCGGAATAACGCCTTTGAGTATCGTTTAACTTGCTGCAAAATAATGCCGAAGGAGTAGTGTGATTCGCAGATTTCCGTTCTAGGTATGCACCCATGACGCATTTGAGCACTCTACAGATAATGTAATTGTGACGTTATCATTGAAGTTTGTGTCTGGATCGTGTATTTAGGAATTGGAATATCTGAACTAGACTTCGGGATCGGAAGGTTAGAGCATCATCGTGTCATCAATTTACAGAGAAACGAATTCATAAAATCAATATTTGTTTAACCCTTTTGTTTTCTATCCAAACCAAGTCAAACGTTAGAAACACATCAATGCCTCGTATTAAGGAAATATTATAGTGATGATGGCGCAAGATGTGGTTGCTCCAGCAAGTGACTTTAGCCTTGGCCTCGAACAGTCGGCCATTTGTCCGATGTGCAATGTCGTGGCCTTTAGATTTGCCTAAACATGCGGGCTTTGGCTTCAAGGTCAGAGCGCCGCTATTGCCCGAGGCGATCGATTGCGATAGCCATGACCTTGACCTTCACTATGGGAGTGCAACTTTCAAGTATGGAGCTTCCGCCTCGCCACGTAACTTGAATTTGAAAGCAACCCGTCAATACATACACAGTAAAATGTGGTGTGGCTTGTTATATATATTTATAAAAGGGTGAACTGAATTAACATGTAGTCATTCTCAACGTCAATTTTCATGAGTAAAGGAGTAAATAAAACCGGCAAAAACTTTAATAAGGGTCTAAAATGTTTAAATCAAGTATAAAGCAACAGGAGTTCTCCGTTAGTAGCGGAATAACGCCTTTGAGTATCGTTTAACTTGCTGCAAAATAAAGCCGAAGGAGTAGCTTGATTAGCAAATTTCCGTTCTAGGCATGCACCCATGGACGCATTTGAGCACTCTGTAGATAAGTAATTGTGACGTTATTATTATAGTTTGGATCCGGATCGTGGATTCGGGAGTAGAAATCTCTGAACTAGACGTCGGGAAGGGAAGGTAGAGCGGGCGTGTCATCAATTTACGGAGAAACGAATTCATAAAATCGACATTTGTTTATCCTTTTTGTTTTCTATCCAAACTAAGTCAAACGTTAGAACCTCATCAATGCCTCGTATTAAAGAAATATTATAGTGATGACGGCGCAGGAAGTGGTTGTCCAACCAAGTGACTTTAGCATTGGCCTAGTCGGCCCTTTGTCCGATATGCAATGCCGTGGCCTTTAGGTTTGCCTAAACATGCGGGCTTTGGTTTCAAGGTCAGAGCGCCGCTATTGCCCGAGGCGATCGATTGCGGCAGCCATGGCCTTGACCTTCGCTATGGGAGTGCAATTTTCATGTATGGGGCTTCCGCCTCGCCGCGCAACTTGTGTTTGAAAGCAACTCGTCAAGACGTACACAATAAAATGTGGTGTGGCTTGTTATATATATCTATAAAATGGTTAACTGAGTTAACATGTAGTCATTCTTAACGTCAATTTCCATGAGTAAAGGAGTAAATAAAACCGGCAAAAACTTTAATAAGTGTCTAAAATGTTCAATTGAAGTATAATGCAACAGGAGTTCTCTGTTAGTAGCGGAATAACGCCTTTGAGTATCGTTTAACTAGCTGCAATATAAAGCCGAAGGAGTAGTTTGATTAGCAGATTTCCGTTCTAGGTATGCACCCATGGACGCATTTGAGCACTCTGTAGATAAAGTAATTGTGACGTTATCATTATAGTATGGATCCAGATCGTGGATTCGGGAGTACAAAACTCTGAACTGGACGTCGGGATCGGAAGGTAGAGCCGGCGTGTCTTCATTTTACGGAGAAACGAAATCATAAAATCGACATTTGTTTATCCTTTTTGTTTTCTGTCCAAACTAAATCAAACGTTAGAACCTCATCAATGCCTCGTATTAAAGAAATATTATAGTGATGACTGCGCAGGATGTGGTTGCTCCAGCAAGTGACTTTAGAATTGGCCTAGTCGGCCCTTTGTCCGATATGTAATGTCGTAGCCTTTAGATTTGCCTAAACATGCGGGCTTTGGCTTCAAGGTCAGAGCGCCGCTATTGCCCGAGGCGATAGATTACGACAGTCATGACCTTGACCTTCGCTATGGGAGTGTAATTTTCAAGTATGGGGCTTCCGCCTCGACGCGTAACTTGTGTTTGAGAGCATATCGTCACGACGTACACAGTAAAATGTGGTGGGCCTGTTATATATATCTATAAAAGGGTGAACTGAGTTAACATGTAGTCATTCTTAACGTCAATTTCCATGAGTAAAGGAGTAAATAAAACCGGCAAAAACTTTAATGAAGGTCTAAAATGTTAAATTGAAGTATAAAGCAACAGGAGTTCTCTGTTAGTAGCGGAATAACGCCTTTGAGTATCGTTTAACTTGCTGCAAAATAAAGCCGAAGGAGTAGTGTGATTAGCAGATTTCCGTTCTAGGATTACACCCATGACGCATTTGAGCACTCCACAGATAAAGTAATTGTGACGTTATCATTGTAGTTTGTATCTGGATCGTGTATTTTGGAGTTGGAATCTCTACTAGGCTTCAGGATCGGAAGGTTAGAGCATCGGCGTGTCATCAACTTACAGAGAAACGAATTCATAAAATCAACAATTGTTTATCCCTTTTGTTTTCTATCCAATCCAAGTCAAAGATTAGAACAACACCAATGCCTCGTATTAAATAAATTTTATAGTGATGATGGCGCAGGAAGTGGTTGTCCAACCAAGTGATTTTAGCATTGGCCTCGAACAGTCGGCCCTTTGTCCGATATGCAATGTCGTGGCCTTTAGATTTGCCTAAAGATGCGGGCTTTGGCTTCAAGGTCAGAGCGCCGCTATTGCCCGAGGCGTTCGATTGCGACAGCCATGACCTTGACCTTCGCTATGGGAGTGCAATTTTCAAGTATGGAGCTTCCGCCTCGCCGCGTAACTTAAATTTGAAAGCATCTCGTCAATACGTACACAGTAAAATGTGGTAAGGCCTGTTATATATATTTATAAAAGGGTGAACTGAATTAACACGTAGTCATTCTCAACGTCAATATCCATGAGTAAAGGAGTAAATAAAACCGGTAAAAACTTTAATAAACGTCTAAAATGTTAAATTGAATTATAAAGCAACAGGAGTTCTCTGTTAGTAGCGGAATAACGCCTTTGAGTATCGTTTAACTTGCTACAAAATAAAGCCGAAGGAGTAGCTTGATTATCAGATTTCCGTTCTAGGTATGCACCCATGGGCGCATTTGAGCACTCTGTAGATAAGTAATTGTGACGTTATTATTATAGTTTGGATCCGGATCGTGGATTCGGGAGTAGAAATCTCTGAACTAGACGTCGGGAAGGGAAGGTAGAGCGGGCGTGTCATCAATTTACGGAGAAACAAATTCATAAAATCGACATTTGTTTATCCTTTTTGTTTTCTATCCAAACTAAGTCAAACGTTAGAACCTCATCAATGCCTCGTATTAAAGAAATATTACAGTGATGACGGCGCAGGAAGTGGTTGTCCAACCAAGTGACTTTAGCATTGGCCTAGTCGGCCCTTTGTCCGATATGCAATGCCGTGGCATTTAGGTTTGCCTAAACATGCGGGCTTTGGTGTCAAGGTCAGAGCGCCGCTATTGCCCGAGGCGATAGATTACGACAGTCATGACCTTGACCTTCGCTATGGGAGTGTAATTTTCAAGTATGGGGCTTCCGCCTCGACGCGTAATTTGTGTTTGAAAGCATATCGTCACGACGTACACAGTAAAATGTGGTGGGCCTGTTATATATATCTATAAAAGGGTGAACTGAGTTAACATGTAGTCATTCTTAACGTCAATTTCCATGAGTAAAGGAGTAAATAAAACCGGCATAAACTTTAATAAAGGTCTAAAATGTTAAATTGAAGTATAAAGCAACAGGAGTTCTCTGTTAGTAGCGGAATAACGCCTTTGAGTATCGTTTAACTTGCTGCAAAATAAAGCCGAAGGAGTAGTGTGATTAGCAGATTTCCGTTCTAGGTATGCACCCATGACGCATTTAAGCACTCTACAGATAATGTAATTGTGACGTTATCATTGTAGTTTGTATCTGGATCGTGTATTTAGGAGTTGGAATATCTGAACTAGACTTCGGGATCGGAAGGTTAGAGCATCATCGTGTCATCAATTTACAGAGAACCGAATTCATAAAATCAACATTTGTTTATCCCTTTTGTTTTCTATCCAAACCAAGTCAAACGTTAGGAACACATCAATGCCTCGTAATAAATTAATTTTATAGTGATGATGGCGCAGGAAGTGGTTGTCCAACCAAGTGACTTTAGCATTGGCCTCGAACAGTCGGCCCTCTGTCCGATATGCAATGTCGTGACCTTTAGACTTGCCTAAACATGCGGGCTTTGGCTTCAAGGTCAGCGCGCCGCTATTGCCCGAGGTCATCGATTGCGGCAGCCATGACCTTGACCTTCGCTATGGGAGCTTCCGCCTCGCCGCGCAACTTGTGTTTGAAAGCATCTCGTCAAGACGTACACAGTAAAATGTAGTGTGGCTTGTTATATATATATCTATAAAAGGGTGAACTAGTTTGTATTTGGGAGTTGTAATCTCTGAACTAGACTTCGGGATCGGAAGGTTAGAGCATCGGTGTGCCATCAATTTAGAGAGAAACGAATTCATAAAATCGACATTTGTTTATCCCTTTTGCTTTCTATCCAAACCAAGTCAAACGTTAGAACCACATCAATGCCTCATATTAAATAAATTTTATAGTGATGATGGCGCAGGAAGTGGTTGTCCAACCAAGTGACTTTAGCATTGGCCTCGAATAGTCGGCCCTTTGTCCGATATGCAATGCCGTGGCCTTTAGATTTGTCTAAACATGGGGACTTTGGCTTCAAGGTCAGAGAGCCGCTTTTGCCGGAGGCGATCGATTGCGGCAGCCATGACCTTGACCTTCGCTATGGGAGCTTCCGCCTCGCCGCGCAACTTGTGTTTGAAAGCATCTCGTCAAGACGTAAACAGCAAAATGTAGTGTGGCTTGTTCTATATATCTATAAATGGGTGAACTGAGTTAATATGTAGCCATTCTTAACGTCAATTTCCATGAGTACAGGAGTAAATAAAACGGCAAAAACTCTAATAAATGTCTAAAATGTTAAATTGAAGTATAAAGCAATAGGAGTTCTCTGTTAGTAGTGGAATAACGCCATTGAGTATCGTTTATTTTGCTGCAAAATAAAGCCGAAGGAGTTGTTTGATTAGCAGATTTCCGTTCTAGGTATGTACCCATGGAGGCATTTGAGCACTCTGTAGATAAATTAATTGTGACGTTGTCATTGTAGTTTGTATCTGGATCGTGTATTTAGGAGTTGGAATATCTGAACTAGACGTCGGGATCGGAAGGTTAGAGCATCATCGTGTCATCAATTTACAGAGAAACGAATTCATAAAATCGACATTTGTTTATCCTTTTTGTTTTCTGTCCAAACCAAGTCAAACATTAGAACAACACCAATGCCTCGTATTAAATAAATTTTATAGTGATGATGACGCAGGAAGTGGTTGTCCAATCAAGTGATTTTAGCATTGGCCTCGAACAGTCGGCCCTTTGTCCGATATGCAATGCCGTGGCCTTTAGATTTGCCTAAACATGGGGACTTTGGCTTCAAGGTCAGAGAGCCGCTTTTGCCGGAGGCGATCGGTTGCGGCAGACATGACCTTGACCTTCGCTATGGGAGCTTCCGCCTCGCCGCGCAACTTGTGTTTGAAAGCATCTCGTCAAGACGTACACAGTAAAATGTGGTGGGCCTGTTATATATATCTATAAAAGGGTGAACTGAGTTAACATGTAGTCATTCTTAACGTCAATTTCCATGAGTAAAGGAGTAAATAAAACCGGCAAAAACTTTAATAAAGGTCTAAAATGTTAAATTGAAGTATATAGCAATAGGAGTTCTCTATTAGTAGGGGAATAACGCCTTTGAGTATCGTTTAATTTGCTGCAAAATAAAGCCGAAGGGGTTGTTTGACTAGCAGATTTCCGTTCTAGGTATGTACCCATGGAGGCATTTGAGCACTCTGTAGATAAAGTAATTGTGACGTTATCATTGTAGTTTGTATCTGGATCGTGTATTTAGGAGTTGGAATATCTGAACTAGACTTCGGGATCGGAAGGTTAGAGCATCATCGTGTCATCAATTTACAGAGAAACGAATTCATAAAATCGACATTTGTTTATCCTTTTTGTTTTCTGTCCAAACTAAATCAAACGTTAGAACCTCATCAATGCCTCGTATTAAAGAAATATTATAGTGATGACGGCGCAGGATGTGGTTGCCCCAGCAAATGACTTTAGCATTGGCCTCGAACAGTCGGCCCTTTGTCCGATATGCAATGTCGTGACCTTTAGACTTGCCTAAACATGCGGGCTTTGTCTTCAAGGTCAGAGCGCCGCTATTGCCCGAGGTCATCGATTGCGACGGCCATGACCTTGACCTTCGCTATGGGAGTGTAATTTTCAAGTATGGAGCTTCCGCCTCGCCGCGTAACTTGAATTTGAAAGCATCCCGTCAATACGTACACAGTAAAATGTGGTCTAGCTTGTTATACTGAATTAACATGTAGTCATTCTTAACGTCAATTTCCATGAGTAAAGGAGTAAATAAAACCGGCAACATCTCTAATAAATATCTAAAATGTTAAATTGAAGTATAAAGCAACAGGAGTTCTCTGTTAGAAGCGGAATAACGCCATTGAGTATCGTTTAACTTGCTGGAAAATAAAGCCGAAGGAGTAGTTTGATTAGCAGATTTCCGTTCTAGGTATGCACCCATGGACGCATTTGAGCACTCTGTAGATAAAGTAATTGTGACGTTATCATTATAGTATGGATCCGGATCGTGGATTCGGGAGTAGAAAACTCTGAACTGGACGTCGGGATCGGAAGGTAGAGCCGGCGTGTCTTCATTTTACTGAGAAACGAAATCATAAAATCGACATTTGTTTATCCTTTTTGTTTTCTGTCCAAACTAAATCAAACGTTAGAACCTCATCAATGCCTCGTATTAAAGAAATATTATAGTGATGACGGCGCAGGATGTGGTTGCTCCAGCAAGTGACTTTAGCATTGGCCTAGTCGGCCCTTTGTCCGATATGTAATGTCGTAGCCTTTAGATTTGCCTAAACATGCGGGCTTTGGTTTCAAGGTCAGAGCGCCGCTATTGCCCGAGGCGATCGATTGCGGCAGCCATGGCCTTGACCTTCGCTATGGGAGTGCAATTTTCATGTATGGGGCTTCCGCCTCGCCGCGCAACATGTGTTTGAAAGCAACTCGTCAAGACGTACACAATAAAATGTGGTGTGGCTTGTTATATATATCTATAAAATGGTTAACTGAGTTAACATGTAGTCATTCTTAACGTCAATTTCCATGAGTAAATGAGTAAATAAAACCGGCAAAAACTTTAATAAGGGTCTAAAATGTTCAATTGAAGTATAAAGCAACAGGAGTTCTCTGTTAGTAGCGGAATAACGCCTTTGAGTATCGTTTAACTAGCTGCAATATAAAGCCGAAGGAGTAGTTTGATTAGCAGATTTCCGTTCTAGGTATGCACCCATGGACGCATTTGAGCACTCTGTAGATAAAGTAATTGTGACGTTATCATTATAGTATGGATCCGGATCGTGGATTCGGCAGTAGAAAACTCTGAACTGGACGTCGGGATCGGAAGGTAGAGCCGGCGTGTCTTCATTTTACGGAGAAACGAAATCATAAAATCGACATTTGTTTATCCTTTTTGTTTTCTGTCCAAACTAAATCAAACGTTAGAACCTCATCAATGCCTCGTATTAAAGAAATATTATAGTGATGACGGCGCAGGATGTGGTTGCTCCAGCAAGTGACTTTAGCATTGGCCTAGTCGGCCCTTTGTCCGATATGTAATGTCGTAGCCTTTAGATTTGCCTAAACATGCGGGCTTTGGCTTCAAGGTCAGAGCGCCGCTATTGCCCGAGGCGATAGATTACGACAGTCATGACCTTGACCTTCGCTATGGGAGTGTAATTTTCAAGTATGGGGCTTCCGCCTAGACGCGTAACTTGTATTTGAAAGCATAGCGTCACGACGTACATAGTAAAATGTGGTGGGCCTGTTATATATATCTATAAAAGGGTGAACTGAGTTAACATGTAGTCATTCTTAACGTCAATTTCCATGAGTAAAGGAGTAAATAAAACCGGCAAAAACTTTAATGAAGGTCTAAAATGTTAAATTGAAGTATAAAGCAACAGGAGTTCTCTGTTAGTAGCGGAATAACGCCTTTGAGTATCGTTTAATTTGCTGCAAAATAAAGCCGAAGGGGTTGTTTGACTAGCAGATTTCCGTTCTAGGTATGTACCCATGGAGGCATTTGAGCACTCTGTAGATAAAGTAATTGTGACGTTATCATTGTAGTTTGTATCTGGATCGTGTATTTAGAAGTTGGAATATCTGAACTAGACTTCGGGATCGGAAGGTTAGAGCATCATCGTGTCATCAATTTACAGAGAAACGAATTCATAAAATCGACATTTGTTTATCCTTTTTGTTTTCTGTCCAAACTAAATCAAACGTCAGAACCTCATCAATGCCTCGTATTAAAGAAATATTATAGTGATGACGGCGCAGGATGTGGTTGCTCCAGCAAATGACTTTAGCATTGGCCTCGAACAGTCGGCCCTTTGTCCGATATGCAATGTCGTGGCCTTTAGATTTGCCTAAACATGCGGGCTTTGGCTTCAAGGTCAGAGCGCCGATATTGCCCGAGGCGATAGATTGCGGCAGCCATGACCTTGACCTTCGCTATGGGAGTGCAATTTTCAAGTATGGGGCTTCCGCCTCGACGCGTAACTTGTGTTTGAAAGCATATCATCACGACGTACACAGTAAAATATTTTGGGCTTGTTATATATATCTATAAAAGGGCGAACTGAGTTAACATGTAGTCATTCTTAACGTCAATTTCCATGAGTAAAGGAGTAAATAAAACCGTCAAAACTCTAATAAATGTCTAAAATGTTAAGTTGAAGTATAAAGCAACAGGAGTTCTCTGTTAGTAGTGGAATAACGCCTTTGAATACCGTTTAATTTGCTGCAAAATAAAGCCGAAGGAGTAGTTTGATTAGCAGATTTCCGTTCTAGGTATGCACCCATGGTCGCATTTGAGCACTCTGTAGATAAAGTAATTGTGACGTTCTTATTATAGCTTGGATCCGGATCGTGGATTCGGGAGTAGAAATCTCTGAATTGGACGTCGGGATCGGAAGGTATAGCCGGCGTGTCATCAATTTACGGAGAAACGAATTCATAAAATCAACATTTGTTTATCCCTTTTGCTTTCTATCCAAACGAAGTCAAACGTTAGAACCACATCAATGCCTCATATTAAATAAATTTTATAGTGATGATGGCGCAGGAAGTGGTTGTCCAACCAAGTGACTTTAGCATTGGCCTCGAATAGTCGGCCCTTTGTCCGATATGCAATGCCGTGGCCTTTAGATTTGCCTAAACATGGGGACTTTGGCTTCAAGGTCAGAGAGCCGCTTTTGCCGGAGGCGATCGATTGCGGCAGCCATGACCTTGACCTTCGCTATGGGAGCTTCCGCCTCGCCGCGCAACTTGTGTTTGAAAGCGTCTCGTCAAGACGTAAACAGTAAAATGTAGTGTGGCTTGTTCTATATATCTATAAATGGGTGAACTGAGTTAATATGTAGCCATTCTTAACGTCAATTTCCATGAGTACAGGAGTAAATAAAACGGCAAAAACTCTAATAAATGTCTAAAATGTTAAATTGAAGTATAAAGCAATAGGAGTTCTCTGTTAGTAGTGGAATAACGCCATTGAGTATCGTTTATTTTGCTGCAAAATAAAGCCGAAGGAGTTGTTTGATTAGCAGATTTCCGTTCTAGGTATGTACCCATGGAGGCATTTGAGCACTCTGTAGATAAATTAATTGTGACGTTATCATTGTAGTTTGTATCTGGATCGTGTATTTAGGAGTTGGAATATCTGAACTAGACTTCGGGATCGGAAGGTTAGAGCATCATCGTGTCATCAATTTACAGAGAAACGAATTCATAAAATCGACATTTGTTTATCCATTTTGTTTTCTGTCCAAACCAAGTCAAACATTAGAACAACACCAATGCCTCGTATTAAATAAATTTTATAGTGATGATGACGCAGGAAGTGGTTGTCCAATCAAGTGATTTTAGCATTGGCCTCGAACAGTCGGCCCTTTGTCCGATATGCAATGACGTGGCCTTTAGATTTGCCTAAAGATGCGGGCTTTGGTTTCAAGGTCAGAGCGCCGCTATTGCCCGAGGCGATCGATTGCGACAGCCATGGCCTTGACCTTCGCTATGGGAGTGCAATTTTCATGTATGGGGCTTCCGCCTCGCCGTGCAACTTGTGTTTGAAAGCAACTCGTCAAGACGTACACAATAAAATGTGGTGTGGCTTGTTATATATATCTATAAAATGGTTAACTGAGTTAACATGTAGTCATTCTTAACGTCAATTTCCATGAGTAAAGGAGTAAATAAAACCGGCAAAAACTTTAATAAGGGTCTAAAATGTTCAATTGAAGTATAAAGCAACAGGAGTTCTCTGTTAGTAGCGGAATAACGCCTTTGAGTATCGTTTAACTAGCTGCAATATAAAGCCGAAGGAGTAGTTTGATTAGCAGATTTCCGTTCTAGGTATGCACCCATGGACGCATTTGAGCACTCTGTAGATAAAGTAATTGTGACGTTATCATTATAGTATGGATCCGGATCGTGGATTCGGGAGTAGAAAACTCTGAACTGGACGTCGGGATCGGAAGGTAGAGCCGGCGTGTCTTCATTTTACGGAGAAACGAAATCATAAAATCGACATTTGTTTATCCTTTTTGTTTTCTGTCCAAACTAAATCAAACGTTAGAACCTCATCAATGCCTCGTATTAAAGAAATATTATAGTGATGACGGCGCAGGATGTGGTTGCTCCAGCAAGTGACTTTAGCATTGGCCTAGTCGGCCCTTTGTCCGATATGTAATGTCGTAGCCTTTAGATTTGCCTAAACATGCGGGCTTTGGCTTCAAGGTCAGAGCGCCGCTATTTCCCGAGGCGATAGATTGCGGCAGTCATGACCTTGACCTTCGCTATGGGAGTGTAGTTTTCAAGTATGGGGCTTCCGCCTCGACGCGTAACTTGTGTTTGAAAGCATAGCGTCACGACGTACACAGTAAAATGTGGTGGGCCTGTTATATATATCTATAAAAGGGTGAACTGAGTTAACATGTAGTCATTCTTAACGTCAATTTCCATGAGTAAAGGAGTAAATAAAACCGGCAAAAACTTTAATGAAGGTCTAAAATGTTAAATTGAAGTATAAAGCAAGTGTGATTAGCAGATTTCCGTTCTAGGTATGCACCCATAAAGCATTTGAGCACTCTACAGATAATGTAATTGTGACGTTATCATTGTAGTTTGTATCTGGATCGTGTATTTAGGAGTTGGAATATCTGAACTAGACTTCGGGATCGGAAGGTTAGAGCATCATCGTGTCATCAATTTACAGAGAAACGAATTCATAAAATCAACATTTGTTTATCCCTTTTGTTTTCTATCCAAACCAAGTCAAACGTTAGGAACAAATCAATGCCTCGTAATAAATAAATTTTATAGTGATGATGGCGCAGGATGTGGTTGTCCAACCAAGTGACTTCAGCATTGGCCTCGAACAGTCGGCCCTTTGTCCGATATGCAATGTCGTGACCTTTAGACTTGCCTAAACATGCGGGCTTTGTCTTCAAGGTCAGCGCGCCGCTATTGCCCGAGGTCATCGATTGCGACGGCCATGACCTTGACCTTCGCTATGGGAGTGTAATTTTCAAGTATGGAGCTTCCGCCTCGCCGCGTAACTTGAATTTGAAAGCATCCCGTCAATACGTACACAGTAAAATGTGGTCTAGCTTGTTATATATATTTACAAAAGGGTGAACTGAATTAACATGTAGTCATTCTCAACGTCAATTTCCATGAGTAAAGGAGGAAATAAAACCGGCAAAAACTTTAGTAAAGGTCTAAAATGTTAAATTGAAGTATAAAGCAACAGGAGTTCTCTGTTAGTAGCGGAATAACGCCTTTGAGTATCGTTTAACTTTCTGCAAAATAAAGCCGAAGGAGTAGTGTGATTAGCAGATTTCCGTTCTAGGTATGCACCCATGGACGCATTTGAGCACTCTGTAGATAAAGTAATTGTGACGTTATCATTATAGTTCGGATCCGGATCGTGAATTCGGGAGTAGAAATCTCTGAATTGGACGTCGGGATCGGAAGGTAGAGCCGGCGTGTCATCAATATACAGAGAAACGAATTCATAAAATCAACATTTGTTTGTCCCTTTTGTTTTCTATCCAAACCAAGTCAAACGTTGGAACCACATCAATGCCTCTTATTAAATAAATTTTATAGTGATGATGGCGCACGAAGTGGTTGTCCAACCAAGTGACTTTAGCATTGGCCTCGTACAGCCGGCTATTTGTGTGCGGTGTGGCTTGTTAGATATATCTATAAATGGGTGAACTGAGTTAACATGTAGTCATTCTTAACGTCAATTTCCATGAGTAAAAGAGTAAATAAAACCGGCAGAAACTCTAATAATTGTCTAAAATGTTAAATTGAAGTATAAAGCTACAGGAGTTCTCTGTTAGTAGCGGAATAACGCCTTTGAGTATCGTTTAACTTGCTGGAAAATAAAGCCGAAGGAGTAGTTTGATTAGCAGATTTCCGTTCTAGATTTGCACCCATGACGCATTTGAGCACTCTATAGATAATTGTGACGTTATCATTGTAGTTTGTATCTGGATCGTGTATTTAGGAGTTGGAATATCTGAACTAGACTTCAGGATCGGAAGGTTAGAGCATCATCGTGTCACCAATTTACAGAGAAACGAATTCATAAAATCAACATTTGTTTATCCCTTTCGTTTTCTATCCAAACCAAGTCAAAGGTTAGAACCTCATCAATGCCTCGTATTAAATAAATTTTATAGTGATGATGGCGCAAAAAGTGGTTGTCCAACCAAATGACTTTAGCATTTTCCTCGAACAGTCGGCCCTTCGTCCGATATGCAATGCCGTGGCCTTTAGATTTGCCTAAACATGCGGGGTTTGGCTTCAAGGTCAGAGCGCCGCTTTTGCCGGAGGCGATCGATTGCGGCAGCCATGACCTTGGCCTTCGCTATGGGAGTACAATTTTCAAGTATGGAGCTTCCGCCTCGCCGCGCAACTTGAGTTTGAAAGCATCTCGTCAATACGTACACAGTAAAATGTGGTGTGGCTTGTTATTTATATCCATAAAAGAGTGAACGGAGTTAACATGTGGTCATCCTCAACGTTAATTTCCCTGAGTAAAAGGCTAATAAAACTGGCAACAAGTCTAACAAATGTCTAAAATGTTAAATTGAAATTTAAAGAAACAGCAGTTCACTATTAATAGTGGAATAACGCATTTAAGTATCGTTTAATTTGCTGGAAAATAAAGCTGAAATAGTTTAGCATTTCTATTATAGGTCTGCACCCATGGACGCTTTGAGCACTCTGTAGATAAAGTAATTGTGACGTTATCATTATAGTTTGGATCCGGATCGTGGATTCGGGAGTAGAAATCTCTGAACTTGACGTCGGGATCGGAAGGTAGAGCCGGCGTGTCATCAATTAACGGAGAAACGAATTCATAAAATCGTCATTTGTTTATCCTTTTTGTTTTCTATCCAAACTAAATCAAACGTTAGTACCTCATCAATGCCTCGTATTAAAGAACTATTAGTGATGACGGCGCAGGATGTGGTTGCTCCAACAAGTGACTTTAGCCTTGGCCTCGAACAGTCGGCCCTTTGTCCGATATGCAATGTCGTGGTCTTTAGATTTGCCTAAACATGCGGGCCTTGGCTTCACGGTCCGAGCGCCGCTATTGCCCGAGGCGATCGATTGCGACAGCCATGACCTTGACCTTCGCTATGGGAGTGCAATTTTCAAGTATGGAGCTTCCGCCTCGCCGCGTAATTTGAATTTGAAAGCATCTCGTCAATACGTACACAGTAAAATGTGGTGTGGCTTGTTATTTATATTATTATATATTATTTATAAAAGGGTGAACTGAATTAACATGTAGTCATTCTTAGCGTCAATTTCCATGAGTAAAGGAGTAAATAAAACCGGCAAAAACTTTAATAAGGGTCTAAAATGTTAAATTGAAGTATAAAGCAACAGGAGTTCTCTGTTAGTAGCGGAATAACGCCTTTGAGTATCGTTTAACTTGCTACAAAATAAAGCCGAAGGAGTAGCTTGATTAGCAGATTTCCGTTCTAGGTATGCACCCATGGGCGCATTTGAGCACTCTGTAGATAAAGTAATTGTGACGTTATCATTATAGCTTGGATCCGGATCGTGGATTCGGGAGTAGAAATCTCTGAACTAGACGTCGGGAAGGGAAGGTAGAGCGGGCGTGTCATCAATTTACGGAGAAACGAATTCATAAAATCGACATTTGTTTATCCTTTTTGTTTTCTATCCAAACTAAGTCAAGCGTTAGAACCTCATCAATGCCTCGTATTAAAGAAATATTATAGTGATGACGGCGCAGGATGTGGTTGATCCAGCAAGTGACTTTAGCCTTGGCATCGAATAGTCGGCCATTTGTCCGATGTGCAATGTCGTGGCCTTTAGATTTGCCTAAACATGCGGGCTTTGGCTTCAAGGTCAGAGCGCCGCTATTGTCCGAGGCGTTCGATTGCGACAGCCATGACCTTGACCTTCGCTATGGGAGTGCAATTTTCAAGTATGGGGCTTCCGCCTCGCCGCGTAACTTGTGTTTGAAAGCATCTCGTCAAGCCGTACGCTGTAAAATGTGGTGCGGCTTGTGATATATATTTATAAAAGGGTGAACTGAATTAACATGTAGTCATTCTCAACGTCAATTTCCATGAGTAAAGGAGTAAATAAAACCGGCAAAAACTTTAATAAGGGTCTAAAATATTTAATTCAAGTATAAAACAACAGGAGTTCTCCGTTAGTAGCGGAATAACGCCTTTGAGTATCGTTTAACTTGCTGCAAAATAAAGCCGAAGGAATAGTTTGGCTAGCAGATTTCCGTTCTAGGTATGCACCCATGGACGCATTTGAGCACTCTGCAGATAAAGTAATTGTGACGTTATCCATTATAGCTTGGATCCGGATCGTGGACTCGGGAGTAGAAATATCTGAACTGGACGTCGGGAAGGAAAGGTAGAGCGGGCGTGTCATCAATATACAGAGAAACGAATTCATAAAATCAACATTTGTTTATCCCTTTTGTTTTCTATCCAAACCAAGTCAAACGTTAGAAACACATCAATGCCTCGTATTATATAAATTTTATAGTGATGATGGCGCAGGAAGTGGTTGTCCAACCAAGTGACTTTAGCATTGGCCTCGAACAGTCGGCCCCTTGTCCGATATGCAACGTCGTGACCTTTAGATTTGCCTAAACATGCGGGATATGGCTTCAAGGTCAGAGCGCCGCCATTGCCCGAGGCGAACGATTGCGGCAGCCATGACCTTGACCTTCGCTATGGGAGTGCAATTTTCAAGTATGGAGCTTCCGCCTCGCCGCGCAACTTGAGTTTGAAAGCATCTCGTCAATACGTACACAGTAAAATGTGGCGTGGCTTGTTATATATATCTATAAAAGAGTGAACTGAGTTAATATGTAGTCATTCTTAACGTCAATTTCCATGAGTAAATGAGTAAATAAATCCGGCAGAAACTCTAATAAATGTCTAAAATGTTAAATTGAAATATAAAGCAACAGGAGTTCTCTGTTGGTAGCGAAATAACGTCTTTGAGTATCGTTTAACTTGCTATAAAATAAAGCCGAAGGAGTAGTTGATTAGCAGATTTCCGTTCTAGGTATGCATCCATGGACGCATTTGAGCACTCTGTAGATAAAGTAATTGTGACGTTATCCATTATAGCTTGGATCCGGATCGTGGATTCGGGAGTAGAAATCTCTGAACTGGACGTCGGGAAGGGAAGGTAGAGCGGGCGTGTCATCAATTTACGGAGAAACGAATTCATAAAATCGACATTTGTTTATCCTTTTTGTTTTCTATCCAAACTAAGTCAAACGTTAGAACCTCATCAATGCCTCGTATTAAAGAAATATTATAGTGATGACGGCGCAGGATGTGGTTGCTCCAGCAAGTGACTTTAGCCTTGGCATCGAATAGTCGGCCATTTGTCCGATGTGCAATGTCGTGGCCTTTAAATTTTCCTAAACATGTGGGCTTTGGCTTCAAGGTCAGAGCGTCGCTATTGCCCTAGGCGAACGATTGCGGCAGCCATGACCTTGACCTTCGCTATGGGAGTGCAATTTTCAAGTATGGAGCTTCCGCCTCGCCGCGTAAGTTAAATTTGAAAGCATCTCGTCAATACGTACACAGTAAAATGTGGTAAGGCTTGTTATATATATTTATAAAAGGGTGAACTGAATTAACACGTAGTCATTCTCAACGTCAATATCCATGAGTAAAGAAGTAAATAAAACCGGTAAAAACTTTAATAAACGTCTAAAATGTTAAATTGAATTATAAAGCAGCAGGAGTTCTCTGTTAGTAGCGGAATTACGCCTTTGAGTATCGTTTAACTTGCTACAAAATAAAGCCGAAGGAGTAGCTTGATTAGCAGATTTCCGTTCTACGTATGCACCCATGGGCGCATTTGAGCACTCTGTAGATAAAGTAATTGTGACGTTATCCATTATAGCTTGGATCCGGATCGTGGATTCGGGAGTAGAAATCTCTGAACTAGACGTCGGGAAGGGAAGGTAGAGCGGGCGTGTCATCAATTTACGGAGAAACGAATTCATAAAATCGACATTTGTTTATCCTTTTTGTTTTCTATCCAAACTAAGTCAAACGTTAGAACCTCATCAATGCCTCGTATTAAAGAAATATTATAGTGATGACGGCGCAGGATGTGGTTGCTCCAGCAAGTGACTTTAGCCTTGGCATCGAATAGTCGGCCATTTGTCCGATGTGCAATGTCGTGGCCTTTAAATTTTCCTAAACATGTGGGCTTTGGCTTCAAGGTCAGAGCGTCGCTATTGCCCTAGGCGAACGATTGCGGCAGCCATGACCTTGACCTTCGCTATGGGAGTGCAATTTTCAAGTATGGGGCTTCCGCCTCGCCGCGTAACTTGTGTTTGAAAGCATCTCGTCACGACGTACACAGTAAAATGTGGTGTGGCTTGTTATATATATCTATAAATGGGTGAACTGAGTTAACATGTAGTCATTCTTAACGTCAATTTCCATGAGTAAAGGAGTAAATAAAACCGGCAGGAACTCTAATAAATGTCTAAAATGTTAATTTGAAGTATAAAGAAACAGCAGTTCACTGTTAAGAGTGGAATAGCGCATTTGAATATCGTTTAATTTGCTGCAAAATAAAGCCGAAGGAGTAGATTAATTAGCAGATTTCCGTTCTAGGTATGCACCCATGGACGCATTTGAGCACTCTGTAGATAAAGTAATTGTGACGTTATCATTATAGTATGGATCCGGATCGTGGATTCGGGAGTAGAAATCTCTGAATTGGACGTCGGGATCGGAATGTAGAGCCGGCGTGTCATCAATATACAGAGAAACGAATTCATAAAATCAACATTTGTTTGTCCCTTTTGTTTACTATCCAAACCAAGTCAAACGTTAGAAACACATCAATGCCTCGTATTAAGGAAATATTATAGTGATGACGGCGCAGGATGTGGTTGCTCCAGCAAGTGACTTTAGCCTTGGCCTCGAACAGTCGGCCATTTATCCAATGTGCAATATCATGGCCTTTAGATTTGCCTAAACATGCGGGCTTTGGCTTCAAGGTCAGAGCGCCGCTATTGCCCTAGGCCATCCGTTGCGGCAGCCATGACCTTGACCTTCGCTACGGGAGTGCAATTTTCAAGTATGGGGCTTCCGCCTCGCCGCGCAACTTGTGTTTGAAAGCATCTCGTCGAGACGTACACAGTAAGATGTGGGTGGTGTGGCTTGTTATATATATCTATAAAAGGGTGAACTGAGTTAACATGTAGTCATTCTTAACGTCAATTTCCATGAGTAAAGGAGTAAATAAAACCGGCAACATCTCTAATAAATATCTAAAATGTTAAATTGAAGTATAAAGCAACAGGAGTTTTCTGTTAGAAGCAGAATAACGCCTTTGAGTATCGTTTAACTTGCTGGAAAATAAAGCCGAAGGAGCAGTTTAATTAGCAGATTTCCGTTCTAGGTTTGCACACCTGACTCATTTGAGCACTCTACAGATAAAGTAATTGTGACGTTATCATTGTAGTTTGTATCTGGATCGTGCATTTGGGAGTTGAAATATCTGAACTAGACTTCGGGATCGCAAGGTTAGAGCATCATCGTGTCATCAATTTACAGAGAAACGAATTCATAAAATCAACATTTGTTTATCCCTTTTGTTTACTATCCAAACCAAGTCAAACGTTAGAAAGACATCAATGCCTCGTATTAAATAAATATTATAGTGATGACGGCGCAGGATGTGGTTGCTCCAGCAAGTGACTTTAGCCTTGGCCTCGAGCCTTGGCCTCGAACAGTCGGCTATTTGTCCGATGTGCAATGTCGTGGCCTTTAAATTTGCCTAAACATGCGGGCTTTGGCTACAAGGTCAGAGCGCCGCTATTGCCCGAGGCGAACGATTGCGACAGTCATGACCTTGACCTTCGCTACGGGAGTGCAATTTTCAAGTATGGGGCTTCCGCCTCGCCGCGTAACTTGTGTTTGAAAGCATCTCGTCACGACGTACACAGTAAAATGTGGTGTGGCTTGTTATATATATCTATAAATGGGTGAACTGAGTTAACATGTAGTCATTCTTAACGTCAATTTCCATGAGTAAAGGAATAAATAAAACCGGCAGAAACTCCAATAAATGTCTAAAATGTTAAATTGAAGTATATAGCAACAGGAGTTCTCTGTTAGTAGCGGAATAATGCCTTTGAGTATCGTTTAACTTGCTGCAAAATAAAGCCGAAGAAGTAGTTTGATTAGCAAATTTCCGTTCTAGATTTGCACCCATGACGCATTTGAGCACTCTACAGATAAAGTAATTGTGACGTTATCATTGTAGTTTGTATCTGGATCGTGTATTGTGGAGTTGGAATCTCTGCACTAGACTTCGGGATCGGAAGGTTAGAGCATCGGCGTGTTATCAATTTACAGAGAAACGAATTCATAAAATCAACATTTGCTTATCCCTTTTGCTTTCTATCCAAACCAAGTCAAACGTTAGAATCACATCAATGCCTCGTATTAAATAAATTTTATAGTGATGATGGCTCAGGAAGTGGTTGTCCAACCAAGTGACTTTAGCATTGGCCTCGAACAGTCGGCCCTTTGTCCGATATGCAATGTCGTGACCATTAGATTTGCCTAAACATGCGGGCTTTGGCTTCAAGGTCAGAGCGCCGCTATTGCTCGAGGCGACCTATTACGGCAGCCATGACCTTGACCTTCGCTATGGGAGTGCAATTTTCAAGTATGGGGCTTCCGCCTCGCTTGTGTTTGAAAGCATCTCGTCAAGACGTACACAGTAAAATGTGGTGTGGCTTGTTATATATATCTATAAAATGGTGAACTGAGTTAACATGTAGTCATTCTTAATGTCAATTTCCATGAGTAAAGCAGTAAATAAAACCGGCAAAAACTCTAATAAATGTCTAAAATGTTAAATTGAAGTATAAAGAAATAGGAGTTCTTTGTTAGTAGGGGAATAACGCCTTTGAGTATCGTTTAATTTGCTGCAAAATAAAGCCGAAGGAGTAGTTTGATTAGCAGATTTCCGTTCTTGGTTTGCACCCATGACGCATTTGAGCACTCTACAGATAAAGTAATTGTGACGTTATCATTGTAGTTTGTATCTGGATCGTGTATTGGGGAATTGGAATCTCTGTACTAGACTTCGGGATCGGGAGGTTAGAACATCGGCGTGTCATCAATTTACACAGAAAGGAATTTATATAATCAACATTTTTATCCCTTTTGCTTTCTATCCCAACCAAGTCAAACGTTAGAACCACATCAATGCCTCGTATTAAATAAATTTTATAGTGATGATGGCGCAGGAAGTGGTTGTCCAATCAAGTGATTTTAGCATTGGCCTCGAACAGTCGGCCCTTTGTCCGATATGCAATGTCGTGGCCTTTAGATTTGCCTAAAGATGCGGGCTTTGGCTTCAAGGTCAGAGCGCCGCTATTGCCCGAGGCGTTCGATTGCGACAGCCATGACCTTGACCTTCGCTATGGGAGTGCAATTTTCAAGTATGGAGCTTCCGCCTCGCCGCGTAACTTAAATTTGAAAGCATCTCGTCAATACGTACACAGTAAAATGTGGTAAGGCTTGTTATATATATTTATAAAAGGGTGAACTGAATTAACACGTAGTCATTCTCAACGTCAATATCCATGAGTAAAGGAGTAAATAAAACCGGTAGAAACTTTAATAAACGTCTAAAATGTTGAATTGAATTATAAAGCAACAGGAGTTCTCTGTTAGTAGCGGAATAACGCCTTTGAGTATCGTTTAACTTGCTACAAAATAAAGCCGAAGGAGTAGCTTGATTAGCAGATTTCCGTACTAGGTATGCACCCATGGGCGCATTTGAGCACTCTGTAGATAAGTAATTGTGACGTTATTATTATAGTTTGGATCCGGATCGTGGATTCGGGAGTAGAAATCTCTGAACTAGACGTCGGGAAGGGAAGGTAGAGCGGGCGTGTCATCAATTTACGGAGAAACGAATTCATAAAATCGACATTTGTTTATCCTTTTTGTTTTCTATCCAAACCAAGTCAAACGTTAGAAACACATCAATGCCTCGTATTATATAAATTTTATAGTGATGATGGCGCAGGAAGTGGTTGTCCAACAAAGTGACTTTAGCCTTGGCATCGAATAGTCGGCCATTTGTCCGATGTGCAATGTCGTGGCCTTTAGATTTGCCTAAATATGCGGGGTTTGGCTTCAAGGTCAGAGCGCCGCTATTGCCCGAGGCGTTCGATTGCGACAGCCATGACCTTGACCTTCGCTATGGGAGTGCAATTTTCAAGTATGGGGCTTCCGCCTCGCCGCGTAACTTGTGTTTGAAAGCATCTCGTCAAGACGTACACAGTAAAATGTGGTGTGACTTGTTATATATATTTATAAAAGGGTGAACTGAATTAACATGTAGTCATTCTCAACGTCAATTTACATGGGTAAAGGAGTAAATAATACCGGCAAAAACTTTAATCGAGGTCTAAAATGTTTAAATCAAGTATAAAGCAACAGGAGTTCTCCGTTAGTAGCGGAATAACGCCTTTGAGTATCGTTTAACTTGCTGCAAAATAAAGCCGAAGGAGTAGTTTGATTAGCACATTTCCGTTCTAGGCATGCACCCATGGACGCATTTGAGCACTCTGTAGATAAGTAATTGTGACGTTATTATTATAGTTTGGATCCGGATCGTGGATTCGGGAGTAGAAATCTATGAACTAGACGTCGGGAAGGGAAGGTAGAGCGGGCGTGTCATCAATTTACGGAGAAACGAATTCATAAAATCGACATTTGTTTATCCTTTTTGTTTTCTATCCAAACTAAGTCAAACATTAGAACCTCATCAATGCCTCGTATTAAAGAAATATTATAGTGATGACGGCGCAGGAAGTGGTTGTCCAACCAAGTGACTTTAGCATTGCCCTCGAACAGTCGGCCCCTTGTCCGATATGCAACGTCGTGACCTTTAGATTTGCCTAAACATGCGGGATATGGCTTCAAGGTCAGAGCGCCGCTGTAAAAACTTTAATAAACGTCTAAAATGTTAAATTGAATTATAAAGCAACAGGAGTTCTCTGTTAGTAGCGGAATAACGCCTTTGAGTATCGTTTAACTTGCTACAAAATAAAGCCGAAGGAGTAGCTTGATTAGCAGATTTCCGTTCTAGGTATGCACCCATGGACGCATTTGAGCACTCTGCAGATAAAGTAATTGTGACGTTATCCATTATAGCTTGGATCCGGATCGTGGACTCGGGAGTAGAAATATCTGAACTGGACGTCGGGAAGGAAAGGTAGAGCGGGCGTGTCATCAATATACAGAGAAACGAATTCATAAAATCAACATTTGTTTATCCCTTTTGTTTTCTATCCAAACCAAGTCAAACGTTAGAAACACATCAATGCCTCGTATTATATAAATTTTATAGTGATGATGGCGCAGGAAGTGGTCGTCCAACCAAGTGACTTTAGCATTGGCCTAGTCGGCCCTTTGTCCGATATGCAATGCCGTGGCCTTTAGGTTTGCCTAAACATGCGGGCTTTGGTTTCAAGGTCAGAGCGCCGCTATTGCCCGAGGCGATCGATTGCAGCAGCATTGACCTTGACCTTCGCTATGGGAGTGCAATTTTCATGTATGGGGCTTCCGCCTCGCCGCGCAACTTGTGTTTGAAAGCAACTCGTCAAGACGTACACAATAAAATGTAGTGTGGCTTGTTATATATATCTATAAAATGGTTAACTGAGTTAACATGTAGTCATTCTTAACGTCAATTTCCATGAGTAAAGGAGTAAATAAAACCGGCAAAAACTTTAATAAGGGTCTAAAATGTTCAATTGAAGTATAAAGCAACAGGAGTTCTCTGTTAGTAGCGGAATAACGCCTTTGAGTATCGTTTAACTAGCTGCAATATAAAGCCGAAGGAGTAGTTTGATTAGCAGATTTCCGTTCTAGGTATGCACCCATGGACGCATTTGAGCACTCTGTAGATAAAGTAATTGTGACGTTATCATTATAGTATGGATCCGGATCGTGGATTCGGGAGTAGAAAACTCTGAACTGGACGTCGTGATCGGAAGGTAGAGCCGGCGTGTCATCATTTTACGGAGAAACGAAATCATTGAACTGAATTAACACGTAGTCATTCTCAACGTCAATATCCATGAATAAAGGAGTAAATAAAACCGGTAAAAACTTTAATAAACGTCTAAAATGTTTAATTAGCAGATTTCCGTTCTAGGTTTACACCCATGACGCATTTGAGCACTCCACAGATAAAGTAATTGTGACGTTATCATTGTAGTTTGTATCTGGATCGTGTATTTTGGAGTTGAAATCTCTACTAGGCTTCGGGATCGGAAGGTTAGAGCATCGGCGTGTCATCAACTTACAGAGAAACGAATTCATAAAATCAACAATTGTTTATCCCTTTTGTTTTCTATCCAATCCAAGTCAAACATTAGAACAACACCAATGCCTCGTATTAAATAAATTTTATAGTGATGATGGCGCAGGAAGTGGTTGTCCAACCAAGTGACTTATGATTGGCCTCGAACAGTCGGCCCCTTGTCCGATATGCAACGTCGTGACCTTTAGATTTGCCTAAACATGCGGGATATGGCTTCAAGGTCAGAGCGCCGCTATTGCCCGAGGCGTTCGATTGCGACAGCCATGACCTCGACCTTCGCTATGGAAGTGCAATTTTCAAGTATGGAGCTTCCGCCTCGCCGCGTAACTTAAATTTGAAAGCATCTCGTCAATACGTACACAGTAAAATGTGGTAAGGCTTGTTATATATATTTATAAAAGGGTGAAATGAATTAACACGTAGTCATTCTCAACGTCAATATCCATGAGTAAAGGAGTAAATAAAACCGGTAAAAACTTTAATAAACGTCTAAAATGTTAAATTGAATTATAAAGCAACAGGAGTTCTCTGTTAGTAGCGGAATAACGCCTTTGAGTATCGTTTAACTTGCTGCAAAATAAAGCCGAAGGAGTAGTTTGATTAGCACATTTCCGTTCTAGGTATGCACCCATGGGCGCATTTGAGCACTCTGTAGATAAGTAATTGTGACGTTATTATTATAGTTTGGATCAGGATCGTGGATTCGGGAGTAAAAATCTCTGAACTAGACGTCGGGAAGGGAAGGTAGAGCGGGCGTGTCATCAATTTACGGAGAAACGAATTCATAAAATCGACATTTGTTTATCCTTTTTGTTTTCTATCCAAACTAAGTCAAACGTTAGAACCTCATCAATGCCTCGTATTAAAGAAATATTATAGTGATGACGGCGCAGGATGTGGTTGCTCCAGCAAGTGACTTTAGCCTTGTCATCGAATAGTCGGCCATTTGTCCGATGTGCAATGCCGTGGCCTTTAGATTTGCCTAAACATGCGGGATATGGCTTCAAGGTCAGAGCGCCGCTATTGCCCGAGGCGTTCGATTGCGACAGCCATGACCTTGACCTTCACTATGGGAGTGCAATTTTCAAGTATGGGGCTTCCGCCTCGCCGCGTAACTTGTGTTTGAAAGCATATCGTCACGACGTACACAGTAAAATGTTTTGGGCTTGTTATATATATCTATAAAAGGGTGAACTGAGTTAACATGTAGTCATTCTTAACGTCAATTTCCATGAGTAAAGGAGTAAATAAAACCGGCAAAAACTTTAATAAAGGTCTAAAATGTTAAATTGAAGTATAAAGCAACAGGAGTTCTCTGTTAGTGGCGGAATAACGCCTTTGAGTATCGTTTAATTTGCTGCAATATAAAGCCGAAGGAGTAGTGTGATTAGCAAATTTCCGTTCTAGGCATGCACCCATGGACGCATTTGAGCACTCTGTAGATAAGTAATTGTGACGTTATTATTATAGTTTGGATCCGGATCGTGGATTCGGGAGTAGAAATCTCTGAACTAGACGTCGGGAAGGGAAGGTAGAGCGGGCGTGTCATCAATTTACGGAGAAACGAATTCATAAAATCGACATTTGTTTATCCTTTTTGTTTTCTATCCAAACTAAGTCAAACGTTAGAACCTCATCAATGCCTCGTATTAAATAAATATTATAGTGATGACGGCGCAGGAAGTGGTTGTCCAACCAAGTGACTTTAGCATTGGCCTCGAACAGTCGGCCCTTTGTCCGATATGCAATGTCGTGACCTTTAGACTTGCCTAAACATGCGGGCTTTGGCTTCAAGGTCAGCGCGCCGCTATTGCCCGAGGTCATCGATTGCGGCAGCCATGACCTTGACCTTCGCTATGGGAGCTTCCGCCTCGCCGCGCAACTTGTGTTTGAAAGCATCTCGTCAAGACGTACACAGTAAAATGTAGTGTGGCTTGTTATATATATATCTATAAAAGGGTGAACTAGTTTGTATTTGGGAGTTGTAATCTCTGAACTGGACGTCGCGAAGGGAAGGTAGACCGGGCGTGTCATCAATTTAGGTAGAGACGAATTAATAAAATCGACATTTGTTTATCCCTTTTGCTTTCTATCCAAACCAAGTCAAACGTTAGGACCACATCAATGCCTCGTATCAAATAAATTTTATAGTGATGATGGCTCAGGAAGTGGATGTCCAACCAAGTGACTTTAGCATTGGCCTCCAACAGTCGGCCCTTTGTCCGATATGCAATGTCGTGGCCTTTAGATTTGCCTAAACATGCGGGCTTTGGCTTCAAGGTCAGTGCGCCGCTATTGCCCGAGGTCATCGATTGCGGCAGCCATGACCTTGACCTTCGCTATGGGAGCTTCCGCCTCGCCGCGCAACTTGTGTTTGAAAGCATCTCATCAAGACGTACACAGTAAAATATAGTGTGGCTTGTTATATATATATCTATAAAAGGGTGAACGGAGTTAATATGTAGTCATTCTCAACGTCAATTTCCATGAGTAAAGGAGTAAATAAAACCGTCAAAACTCTAATAAATGTCTAAAATGTTAAATTGAAGTATAAAGCAATAGGAGTTCTCTGTTAGTAGTGGAATAACGCCTTTGAGTATCGTTTAATTTGCTGCAAAATAAAGCCGAAGGAGTTATTTGATTAGCAGAATTCCGTTCTAGGTATGTACCCATGGAGGCATTTGAGCACTCTGTAGATAAATTAATTGTGACGTTATCATTGTAGTTTGTATCTGGATCGTGTATTTAGGAGTTGGAATATCTGAACTAGACTTCGGGATCGGAAGGTTAGAGCATCATCGTGTCATCAATTTACAGAGAAACGAATTCATAAAATCAACATTTGTTTATCCCTTTTGTTTTCTATCCAAACCAAGTCAAACGTTAGGAACACATCAATGCCTCGTAATAAATAAATTTTATAGTGATGACGGCGCAGGATGTGGTTGCTCCAGCAAGTGACTTTAGCCTTGGCCTCGAACAGTCGGCCATTTGTCCGATGTGCAATGTCGTGGCCTATAGATTTGCCTAAACATGCGGACTTTGGCTTCAAGATCAGAGCGCCGCTATTGCCCGAGGCGTTCGATTGCGGCAGCCATGACCTTGACCTTTGCTATGGGAGCTTCCGCCTCGCCGCGCAACTTGTGTTTGAAAGCATCTCGTCAAGACGTACACAGTAAAATGTAGTGTGGCTTGTTATATATATATCTATAAAAGGGTGAACTAGTTTGTATTTGGGGGTTGTAATCTCTGAGCTAGACTTCGGGATCGGAAGGTTAGAGCATCGGCGTGTCATCAATTTAGAGAGAAACGAATTCATAAAATCGACATTTGTTTATCCTTTTTGTTTTCTATCCAAACTAAGTCAAACGTTAGAACCTCATCAATGCCTCGTATTAAAGAAATATTATAGTGATGACGGCGCAAGATGTGGTTGCTCCAGCAAGTGACTTTAGCCTTGGCCTCGAACAGTCGGCCATTTGTCCGATGTGCAATGTCGTGGCCTATAGATTTGCCTAAACATTCGGGCTTTGTCTTCAAGGTCAGCGCGCCGCTATTGCCCGAGGTCATCGATTGCGGCAGCCATGACCTTGACCTTTGCTATGGGAGCTTCCGCCTCGCCGCGCAACTTGTGTTTGAAAGCATCTCGTCAAGACGTACACAGTAAAATGTAGTGTGGCTTGTTATATATATATATATCTATAAAAGGGTGAACTAGTTTGTATTTGGGGGTTGTAATCTCTGAGCTAGACTTCGGGATTGGAAGGTTAGAGCATCGGCGTGTCATCAATTTAGAGAGAAACGAATTCATAAAATCGACATTTGTTTATCCCTTTTGTTTTCTATCCAAACCAAGTCAAACGCTAGAAACACATCAATGCCTCGTATTATATAAATTTTATAGTGATGATGGCGCAGGAAGTGGTTGTCCAACCAAGTGACTTTAGCATTGGCCTCGAACAGTCGGCTCCTTGTCCGATATGCAACGTCGTGACCTCTAGATTTGCCTAAACATGCGGGATATGGCTTCAAGGTCAGAGCGCCGCTATTGCCCGAGGCGATAGATTACGACAGTCATGACCTTGACCTTCGCTATGGGAGTGTAATTTTCAAGTATGGGGCTTCCGCCTCGACGCGTAACTTGTGTTTGAAAGCATAGCGTCACGACGTACACAGTAAAATGTATTGGGCCTGTTATATATATCTATAAAAGTGTGAACTGAGTTAACATGTAGTCATTCTTAACGTCAATTTCCATGAGTAAAGGAGTAAATAAAACCGGCAAAAACTTTAATGAAGGTCTAAAATGTTAAATTGAAGTATAAAGCAACAGGAGTACTCTGTTAATAGTAGAATAACGCCTTTGAGTATCGTTTAATTTGCTGCAAAATAAAGCCAAAGCAGTAGTTTAATTAGCAGATTTCCGTTCTAGGTATGCACCCATGGACGCATTTGAGCACTCTGTAGATAAAGTAATTGTGACGTTATCCATTATAGCTTGGATCCGGATCGTGGATTCGGGAGTAGAAATCTCAGAACTGGACGTCGGGAAGGGAAGGTAGAGCGGGCGTGTCATCAATTTACGGAGAAACGAATTCATAAAATCGACATTTGTTTATCCTTTTTGTTTTCTATCCAAACTAAGTCAAACGTTAGAACCTCATCAATGCCTCGTATTAAAGAAATATTATAGTGATGACGGCGCAGGATGTGGTTGCTCCAGCAAGTGACTTTAGCCTTGTCATCGAATAGTCGGCCATTTGTCCGATGTGCAATGCCGTGGCCTTTAGATTTGCCTAAATATGCGGGCTTTGGCTTCAAGGTCAGAGCGCCGCTATTGCCGAGGCGTTCGATTGCGACAGCCATGACCTTGACCTTCGCTATGGGAGTGCAATTTTCAAGTATGGAGCTTCCGCCTCGCCGCGTAACTTAAATTTGAAAGCATCTCGTCAATACGTACACAGTAAAATGTGGTAAGGCTTGTTATATATATTTATAAAAGGGTGAAATGAATTAACACGTAGAAGGTAGAGCGGGCGTGTCATCAATTTACGGAGAAACGAATTCATAAAATCGACATTTGTTTATCCTTCTTGTTTTCTATCCAAACTAAGTCAAACGTTAGAACCTCATCAATGCCTCGTATTAAAGAAATATTATAGTGATGACGGCGCAGGATGTGGTTGCTCCAGCAAGTGACTTTAGCCTTGGCATCGAATAGTCGGCCATTTGTCCGATGTGCAATGCCTTGGCCTTTAGATTTGCCTAAACATGCGGGCTTTGGCTTCAAGGTCAGAGCGCCGCTATTGCCCGAGGCGATAGATTACGGCAGCCATGACCTTGACCTTCGCTATGGGAGTGCAATTTTCAAGTATGGGGCTTCCGCCTCGACGCGTAACTTGTGTTTGAAAGCATATCGTCACGACGTACACAATAAAATGTTTTGGGCTTGTTATATATATCTATAAAAGTGTGAACTGAGTTAACATGTAGTCATTCTTAACGTCAATTTCCATGAGTAAAGGAGTAAATAAAACCGGCAAAAACTTTAATAAAGGTCTAAAATGTTAAATTGAAGTATAAAGCAACAGGAGTTCTCTGTTGGTAGCGAAATAACGTCTTTGAGTATCGTTTAACTTGCTATAAAATAAAGCCGATGGAGTAGTGTGATTCGCAGATTTCCGTTCTAGGTATGCACCCATGACGCATTTGAGCACTCTACAGATAATGTAATTGTGACGTTATCATTGAAGTTTGTATCTGGATCGTGTATTTAGGAGTTGGAATATCTGAACTAGACTTCGGGATCGGAAGGTTAGAGCATCATCGTGTCATCAATTTACAGAGAAACGAATTCATAAAATCAATATTTGTTTAACCCTTTTGTTTTCTATCCAAACCAAGTCAAACGTTAGAAACACATCAATGCCTCGTATTAAGGAAATATTATAGTGATGATGGCGCAAGATGTGGTTGCTCCAGCAAGTGACTTTAGCCTTGGCCTCGAACAGTCGGCCATTTGTCCGATGTGCAATGTCGTGGCCTTTAGATTTGCCTAAACATGCGGGCTTTGGCTTCAAGGTCAGAGCGCCGCTATTGCCCGAGGCGATCGATTGCGACAGCCATGACCTTGACCTTCACTATGGGAGTGCAATTTTCATGTATGGATCTATAAAATGGTTAACGGAGTTAACATGTAGTCATTCTTAACGTCAATATCCATGAGTAAAGGAGTAAATAAAACCGGCAAAAACTTTAATAAGGGTCTAAAATGTTCAATTGAAGTATAAAGCAACAGGAGTTCTCTGTTAGTAGCGGAATAACGCCTTTGAGTATCGTTTAACTAGCTGCAATATAAAGCCGAAGGAGTAGTTTGATTAGCAGATTTCCGTTCTAGGTATGCACCCATGGACGCATTTGAGCACTCTGTAGATAAAGTAATTGTGACGTTATCATTATAGTATGGATCCGGATCGTGGATTCGGGAGTAGAAAACTCTGAACTGGACGTCGGGATCGGAAGGTAGAGCCGGCGTGTCTTCATTTTACGGAGAAACGAAATCATAAAATCGACATTTGTTTATCCTTTTTGTTTTCTGTCCAAACTAAATCAAACGTTAGAACCTCATCAATGCCTCGTATTAAAGAAATATTATAGTGATGACGGCGCAGGATGTGGTTGCTCCAGCAAGTGACTTTAGCATTGGCCTAGTCGGCCCTTTGTCCGATATGTAATGACGGCGCAGGAAGTGGTTGTCCAACCAAGTGACTTTAGCATTGGCCTAGTCGGCCCTTTGTCCGATATGCAATGCCGTGGCCTTTAGGTTTGCCTAAACATGCGGGCTTTGGTTTCAAGGTCAGAGCGCCGCTATTGCCCGAGGCGATCGATTGCGGCAGCCATGGCCTTGACCTTCGCTATGGGAGTGCAATTTTCATGTATGGGGCTTCCGCCTCGCCGCGCAACTTGTGTTTGAAAGCAACTCGTCAAGACGTACACAATAAAATGTGGTGTGGCTTGTTATATATATCTATAAAATGGTTAACTGAGTTAACATGTAGTCATTCTTAACGTCAATTTCCATGAGTAAAGGAGTAAATAAAACCGGCAAAAACATTAATAAGGGTCTAAAATGTTCAACTGAAGTATAAAGCAACAGGAGTTCTCTGTTAGTAGCGGAATAACGCCTTTGAGTATCGTTTAACTAGCTGCAATATAAAGCCGAAGGAGTAGTTTGATTAGCAGATTTCCGTTCTAGGTATGCACCCATGGACGCATTTGAGCACTCTGTAGATAAAGTAATTGTGACGTTATCATTATAGTATGGATCCGGATCGTGGATTCGGGAGTAGAAAACTCTGAACTGGACATCGGGATCGGAAGGTAGAGCCGGCGTGTCTTCATTTTACGGAGAAACGAAATCATAAAATCGACATTTGTTTATCCTTTTTGTTTTCTGTCCAAACTAAATCAAACGTTAGAACCTCATCAATGCCTCGTATTAAAGAAATATTATAGTGATGACGGCGCAGGATGTGGTTGCTCCAGCAAGTGACTTTAGCATTGGCCTAGTCGGCCCTTTGTCCGATATGTAATGTCGTAGCCTTTAGATTTGCCTAAACATGCGGGCTTTGGCTTCAAGGTCAGAGCGCCGCTATTGCCCGAGGCGATAGATTACGACAGTCATGACCTTGACCTTCGCTATGGGAGTGTAATTTTCAAGTATGGGGCTTCCGCCTCGACGCGTAACTTGTGTTTGAAAGCATAGCGTCACGACGTACACAGTAAAATGTGGTGGGCCTGTTATATATATCTATAAAAGGGTGAACTGAGTTAACATGTAGTCATTCTTAACGTCAATTTCCATGAGTAAAGGAGTAAATAATACCGGCAAAAACTTTAATAGAGGTCTAAAATGTTAAATTGAAGTATAAAGCAACAGGAGTTCTCTGTTAGTAGCGGAATAACGCCTTTGAGTATCGTTTAACTTGCTGCAAAATAATGCCGAAGGAGTAGTGTGATTCGCAGATTTCCGTTCTAGGTATGCACCCATGACGCATTTGAGCACTCTACAGATAATGTAATTGTGACGTTATCATTATAGTTTGGATCCGGATCGTGGATTTGGGAGTTGAAATCTCTGAACTGGACGTCGGGAAGGGAAGGTAGAGCGGGCGTGTCATCAATTTAGGGAGAGACGAATTAATAAAATCGACATTTGTTTATCCCTTTTGCTTTCTATCCAAACCAAGTCAAACGTTAGGACCACATCAATGCCTCGTATCAAATAAATTTTATAGTGATGATGGCGCAGGAAGTGGTTGTCCAACCAAGTGATTTTAGCATTGGCCTCGAACAGTCGGCCCTTTGTCCGATATGCAATGTCGTGGCCTTTAGATTTGCCTAAAGATGCGGGCTTTGGCTTCAAGGTCAGAGCGCCGCTATTGCCCGAGGCGTTCGATTGCGACAGCCATGACCTTGACCTTCGCTATGGAAGTGCAATTTTCAAGTATGGAGTTTCCGCCTCGCCGCGTAACTTAAATTTGAAAGCATCTCGTCAATACGTACACAGTAAAATGTGGTAAGGCTTGTTATATATATTTATAAAAGGGTGAACTGAATTAACACGTAGTCATTCTCAACGTCAATATCCATGGGTAAAGGAGTAAATAAAACCGGTAAAAACTTTAATAAACGTCTAAAATGTTAAATTGAATTATAAAGCAACAGGAGTTCTCTGTTAGTAGCGGAATAACGCCTTTGAGTATCGTTTAACTTGCTGCAAAATAAAGCCGAAGGAGTAGTTTGATTAGCAAATTTCCGTTCTAGGCATGCACCCATGGACGCATTTGAACACTCTGTAGATAAGTAATTGTGACGTTATTATTATAGTTTGGATCCGGATCGTGGATTCGGGAGTAGATATCTCTGAACTGGACATCGGGAAGGGAAGGTAGAGCGGGCGTGACATCAATTTACGGAGAAACGAATTCATAAAATCGACATTTGTTTATCCTTTTTGTTTACTATCCAAACCAAGTCAAACGTTAGAAACACGTCAATGGCTCGTATTAAGGAAATATTATAGTGATGACGGCGCAGGATGTGGTTACTCCAGCAAGTGACTTTAGCCTTGGCCTCGACAGTCGGCCATTTGTCCGATGTGCAATGTCGTGGCCTTTAGATATGCCTAAACATGCGGGCTTTGGCTTCAAGTCCAGAGCGCCGCTTTTGCCGGAAGCGATCGATTGCGACAGCCATGACCTTGACCTTCGCTATGGGAGTGCAATTTTCAAGTATGGGGCTTCCGCCTCGCCGCGCAACTTGAGTTTGAAAACATCTCGTCAATACGTACACAGTAAAATGTTATATATCTATAAGAGTGTAAACTGAGTTAACATATAGTCATACTTAACGTCAATTTCCATGAGTAAATGAGAAAATAAAACCGGCAAAAACTTTAATAAAGGTCTAAAATGTTAAACTGAAGTATAAAGCAACAGGAGTTCTCCGTTAGTAGCGGAATAAAGCCTTTGAGTATCGTTTAACTTGCTGCAAAATAAAGCCGAAGGAGTAGTTTTATTAGCAGATTTATGTTCTAGGTGTGCACCCATAGACGCATTTGAGCACTCTGTGGATAAAGTAATTGTGACGTTATCATTATAGTTTGGATCCAGATCATGAATTCGGGAGTAGAAATCTCTGAATTGGACGTCGGGATCGAAAGGTAGAGCCGGCGTGTCATCAATATACAGAGAAACGAATTCATAAAATCAACATTTGTTTATCCCTTTTGTTTTCTATCCAAACCAAGTCAAACGTTAGAACTACATCAATGCCTCGTATTAAATAAATTTTATAGTGATGATGTCGCAGGAAGTGGTTGTCCAACCAAGTGACTTTAGCATTGGCCTCGAACAGTCGGCCCTTTGTCCGATATGCAATGCCGTGGCCTTTAGATTTGCCTAAACATGGGGGCTTTGGCTTCAAGGTCAGAGAGAAGCTTTTGCCGGAGGCGATCGATTGCGGCAGCCATGACCTTGGCCTTCGCTACGGGAGTGCAATTTTCAAGTATGGGACTTCCGCCTCGCCGCGCAACTGTATTTGAAAGCATCTCGTCAAGACGTACACAGTAAAATGTGGTGTGGCTTGTTATATATATCTATAAAAGGTTGAACTGAGTTCATATGTAGTCATTCATAACGTCAATTTCAATGAGTAAAGGAGTAAATAAAACCGTCAAAACTCTAATAAATGTCTAAAATGTTAAGTTGAAGTATAAAGCAACAGGAGTTCTCTGTTAGTAGTGGAATAACGCCTTTGAATACCGTTTAATTTGCTGCAAAATAAAGCCGAAGGAGTAGTTTGATTAGCAGATTTCCGTTCTAGGTATGCACCCATGGTCGCATTTGAGCACTCTGGAGATAAAGTAATTGTGACGTTCTTATTATAGCTTGGTTCCGGATCGTGGATTTGGGAGTAGAAATCTCTGAATTGAACGTCGGGATCGGAAGGTTAGAGCATCGGCGTGTCATCAATTTACGGAGAAACGAATTCATAAAATCAACATTTGCTTATCCCTTTTGCTTTCTATCCAAACCAAGTCAAACGTTAGAATCACATCAATGCGTCGTATTAAATAAATTTTATAGTGATGATGGCTCAGGAAGTGGTTGTCCAACCAAGTGACTTTAGCATTGGCCTCGAACAGTCGGCCCTTTGTCCCATATGCAATGTCGTGGCCTTTAGATTTGCCTAAACATGCGGGCTTTGGCTTCAATGTCAGAGCGCCGCTATTGCCCGTGGCGATCGGTTGCGGCAGCCATGACCTTGACCTTCGCTATGGGAGTGCAATGTTCAAGTATGGAGCTTCCGCCTCGCCGCGCAACTTGTGTTCGAAAGCATCTCATCAAGACGTACACAGAAAAATGTGGTGTGGCTTGTTATATATATCTATAAAATGGTTAACTGAGTTAACATGTAGTCATTCTTAACGTCAATTTCCATGAGTAAAGGAGTAAATAAAACCGGCAAAAACTTTAATAAAGGTCTAAAATGTTAAATTGAAGTATAAAGCAACAGGAGTTCTCTGTTAGTAGCAGAATAACGCCTTTGAGTATCGTTTAACTTGCTGCAAAATAAAGCCGAAGGAGTAGTGTGATTAGCAGATTTCCGTTCTAGGTATGCACCCATGACGCATTTAAGCACTCTACAGATAATGTAATTGTGACGTTATCATTGTAGTTTGTATCTGGATCGTGTATTTAGGAGTTGGAATATCTGAACTAGACTTCGGGATCGGAAGGTTAGAGCATCATCGTGTCATCAATTTACAGAGAACCGAATTCATAAAATCAACATTTGTTTATCCCTTTTGTTTTCTATCCAAACCAAGTCAAACGTTAGGAACACATCAATGCCTCGTAATAAATTAATTTTATAGTGATGATGGCGCAGGAAGTGGTTGTCCAACCAAGTGACTTTAGCATTGGCCTCGAACAGTCGGCCCTTTGTCCGATATGCAATGTCGTGACCTTTAGACTTGCCTAAACATGCGGGCTTTGGCTTCAAGGTCAGCGCGCCGCTATTGAACGAGGTCATCTATTGCGGCAGCCATGACCTTGACCTTCGCTATGGGAGCTTCCGCCTCGCCGCGCAACTTGTGTTTGAAAGCATCTCGTCAAGACGTACACAGTAAAATGTAGTGTGGCTTGTTATATATATATCTATAAAAGGGTGAACTAGTTTGTATTTGGGAGTTGTAATCTCTGAACTAGACTTCGGGATCGGAAGGTTAGAGCATCGGCGTGTCATCAATTTAGAGAGAAACGAATTCATAAAATCGACATTTGTTTATCCTTTTTGTTTTCTATCCAAACTAAGTCAAACGTTAGAACCTCATCAATGCCTCGTATTAAAGAAATATTATAGTGATGACGGCGCAGGATGTGGTTGCTCCAGCAAGTGACTTTAGCCTTGGCCTCGAACAGTCAGCCCTTTGTCCGATATGCAATGTCGTGACCTTTAGATTTGCCTAAACATGCGGGCTTTGGCTTCAAGGTCAGAGCGCCGATATTGCACGAGGCCATCGATTGCGGCAGCCATGACCTTGACCTTCGCTATGGGAGTGCAATTTTCAAGTATGGAGCTTCCGCCTCGCCGCGCAACTTGTGTTTGAAAGCATCTCGTCAAGACGTACACAGTAAAATGTGGTCTAGCTATTATATATATTTATAAAAGGGTGAACTGAATTAACATGTAGTCATTATCAACGTCAATTTCCATGAGTAAAGGAGTAAATAAAACCGGCAAAAACTTTAATAAAGGTCTAAAATGTTAAATTGAAGTATAAAGCAACAGGAGTTCTCTGTTAGTAGCGGAATAACGCCTTTCAGTATTGTTTAACTTGCTGCAAAATAAAGCCGTAGGAGTAGTGTGATTAGCAGATTTCCGTTCTAGGTATGCACCCATGGACGCATTTGAGCACTCTGTAGATAAAGTAATTGTGACGTTATCATTATAGCTTGGATCCGGATCGTGGATTCGGGAGTAGAAATTTCTGAACTGGATGTCGGGAAGGGAAGGTAGAGCGGGCGTGTCATCAATATACAGAGAAACGAATTCATAAAATCAACAATTGTTTATCCCTTTTGTTTTCTATCCAAACCAAGTCAAACAACCAAGTATTAAATAAATTTTATAGTGATGATGGCGCAGGAAGTGGTTGTCCAACCAAGTGACTTTAGCATTGGCCTCGAACAGTCGGCCCTTTGTCCGATGTGCAATGTCGTGACCTTTAGATTTGCCTAAACATGCGGGCTTTGGCTTCAAGGACAGTGCACCGCTATTGTCCCAGGTTATCGATTGCGGCAGCAATGACCTTGACCCTCGCTATGGGAACTTCCGCCTCGCCGCGCAACTTGTGTTTGAAAGCATTTCGTCAAGACGTACACAGTAAAATGTAGTGTGGCTTGTTATATATATCTATAAAAGGGTGAACTGAGTTAATATGTAGCCATTCTTAACGTCAATTACCATGAGTACAGGAGTAAATAAAACGGCAAAAACTCTAATAAATGTCTAAAATGTTAAATTGAAGTATAATGCAACAGGAGTTCTCTGTCAGTAGCGGAATAACGCCTTTGAGTATCGTTTAACTTACGCAAAATAAAGCCGAAGGAGTAGTTTGATTAGCAGATTTCCGTTCCAGGTATGCACCCATGGACGCATTTGAGCACTCTACAGATAAAGTAATTGTGACATTATCATTGCAGTTTGTATCTGGATCGTGTATTTGGGAGTTGTAAATCTTTGAACTAGACTTCGGGACCGGAAGGTTAGAGCATCGGCGTGTCATCAATTTAGAGAAAAAGGAATTCATAAAATCGACATTTGTTTATGCTTTTTGTTTTCTATCCTAATTAAGTCAAACGTTGGAACCTCATCAATGCCTCGTGTTAAATAAATTTTATAGTGATGATGGCACAGGAAGTGAAGTGACTTTAGCATTGGCCTCGAAAAATAGTGCCTTTGTCCGATATGCAATGTCGTGGCCTTTAGATTTGCCTAAACATGCGGGTTTTGGCTTCAAGGTCAGAGTACCGCTATTGTCCAAGGCGATCGATTGCGGCAACCATGACCTTGACCTTTGCTATGGGAGTGCAATTTTCAAGTATGGAGTATCCGCCTCGCCGCGTAACTTGAATTTGAAAGCATCTCGTCAATACGTACACAGTAAAATGTGGTATGGCTTGTTATATATATTTATATACGGGTGAACTGAATTAACACGTAGTCATTCTCAACGTCAATATCCATGAGTAAAGGAGTAAATAAAACCGGTAAAAACTTTAATAAACGTCTAAAATGTTAAATTGAATTATAAAGCAACAGGAGTTCTTTGTTAGTAGCGGAATAACGCCTTTGAGTATCGTTTAACTTGCTACAAAATAAAGCCGAAGGAGTAGCTTGATTAGCAGATTTCCGTTCTAGGTATGCACCCATGGGCGCATTTGAGCACTCTGTAGATAAAGTAATTGTGACGTTATCATTATAGCTTGGATCCGGATCGTGGATTCGGGAGTAGATATCTCTGAACTGGACATCGGGAAGGGAAGGTAGAGCGGGCGTGACATCAATTTACGGAGAAACGAATTCATAAAATCGACATTTGTTTATCCTTTTTGTTTACTATCCAAACCAAGTCAAACGTTAGAAACACGTCAATGGCTCGTATTAAGGAAATATTATAGTGATGACGGCGCAGGATGTGGTTACTCCAGCAAGTGACTTTAGCCTTGGCCTCGACAGTCGGCCATTTGTCCGATGTGCAATGTCGTGGCCTTTAGATATGCCTAAACATGCGGGCTTTGGCTTCAAGTCCAGAGCGCCGCTTTTGCCGGAAGCGATCGATTGCGACAGCCATGACCTTGACCTTCGCTATGGGAGTGCAATTTTCAAGTATGGGGCTTCCGCCTCGCCGCGCAACTTGAGTTTGAAAACATCTCGTCAATACGTACACAGTAAAATGTTATATATCTATAAGAGTGTAAACTGAGTTAACATATAGTCATACTTAACGTCAATTTCCATGAGTAAATGAGAAAATAAAACCGGCAAAAACTTTAATAAAGGTCTAAAATGTTAAACTGAAGTATAAAGCAACAGGAGTTCTCCGTTAGTAGCGGAATAAAGCCTTTGAGTATCGTTTAACTTGCTGCAAAATAAAGCCGAAGGAGTAGTTTTATTAGCAGATTTATGTTCTAGGTGTGCACCCATAGACGCATTTGAGCACTCTGTGGATAAAGTAATTGTGACGTTATCATTATAGTTTGGATCCAGATCATGAATTCGGGAGTAGAAATCTCTGAATTGGACGTCGGGATCGAAAGGTAGAGCCGGCGTGTCATCAATATACAGAGAAACGAATTCATAAAATCAACATTTGTTTATCCCTTTTGTTTTCTATCCAAACCAAGTCAAACGTTAGAACTACATCAATGCCTCGTATTAAATAAATTTTATAGTGATGATGTCGCAGGAAGTGGTTGTCCAACCAAGTGACTTTAGCATTGGCCTCGAACAGTCGGCCCTTTGTCCGATATGCAATGCCGTGGCCTTTAGATTTGCCTAAACATGGGGGCTTTGGCTTCAAGGTCAGAGAGAAGCTTTTGCCGGAGGCGATCGATTGCGGCAGCCATGACCTTGGCCTTCGCTACGGGAGTGCAATTTTCAAGTATGGGGTTTCCGCCTCGCCGCGCAACTGTATTTGAAAGCATCCCGTCAAGACGTACACAGTAAAATGTGGTGTGGCTTGTTATATATATCTATAAAAGGTTGAACTGAGTTAATATGTAGTCATTCATAACGTCAATTTCAATGAGTAAAGGAGTAAGTAAAACCGGCAAAAACTTTAATAAGGGTCTAAAATATTTAATTGAAGTATAAAGCAACAGGAGTTCTCTGTTAGTAGCGGAATAACGCCTTTGAATATCCTTTAACTTGCTGCAATATAAAGCCGAAGGAGTAGTTTGATTAGCAGATTTCCGTTCTAGGTATGCACCCATGGACGCATTTGAGCACTCTGTAGATAAAGTAATTGTGACGTTATCATTATAGTTTGGATCCGGATCGTGAATTCGGGAGTAGAAATCTCTGAATTGGACGTCGGGATCGGAAGGTAGTGCCGTCGTGATATCAATATACGGAGAAACGAATTCATAAAATCAACATTTGTTTATCCCTTTTGTTTTCTATCCAAACCAAGTCAAACGTTAGAAACACATCAATGCCTCGTATTAAATAAATTTTATAGTGATGATGGCTCAGGAAGTGGTTGTCCAACCAAGTGACTTTAGCATTGGCCTCGAACAGTCGGCCCTTTGTCCCATATGCAATGTCGTGGCCTTTAGATTTGCCTAAACATGCGGGCTTTGGCTTCAATGTCAGAGCGCCGCTATTGCCCGTGGCGATCGGTTGCGGCAGCCATGACCTTGACCTTCGCTATGGGAGTGCAATGTTCAAGTATGGAGCTTCCGCCTCGCCGCGCAACTTGTGTTCGAAAGCATCTCATCAAGACGTACACAGAAAAATGTGGTGTGGCTTGTTATATATATCTATAAAATGGTTAACTGAGTTAACATGTAGTCATTCTTAACGTCAATTTCCATGAGTAAAGGAGTAAATAAAACCGGTAGAAACTTTAATAAACGTCTAAAATGTTGAATTGAATTATAAAGCAACAGGAGTTCTCTGTTAGTAGCGGAATAACGCCTTTGAGTATCGTTTAACTTGCTACAAAATAAAGCCGAAGGAGTAGCTTGATTAGCAGATTTCCGTTCTAGGTATGCACCCATGGGCGCATTTGAGCACTCTGTAGATAAGTAATTGTGACGTTATTATTATAGTTTGGATCCGGATCGTGGATTCGGGAGTAGAAATCTCTGAACTAGACGTCGGGAAGGGAAGGTAGAGCGGGCGTGTCATCAATTTACGGAAAAACGAATTCATAAAATCGACATTTGTTTATCCTTTTTGTTTTCTATCCAAACTAAGTCAAACGTTAGAACCTCATCAATGCCTCGTATTAAAGAAATATTATAGTGATGACGGCGCAGGAAGTGGTTGTCCAACCAAGTGACTTTAGCATTGGCCTAGTCGGCCCTTTGTCCGATATGCAATGCCGTGGCCTTTAGGTTTGCCTAAACATGCGGTCTTTGGTTTCAAGGTCAGAGCGCCGCTATTGCCCGAGGCGATCGATTGCGGCAGCCATGGCCTTGACCTTCGCTATGGGAGTGCAATTTTCATGTATGGGGCTTCCGCCTCGCCGCGCAACTTGTGTTTGAAAGCAACTCGTCAAGACGTACACAATAAAATGTGGTGTGGCTTGTTATATATATCTATAAAATGGTTAACTGAGTTAACATGTAGTCATTCTTAACGTCAATTTCCATGAGTAAAGGAGTAAATAAAACCGGCAAAAACTTTAATAAGTGTCTAAAATGTTCAATTGAAGTATAATGCAACAGGAGTTCTCTGTTAGTAGCGGAATAACGCCTTTGAGTATCGTTTAACTAGCTGCAATATAAAGCCGAAGGAGTAGTTTGATTAGCAGATTTCCGTTCTAGGTATGCACCCATGGACGCATTTGAGCACTCTGTAGATAAAGTAATTGTGACGTTATCATTATAGTATGGATCCAGATCGTGGATTCGGGAGTAGAAAACTCTGAACTGGACGTCGGGATCGGAAGGTAGAGCCGGCGTGTCTTCATTTTACGGAGAAACTAAATCATAAAATCGACATTTGTTTATCCTTTTTGTTTTCTGTCCAAACTAAATCAAACGTTAGAACCTCATCAATGCCTCGTATTAAAGAAATATTATAGTGATGACGGCGCAGGATGTGGTTGCTCCAGCAAGTGACTTTAGCATTGGCCTAGTCGGCCCTTTGTCCGATATGTAATGTCGTAGCCTTTAGATTTGCCTAAACATGCGGGCTTTGGCTTCAAGGTCAGAGCGCCGCTTTTGCCCGAGGCGATAGATTACGACAGTCATGACCTTGACCTTCGCTATGGGAGTGTAATTTTCAAGTATAGGGCTTCCGCCTCGACGCGTAACTTGTGTTTGAGAGCATATCGTCACGACGTACACAGTAAAATGTGGTGGGCCTGTTATATATATCTATAAAAGGGTGAACTGAGTTAACATGTAGTCATTCTTAACGTCAATTTCCATGAGTAAAGGAGTAAATAAAACCGGGAAAAACTTTAATGAAGGTCTAAAATGTTAAATTGAAGTATAAAGCAACAGGAGTTCTCTGTTAGTAGCGGAATAACGCCTTTGAGTATCGTTTAACTTGCTGCAAAATAAAGCCGAAGGAGTAGTGTGATTAGCAGATTTCCATTCTAGGTTTACACCCATGACGCATTTGAGCACTCCACAGATAAAGTAATTGTGACGTTATCATTGTAGTTTGTATCTGGATCGTGTATTTTGGAGTTGGAATCTCTACTAGGCTTCGGGATCGGAAGGTTAGAGCATCGGCGTGTCATCAACTTACAGAGAAACGAATTCATAAAATCAACAATTGTTTATCCCTTTTGTTTTCTATCCAATCCAAGTCAAACATTAGAACAACACCAATGCCTCGTATTAAATAAATTTTATAGTGATGATGGCGCAGGAAGTGGTTGTCCAACCAAGTGATTTTAGCATTGGCCTCGAACAGTCGGCCCTTTGTCCGATATGCAATGTCGTGGCCTTTAGATTTGCCTAAAGATGCGGGCTTTGGCTTCAAGGTCAGAGCGCCGCTATTGCCCGAGGCGTTCGATTGCGACAGCCATGACCTTGACCTTCGCTATGGGAGTGCAATTTTCAAGTATGGAGCTTCCGCCTCGCCGCGTAACTTAAATTTGAAAGCATCTCGTCAATACGTACACAGTAAAATGTGGTAAGGCCTGTTATATATATTTATAAAAGGGTGAACTGAATTAACACGTAGTCATTCTCAACGTCAATATCCATGAGTAAAGGAGTAAATAAAACCGGTAAAAACTTTAATAAACGTCTAAAATGTTAAATTGAATTATAAAGCAACAGGAGTTCTCTGTTAGTAGCGGAATAACGCCTTTGAGTATCGTTTAACTTGCTACAAAATAAAGCCGAAGGAGTAGCTTGATTATCAGATTTCCGTTCTAGGTATGCACCCATGGGCGCATTTGAGCACTCTGTAGATAAGTAATTGTGACGTTATTATTATAGTTTGGTTCCGGATCGTGAATTCGGGAGTAGAAATCTCTGAACTAGACGTCGGGAAGGGAAGGTAGAGCGGGCGTGTCATCAATATACGGAGAAACGAATTCATAAAATCGACATTTGTTTATCCTTTTTGTTTTCTTTCCAAACTAAGTCAAACGTTAGGACCTCATCAATGCCTCGTATTAAAGAAATATTATAGTGATGACGGCGCAGGATGTGGTTGATCCAGCAACTGACTTTAGCCTTGGCATCGAATAGTCGGCCATTTGTCCGATGTGCAATGTCGTGGCCTTTAGATTTGCCTAAACATGCGGGCTTTGGCTTCAAGGTCAGAGCGCCGCTATTGCCCGAGGCGATCGATTGCGGCAGCCATGACCTTGACCTTCGCTATGGGAGTGCAATTTTCAAGTATGGGGCTTCCTCCTCGCCGCGTAACTTGTGTTTGAAAGCATCTCGTCACGACGTACGCTGTAAAATGTGGTGCGGCTTGTTATATATATTTATAAAAGGGTGAACTGAATTAATATGTAGTCATTCTCAACGTCAATTTCCATGAGTAAAGGAGTAAATAAAACCGGCAAAGACTTTAATAAGGGTCTAAAATGTTCAATTGAAGTATAAAGCAACAGGAGTTCTCTGTTAGTAGCGGAATAACGCCTTTGAGTATCGTTTAACTAGCTGCAATATAAAGCCGAAGGAGTAGTGTGATTAGCAAATTTCCGTTCTAGGCATGCACCCATGGACGCATTTGAGCACTCTGTAGATAAGTAATTGTGACGTTATTATTATAGTTTGGATCCGGATCGTGGATTCGGGAGTAGAAATCTCTGAACTAGACGTCGGGAAGGGAAGGTAGAGCGGGCGTGTCATCAATTTACGGAGAAACGAATTCATAAAATCGACATTTGTTTATCCTTTTTGTTTTCTATCCAAACTAAGTCAAACGTTAGAACCTCATCAATGCCTCGTATTAAAGAAATATTACAGTGATGACGGCGCAGGAAGTGGTTGTCCAACCAAGTGACTTTAGCATTGGCCTAGTCGGCCCTTTGTCCGATATGCAATGCCGTGGCATTTAGGTTTGCCTAAACATGCGGGCTTTGGTTTCAACGTCAGAGTGCCGCTATTGCCCGAGGCGATAGATTACGACAGTCATGACCTTGACCTTCGCTATGGGAGTGTAATTTTCAAGTATGGGGCTTCCGCCTCGACGCGTAATTTGTGTTTGAAAGCATATCGTCACGACGTACACAGTAAAATGTGGTGGGCCTGTTATATATATCTATAAAAGGGTGAACTGAGTTAACATGTAGTCATTCTTAACGTCAATTTCCATGAGTAAAGGAGTAAATAAAACCGGCATAAACTTTAATAAAGGTCTAAAATGTTAAATTGAAGTATAAAGCAACAGGAGTTCTCTGTTAGTAGCGGAATAACGCCTTTGAGTATCGTTTAACTTGCTGCAAAATAAAGCCGAAGGAGTAGTGTGATTAGCAGATTTCCGTTCTAGGTATGCACCCATGACGCATTTAAGCACTCTACAGATAATGTAATTGTGACGTTATCATTGTAGTTTGTATCTGGATCGTGTATTTAGGAGTTGGAATATCTGAATTAGACTTCGGGATCGCAAGGTTAGAGCATCATCGTGTCATCAATTTACAGAGAAACGAATTCATAAAATCGACATTTGTTTATCCTTTTTGTTTTCTGTCCAAACTAAAATCAAGCGTTAGAACCTCATCAATGCCGCGTATTAAAGAAATATTATAGTGATGACGGCGCAGGATGTGGTTGCTCCAGCAAGTGACTTTAGCCTTGGCCTCGAACAGTCGGCCATTTGTCCGATGTGCAATGTCGTGGCCTTTAAATTTGCCTAAACATGCGGGCTTTGGCTACAAGGTCAGAGCGCCGCTATTGCCCGAGGCGAACGATTGCGACAGTCATGACCTTGACCTTCGCTACGGGAGTGCAATTTTCAAGTATGGGGCTTCCGCCTCGCCGCGTAACTTGTGTTTGAAAGCATCTCGTCACGACGTACACAGTAAAATGTGGTGTGGCTTGTTATATATATCTATAAATGGGTGAACTGAGTTAACATGTAGTCATTCTTAACGTCAATTTCCATGAGTAAAGGAATAAATAAAACCGGCAGAAACTCCAATAAATGTCTAAAATGTTAAATTGAAGTATATAGCAACAGGAGTTCTCTGTTAGTAGCGGAATAACGCCTTTGAGTATCGTTTAACTTGCTGCAAAATAAAGCCGAAGGAGTAGTTTGATTAGCAAATTTCCGTTCTAGATTTGCACCCATGACGCATTTGAGCACTCTACAGATAAAGTAATTGTGACGTTATCATTGTAGTTTGTATCTGGATCGTGTATTGTGGAGTTGGAATCTCTGCACTAGACTTCGGGATCGGAAGGTTAGAGCATCGGCGTGTTATCAATTTACAGAGAAACGAATTCATAAAATCAACATTTGCTTATCCCTTTTGCTTTCTATCCAAACCAAGTCAAACGTTAGAATCACATCAATGCCTCGTATTAAATAAATTTTATAGTGATGATGGCTCAGGAAGTGGTTGTCCAACCAAGTGACTTTAGCATTGGCCTCGAACAGTCTGCCCTTTGTCCGATATGCAATGTCGTGACCATTAGATTTGCCTAAACTAAACATGCGGGCTTTGGCTTCAAGTTCAGAGCGCCGCTATTGCTCGAGGCGACCTATTACGGCAGCCATGACCTTGACCTTCGCTATGGGAGTGCAATTTTCAAGTATGGGGCTTCCGCCTCGCTTGTGTTTGAAAGCATCTCGTCAAGACGTACACAGTAAAATGTGGTGTGACTTGTTATATATATCTATAAAATGGTGAACTGAGTTAACATGTAGTCATTCTTAATGTCAATTTCCATGAGTAAAGCAGTAAATAAAACCGGCAAAAACTCTAATAAATGTCTAAAATGTTAAATTGAAGTATAAAGCAATAGGAGTTCTTTGTTAGTAGGGGAATAACGCCTTTGAGTATCGTTTAATTTGCTGCAAAATAAAGCCGAAGGAGTAGTTTGATTAGCAGATTTCCGTTCTAGGTTTGCACCCATGACGCATTTGAGCACTCTACAGATAAAGTAATTGTGACGTTATCATTGTAGTTTGTATCTGGATCGTGTATTGGGGAATTGGAATCTCTGTACTAGACTTCGGGATCGGGAGGTTAGAACATCGGCGTGTCATCAATTTACACAGAAAGGAATTTATATAATCAACATTTTTATCCCTTTTGCTTTCTATCCAAACCAAGTCAAACGTTAGAACCACATCAATGCTTCGTATTAAATAAATTTTATAGTGATGATGGTGCAGGAAGTGGTTGTCCAACCAAGTGACTTTAGCATTGGCCTCGAACAGTCGGCCCTTTGTCCCATATGCAATGTCGTGGCCTTTAGATTTGCCTAAACATGCGGGCTTTGGCTTCAATGTCTTAGCGCCGCTATTGCCCGTGGCGATCGATTGCGGCAGCCATGACCTTGACCTTCGCTATGGGAGTGCAATGTTCAAGTATGGAGCTTCCGCCTCGCCGCGCAACTTGTGTTCGAAAGCATCTCATCAAGACGTACACAGAAAAATGTGGTGTGGCTTGTTATATATATCTATAAAATGGTTAACTGAGTTAACATGTAGTCATTCTTAACGTCAATTTCCATGAGTAAAGGAGTAAATAAAACCGGCAAAAACTTTAATAAGGGTCTAAAATGTTTAATTGAAGTATAAAGCAACAGGAGTTCTCTGTTAGTAGCGGAATAACGCCTTTGAGTACGTTTAATTTGCTGCAAAATAAAGCCGAAGAAGTTGTTTGATTAGCAGATTTCCGTTCTAGGTATGTACCCATGGAGGCATTTGAGCACTCTGTAGATAAATTAATTGTGACGTTATCATTGTAGTTTGTATCTGGATCGTGTATTTAGGAGTTGGAATATCTGAACTAGACTTCGGGATCGGAAGGTTAGAGCATCATCGTGTCATCAATTTACAGAGAAACGAATTCATAAAATCAACAATTGTTTATCCCTTTTGTTTTCTATCCAATCCAAGTCAAACATTAGAACAACAGCAATGCCTCGTATTAAATAAATTTTATAGTGATGATGGCGCAGGAAGTGGTTGTCCAATCAAGTGATTTTAGCATTGGCCTCGAACAGTCGGCCCTTTGTCCGATATGCAATGTCGTGGCCTTTAGATTTGCCTAAAGATGCGGGCTTTGGCTTCAAGGTCAGAGCGCCGCTATTGCCCGAGGCGTTCGATTGCGACAGCCATGACCTTGACCTTCGCTATGGGAGTGCAATTTTCAAGTATGGAGCTTCCGCCTCGCCGCGTAACTTAAATTTGAAAGCATCTCGTCAATACGTACACAGTAAAATGTGGTAAGGCTTGTTATATATATTTATAAAAGGGTGAACTGAATTAACACGTAGTCATTCTCAACGTCAATATCCATGAGTAAAGGAGTAAATAAAACCGGTAGAAACTTTAATAAACGTCTAAAATGTTGAATTGAATTATAAAGCAACAGGAGTTCTCTGTTAGTAGCGGAATAACGCCTTTGAGTATCGTTTAACTTGCTACAAAATATTTGTTTATCCTTTTTGTTTTCTATCCAAACTAAGTCAAACGTTAGAACCTCATCAATGCCTCGTATTAAAGAAATATTATAGTGATGACGGCGCAGGATGTGGTTGCTCCAGCAAGTGACTTTAGCCTTGGCATCGAATAGTCGGCCATTTGTCCGATGTGCAATGTCGTGGCCTTTAAATTTTCCTAAACATGTGGGCTTTGGCTTCAAGGTCAGAGCGTCGCTATTGCCCTAGGCGAACGATTGCGGCAGCCATGACCTTGACCTTCGCTATGGGAGTGCAATTTTCAAGTATGGGGCTTCCGCCTCGCCGCGTAACTTGTGTTTGAAAGCATCTCGTCACGACGTACACAGTAAAATGTGGTGTGGCTTGTTATATATATCTATAAATGGGTGAACTGAGTTAACATGTAGTCATTCTTAACGTCAATTTCCATGAGTAAAGGAGTAAATAAAACCGGCAGGAACTCTAATAAATGTCTAAAATGTTAAATTGATGTATAAAGAAACAGCAGTTCACTGTTAAGAGTGGAATAGCGCATTTGAATATCGTTTAATTTGCTGCAAAATAAAGCCGAAGGAGTAGATTAATTAGCAGATTTCCGTTCTAGGTATGCACCCATGGACGCATTTGAGCACTCTGTAGATAAAGTAATTGTGACGTTATCATTATAGTTTGGATCCGGATCGTGGATTCGGGAGTAGAAATCTCTGAATTGGACGTCGGGATCGGAATGTAGAGCCGGCGTGTCATCAATATACAGAGAAACGTATTCATAAAATCAACATTTGTTTGTCCCTTTTGTTTACTATCCAAACTAAGTCAAACGTTAGAAACACATCAATGCCTCGTATTAAGGAAATATTATAGTGATGACGGCGCAGGATGTGGTTGCTTCAGCAAGTGACTTTAGCCTTGGCCTCGAACAGTCGGCCATTTATCCAATGTGCAGTATCATGGCCTTTAGATTTGCGGGCTTTGGCTTCAAGGTCAGAGCGCCGCTATTGTCCTAGGCCATCGGTTGCGGCAGCCATGACCTTGACCTTCGCTACGGGAGTGCAATTTTCAAGTATGGGGCTTCCGCCTCGCCGCGCAACTTGTGTTTGAAAGCATCTCATCGAGACGTACACAGTAAGATGTGGGTGGTGTGGCTTGTTATATATATCTATAAAAGGGTGAACTGAGTTAACATGTAGTCATTCTTAACGTCAATTTCCATGAGTAAAGGAGTAAATAAAACCGGCAAAAACTTTAATAAAGGTCTAAAATGATAAATTGAAGTATAAAGCAACAGGAGTTCTCTGTTAGTAGCGGAATAACGCCTTTGAGTATCGTTTAACTTGCTGCAATATAAAGCCGAAGGAGTAGTTTGATTAGCAGATTTCCGTTCTAGGTATGCACCCATGGACGCATTTGAGCACTCTGTAGATAAAGTAATTGTGACGTTATCATTATAGTTTGAATCCGGATCGTGGATTCGGGAGTAGAAATCACTGAATTGGACGTCGGGATCGGAATGTAGAGCCGGCGTGTCATCAATATACAGAGAAACGAATTCATAAAATCAACATTTGTTTATCCCTTTTGCTTTCTATCCAAACCAAGTCAAACGTTAGAACCACATCAATGCCTCATATTAAATAAATTTTATAGTGATGATGGCGCAGGAAGTGGTTGTCCAACCAAGTGACTTTAGCATTGGCCTAGTCGGCCCTTTGTCCGATATGCAATGCCGTGGTCTTTAGATTTGCCTAAACATGCGGGCTTTTGTTTCAAGGTCAGAGCGCCGCTATTGCCCGAGGCGATCGATTGCGGCAGCCATGACCTTGAACTTCGCTATGGGAGTGCAATTTTCAAGTATGGGGCTTCCGCCTCGCCGCGCAACTTGTGTTTGAAAGCAACTCGTCAAGACGTACACAGTAAAATGTGGTGTGGCTTGTTATATATATCTATAAAAGGGTGAACTGAGTTAATATGTAGTCATTCATAACGTCAACTTCCATGAGTAAAGGAGTAAATAAAACCGGCAAAAACTTTAATAAGGGTCTAAAATGTTCAATTGAAGTATAAAGCAACAGGAGTTCTCTGTTAGTAGCGGAATAACGCCTTTGAGTATCGTTTAACTTGCTGCAATATAAAGCCGAAGGAGTAGTTTGATTAGCAGATTTCCGTTCTAGGTATGCACCCATGGACGCATTTCAGCACTCTGTAGATAAAGTAATTGTGACGTTATCATTATAGTTTGGATCCGGATCGTGGATTCGGGAGTAGAAATCACTGAATTGGACGTCGGGATCGGAATGTAGAGCCGGCGTGTCATCAATATACAGTGAAACGAATTCATAAAATCAACATTTGTTTATCCCTTTTGCTTTCTATCCAAACCAAGTCAAACGTTAGAACCACATCAATGCCTCATATTAAATAAATTTTATAGTGATGATGGCGCAGGAAGTGGTTGTCCAACCAAGTGACTTTAGCATTGGCCTAGTCGGCCCTTTGTCCGATATGCAATGCCGTGGTCTTTAGATTTGCCTAAACATGCGGGCTTTTGTTTCAAGGTCAGAGCGCCGCTATTGCCCGAGGCGATCGATTGCGGCAGCCATGACCTTGAACTTCGCTATGGGAGTGCAATTTTCAAGTATGGGTCTTCCGCCTCGCCGCGCAACTTGTGTTTGAAAGCAACTCGTCAAGACGTACACAGTAAAATGTGGTGTGGCTTGTTATACTGAATTAACGTAAACATGCGGGCCTTGGCTTCAAAGTCAGTACGCTGCTATTGTCCGAGGTCATCGATCGCGGCAGCCATGACCTTGACCTTTGCTATGGGAGCTTCCGCCTCGCCGCGCAACTTGTGTTTGAAAGCATCTCGTCAATACGTACACAGTAAAATGTGGTGTGGCTTGTTATACTGAATTAACATGTAGTCATTCTTAACGTCAATTTCCATGAGTAAAGGAGTAAATAAAACCGGCAACATCTCTAATAAATATCTAAAATGTTAAATTGAAGTATAAAGCAACAGGAGTTTTCTGTTAGAAGCAGAATAACGCCTTTGAGTATCGTTTAACTTGCTGGAAAATAAAGCCGAAGGAGTAGTTTAATTAGCAGATTTCCGTTCTAGGTTTGCACCCCTGACTCATTTGAGCACTCTACAGATAAAGTAATTGTGACGTTATCATTGTAGTTTGTATCTGGATCGTGCATTTGGGAGTTGAAATATCTGAACTAGACTTCGGGATCGCAAGGTTAGAGCATCATCGTGTCATCAATTTACAGAGAAACGAATTCATAAAATCAACAATTGTTTATCCCTTTTGTTTTCTATCCAATCCAAGTCAAACATTAGAACAACAGCAATGCCTCGTATTAAATAAATTTTATAGTGATGATGGCGCAGGAAGTGGTTGTCCAATCAAGTGATTTTAGCATTGGCCTCGAACAGTCGGCCCTTTGTCCGATATGCAATGTCGTGGCCTTTAGATTTGCCTAAAGATGCGGGCTTTGGCTTCAAGGTCAGAGCGCCGCTATTGCCCGAGGCGTTCGATTGCGACAGCCATGACCTTGACCTTCGCTATGGGAGTGCAATTTTCAAGTATGGAGCTTCCGCCTCGCCGCGTAACTTAAATTTGAAAGCATCTCGTCAATACGTACACAGTAAAATGTGGTAAGGCTTGTTATATATATTTATAAAAGGGTGAACTGAATTAACACGTAGTCATTCTCAACGTCAATATCCATGAGTAAAGGAGTAAATAAAACCGGTAGAAACTTTAATAAACGTCTAAAATGTTGAATTGAATTATAAAGCAACAGGAGTTCTCTGTTAGTAGCGGAATAACGCCTTTGAGTATCGTTTAACTTGCTACAAAATATTTGTTTATCCTTTTTGTTTTCTATCCAAACTAAGTCAAACGTTAGAACCTCATCAATGCCTCGTATTAAAGAAATATTATAGTGATGACGGCGCAGGATGTGGTTGCTCCAGCAAGTGACTTTAGCCTTGGCATCGAATAGTCGGCCATTTGTCCGATGTGCAATGTCGTGGCCTTTAAATTTTCCTAAACATGTGGGCTTTGGCTTCAAGGTCAGAGCGTCGCTATTGCCCGAGGCGAACGATTGCGGCAGCCATGACCTTGACCTTCGCTATGGGAGTGCAATTTTCAAGTATGGGGCTTCCGCCTCGCCGCGTAACTTGTGTTTGAAAGCATCTCGTCACGACGTACACAGTAAAATGTGGTGTGGCTTGTTATATATATCTATAAATGGGTGAACTGAGTTAACATGTAGTCATTCTTAACGTCAATTTCCATGAGTAAAGGAGTAAATAAAACCGGCAGGAACTCTAATAAATGTCTAAAATGTTAAATTGATGTATAAAGAAACAGCAGTTCACTGTTAAGAGTGGAATAGCGCATTTGAATATCGTTTAATTTGCTGCAAAATAAAGCCGAAGGAGTAGATTAATTAGCAGATTTCCGTTCTAGGTATGCACCCATGGACGCATTTGAGCACTCTGTAGATAAAGTAATTGTGACGTTATCATTATAGTTTGGATCCGGATCGTGGATTCGGGAGTAGAAATCTCTGAATTGGACGTCGGGATCGGAATGTAGAGCCGGCGTGTCATCAATATACAGGGAAACGTATTCATAAAATCAACATTTGTTTGTCCCTTTTGTTTACTATCCAAACTAAGTCAAACGTTAGAAACACATCAATGCCTCGTATTAAGGAAATATTATAGTGATGACGGCGCAGGATGTGGTTGCTCCAGCAAGTGACTTTAGCCTTGGCCTCGAACAGTCGGCCATTTATCCAATGTGCAATATCATGGCCTTTAGATTTGCGGGCTTTGGCTTCAAGGTCAGAGCGCCGCTATTGTCCTAGGCCATCGGTTGCGGCAGCCATGACCTTGACCTTCGCTACGGGAGTGCAATTTTCAAGTATGGGGCTTCCGCCTCGCCGCGCAACTTGTGTTTGAAAGCATCTCATCGAGACGTACACAGTAAGATGTGGGTGGTGTGGCTTGTTATATATATCTATAAAAGGGTGAACTGAGTTAACATGTAGTCATTCTTAACGTCAATTTCCATGAGTAAAGGAGTAAATAAAACCGGCAAAAACTTTAATAAAGGTCTGAAATGATAAATTGAAGTATAAAGCAACAGGAGTTCTCTGTTAGTAGCGGAATAACGCCTTTGAGTATCGTTTAACTTGCTGCAATATAAAGCCGAAGGAGTAGTTTGATTAGCAGATTTCCGTTCTAGGTATGCACCCATGGACGCATTTGAGCACTCTGTAGATAAAGTAATTGTGACGTTATCATTATAGTTTGAATCCGGATCGTGGATTCGGGAGTAGAAATCACTGAATTGGACGTCGGGATCGGAATGTAGAGCCGGCGTGTCATCAATATACAGAGAAACGAATTCATAAAATCAACATTTGTTTATCCCTTTTGCTTTCTATCCAAACCAAGTCAAACGTTAGAACCACATCAATGCCTCATATTAAATAAATTTTATAGTGATGATGGCGCAGGAAGTGGTTGTCCAACCAAGTGACTTTAGCATTGGCCTAGTCGGCCCTTTGTCCGATATGCAATGCCGTGGTCTTTAGATTTGCCTAAACATGCGGGCTTTTGTTTCAAGGTCAGAGCGCCGCTATTGCCCGAGGCGATCGATTGCGGCAGCCATGACCTTGAACTTCGCTATGGGAGTGCAATTTTCAAGTATGGGGCTTCCGCCTCGCCGCGCAACTTGTGTTTGAAAGCAACTCGTCAAGACGTACACAGTAAAATGTGGTAAGGCTTGTTATATATATTTATAAAAGGGTGAACTGAATTAACACGTAGTCATTCTCAACGTCAATATCCATGAGTAAAGGAGTAAATAAAACCGGTAGAAACTTTAATAAACGTCTAAAATGTTGAATTGAATTATAAAGCAACAGGAGTTCTCTGTTAGTAGCGGAATAACGCCTTTGAGTATCGTTTAACTTGCTACAAAATATTTGTTTATCCTTTTTGTTTTCTATCCAAACTAAGTCAAACGTTAGAACCTCATCAATGCCTCGTATTAAAGAAATATTATAGTGATGACGGCGCAGGATGTGGTTGCTCCAGCAAGTGACTTTAGCCTTGGCATCGAATAGTCGGCCATTTGTCCGATGTGCAATGTCGTGGCCTTTAAATTTGCCTAAACATGCGGGCTTTGGCTACAAGGTCAGAGCGCCGCTATTGCCCGAGGCGAACGATTGCGACAGTCATGACCTTGACCTTCGCTACGGGAGTGCAATTTTCAAGTATGGGGCTTCCGCCTCGCCGCGTAACTTGTGTTTGAAAGCATCTCGTCACGACGTACACAGTAAAATGTGGTGTGGCTTGTTATATATATCTATAAATGGGTGAACTGAGTTAACATGTAGTCATTCTTAACGTCAATTTCCATGAGTAAAGGAATAAATAAAACCGGCAGAAACTCCAATAAATGTCTAAAATGTTAAATTGAAGTATATAGCAACAGGAGTTCTCTGTTAGTAGCGGAATAACGCCTTTGAGTATCGTTTAACTTGCTGCAAAATAAAGCCGAAGGAGTAGTTTGATTAGCAAATTTCCGTTCTAGATTTGCACCCATGACGCATTTGAGCACTCTACAGATAAAGTAATTGTGACGTTATCATTGTAGTTTGTATCTGGATCGTGTATTGTGGAGTTGGAATCTCTGCACTAGACTTCGGGATCGGAAGGTTAGAGCATCGGCGTGTTATCAATTTACAGAGAAACGAATTCATAAAATCAACATTTGCTTATCCCTTTTGCTTTCTATCCAAACCAAGTCAAACGTTAGAATCACATCAATGCCTCGTATTAAATAAATTTTATAGTGATGATGGCTCAGGAAGTGGTTGTCCAACCAAGTGACTTTAGCATTGGCCTCGAACAGTCTGCCCTTTGTCCGATATGCAATGTCGTGACCATTAGATTTGCCTAAACTAAACATGCGGGCTTTGGCTTCAAGTTCAGAGCGCCGCTATTGCTCGAGGCGACCTATTACGGCAGCCATGACCTTGACCTTCGCTATGGGAGTGCAATTTTCAAGTATGGGGCTTCCGCCTCGCTTGTGTTTGAAAGCATCTCGTCAAGACGTACACAGTAAAATGTGGTGTGACTTGTTATATATATCTATAAAATGGTGAACTGAGTTAACATGTAGTCATTCTTAATGTCAATTTCCATGAGTAAAGCAGTAAATAAAACCGGCAAAAACTCTAATAAATGTCTAAAATGTTAAATTGAAGTATAAAGCAATAGGAGTTCTTTGTTAGTAGGGGAATAACGCCTTTGAGTATCGTTTAATTTGCTGCAAAATAAAGCCGAAGGAGTAGTTTGATTAGCAGATTTCCGTTCTAGGTTTGCACCCATGACGCATTTGAGCACTCTACAGATAAAGTAATTGTGACGTTATCATTGTAGTTTGTATCTGGATCGTGTATTGGGGAATTGGAATCTCTGTACTAGACTTCGGGATCGGGAGGTTAGAACATCGGCGTGTCATCAATTTACACAGAAAGGAAATTATATAATCAACATTTTTATCCCTTTTGCTTTCTATCCAAACCAAGTCAAACGTTAGAACCACATCAATGCTTCGTATTAAATAAATTTTATAGTGATGATGGTGCAGGAAGTGGTTGTCCAACCAAGTGACTTTAGCATTGGCCTCGAACAGTCGGCCCTTTGTCCCATATGCAATGTCGTGGCCTTTAGATTTGCCTAAACATGCGGGCTTTGGCTTCAATGTCTTAGCGCCGCTATTGCCCGTGGCGATCGATTGCGGCAGCCATGACCTTGACCTTCGCTATGGGAGTGCAATGTTCAAGTATGGAGCTTCCGCCTCGCCGCGCAACTTGTGTTCGAAAGCATCTCATCAAGACGTACACAGAAAAATGTGGTGTGGCTTGTTATATATATCTATAAAATGGTTAACTGAGTTAACATGTAGTCATTCTTAACGTCAATTTCCATGAGTAAAGGAGTAAATAAAACCGGCAAAAACTTTAATAAGGGTCTAAAATGTTTAATTGAAGTATAAAGCAACAGGAGTTCTCTGTTAGTAGCGGAATAACGCCTTTGAGTACGTTTAATTTGCTGCAAAATAAAGCCGAAGAAGTTGTTTGATTAGCAGATTTCCGTTCTAGGTATGTACCCATGGAGGCATTTGAGCACTCTGTAGATAAATTAATTGTGACGTTATCATTGTAGTTTGTATCTGGATCGTGTATTTAGGAGTTGGAATATCTGAACTAGACTTCGGGATCGGAAGGTTAGAGCATCATCGTGTCATCAATTTACAGAGAAACGAATTCATAAAATCAACAATTGTTTATCCCTTTTGTTTTCTATCCAATCCAAGTCAAACATTAGAACAACAGCAATGCCTCGTATTAAATAAATTTTATAGTGATGATGGCGCAGGAAGTGGTTGTCCAATCAAGTGATTTTAGCATTGGCCTCGAACAGTCGGCCCTTTGTCCGATATGCAATGTCGTGGCCTTTAGATTTGCCTAAAGATGCGGGCTTTGGCTTCAAGGTCAGAGCGCCGCTATTGCCCGAGGCGTTCGATTGCGACAGCCATGACCTTGACCTTCGCTATGGGAGTGCAATTTTCAAGTATGGAGCTTCCGCCTCGCCGCGTAACTTAAATTTGAAAGCATCTCGTCAATACGTACACAGTAAAATGTGGTAAGGCTTGTTATATATATTTATAAAAGGGTGAACTGAATTAACACGTAGTCATTCTCAACGTCAATATCCATGAGTAAAGGAGTAAATAAAACCGGTAGAAACTTTAATAAACGTCTAAAATGTTGAATTGAATTATAAAGCAACAGGAGTTCTCTGTTAGTAGCGGAATAACGCCTTTGAGTATCGTTTAACTTGCTACAAAATATTTGTTTATCCTTTTTGTTTTCTATCCAAACTAAGTCAAACGTTAGAACCTCATCAATGCCTCGTATTAAAGAAATATTATAGTGATGACGGCGCAGGATGTGGTTGCTCCAGCAAGTGACTTTAGCCTTGGCATCGAATAGTCGGCCATTTGTCCGATGTGCAATGTCGTGGCCTTTAAATTTTCCTAAACATGTGGGCTTTGGCTTCAAGGTCAGAGCGTCGCTATTGCCCTAGGCGAACGATTGCGGCAGCCATGACCTTGACCTTCGCTATGGGAGTGCAATTTTCAAGTATGGGGCTTCCGCCTCGCCGCGTAACTTGTGTTTGAAAGCATCTCGTCACGACGTACACAGTAAAATGTGGTGTGGCTTGTTATATATATCTATAAATGGGTGAACTGAGTTAACATGTAGTCATTCTTAACGTCAATTTCCATGAGTAAAGGAGTAAATAAAACCGGCAGGAACTCTAATAAATGTCTAAAATGTTAAATTGATGTATAAAGAAACAGCAGTTCACTGTTAAGAGTGGAATAGCGCATTTGAATATCGTTTAATTTGCTGCAAAATAAAGCCGAAGGAGTAGATTAATTAGCAGATTTCCGTTCTAGGTATGCACCCATGGACGCATTTGAGCACTCTGTAGATAAAGTAATTGTGACGTTATCATTATAGTTTGGATCCGGATCGTGGATTCGGGAGTAGAAATCTCTGAATTGGACGTCGGGATCGGAATGTAGAGCCGGCGTGTCATCAATATACAGAGAAACGTATTCATAAAATCAACATTTGTTTGTCCCTTTTGTTTACTATCCAAACTAAGTCAAACGTTAGAAACACATCAATGCCTCGTATTAAGGAAATATTATAGTGATGACGGCGCAGGATGTGGTTGCTTCAGCAAGTGACTTTAGCCTTGGCCTCGAACAGTCGGCCATTTATCCAATGTGCAGTATCATGGCCTTTAGATTTGCGGGCTTTGGCTTCAAGGTCAGAGCGCCGCTATTGTCCTAGGCCATCGGTTGCGGCAGCCATGACCTTGACCTTCGCTACGGGAGTGCAATTTTCAAGTATGGGGCTTCCGCCTCGCCGCGCAACTTGTGTTTGAAAGCATCTCATCGAGACGTACACAGTAAGATGTGGGTGGTGTGGCTTGTTATATATATCTATAAAAGGGTGAACTGAGTTAACATGTAGTCATTCTTAACGTCAATTTCCATGAGTAAAGGAGTAAATAAAACCGGCAAAAACTTTAATAAAGGTCTAAAATGATAAATTGAAGTATAAAGCAACAGGAGTTCTCTGTTAGTAGCGGAATAACGCCTTTGAGTATCGATTAACTTGCTGCAATATAAAGCCGAAGGAGTAGTTTGATTAGCAGATTTCCGTTCTAGGTATGCACCCATGGACGCATTTGAGCACTCTGTAGATAAAGTAATTGTGACGTTATCATTATAGTTTGAATCCGGATCGTGGATTCGGGAGTAGAAATCACTGAATTGGACGTCGGGATCGGAATGTAGAGCCGGCGTGTCATCAATATACAGAGAAACGAATTCATAAAATCAACATTTGTTTATCCCTTTTGCTTTCTATCCAAACCAAGTCAAACGTTAGAACCACATCAATGCCTCATATTAAATAAATTTTATAGTGATGATGGCGCAGGAAGTGGTTGTCCAACCAAGTGACTTTAGCATTGGCCTAGTCGGCCCTTTGTCCGATATGCAATGCCGTGGTCTTTAGATTTGCCTAAACATGCGGGCTTTTGTTTCAAGGTCAGAGCGCCGCTATTGCCCGAGGCGATCGATTGCGGCAGCCATGACCTTGAACTTCGCTATGGGAGTGCAATTTTCAAGTATGGGGCTTCCGCCTCGCCGCGCAACTTGTGTTTGAAAGCAACTCGTCAAGACGTACACAGTAAAATGTGGTGTGGCTTGTTATATATATCTATAAAAGGGTGAACTGAGTTAATATGTAGTCATTCATAACGTCAACTTCCATGAGTAAAGGAGTAAATAAAACCGGCAAAAACTTTAATAAGGGTCTAAAATGTTCAATTGAAGTATAAAGCAACAGGAGTTCTCTGTTAGTAGCGGAATAACGCCTTTGAGTATCGTTTAACTTGCTGCAATATAAAGCCGAAGGAGTAGTTTGATTAGCAGATTTCCGTTCTAGGTATGCACCCATGGACGCATTTCAGCACTCTGTAGATAAAGTAATTGTGACGTTATCATTATAGTTTGGATCCGGATCGTGGATTCGGGAGTAGAAATCACTGAATTGGACGTCGGGATCGGAATGTAGAGCCGGCGTGTCATCAATATACAGTGAAACGAATTCATAAAATCAACATTTGTTTATCCCTTTTGCTTTCTATCCAAACCAAGTCAAACGTTAGAACCACATCAATGCCTCATATTAAATAAATTTTATAGTGATGATGGCGCAGGAAGTGGTTGTCCAACCAAGTGACTTTAGCATTGGCCTAGTCGGCCCTTTGTCCGATATGCAATGCCGTGGTCTTTAGATTTGCCTAAACATGCGGGCTTTTGTTTCAAGGTCAGAGCGCCGCTATTGCCCGAGGCGATCGATTGCGGCAGCCATGACCTTGAACTTCGCTATGGGAGTGCAATTTTCAAGTATGGGTCTTCCGCCTCGCCGCGCAACTTGTGTTTGAAAGCAACTCGTCAAGACGTACACAGTAAAATGTGGTGTGGCTTGTTATACTGAATTAACGTAAACATGCGGGCCTTGGCTTCAAAGTCAGTACGCTGCTATTGTCCGAGGTCATCGATCGCGGCAGCCATGACCTTGACCTTTGCTATGGGAGCTTCCGCCTCGCCGCGCAACTTGTGTTTGAAAGCATCTCGTCAATACGTACACAGTAAAATGTGGTGTGGCTTGTTATACTGAATTAACATGTAGTCATTCTTAACGTCAATTTCCATGAGTAAAGGAGTAAATAAAACCGGCAACATCTCTAATAAATATCTAAAATGTTAAATTGAAGTATAAAGCAACAGGAGTTTTCTGTTAGAAGCAGAATAACGCCTTTGAGTATCGTTTAACTTGCTGGAAAATAAAGCCGAAGGAGTAGTTTAATTAGCAGATTTCCGTTCTAGGTTTGCACCCCTGACTCATTTGAGCACTCTACAGATAAAGTAATTGTGACGTTATCATTGTAGTTTGTATCTGGATCGTGCATTTGGGAGTTGAAATATCTGAACTAGACTTCGGGATCGCAAGGTTAGAGCATCATCGTGTCATCAATTTACAGAGAAACGAATTCATAAAATCAACAATTGTTTATCCCTTTTGTTTTCTATCCAATCCAAGTCAAACATTAGAACAACAGCAATGCCTCGTATTAAATAAATTTTATAGTGATGATGGCGCAGGAAGTGGTTGTCCAATCAAGTGATTTTAGCATTGGCCTCGAACAGTCGGCCCTTTGTCCGATATGCAATGTCGTGGCCTTTAGATTTGCCTAAAGATGCGGGCTTTGGCTTCAAGGTCAGAGCGCCGCTATTGCCCGAGGCGATAGATTGCGGCAGCCATGATCTTGACCTTCGCTATGGGAGTGCAATTTTCAAGTATGGGGCTTCCGCCTCGACGCGTAACTTGTGTTTGAAAGCATATCGTCACGACGTACACAGTAAAATGTTTTGGGCTTGTTATATATATCTATAAAAGGGTGAACTGTGTTAACATGTAGTCATTCTTAACGTCAATTTCCATGAGTAAAGGAGTAAATAAAACCGTCAAAACTCTAATAAATGTCTAAAATGTTAAGTTGAAGTATAAAGCAACAGGAGTTCTCTGTTAGTAGCGGAATAACGCCTTTGAGTATCGTTTAACTTGCTGCAAAATAAAGAAGAAGGAGTAGTTTGATTAGCAGATTTCCGTTCTAGGTTTGCACCCCTGACTCATTTGAGCACTCTACAGATAAAGTAATTGTGACGTTATCATTGTAGTTTGTATCTGGATCGTGCATTTGGGAGTTGGAATATCTGAACTAGACTTCGGGATCGGAAGGTTAGAGCATCATCGTGTCATCAATTTACAGAGAATCGAATTCATAAAATCAACATTTGTTTATCCCTTTTGTTTACTATCCAAACCAAGTCAAACGTTAGAAACACATCAATGCCTCGTATTAAATAAATATTATAGTGATGACGGCGCAGGATGTGGTTGCTCCAGCAAGTGGCTTTAGCCTTGGCCTCGAACAGTCGGCCATTTGTCCGATGTGCAATGTCGTGGCCTTTAAATTTGCCTAAACATGCGGGCTTTGGCTACAAGGTCAGAGCGCCGCTATTGCCCGAGGCGAACGATTGCGACAGCCATGACCTTGACCTTCGCTATGGGAGTGTAATTTTCAAGTATGGAGCTTCCGCCTCGCCGCGTAACTTGAATTTGAAAGCATCCCGTCAATACGTACACAGTAAAAGGTGGTCTAGCTTGTTATATATATTTACAAAAGGGTGAACTGAATTAACATGTAGTCATTTTCAACGTCAATTTCCATGAGTAAAGGAGTAAATAAAACCGGCAAAAACTTTAGTAAAGGTCTAAAATGTTAAATTGAAGTATAAAGCAACAGGAGTTCTCTGTTAGTAGCGGAATAACGCCTTTGAGTATCGTTTAACTTTCTGCAAAATAAAGCCGAAGGAGTAGTGTGATTAGCAGATTTCCGTTCTAGGTATGCACCCATGGATGCATTTGAGCACTCTGTAGATAAAGTAATTGTGACGTTATCATTATAGCTTGGATCCGGATCGTGGACTCGGGAGTAGAAATATCTGAACTGGACGTCGGGAAGGAAAGGTAGAGCGGGCGTGTCATCAATATACAGAGAAACGAATTCATAAAATCAACATTTGCTTATCCCTTTTGTTTTCTATCCAAACCAAGTCAAACGTTAGAAACACATCAATGCCTCGTATTATATAAATTTTATAGTGATGATGGCGCAGGAAGTGGTTGTCCAACCAAGTGACTTTAGCATTGCCCTCGAACAGTCGGCCCCTTGTCCGATATGCAACGTCGTGACCTTTAGATTTGCCTAAACATGCGGGCTTTGGCTTCAAGGTCAGAGCGCCGCTATTGCCCGAGGCGATAGATTGCGGCAGCCATGACCTTGACCTTCGCTATGGGAGTGCAATTTTCAAGTATGGGGCTTCCGCCTCGACGCGTAACTTGTGTTTGAAAGCATATCGTCACGACGTACACAGTAAAATGTTTTGGGCCTGTTATATATATCTATAAAAGGGTGAACTGAGTTAACATGTAGTCATTCTTAACGTCAATTTCCATGAGTAAAGGAGTAAATAAAACCGTCAAAACTCTAATAAATGTCTAAAATGTTAAGTTGAAGTATAAAGCAAAAGGAGTTCTCTGTTAGTAGTGGAATAACGCCTTTGAATACCGTTTAATTTGCTGCAAAATAAAGCCGAAGGAGTAGTTTGATTAGCAGATTTCCGTTCTAGGTATGCACCCATGGTCGCATTTGAGCACTCTGTAGATAAAGTAATTGTGACGTTCTTATTATAGCTTGGTTCCGGATCGTGGATTCGGGAGTAGAAATCTCTGAATTGAACGTCGGGATCGGAAGGTAGAGCCGGCGTGTCATCAATTTACGGAGAAACGAATTCATAAAATCAACATTTGTTTATCCCTTTTGCTTTCTATCCAAACCAAGTCAAACGTTAGAACCACATCAATGCCTCGTATTAAATAAATATTATAGTGATGACGGCGCAGGATGTGGTTGCTCCAGCAAGTGGCTTTAGCCTTGGCCTCGAACAGTCGGCCATTTGTCCGATGTGCAATGTCGTGGCCTTTAAATTTGCCTAAACATGCGGGCTTTGGCTACAAGGTCAGAGCGCCGCTGTTGCCCGAGGCGAACGATTGCGACAGCCATGACCTTGACCTTCGCTATGGGAGTGTAATTTTCAAGTATGGAGCTTCCGCCTCACCGCGTAACTTGAATTTGAAAGCATCCCGTCAATACGTACACAGTAAAATGTGGTCTAGCTTGTTATATATATTTACAAAAGGGTGAACTGAATTAACATGTAGTCATTCTCAACGTCAATTTCCATGAGTAAAGGAGTAAATAAAACCGGCAAAAACTTTAGTAAAGGTCTAAAATGTTAAATTGAAGTATAAAGCAACAGGAGTTCTCTGTTAGTAGCGGAATAACGCCTTTGAGTATCGTTTAACTTTCTGCAAAATAAAGCCGAAGGAGTAGTGTGATTAGCAGATTTCCGTTCTAGGTATGCACCCATGGATGCATTTGAGCACTCTGTAGATAAAGTAATTGTGACGTTATCATTATAGCTTGGATCCGGGACTCGGGAGTAGAAATATCTGAACTGGACGTCGGGAAGGAAAGGTAGAGCGGGCGTGTCATCAATATACAGAGAAACGAATTCATAAAATCAACATTTGCTTATCCCTTTTGTTTTCTATCCAAACCAAGTCAAACGTTAGAAACACATCAATGCCTCGTATTATATAAATTTTATAGTGATGATGGCGCAGGAAGTGGTTGTCCAACCAAGTGACTTTAGCATTGCCCTCGAACAGTCGGCCCCTTGTCCGATATGCAACGTCGTGACCTTTAGATTTGCCTAAACATGCGGGATATGGCTTCAAGGTCAGAGCGCCGCTATTGCCCGAGGCGAACGATTGCAGCAGCCGTGACCTTGACCTTCGCTATGGGAGTGCAATTTTCAAGTATGGAGCTTCCGCCTCGCCGCGCAACTTGAGTTTGAAAGCATCTCGTCACGACGTACGCTGTAAAATGTGGTGCGGCTTGTTATATATATTTATAAAAGGGTGAACTGAATTAACATGTAGTCATTCTCAACGTCAATTTCCATGAGTAAAGGAGTAAATAAAACCGGCAAAAACTTTAATAAGGGTCTAAAATGTTTAATTCAAGTATAAGGCAATAGGAGTTCTCTGTTAGTAGGTGAATAACGTCTTTGAGTATCGTTTAATTTGCTGCAAAATAAAGCCGAAGGAGTAGTTTGATTAGCAGATTTATGTTCTAGGTATGTACCCATAGACGCATTTGAGCACTCTGTGGATAAAGTAATTGTGACGTTATCATTGTAGTTTGTATCTGGATCGTGTATTGGGGAGTTGGAATCTCTTTAGTAGACTTCGGGACCGGAAGGTTAGAGCATCGGCGTGTCATCAATTTACAGCGAAACGAATTCATAAAATCAACATTTGTTTAGCCCTTTTGTTTACTATCCAAAAAAAGTCAAACGTTAGAAACACGTCAATGCCTCGTATTTAGGAAATATTATAGTGATGACGGCGCAGGATGTGGTTGCTCCAGCAAGTGACTTTAGCCTTGGCCTCGACAGTCGGCCATTTGTCCGATGTGCAATGTCGTGGCCTTTAGATATGCCTAAACATGCGGGCTTTGGCTTCAAGTTCAGAGCGCCGCTTTTGCCGGAAGCGATCGATTGCGGCAGCCATGACATCGACCTTCGCTAGGGGAGTGCAATTTTCAAGTATGGGGCTTCCGCCTCGCCGCGCAACTTGAGTTTGAAAACATCTCGTCAATACGTACACAGTAAAATGTTATATATCTATAAGAGTGTAAACTGAGTTAACATATAGTCATACTTAACGTCAATTTCCATGAGTAAAGGAGAAAATAAAACCGGCAAAAACTTTAATAAAGGTCTAAAATGTTAAACTGAAGTATAAAGCAACAGGAGTTCTCCGTTAGTAGCGGAATAACGCCTTTGAGTATCGTTTAACTTGCTGCAAAATAAAGCCGAAGGAGTAGTTTTATTAGCAGATTTATGTTCTAGGTATGTACCCATAGACGCATTTGAGCACTCTGTGGATAAAGTAATTGTGACGTTATCATTATAGTTTGGATCCAGATCATGGATTCGGGAGTAGAAATCTCTGAATTGGACGTCGGGATCGAAAGGTAGAGCCGGCGTGTCATCAATATACAGAGAAACGAATTCATAAAATCAAAATTTGTTTATCCCTTTTGTTTTCTATCCAAACCAAGTCAAACGTTAGAACTACATCAATGCCTCTTATTAAATAAATTTTATAGTGATGATGGCGCAGGAAGTGGTTGTCCAACCAAGTGACTTTAGCATTGGCCTCGAACAGTCGGCCCTTTGTCCGATATGCAATGCCGTGGCCTTTAGATTTGCCTAAACATGGGGGCTTTGACTTCAAGGTCAGAGAGAAGCTTTTGCCGGAGGCGATCGATTGCGGCAGCCATGACCTTGGCCTTCGCTACGGGAGTGCAATTTTCAAGTATGGGACTTCCGCCTCGCCGCGCAACTGTATTTGAAAGCATCTCGTCAAGACGTACACAGTAAAATGTGGTGTGGCTTGTTATATATATCTATAAAAGGTTGAACTGAGTTCATATGTAGTCATTCATAACGTCAATTTCAATGAGTAAAGGAGTAAATAAAACCGGCAAAAACTTTAATAAAGGTCTAAAATATTTAATTGAAGTATAAAGCAACAGGAGTTCTCTGTTAGTAGCGGAATAACGCCTTTGAGTATCGTTTAATTTGCTGCAAAATAAAGCCGAAGGGGTTGTTTGATTAGCAGATTTCCGTTCTAGATATGTACCCATGGAGGCATTTGAGCACTCTGTAGATAAAGTAATTGTGACGTTATCATTGTAGTTAGTATCTGGATCGTGTATTTAGGAGTTGGAATATCTGAACTAAACTTCGGGATCGGAAGGTTAGAGCATCATCGTGACATCAATTTACAGAGAAACGAATTCATAAAATTGACATTTGTTTATCCTTTTTGTTTTCTGTCCAAACTAAATCAAACGTTAGAACCTCATCAATGCCTCGTATTAAAGAAATATTATAGTGATGACGGCGCAGGATGTGGTTGCTCCAGCAAATGACTTTAGCATTGGCCTCGAACCGTCGGCCCTTTGTCCGATATGTCCGATATGGCCTTTAGATTTGCCTAAACATGAGGGCTTTGGCTTCAAGGTCAGAGCGCCGCTATTGTCCGAGGCGATCGATTGCGACAGCCATGACCTTGACCTTCGCTATGGGAGTGCAATTTTCAAGTATGGAGTTTCCGCCTCGCCGCGTAACTTGAATTTGAAAGCATCCCGTCAATACGTGCACAGTAAAATGTGGTTGGTGTGGCTTGTTATATATATCTATAAAAGGGTGAACTGAGTTAATATGTAGTCATTCATAACGTCAACTTCCATGAGTAAATTAGTAAATAAAACCGGCAGAAACTCTAATAAATGTCTAAAATGTTAAATTGAAGTATAAAGACGCAGCAGTTCACTGTTAATAGTGGAATAGCGCGTTTGAGTATCGTTTAATTTGCTGCAAAATAAAGCCGAAGGAGTAGATTGATTAGCAGATTCCCGATCTAGGTAAGCACCCATGGAAGCATTTGAGCACTCTGTAGATAAAGTAATTGTGACGTTATCATTATAGTTTGGATCCGGATCGTGGATTTGGGAGTTGAAATCTCTGAACTGGACGTCGGGAAGGGAAGGTAGAGCGGACGTGTCATCAATTTAGGGAGAGACGAATTAATAAAATCGACATTTGTTTATCCCTTTTGCTTTCTATCCAAACCAAGTCAAACGTTAGGACCACATCAATGCCTCGTATCAAATAAATTTTATAGTGATGATGGCTCAGGAAGTGGTTGTCCAACCAAGTGACTTTAGCATTGGCCTCCAACAGTCGGCCCTTTGTCCGATATGCAATGTCGTGGCCTTTAGATTTGCCTAAACATGCGGGATTTGGCTTCAAGGTCAGTGCGCCGCTATTGCCCGAGGTCATCGATTGCGGCAGCCATGACCTTGACCTTCGCTATGGGAGCTTCCGCCTCGCCGCGCAACTTGTGTTTGAAAGCATCTCGTCAAGACGTACACAGTAAAATATAGTGTGGCTTGTTATATATATCTATAAAAGGGTGAACTGAGTTAATATGTAGTCATTCTCAACGTCAATTTCCATGAGTAAATTAGTAAATAAAACCGGCAAAAAACTTTAATAAAGGTCTAAAATGTTAAATTGAAGTATAAAGCAACAGGAGTTCTCTGTTAGTAGCGGAATAACGCCTTTGAGTATCGTTTAACTTACGCAAAATAAAGCCGAAGGGGTTGTTTGATTAGCAGATTTCCGTTCTAGGTATGTACCCATGGAGGCATTTGAGCACTCTGTAGATAAAGTAATTGTGACGTTATCATTGTAGTTTGTATCTGGATCGTGTATTTAGGAGTTGGAATATCTGAACTAGACTTCGGGATCGGAAGGTTAGAGCATCATCGTGTCATCTATTTACAGAGAAACGAATTCATAAAATCAACATTTGTTTATCCCTTTTGTTTTCTATCCAAACCAAGTCAAACGTTAGAAACACATCAATGCCTCGTATTAAGGAAATATTATAGTGATGACGGCGCAGGATGTGGTTGCTCCAGCAAGTGACTTTAGCCTTGGCCTCGAACAGTCGGCCATTTGTCCGATGTGCAATGTCGTGGCCTTTGGATTTGCCTAAACATGCGGGCTTTGGCTTCAAGGTCAGAGCGCCGCTATTGTCCGAGGCGATCGATTGCGACAGCCATGACCTTGACCTTCGCTATGGGAGTGCAATTTTCAAGTATGGAGTTTCCGCCTCGCCGCGTAACTTGAATTTGAAAGCATCCCGTCAATACGTACACAGTAAAATGTGGTGTGGCTTGTTATATATATCTATAAAAGGGCGAACTGAGTTAATATGTAGTCATTCATAACGTCAACTTCCATGAGTAAAGGAGTAAATAAAACCGGCAAAAACTTTAATAAGGGTCAAAAATGTTTAATTGAAGTATAAGGCAACAGGAGTTCTCTGTTAGTAGCGGGATAACGCCTTTGAGTATCCTTTAACTTGCTGCAATATAAAGCCGAAGGAATAGTTTGATTAGCAGATTTCCGTTCTAGGTATGCACCCATGGACGCATTTGAGCACTCTGTAGATAAACTAATTGTGACGTTACCATTATAGTTTGGATCCGGATCGTGAATTCGGGAGTAGAAATCTCTGAATTGGAAGTCGGGATCGGAGGGTAGTGCCGGCGTGTCATCAATATACGGAGAAACGAATTCATAAAATCAACATTTGTTTATCCCTTTTGTTTTCTATCCAATCCAAGTCAAACATTAGAACAACACCAATGCCTCGTATTAAATAAATTTTATAGTGATGATGGCGCAGGAAGTGGTTGTCCAACCAAGTGATTTTAGCATTGGCCTCGAACAGTCGGCCCTTTGTCCGATATGCAATGCAGTGGCCTTTAGATTTGCCTAAAGACGCGGGCTTTGGCTTCAAGGTCAGAGCGCCGCTATTGCCCGAGGCGTTCGATTGCGACAGCCATGACCTTGACCTTCGCTATATGAGTGCAATTTTCATGTATGGGGCTTCCGCCTCGCCGCGCAACTTGTGTTTGAAAGCAACTCGTCAAGACGTACACAGTAAAATGTGGTGTGGCTTGTTATATATATCTATAAAATGGTTAACTGAGTTAACATGTAGTCATTCTTAACGTCAATTTCCATGAGTAAAGGAGTAAATAAAACCGGCAAAAACTTTAATAAAGGTCTAAAATGTTAAATTGAAGTATAAAGCAACAGGAGTTCTCTGTTAGTAGCGGAATAACGCCTTTGAGTATCGTTTAATTTGCTGCAAAATAAAGCCGAAGGAGTTGTTTGATTAGCAGATTTCCGTTCTAGGTATGTACCCATGGAGGCATTTGAGCACTCTGTAGATAAATTAATTGTTACGTTATCATTGTAGTTTGTATCTGGATCGTGTATTTAGGAGTTGGAATATCTGAACTAGACTTCGGGATCGGAAGGTTAGAGCATCATCGTGTCATCAATTTACAGAGAAACGAATTCATAAAATCGACATTTGTTTATCCTTTTTGTTTTCTGTCCAAACTAAAATCAAGCGTTAGAACCTCATCAATGCCGCGTATTAAAGAAATATTATAGTGATGACGGCGCAGGATGTGGTTGCTCCAGCAAGTGACTTTAGCATTGGCCTCGAACAGTCGGCCCTTTATCCGATATGCAATGTCGTGGCCTTTAGATTTGCCTAAACATGCGGGCTTTGGCTTCAAGGTCAGTGCGCCGCTATTGCCCGAGGTCATCGATTGCGACAGCCATGACCTTGACCTTCGCTATGGGAGTGCAATTTTCAAGTATGGAGTTTCCGCCTCGCCGCGTAACTTGAATTTGAAAGCATCCCGTCAATACGTGCACAGTAAAATGTGGTTGGTGTGGCTTGTTATATATATCTATAAAAGGGTGAACTGAGTTAATATGTAGTCATTCATAACGTCAACTTCCATGAGTAAATTAGTAAATAAAACCGGCAGAAACTCTAATAAATGTCTAAAATGTTAAATTGAAGTATAAAGACGCAGCAGTTCACTGTTAATAGTGGAATAGCGCGTTTGAGTATCGTTTAATTTGCTGCAAAATAAAGCCGAAGGAGTAGATTGATTAGCAGATTCCCGATCTAGGTAAGCACCCATGGAAGCATTTGAGCACTCTGTAGATAAAGTAATTGTGACGTTATCATTATAGTTTGGATCCGGATCGTGGATTTGGGAGTTGAAATCTCTGAACTGGACGTCGGGAAGGGAAGGTAGAGCGGATGTGTCATCAATTTAGGGAGAGACGAATTAATAAAATCGACATTTGTTTATCCCTTTTGCTTTCTATCCAAACCAAGTCAAACGTTAGGACCACATCAATGCCTCGTATCAAATAAATTTTATAGTGATGATGGCTCAGGAAGTGGTTGTCCAACCAAGTGACTTTAGCATTGGCCTCCAACAGTCGGCCCTTTGTCCGATATGCAATGTCGTGGCCTTTAGATTTGCCTAAACATGCGGGATTTGGCTTCAAGGTCAGTGCGCCGCTATTGCCCGAGGTCATCGATTGCGGCAGCCATGACCTTGACCTTCGCTATGGGAGCTTCCGCCTCGCCGCGCAACTTGTGTTTGAAAGCATCTCGTCAAGACGTACACAGTAAAATATAGTGTGGCTTGTTATATATATCTATAAAAGGGTGAACTGAGTTAATATGTAGTCATTCTCAACGTCAATTTCCATGAGTAAATTAGTAAATAAAACCGGCAAAAAACTTTAATAAAGGTCTAAAATGTTAAATTGAAGTATAAAGCAACAGGAGTTCTCTGTTAGTAGCGGAATAACGCCTTTGAGTATCGTTTAACTTACGCAAAATAAAGCCGAAGGGGTTGTTTGATTAGCAGATTTCCGTTCTAGGTATGTACCCATGGAGGCATTTGAGCACTCTGTAGATAAAGTAATTGTGACGTTATCATTGTAGTTTGTATCTGGATCGTGTATTTAGGAGTTGGAATATCTGAACTAGACTTCGGGATCGGAAGGTTAGAGCATCATCGTGTCATCTATTTACAGAGAAACGAATTCATAAAATCAACATTTGTTTATCCCTTTTGTTTTCTATCCAAACCAAGTCAAACGTTAGAAACACATCAATGCCTCGTATTAAGGAAATATTATAGTGATGACGGCGCAGGATGTGGTTGCTCCAGCAAGTGACTTTAGCCTTGGCCTCGAACAGTCGGCCATTTGTCCGATGTGCAATGTCGTGGCCTTTGGATTTGCCTAAACATGCGGGCTTTGGCTTCAAGGTCAGAGCGCCGCTATTGTCCGAGGCGATCGATTGCGACAGCCATGACCTTGACCTTCGCTATGGGAGTGCAATTTTCAAGTATGGAGTTTCCGCCTCGCCGCGTAACTTGAATTTGAAAGCATCCCGTCAATACGTACACAGTAAAATGTGGTGTGGCTTGTTATATATATCTATAAAAGGGCGAACTGAGTTAATATGTAGTCATTCATAACGTCAACTTCCATGAGTAAAGGAGTAAATAAAACCGGCAAAAACTTTAATAAGGGTCAAAAATGTTTAATTGAAGTATAAGGCAACAGGAGTTCTCTGTTAGTAGCGGGATAACGCCTTTGAGTATCCTTTAACTTGCTGCAATATAAAGCCGAAGGAATAGTTTGATTAGCAGATTTCCGTTCTAGGTATGCACCCATGGACGCATTTGAGCACTCTGTAGATAAACTAATTGTGACGTTACCATTATAGTTTGGATCCGGATCGTGAATTCGGGAGTAGAAATCTCTGAATTGGAAGTCGGGATCGGAGGGTAGTGCCGGCGTGTCATCAATATACGGAGAAACGAATTCATAAAATCAACATTTGTTTATCCCTTTTGTTTTCTATCCAATCCAAGTCAAACATTAGAACAACACCAATGCCTCGTATTAAATAAATTTTATAGTGATGATGGCGCAGGAAGTGGTTGTCCAACCAAGTGATTTTAGCATTGGCCTCGAACAGTCGGCCCTTTGTCCGATATGCAATGCAGTGGCCTTTAGATTTGCCTAAAGACGCGGGCTTTGGCTTCAAGGTCAGAGCGCCGCTATTGCCCGAGGCGTTCGATTGCGACAGCCATGACCTTGACCTTCGCTATATGAGTGCAATTTTCATGTATGGGGCTTCCGCCTCGCCGCGCAACTTGTGTTTGAAAGCAACTCGTCAAGACGTACACAGTAAAATGTGGTGTGGCTTGTTATATATATCTATAAAATGGTTAACTGAGTTAACATGTAGTCATTCTTAACGTCAATTTCCATGAGTAAAGGAGTAAATAAAACCGGCAAAAACTTTAATAAAGGTCTAAAATGTTAAATTGAAGTATAAAGCAACAGGAGTTCTCTGTTAGTAGCGGAATAACGCCTTTGAGTATCGTTTAATTTGCTGCAAAATAAAGCCGAAGGAGTTGTTTGATTAGCAGATTTCCGTTCTAGGTATGTACCCATGGAGGCATTTGAGCACTCTGTAGATAAATTAATTGTTACGTTATCATTGTAGTTTGTATCTGGATCGTGTATTTAGGAGTTGGAATATCTGAACTAGACTTCGGGATCGGAAGGTTAGAGCATCATCGTGTCATCAATTTACAGAGAAACGAATTCATAAAATCAACATTTGTTTATCCCTTTTGTTTTCTATCCAAACCAAGTCAAACGTTAGAACTACATCAATGCCTCTTATTAAATAAATTTTATAGTGATGATGGCGCAGGAAGTGGTTGTCCAACCAAGTGACTTTAGCATTGGCCTCGAACAGTCGGCCCTTTGTCCGATATGCAATGCCGTGGCCATTAGATTTGCCTAAACATGGGGGCTTTGGCTTCAAGGTCAGAGAGAAGCTTTTGCCGGAGGCGATCGATTGCGGCAGCCATGACCTTGGCCTTCGCTACGGGAGTGCAATTTTCAAGTATGGGACTTCCGCCTCGCCGCGCAACTGTATTTGAAAGCATCTCGTCAAGACGTACACAGTAAAATGTGGTGTGGCTTGTTATATATATCTATAAAAGGTTGAACTGAGTTCATATGTAGTCATTCATAACGTCAATTTCAATGAGTAAAGGAGTAAATAAAACCGGCAAAAACTTTAATAAGGGTATAAAATATTTAATTGAAGTATAAAGCAACAGGAGTTCTCTGTTAGTAGCGGAATAACGCCTTTGAGTATCGTTTAATTTGCTGCAAAATAAAGCCGAAGGGGTTGTTTGATTAGCAGATTTCCGTTCTAGGTATGTACCCATGGAGGCATTTGAGCACTCTGTAGATAAAGTAATTGTGACGTTATCATTGTAGTTTGTATCTGGATCGTGTATTTAGGAGTTGGAATATCTGAACTAGACTTCGGGATCGGAAGGTTAGAGCATCATCGTGACATCAATTTACAGAGAAACGAATTCATAAAATTGACATTTGTTTATCTATTTTGTTTTCTGTCCAAACTAAATCAAACGTTAGAACCTCATCAATGCCTCGTATTAAAGAGATATTATAGTGATGACGGCGCAGGATGTGGTTGCTCCAGCAAATGATTTTAGCATTGGCCTCGAACCGTCGGCCCTTTGTCCGATATGTCCGATATGGCCTTTAGATTTGCCTAAACATGCGGGCTTTGGCTTCAAGGTCAGAGCGCCGCTATTGCCCGAGGCGATAGATTGCGGCAGCCATGACCTTGACCTTCGCTATGGGAGTGCAATTTTCAAGTATGGGGCTTCCGCCTCGACGCGTAACTTGTGTTTGAAAGCATATCGTCACGACGTACACAGTAAAATGTTTTGGGCTTGTTATATATATCTATAAAAGGGTGAACTGAGTTAACATGTAGTCATTCTTAACGTCAATTTCCATGAGTAAAGGAGTAAATAAAACCGTCAAAACTCTAATAAATGTCTAAAATGTTAAGTTGAAGTATAAAGCAACAGGAGTTCTCTGTTAGTAGTGGAATAACGCCTTTGAATACCGTTTAATTTGCTGCAAAATAAAGCCGAAGGAGTAGTTTGATTAGCAGATTTCCGTTCTAGGTATGCACCCATGGTCGCATTTGAGCACTCTGGAGATAAAGTAATTGTGACGTTCTTATTATAGCTTGGTTCCGGATCGTGGATTTGGGAGTAGAAATCTCTGAATTGAACGTCGGGATCGGAAGGTTAGAGCATCGGCGTGTCATCAATTTACGGAGAAACGAATTCATAAAATCAACATTTGCTTATCCCTTTTGCTTTCTATCCAAACCAAGTCAAACGTTAGAATCACATCAATGCCTCGTATTAAATAAATTTTATAGTGATGATGGCGCAGGAAGTGGTTGTCCAACCAAGTGACTTTAGCATTGGCCTCGAATAGTCGGCCCTTTGTCCGATATGCAATGCCGTGGCCTTTAGATTTGCCTAAACATGGGGACTTTGGCTTCAAGGTCAGAGAGCCGCTTTTGCCGGAGGCGATCGATTGCGGCAGCCATGACCTTGACCTTCGCTATGGGAGCTTCTGCCTCGCCGCGCAACTTGTGTTTGAAAGCATCTCGTCAAGACGTAAACAGTAAGATGTAGTGTGGCTTGTTCTATATATCTATAAATGGGTGAACTGAGTTAATATGTAGCCATTCTTAACGTCAATTTCCATGAGTACAGGAGTAAATAAAACGGCAAAAACTCTAATAAATGTCTAAAATGTTAAATTGAAGTATAAAGCAATAGGAGTTCTCTGTTAGTAGTGGAATAACGCCATTGAGTATCGTTTATTTTGCTGCAAAATAAAGCCGAAGGAGTTGTTTGATTAGCAGATTTCCGTTCTAGGTATGTACCCATGGAGGCATTTGAGCACTCTGTAGATAAATTAATTGTGACGTTATCATTGTAGTTTGTATCTGGATCGTGTATTTAGGAGTTGGAATATCTGAACTAGACTTCGGGATCGGAAGGTTAGAGCATCATCGTGTCATCAATTTACAGAGAAACGAATTCATAAAATCGACATTTGTTTATCCATTTTGTTTTCTGTCCAAACCAAGTCAAACATTAGAACAACACCAATGCCTCGTATTAAATAAATTTTATAGTGATGATGGCGCAGGAAGTGGTTGTCCAACCAAGTGACTTTAGCATTGGCCTCGAATAGTCGGCCCTTTGTCCGATATGCAATGCCGTGGCCTTTAGATTTGCCTAAACATGGGGACTTTGGCTTCAAGGTCAGAGCGCCGCTATTGCCCGAAGCGATCGATTGCGACAGCCATGGCCTTGACCTTCGCTATGGGAGTGCAATTTTCATGTATGGGGCTTCCGCCTCGCCGCGCAACTTGTCTTTGAAAGCAACTCGTCAAGACGTACACAATAAAATGTGGTGTGGCTTGTTATATATATCTATAAAATGGTTAACTGAGTTAACATGTAGTCATTCTTAACGTCAATTTCCATGAGTAAAGGAGGAAATAAAACCGGCAAAAACTTTAGTAAAGGTCTAAAATGTTAAATTGAAGTATAAAGCAACAGGAGTTCTCTGTTAGTAGCGGAATAACGCCTTTGAGTATCGTTTAACTTTCTGCAAAATAAAGCCGAAGGAGTAGTGTGATTAGCAGATTTCCGTTCTAGGTATGCACCCATGGACGCATTTGAGCACTCTGTAGATAAAGTAATTGTGACGTTATCATTATAGCTTGGATCCGGATCGTGGACTCGGGAGTAGAAATATCTGAACTGGACGTCGGGAAGGGAAGGTAGAGCGGGCGTGTCATCAATATACAGAGAAACGAATTCATAAAATCAACATTTGTTTATTCCTTTTGTTTTCTACCCATACCAAGTCAAACGTTAGAAACACATCAATGCCTCGTATTAAATAAATATTATAGTGATGACGGCGCAGGATGTGGTTGCTCCAGCAAGTGACTTTAGCCTTAGCCTCGAACAGTCGGCCATTTGTCCGATGTGCAATGCCGTGGCCTTTAAATTTGCCTAAACATGCGGGCTTTGGCTACAAGGTCAGAGCGCCGCTATTGCCCGAGGCGAACGATTGCGACAGCCATGACCTTGACCTTCGCTGTGGGAGTGTAATTTTCAAGTATGGAGCTTCCGCCTCGCCGCGCAACTTGTGTTTGAAAGCATCTCGTCAATACGTACACAGTAAAATGTGGTGTGGCTTGTTATACTGAATTAACATGTAGTCATTCTTAACGTCAATTTCCATGAGTAAAGGAGTATATAAAACTGGCAACATCTCTAATAAATATCTAAAATGTTAAATTGAAGATTAAGCAACAGGAGTTCTCTGTTAGAAGCGGAATAACGCCTTTGAGTATCGTTTAACTTGCTGGAAAATAAAGCCGAAGGAGTAGTTTGATTAGCAGATTTCTGTTCTAGATTTGCATCCATGACGCATTTGAGCACTCTACAGATAATGTAATTGTGACGTTATCATTGTAGTTTGTATCTGGATCGTGTATTTAGGAGTTGGAATATCTGAACTAGACTTCGGGATCGGAAGGTTAGAGCATCATCGTGTCATCAATTTACAGAGAAACGAATTCATAAAATCAACATTTGTTTATCCCTTTTGTTTTCTATCCAAACCAAGTCAAAGATTAGAACCTCATCAATGCCTCGTATTAAAGGAATATTATAGTGATGACGGTGCAGGAAGTGGTTGTCCAGCCAAGTGACTTTAGCCTTGGCCTCAAACAGTCGGCCAGTTGTTCGATGTGCAATGTCGTGGCCTTTAGATTTGCCTAAACATGCGGGATTTGGCTTCAATGTCAGAGCGCCGCTTTTGCCGGAGGCGATCGATTGCGGCAGCCATGACCTTGACCATCGCTATGGGAGCTTCCGCCTCGCCGCGCAACTTGTGTTTGAAAGCATCTCGTCAAGACGTAAACAGTAAAATGTAGTGTGGCTTGTTCTATATATCTATAAATGGGTGAACTGAGTTAATATATGTAGCCATTCTTAACGTCAATTTCCATGAGTACAGGAGTAAATAAAACGGCAAAAACTCTAATAAATGTCTAAAATGTTAAATTGAAGTATAAAGCAATAGGAGTTCTCTGTTAGTAGTGGAATAACGCAATTGAGTATCGTTTATTTTGCTGCAAAATAAAGCCGAAGGAGTTGTTTGATTAGCAGATTTCCGTTCTAGGTATGTACCCATGGAGGCATTTGAGCACTCTGTAGATAAATTAATTGTGACGTTATCATTGTAGTTTGTATCTGGATCGTGTATTTAGGAGTTGGAATATCTGAACTAGACTTCGGGATCGGAAGGTTAGAGCATCATCATGTCATCAATTTACAGAGAAACGAATTCATAAAATCAATATTTGTTTAACCCTTCTGTTTTCTATCCAAACCAAGTCAAACGTTAGAAACACATCAATGCCTCGTATTAAGGAAATATTATAGTGATGATGGCGCAAGATGTGGTTGCTCCAGCAAGTGACTTTAGCCTTGGCCTCGAACAGTCGGCCATTTGTCCGATGTGCAATGTCGTGGCCTTTAGATTTGCCTAAACATGCGGGCTTTGGCTTCAAGGTCAGAGCGTCGCTATTGCCCGAGGCGATCGATTGCGATAGCCATGACCTTGACCTTCACTATGGGAGTGCAACTTTCAAGTATGGAGCTTCCGCCTCGGCACGTAACTTGAATTTGAAAGCAACCCGTCAATACATACACAGTAAAATGTGGTGTGGCTTGTTATATATATTTATAAAAGGGTGAACTGAATTAACATGTAGTCATTCTCAACGTCAATTTCCATGTGTAAAGGAGTAAATAAAACCGGCAAAAACTTTAATAAGGGTCTAAAATGTTTAAATCAAGTATAAAGCAACAGGAGTTCTCCGTTAGTAGCGGAATAACGCCTTTGAGTATCGTTTAACTTGCTGCAAAATAAAGCCGAAGGAGTAGTTTGATTAGCAAATTTCCGTTCGAGGCATGCACCCATGAACGCATTTGAGCACTCTGTAGATAAGTAATTGTGACGTTATTATTATAGTTTGGATCCGGATCGTGGATTCGGGAGTAGAAATCTCTGAACTAGACGTCGGGAAGGGAAGGTAGAGCGGGCGTGTCATCAATATACGGAGAAACGAATTCATAAAATCGACATTTGTTTATCCTTTTTGTTTTCTATCCAAACTAAGTCAAACGTTAGAACCTCATCAATGCCTCGTATTAAAGAAATATTATAGTGATGACGGCGCAGGAAGTGGTTGTCCAACCAAGAGACTTTAGCATTGGCCTAGTCGGCCCTTTGTCCGATATGCAATGCCGTGGCCTTTAGGTTTGCCTAAACATGCGGGCTTTGGTTTCAAGGTCAGAGCGCCGCTATTGCCCGAGGCGATCGATTGCGGCAGCCATGGCCTTGACCTTCGCTATGGGAGTGCAATTTTCATGTATGGGGCTTCCGCCTCGCCGCGCAACTTGTGTTTGAAAGCAACTCGTCAAGACGTACACAATAAAATGTGGTGGGCCTGTTATATATATCTATAAAAGGGTGAACTGAGTTAACATGTAGTCATTCTTAACGTCAATTTCCATGAGTAAAGGAGTAAATAAAACCGGCAAAAACTTTAATAAAGGTCTAAAATGTTAAATTGAAGTATAAAGCAACAGGAGTTCTCTGTTAGTAGCGGAATAACGCCTTTGAGTATCGTTTAACTTGCTGCAAAATAAAGCCGTAGGAGTAGTGTGATTAGCAGATTTCCGTTCTAGGTATGCACCCATGACGCATTTAAGCACTCTACAGATAATGTAATTGTGACGTTATCATTGTAGTTTGTATCTGGATCGTGTATTTAGGAGTTGGAATATCTGAACTAGACTTCGGGATCGGAAGGTTAGAGCATCATCGTGTCATCAATTTACAGAGAGCCGAATTCATAAAATCAACATTTGTTTATCCCTTTTGTTTTCTATCCAAACCAAGTCAAACGTTAGGAACACATCAATGCCTCGTAATAAATTAATTTTATAGTGATGATGGCGCAGGAAGTGGTTGTCCAACCAAGTGACTTTAGCATTGGCCTCGAACAGTCGGCCCTTTGTCCGATATGCAATGTCGTGACCTTTAGACTTGCCTAAACATGCGGGCTTTGGCTTCAAGGTCAGCGCGCCGCTATTGAACGAGGTCATCGATTGCGGCAGCCATGACCTTGACCTTCGCTATGGGAGCTTCCGCCTAGCCGCGCAACTTGTGTTTGAAAGCATCTCGTCAAGACGTACAGAGTAAAATGTAGTGTGGCTTGTTATATATATATCTATAAAAGGGTGAACTAGTTTGTATTTGGGAGTTGTAATCTCTGAACTAGACTTCGGGATCGGAAGGTTAGAGCATCGGCGTGTCATCAATTTAGAGAGAAACGAATTCATAAAATCGACATTTGTTTATCCTTTTTGTTTTCTATCCAAACTAAGTCAAACGTTAGAACCTCATCAATGCCTCGTATTAAAGAAATATTATAGTGATGACGGCGCAGGATGTGGTTGCTCCAGCAAGTGACTTTAGCCTTGGCCTCGAACAGTCGGCCCTTTGTCCGATATGCAATGTCGTGACCTTTAGATTTGCCTAAACATGCGGGCTTTGGCTTCAAGGTCAGAGCGCCGATATTGCACGAGGCCATCGATTGCGGCAGCCATGACCTTGACCTTCGCTATGGGAGTGCAATTTTCAAGTATGGAGCTTCCGCCTCGCCGCGCAACTTGTGTTTGAAAGCATCTCGTCAAGACGTACACAGTAAAATGTGGTCTAGCTATTATATATATTTATAAAAGGGTGAACTGAATTAACATGTAGTCATTATCAACGTCAATTTCCATGAGTAAAGGAGTAAATAAAACCGGCAAAAACTTTAATAAAGGTCTAAAATGTTAAATTGAAGTATAAAGCAACAGGAGTTCTCTGTTAGTAGCGGAATAACGCCTTTGAGTATCGTTTAACTTTCTGCAAAATAAAGCCGAAGGAGTAGTGTGATTAGCAGATTTCCGTTCTAGGTATGCACCCATGGACGCATTTGAGCACTCTGTAGATAAAGTAATTGTGACGTTATCATTATAGCTTGGATCCGGATCGTGGACTCGGGAGTAGAAATATCTGAACTGGACGTCGGGAAGGGAAGGTAGAGCGGGCGTGTCATCAATATACAGAGAAACGAATTCATAAAATCAACATTTGTTTATTCCTTTTGTTTTCTACCCATACCAAGTCAAACGTTAGAAACACATCAATGCCTCGTATTAAATAAATATTATAGTGATGACGGCGCAGGATGTGGTTGCTCCAGCAAGTGACTTTAGCCTTAGCCTCGAACAGTCGGCCATTTGTCCGATGTGCAATGCCGTGGCCTTTAAATTTGCCTAAACATGCGGGCTTTGGCTACAAGGTCAGAGCGCCGCTATTGCCCGAGGCGAACGATTGCGACAGCCATGACCTTGACCTTCGCTGTGGGAGTGTAATTTTCAAGTATGGAGCTTCCGCCTCGCCGCGCAACTTGTGTTTGAAAGCATCTCGTCAATACGTACACAGTAAAATGTGGTGTGGCTTGTTATACTGAATTAACATGTAGTCATTCTTAACGTCAATTTCCATGAGTAAAGGAGTATATAAAACTGGCAACATCTCTAATAAATATCTAAAATGTTAAATTGAAGATTAAGCAACAGGAGTTCTCTGTTAGAAGCGGAATAACGCCTTTGAGTATCGTTTAACTTGCTGGAAAATAAAGCCGAAGGAGTAGTTTGATTAGCAGATTTCTGTTCTAGATTTGCATCCATGACGCATTTGAGCACTCTACAGATAATGTAATTGTGACGTTATCATTGTAGTTTGTATCTGGATCGTGTATTTAGGAGTTGGAATATCTGAACTAGACTTCGGGATCGGAAGGTTAGAGCATCATCGTGTCATCAATTTACAGAGAAACGAATTCATAAAATCAACATTTGTTTATCCCTTTTGTTTTCTATCCAAACCAAGTCAAAGATTAGAACCTCATCAATGCCTCGTATTAAAGGAATATTATAGTGATGATGGTGCAGGAAGTGGTTGTCCAGCCAAGTGACTTTAGCCTTGGCCTCAAACAGTCGGCCAGTTGTTCGATGTGCAATGTCGTGGCCTTTAGATTTGCCTAAACATGCGGGATTTGGCTTCAATATCAGAGCGCCGCTTTTGCCGGAGGCGATCGATTGCGGCAGCCATGACCTTGACCATCGCTATGGGAGCTTCCGCCTCGCCGCGCGACTTGTGTTTGAAAGCATCTCGTCAAGACGTAAACAGTAAAATGTAGTGTGGCTTGTTCTATATATCTATAAATGGGTGAACTGAGTTAATATATGTAGCCATTCTTAACGTCAATTTCCATGAGTACAGGAGTAAATAAAACGGCAAAAACTCTAATAAATGTCTAAAATGTTAAATTGAAGTATAAAGCAATAGGAGTTCTCTGTTAGTAGTGGAATAACGCAATTGAGTATCGTTTATTTTGCTGCAAAATAAAGCCGAAGGAGTTGTTTGATTAGCAGATTTCCGTTCTAGGTATGTACCCATGGAGGCATTTGAGCACTCTGTAGATAAATTAATTGTGACGTTATCATTGTAGTTTGTATCTGGATCGTGTATTTAGGAGTTGGAATATCTGAACTAGACTTCGGGATCGGAAGGTTAGAGCATCATCATGTCATCAATTTACAGAGAAACGAATTCATAAAATCAATATTTGTTTAACCCTTCTGTTTTCTATCCAAACCAAGTCAAACGTTAGAAACACATCAATGCCTCGTATTAAGGAAATATTATAGTGATGATGGCGCAAGATGTGGTTGCTCCAGCAAGTGACTTTAGCCTTGGCCTCGAACAGTCGGCCATTTGTCCGATGTGCAATGTCGTGGCCTTTAGATTTGCCTAAACATGCGGGCTTTGGCTTCAAGGTCAGAGCGTCGCTATTGCCCGAGGCGATCGATTGCGATAGCCATGACCTTGACCTTCACTATGGGAGTGCAACTTTCAAGTATGGAGCTTCCGCCTCGCCACGTAACTTGAATTTGAAAGCAACCCGTCAATACATACACAGTAAAATGTGGTGTGGCTTGTTATATATATTTATAAAAGGGTGAACTGAATTAACATGTAGTCATTCTCAACGTCAATTTCCATGTGTAAAGGAGTAAATAAAACCGGCAAAAACTTTAATAAGGGTCTAAAATGTTTAAATCAAGTATAAAGCAACAGGAGTTCTCCGTTAGTAGCGGAATAACGCCTTTGAGTATCGTTTAACTTGCTGCAAAATAAAGCCGAAGGAGTAGTTTGATTAGCAAATTTCCGTTCGAGGCATGCACCCATGAACGCATTTGAGCACTCTGTAGATAAGTAATTGTGACGTTATTATTATAGTTTGGATCCGGATCGTGGATTCGGGAGTAGAAATCTCTGAACTAGACGTCGGGAAGGGAAGGTAGAGCGGGCGTGTCATCAATATACGGAGAAACGAATTCATAAAATCGACATTTGTTTATCCTTTTTGTTTTCTATCCAAACTAAGTCAAACGTTAGAACCTCATCAATGCCTCGTATTAAAGAAATATTATAGTGATGACGGCGCAGGAAGTGGTTGTCCAACCAAGAGACTTTAGCATTGGCCTAGTCGGCCCTTTGTCCGATATGCAATGCCGTGGCCTTTAGGTTTGCCTAAACATGCGGGCTTTGGTTTCAAGGTCAGAGCGCCGCTATTGCCCGAGGCGATCGATTGCGGCAGCCATGGCCTTGACCTTCGCTATGGGAGTGCAATTTTCATGTATGGGGCTTCCGCCTCGCCGCGCAACTTGTGTTTGAAAGCAACTCGTCAAGACGTACACAATAAAATGTGGTGTGGCTTGTTATATATATCTATAAAATGGTTAACTGAGTTAACATGTAGTCATTCTTAACGTCAATTTCCATGAGTAAAGGAGTAAATAAAACCGGCAAAAACTTTAATAAGTGTCTAAAATGTTCAATTGAAGTATAATGCAACAGGAGTTCTCTGTTAGTAGCGGAATAACGCCTTTGAGTATCGTTTAACTAGCTGCAATATAAAGCCGAAGGAGTAGTTTGATTAGCAGATTTCCGTTCTAGGTATGCACCCATGGACGCATTTGAGCACTCTCTAGATAAGTAATTGTGACGTTATTATTATAGTTTGGATCCGGATCGTGGATTCGGGAGTAGAAATCTCTGAACTAGACGTCGGGAAGGGAAGGTAGAGCGGGCGTGTCATCAATATACGGAGAAACGAATTCATAAAATCGACATTTGTTTATCCTTTTTGTTTTCTTTCCAAACTAAGTCAAACGTTAGAACCTCATCAATGCCTCGTATTAAAGAAATATTATAGTGATGACGGCGCAGGATGTGGTTGATCCAGCAACTGACTTTAGCCTTGGCATCGAATAGTCGGCCATTTGTCCGATGTGCAATGTCGTGGCCTTTAGATTTGCCTAAACATGCGGGCTTTGGCTTCAAGGTCAGAGCGCCGCTATTGCCCGAGGCGATCGATTGCGGCAGCCATGACCTTGACCTTCGCTATGGGAGTGCAATTTTCAAGTATGGGGCTTCCTCCTCGCCGCGTAACTTGTGTTTGAAAGCATCTCGTCACGACGTACGCTGTAAAATGTGGTGCGGCTTGTTATATATATTTATAAAAGGGTGAACTGAATTAATATGTAGTCATTCTCAACGTCAATTTCCATGAGTAAAGGAGTAAATAAAACCGGCAAAAACTTTAATAAGTGTCTAAAATGTTCAATTGAAGTATAATGCAACAGGAGTTCTCTGTTAGTAGCGGAATAACGCCTTTGAGTATCGTTTAACTAGCTGCAATATAAAGCCAAAGGAGTAGTGTGATTAGCAAATTTCCGTTCTAGGCATGCACCCATGGACGCATTTGAGCACTCTGTAGATAAGTAATTGTGACGTTATTATTATAGTTTGGATCCGGATCGTGGATTCGGGAGTAGAAATCTCTGAACTAGACGTCGGGAAGGGAAGGTAGAGCGGGCATGTCATCAATTTACGGAGAAACGAATTCATAAAATCGACATTTGTTTATCCCTTTTGTTTTCTATCCAAACTAAGTCAAACGTTAGAACCTCATCAATGCCTCGTATTAAAGAAATATTACAGTGATGACGGCGCAGGAAGTGGTTGTCCAACCAAGTGACTTTAGCATTGGCCTAGTCGGCCCTTTGTCCGATATGCAATGCCGTGGCCTTTAGGTTTGCCTAAACATGCGGGCTTTGGTTTCAAGGTCAGAGCGCCGCTATTGCCCGAGGCGATAGATTACGACAGTCATGACCTTGACCTTCGCTATGGGAGTGTAATTTTCAAGTATGGGGCTTCCGCCTCGACGCGTAACTTGTGTTTGAAAGCATATCGTCACGACGTACACAGTAAAATGTGGTGGGCCTGTTATATATATATCTATAAAAGGGTGAACTGAGTTAACATGTAGTCATTCTTAACGTCAATTTCCATGAGTAAAGGAGTAAATAAAACCGGCAAAAACTTTAATAAAGGTCTAAAATGTTAAATTGAAGTATAAAGCAACAGGAGTTCTCTGTTAGTAGCGGAATAACGCCTTTGAGTATCGTTTAACTTGCTGCAAAATAAAGCCGTAGGAGTAGTGTGATTAGCAGATTTCCGTTCTAGGTATGCACCCATGACGCATTTAAGCACTCTACAGATAATGTAATTGTGACGTTATCATTGTAGTTTGTATCTGGATCGTGTATTTAGGAGTTGGAATATCTGAACTAGACTTCGGGATCGGAAGGTTAGAGCATCATCGTGTCATCAATTTACAGAGAGCCGAATTCATAAAATCAACATTTGTTTATCCCTTTTGTTTTCTATCCAAACCAAGTGAAACGTTAGGAACACATCAATGCCTCGTAATAAATTAATTTTATAGTGATGATGGCGCAGGAAGTGGTTGTCCAACCAAGTGACTTTAGCATTGGCCTCGAACAGTCGGCCCTTTGTCCGATATGCAATGTCGTGACCTTTAGACTTGCCTAAACATGCGGGCTTTGGCTTCAAGGTCAGCGCGCCGCTATTGAACGAGGTCATCGATTGCGGCAGCCATGACCTTGACCTTCGCTATGGGAGCTTCCGCCTCGCCGCGCAACTTGTGTTTGAAAGCATCTCGTCAAGACGTACAGAGTAAAATGTAGTGTGGCTTGTTATATATATATCTATAAAAGGGTGAACTAGTTTGTATTTGGGAGTTGTAATCTCTGAACTAGACTTCGGGATCGGAAGGTTAGAGCATCGGCGTGTCATCAATTTAGAGAGAAACGAATTCATAAAATCGACATTTGTTTATCCTTTTTGTTTTCTATCCAAACTAAGTCAAACGTTAGAACCTCATCAATGCCTCGTATTAAAGAAATATTATAGTGATGACGGCGCAGGATGTGGTTGCTCCAGCAAGTGACTTTAGCCTTGGCCTCGAACAGTCGGCCCTTTGTCCGATATGCAATGTCGTGACCTTTAGATTTGCCTAAACATGCGGGCTTTGGCTTCAAGGTCAGAGCGCCGATATTGCACGAGGCCATCGATTGCGGCAGCCATGACCTTGACCTTCGCTATGGGAGTGCAATTTTCAAGTATGGAGCTTCCGCCTCGCCGCGCAACTTGTGTTTGAAAGCATCTCGTCAAGACGTACACAGTAAAATGTGGTCTAGCTATTATATATATTTATAAAAGGGTGAACTGAATTAACATGTAGTCATTATCAACGTCAATTTCCATGAGTAAAGGAATAAATAAAACCGGCAAAAACTTTAATAAAGGTCTAAAATGTTAAATTGAAGTATAAAGCAACAGGAGTTCTCTGTTAGTAGGGGAATAACGCCTTTCAGTATTGTTTAACTTGCAGCAAAATAAAGCCGTAGGAGTAGTGTGATTAGCAGATTTCCGTTCTAGGTATGCACCCATGGACGCATTTGAGCACTCTGTAGATAAAGTAATTGTGACGTTATCATTATAGCTTGGATCCGGATCGTGGATTCGGGAGTAGAAATTTCTGAACTGGATGTCGGGAAGGGAAGGTAGAGCGGGCGTGTCATCAATATACAGAGAAACGAATTCATAAAATCAACAATTGTTTATCCCTTTTGTTTTCTATCCAAACCAAGTCAAACAACCAAGTATTAAATAAACTTTATAGTGATGATGGCGCAGGAAGTGGTTGTCCAACCAAGTGACTTTAGCATTGGCCTCGAACAGTCGGCCCTTTGTCCGATGTGCAATGTCGTGACCTTTAGATTTGCCTAAACATGCGGGCTTTGGCTTCAAGGACAGTGCACCGCTATTGCCCCAGGTTATCGATTGCGGCAGCAATGACCTTGACCCTCGCTATGGGAACTTCCGCCTCGCCGCGCAACTTGTGTTTGAAAGCATTTCGTCAAGACGTACACAGTAAAATGTAGTGTGGCTTGTTATATATATCTATAAAAGGGTGAACAGAGTTAATATGTAGCCATTCTTAACGTCAATTACCATGAGTACAGGAGTAAATAAAACGGCAAAAACTCTAATAAATGTCTAAAATGTTAAATTGAAGTATAAAGCAACAGGAGTTCTCTGTCAGTAGCGGAATAACGCCTTTGAGTATCGTTTAACTTACGCAAAATAAAGCCGAAGGAGTAGTTTGATTAGCAGATTTCCGTTCTAGGTATTTACCCATGGACGCATTTGAGCACTCTACAGATAAAGTAATTGTGACATTATCATTGCAGTTTGTATCTGGATCGTGTATTTGGGAGTTGTAAATCTTTGAACTAGACTTCGGGACCGGAAGGTTAGAGCATCGGCGTGTCATCAATTTAGAGAAAAAGGAATTCATAAAATCGACATTTGTTTATCCTTTTTGTTTTCTATCCTAATTAAGTCAAACGTTGGAACCTCATCAATGCCTCGTGTTAAATAAATTTTATAGTGATGATGGCACAGGAAGTGAAGTGACTTTAGCATTGGCCTCGAAAAGTAGTGCCTTTGTCCGATATGCAATGTCGTGGCCTTTAGATTTGCCTAAACATGCGGGTTTTGGCTTCAAGGTCAGAGTACCGCTATTGTCCAAGGCGATCGATTGCGGCAACCATGACCTTGACCTTCGCTATGGGAGTGCAATTTTCAAGTATGGAGCTTCCGCCTCGCCGCGCAACTTGAGTTTGAAAGCATCTCATCACGACGTACGCTGTAAAATGTGGTGCGGCTTGTTATATATATATTTATAAAAGGGTGAACTGAATTAACATGTAGTCATTCTCAACGTCAATTTCCATGAGTAAAGGAGTAAATAAAACCGGCAAAAACTTTAATAAGGGTCTAAAATGTTTAATTCAAGTATAAGGCAATAGGAGTTCTCTGTTAGTAGGTGAATAACGCCTTTGAGTATCGTTTAATTTGCTGCAAAATAAAGCCGAAGGAGTAGTTTGATTAGCAGATTTCCGTTCTAGGTTTGCACCCATGACGCATTTGAGCACTCTACAGATAAAGTAATTGTGACGTTATCATTGTAGTTTGTATCTGGATCGTGTATTGGGGAGTTGGAATCTCTGTAGTAGACTTCGGGATCGGAAGGTTAGAGCATCGGCGTGTCATCAATTTACAGCGAAACGAATTCATAAAATCAACATTTGTTTAGCCCTTTTGTTTACTATCCAAACCAAGTCAAACGTTAGAAACACGTCAATGCCTCGTATTTAGGAAATATTATAGTGATGACGGCGCAGGATGTGGTTGCTCCAGCAAGTGACTTTAGCCTTGGCCTCGACAGTCGGCCATTTGTCCGATGTGCAATGTCGTGGCCTTTAGATATGCCTAAACATGCGGGCTTTGGCTTCAAGTTCAGAGCGCCGCTTTTGCCGGAAGCGATCGATTGCGGCAGCCATGACCTTGACCTTCGCTATGGGAGTGCAATTTTCAAGTATGGGGCTTCCTCCTCGCCGCGCAACTTGAGTTTGAAAACATCTCGTCAATACGTACACAGTAAAATGTTATATATCTATAAGAGTGTAAACTGAGTTAACATATAGCCATACTTAACGTCAATTTCCATGAGTAAAGGAGAAAATAAAACCGGCAAAAACTTTAATAAAGGTCTAAAATGTTAAACTGAAGTATAAAGCAACAGGAGTTCTCCGTTAGTAGCGGAATAACGCCTTTGAGTATCGTTTAACTTGCTGCAAAATAAAGCCGAAGGAGTAGTTTTATTAGCAGATTTATGTTCAAGGTATGTACCCATAGACGCATTTGAGCACTCTGTGGATAAAGTAATTGTGACGTTATCATTATAGTTTGGATCCAGATCATGGATTCGGGAGTAGAAATCTCTGAATTGGACGTCGGGATCGAAAGGTAGAGCCGGCGTGTCATCAATATACAGAGAAACGAATTCATAAAATCAACATTTGTTTATCCCTTTTGTTTTCTATCCAAACCAAGTCAAACGTTAGAACTACATCAATGCCTCTTATTAAATAAATTTTATAGTGATGATGGCGCAGGAAGTGGTTGTCCAACCAAGTGACTTTAGCATTGGCCTCGAACAGTCGGCCCTTTGTCCGATATGCAATGCCGTGGCCATTAGATTTGCCTAAACATGGGGGCTTTGGCTTCAAGGTCAGAGAGAAGCTTTTGCCGGAGGCGATCGATTGCGGCAGCCATGACCTTGGCCTTCGCTACGGGAGTGCAATTTTCAAGTATGGGACTTCCGCCTCGCCGCGCAACTGTATTTGAAAGCATCTCGTCAAGACGTACACAGTAAAATGTGGTGTGGCTTGTTATATATATCTATAAAAGGTTGAACTGAGTTCATATGTAGTCATTCATAACGTCAATTTCAATGAGTAAAGGAGTAAATAAAACCGGCAAAAACTTTAATAAGGGTCTAAAATATTTAATTGAAGTATAAAGCAACAGGAGTTCTCTGTTAGTAGCGGAATAACGCCTTTGAGTATCGTTTAATTTGCTGCAAAATAAAGCCGAAGGGGTTGTTTGATTAGCAGATTTCCGTTCTAGGTATGTACCCATGGAGGCATTTGAGCACTCTGTAGATAAAGTAATTGTGACGTTATCATTGTAGTTTGTATCTGGATCGTGTATTTAGGAGTTGGAATATCTGAACTAGACTTCGGGATCGGAAGGTTAGAGCATCATCGTGACATCAATTTACAGAGAAACGAATTCATAAAATTGACATTTGTTTATCCTTTTTGTTTTCTGTCCAAACTAAATCAAACGTTAGAACCTCATCAATGCCTCGTATTAAAGAGATATTATAGTGATGACGGCGCAGGATGTGGTTGCTCCAGCAAATGATTTTAGCATTGGCCTCGAACCGTCGGCCCTTTGTCCGATATGTCCGATATGGCCTTTAGATTTGCCTAAACATGCGGGCTTTGGCTTCAAGGTCAGAGCGCCGCTATTGCCCGAGGCGATAGATTGCGGCAGCCATGACCTTGACCTTCGCTATGGGAGTGCAATTTTCAAGTATGGGGCTTCCGTCTCGACGCGTAACTTGTGTTTGAAAGCATATCGTCACGACGTACACAGTAAAATGTTTTGGGCTTGTTATATATATCTATAAAAGGGTGAACTGAGTTAACATGTAGTCATTCTTAACGTCAATTTCCATGAGTAAAGGAGTAAATAAAACCGTCAAAACTCTAATAAATGTCTAAAATGTTAAGTTGAAGTATAAAGCAACAGGAGTTCTCTGTTAGTAGTGGAATAACGCCTTTGAATACCGTTTAATTTGCTGCAAAATAAAGCCGAAGGAGTAGTTTGATTAGCAGATTTCCGTTCTAGGTATGCACCCATGGTCGCATTTGAGCACTCTGGAGATAAAGTAATTGTGACGTTCTTATTATAGCTTGGTTCCGGATCGTGGATTTGGGAGTAGAAATCTCTGAATTGAACGTCGGGATCGGAAGGTTAGAGCATCGGCGTGTCATCAATTTACGGAGAAACGAATTCATAAAATCAACATTTGCTTATCCCTTTTGCTTTCTATCCAAACCAAGTCAAACTTTAGAATCACATCAATGCCTCGTATTAAATAAATTTTATAGTGATGATGGCTCAGGAAGTGGTTGTCCAACCAAGTGACTTTAGCATTAGCCTCGAACAGTCGGCCCTTTGTCCCATATGCAATGTCGTGGCCTTTAGATTTGCCTAAACATGCGGGCTTTGGCTTCAATGTCAGAGCGCCGCTATTGCCCGTGGCGATCGATTGCGGCAGCCATGACCTTGACCTTCGCTATGGGAGTGCAATGTTCAAGTATGGAGCTTCCGCCTCGCCGCGCAACTTGTGTTCGAAAGCATCTCATCAAGACGTACACAGAAAAATGTGGTGTGGCTTGTTATATATATCTATAAAATGGTTAACTGAGTTAACATGTAGTCATTCTTAACGTCAATTTCCATGAGTAAAGGAGTAAATAAAACCGGTAGAAACTTTAATAAACGTCTAAAATGTTGAATTGAATTATAAAGCAACAGGAGTTCTCTGTTAGTAGCGGAATAACGCCTTTGAGTATCGTTTAACTTGCTACAAAATAAAGCCGAAGGAGTAGCTTGATTAGCAGATTTCCGTTCTAGGTATGCACCCATGGGCGCATTTGAGCACTCTGTAGATAAAGTAATTGTGACGTTAACCATTATAGCTTGGATCCGGATCGTGGATTCTGGAGTAGAAATCTCTGAACTAGACGTCGGGAAGGGAAGGTAGAGCGGGCGTGTCATCAATTTACCGAGAAACGAATTCATAAAATCGACATTTGTTTATCCTTTTTGTTTTCTATCCAAACGAAGTTAAGCGTTAGAACCTCATCAATGCCTCGTATTAAAGAAATATTATAGTGATGACGGCGCAGGATGTGGTTGATCCAGCAAGTGACTTTAGCCTTGGCATCGAATAGTCGGCCATTTGTCCGATGTGCAATGTCGTGGCCTTTAGATTTGCCTAAACATGCGGGCTTTGGCTTCAAGGTCAGAGCGCCGCTATTGTCCGAGGCGTTCGATTGCGACAGCCATGACCTTGACCTTCGCTATGGGAGTGCAATTTTCAAGTATGGGGCTTCCGCCTCGCCGCGTAACTTGTGTTTGAAAGCATCTCGTCACGACGTACGCTGTAAAATGTGGTGCGGCTTGTTATATATATTTATAAAAGGGTGAACTGAATTAACATGTAGTCATTCTCAACGTCAATTTCCATGAGTAAAGGAGTAAATAAAACCGGCAAAAACTTTAATAAGGGTCTAAAATATTTAATTCAAGTATAAAACAACAGGAGTTCTCCGTTAGTAGCGGAATAACGCCTTTGAGTATCGTTTAACTTGCTGCAAAATAAAGCCGAAGGAGTAGTTTGATTATCAGATTTCCGTTCTAGGTATGCACCCATGGACGCATTTGAGCACTCTGTAGATAAAGTAATTGTGACGTTATCCATTATAGCTTGGATCCGGATCGTGGACTCGGGAGTAGAAATATCTGAACTGGACGTCGGGAAGGAAAGGTAGAGCGGGCGTGTCGTCAATATACAGAGAAACGAATTCATAAAATCAACATTTGTTTATCCCTTTTGTTTTCTATCCAAACCAAGTCAAACGTTAGAAACACATCAATGCCTCGTATTATATAAATTTTATAGTGATGATGGCGCAGGAAGTGGTTGTCCAACCAAGTGACTTTAGCATTGGCCTCGAACAGTCGGCCCCTTGTCCGATATGCAACGTCGTGACCTTCACAAGACGTACACAGTAAAATGTGGTGTGGCTTGTTATATATATCTATAAAAGGGTGAACTGAGTTAATATGTAGTCATTCATAACGTCAACTTCCATGAGTAAAGGAGTAAATAAAACCGGCAAAAACTTTAATAAGGGTCAAAAATGTTTAATTGAAGTATAAGGCAACAGGAGTTTTCTGTTAGAAGCAGAATAACGCCTTTGAGTATCGTTTAACTTGCTGGAAAATAAAGCCGAAGGAGTAGTTTAATTAGCAGATTTCCATTGCATTTCGGCCCTTTGTCCGATATGCAATGACGTGGCCTTTAGATTTGCCTAAAGATGCGGGCTTTGGCTTCAAGGTCAGAGCGCCGCTATTGCCCGAGTCGTTCGATTGCGACAGCCATGACCTTGACCTTCGCTACGGGAGTGCAATTTTCAAGTATGGGGCTTCCGCCTCGCCGCGTAACTTGTGTTTGAAAGCATCTCGTCACGACGTACACAGTAAAATGTGGTGTGGCTTGTTATATATATCTATAAATGGGTGAACTGAGTTAACATGTAGTCATTCCTAACGTCAATTTCCATGAGTAAAGGAGTAAATAAAACCGGCAGGAACTCTAATAAATGTCTAAAATGTTAAATTGAAGTATAAAGAAACAGCAGTTCACTGTTAAGAGTGGAATAGCGCATTTGAATATCGGTTAATTTGCTGCAAAATAAAGCCGAAGGAGTAGATTAATTAGCAGATTTCCGTTCTAGGTATGCACCCATGGACGCATTTGAGCACTCTGTAGATAAAGTAATTGTGACGTTATCATTATAGTTTGGATCCGGATCGTGGATTCGGGAGTAGAAATCTCTGAATTGGACGTCGGGTTCGGAATGTAGAGCCGGCGTGTCATCAATATACAGAGAAACGAATTCATAAAATCAACATTTGTTTGTCCCTTTTGTTTACTATTCAAACTAAGTCAAACGTTAGAAACACATCAATGCCTCGTATTAAGGAAATATTATAGTGATGACGGCGCAGGATGTGGTTGCTCCAGCAAGTGACTTTAGCCTTGGCCTCGAACAGTCGGCCATTTATCCAATGTGCAATATCATGGCCTTTAGATTTGCGGGCTTTGGCTTCAAGGTCAGAGCGCCGCTATTGCCCTAGGCCATCGGTTGCGGCAGCCATGACCTTGACCTTCGCTACGGGAGTGCAATTTTCAAGTATGGGGCTTCCGCCTCGCCGCGCAACTTGTGTTTGAAAGCATCTCGTCGAGACGTACACAGTAAGATGTGGGTGGTGTGGCTTGTTATATATATCTATAAAAGGGTGAACTGAGTTAACATGTAGTCATTCTTAACGTCAATTTCCATGAGTAAAAGAGTAAATAAAACCGGCAAAAACTTTAATAAAGGTCTAAAATGATAAATTGAAGTATAAAGCAACAGGAGTTCTCTGTTAGTAGCGGAATAACGCCTTTGAGTATCGTTTAACTTGCTGCAATATAAAGCCGAAGGAGTAGTTTGATTAGCAGATTTCCATTCTAGGTATGCACCCATGGACGCATTTGAGCACTCTGTAGATAAAGTAATTGTGACGTTATCATTATAGTTTGAATCCGGATCGTGGATTCGGGAGTAGAAATCACTGAATTGGACGTCGGGATCGGAATGTTGAGCCGGCGTGTCATCAATATACAGAGAAACGAATTCATAAAATCAACATTTGTTTATCCCTTTTGCTTTCTATCCAAACCAAGTCAAACGTTAGAACCACATCAATGCCTCATATTAAATAAATTTTATAGTGATGATGGCGCAGGAAGTGGTTGTCCAACCAAGTGACTTTAGCATTGGCCTAGTCGGCCCTTTGTCCGATATGCAATGCCGTGGTCTTTAGATTTGCCTAAACATGCGGGCTTTTGTTTCAAGGTCAGAGCGCCGCTATTGCCCGAGGCGATCGATTGCGGCAGCCATGACCTTGAACTTCGCTATGGGAGTGCAATTTTCAAGTATGGAACTTCCGCCTCGCCGCGTAACTTAAATTTGAAAGCATCTCGTCAATACGTACACAGTAAAATGTGGTAAGGCTTGTTATATATATTTATAAAAGGGTGAACTGAATTAACACGTAGTCATACTCAACGTCAATATCCATGAGTAAAGGAGTAAATAAAACCGGTAAAAACTTTAATAAACGTCTAAAATGTTAAATTGAATTATAAAGCAACAGGAGTTCTCTGTTAGTAGCGGAATAACGCCTTTGAGTATCCATTAACTTGCTGCAATATAAAGTCGAAGGAGTAGTTTGATTAGCAGATTTCCGTTCTAGGTATGCACCCATGGACGCATTTGAGCACTCTGTAGATAAAGTAATTGTGACGTTACCATTATAGTTTGGATCCGGATCGCGAATTCGGGAGTAGAAATCTCTGAATTGGACGTCGGGATCGGAGGGTAGTGCCGGCGTGTCATCAATATACGGAGAAACGAATTCATAAAATCAACATCTGTTTATCCCTTTTGTTTTCTATCCAATCCAAGTCAAGCTTTAGAACAACACCAATGCCTCGTATTAAATAAATTTTATAGTGATGATGGCGCAGGAAGTGGTTGTCCAACCAAGTGATTTTAGCATTGGCCTCGAACAGTCGGCCCTTTGTCCGATATGCAATGTCGTGGCCTTTAGATTTGCCTAAAGATGCGGGCTTTGGCTTCAAGGTCAGAGCGCCGGTATTGCCCGAGGCGTTCGATTGCGACAGCCATGACCTTGACCTTCGCTATGGGAGTGCAATTTTCAAGTATGGAACTTCCGCCTCGCCGCGTAACTTAAATTTGAAAGCATCTCGTCAATACGTACACAGTAAAATGTGGTAAGGCTTGTTATATATATTTATAAAAGGGTGAACTGAATTAACACGTAGTCATACTCAACGTCAATATCCATGAGTAAAGGAGTAAATAAAACCGGTAAAAACTTTAATAAACGTCTAAAATGTTAAATTGAATTATAAAGCAACAGGAGTTCTCTGTTAGTAGCGGAATAACGCCTTTGAGTATCGTTTAACTTGCTACAAAATAAAGCCGAAGGAGTAGCTTGATTAGCAGATTTCCCTACTAGGTATGCACCCATGGGCGCATTTCAGCACTCTGTAGATAAAATAATTGTGACGTTATCATTATAGTTTGGATCCGGATCGTGGATTCGGGAGTAGAAATCACTGAATTGGACGTCGGGATCGGAATGTAGAGCCGGCGTGTCATCAATATACAGAGAAACGAATTCATAAAATCAACATTTGTTTATCCCTTTTGTTTTCTATCCAAACCAAGTCAAACGTTAGAAACACATCTATGCCTCGTATTAAATAAATTTTATAGTGATGATGGCGCAGGAAGTCGTTGTCCAACCAAGTGACTTTAGCATTGGCCTCGAACAGTCGGCCCTTTGTCCGATATGCAATGCCGTGGCCTTTAGATTTGCCTAAACATGGGGACTTTGGCTTCAAGGTCAGAGAGCCGCTTTTGCTGGAGGCGATCGATTGCGGCAGCCATGACCTTGACCTTCGCTATGGGAGCTTCCGCCTCGCCGCGCAACTTGTGTTTGAAAGCATCTCGTCAAGACGTACACAGTAAAATGTGGTGGGCCTGTTATATATATCTATAAAAGGGTGAACTGACTTAACATGTAGTCATTCTTAACGTCAATTTCCATGAGTAAAGGAGTAAATAAAACCGGCAAAAACTTTAATAAAGGTCTAAAATGTTAAATTGAAGTATAAAGCAACAGGAGTTCTCTGTTAGTAGCGGAATAACGCCTTTGAGTATCGTTTAACTTGCTGCAAAATAAAGCCGAAGGAGTAGTGTGATTAGCAGATTTCCGTTCTAGGTATGTACCCATGGAGGCATTTGAGCACTCTGTAGATAAATTAATTGTGACGTTATCATTGTAGTTTGTAACTGGATCGTGTATTTAGGAGTTGGAATATCTGAACTAGACTTCGGGATCGGAAGGTTAGAGCATCATCGTGTCATCAATTTACAGAGAAACGAATTCATAAAATCGATATTTGTTTATCCTTTTTGTTTTCTGTCCAAACTAAAATCAAGCGTTAGAACCTCATCAATGCCTCGTATTAAAGAAATATTATAGTGATGACGGCGCAGGATGTGGTTGCTCCAGCAAGTGACTTTAGCATTGGCCTCGAACAGTCGGCCCTTTGTCCGATATGCAATGTCGTGGCCTTTAGATTTGCCTAAACATGCGGGCTTTGGCTTCAAGGTCAGAGCGCCGCTATTGCCCGAGGCGATAGATCGCGGCAGCCATGACCTTGACCTTCGCTATGGGAGTGCAATTTTCAAGTATGGGGCTTCCGCCTCGACGCGTAACTTGTTTTTGAAAGCATATCGTCACGACGTACACAGTAAAATGTTTTGGGCTTGTTATATATATCTATAAAAGGGTGAACTGAGTTAATATGTAGTCATTCGAACTCTAATAAATGTCTAAAATGTTAAATTGAAGTATAAAGAAACAGCAGTTCACTGTTAAGAGTGGAATAGCGCATTTGAATATCGTTTAATTTGCTGCAAAATAAAGCCGAAGGAGTAGATTAATTAGCAGATTTCCGTTCAAGGTATGCACCCATGGACGCATTTGAGCACTCTGTAGATAAAGTAATTGTGACGTTATCATTATAGTTTGGATCCGGATCGTGGATTCGGGAGTAGAAATCTCTGAATTGGACGTCGGGATCGGAATGTAGAGCCGGCGTGTCATCAATATACAGAGAAACGAATTCATAAAATCAACATTTGTTTGTCCCTTTTGTTTACTATCCAAACCAAGTCAAACGTTAGAAACACATCAATGCCTCGTATTAAGGAAATATTATAGTGATGACGGCGCAGGATGTGGTTGCTCCAGCAAGTGACTTTAGCCTTGGCCTCGAACAGTCGGCCATTTATCCAATGTGCAATATCATGGCCTTTAGATTTGCCTAAACATGCGGGCTTTGGCTTCAAGGTCAGAGCGCCGCTATTGCCCTAGGCCATCGGTTGCGGCAGCCATGACCTTGACCTTCGCTACGGGAGTGCAATTTTCAAGTATGGGGCTTCCGCCTCGCCGCGCAACTTGTGTTTGAAAGCATCTCGTCGAGACGTACACAGTAAGATGTGGGTGGTGTGGCTTGTTATATATATCTATAAAAGGGTGAACTGAGTTAACATGTAGTCATTCTTAACGTCAATTTCCATGAGTAAATAAGTAAATAAAACCGGCAAAAACTTTAATAAAGGTCTAAAATGATAAATTGAAGTATAAAGCAATAGGAGTTCTCTGTTAGTAGTGGAATAACTCCTTTGAGTATCGTTTAATTTGCTGCAAAATAAAGCCGAAGGAGTTGTTTGATTAGCAGATTTCCGTTCTAGGTATGTACCCATGGAGGCATTTGAGCACTCTGTAGATAAATTAATTGTGACGTTATCATTGTAGTTTGTATCTGGATCGTGTATTTTGGAGTTGGCATCTCTACTAGGCTTCGGGATCGGAAGGTTAGAGCATCGGCGTGTCATCAATTTACAGAGAAACGAATTCATAAAATCAACAATTGTTTATCCCTTTTGTTTTCTATCCAATCCAAGTCAAACATTAGAACAACAGCAATGCCTCGTATTAAATAAATTTTATAGTGATGATGGCGCAGGAAGTGGTTGTCCAATCAAGTGATTTTAGCATTGGCCTCGAACAGTCGGCCCTTTGTCCGATATGCAATGTCGTGGCCTTTAGATTTGCCTAAACATGCGGGCTTTGGCATCAAGGTTAGAGCGCCGCTATTGCCCGAGGTGTTAGATTGCGGCAGCCATGACCTTGACCTTCGCTATGGGAGTGCAATTTTCAAGTATGGGGCTTCCGCCTCGCCGCGTAATTTGTGTTTGAAAGCATCTCGTCACGGTGTACACAGTAAAACGTGGTGTGGCTTGTTATACAGGGTGTTGCATCATGAGAGGGACATAGCTTAATAGGAGGTAGAGAACATCAGTGGTAACCGGAACCTCCCATAGAAATGTCTCATTGGGCCTTCATTACGAAGTTACAGGGTGTTAAATAATTTTTGGCCAAACCTGTTTTTTGTCATAACTTTGACAGGGAATGAAATAACGGATTCATATTTGGTACGGCTAATGTACTAACGAGCCCCAAGAGGTACATGTATAAAAAAAATATATCCAGGTCCGGACTCACTATAATTTATGTTTCTTCTTTGCATCAATAAAACATCACCCTGTATATATTTTTTTGAAATTTCGATACGATATTCGAAAAGAGCAAGAAAAACAAACAAAATGGCCTATTTCATTTTTTTGTTACACCTTCGTGGTTATTTAAATACGTTGTTAAATGTGCAAGAAAATGGATTACAGAACCCTATTAAATGAGAGGCACGTGAAATAAATAGTTTTATAACTAAAATTTGCAAAAATTCTATTGAGCCTAGGTGGTCTGGGTGAATCCTAATTCCGGCACGTTTTAAAGGTCCATTTTGGTAAAAAACTGTGGTCCTAATAAGTAATCGGGTATGAAATAACAAAATTTTTAATCAATCACAGTAGGCTTGTTCAAAGTGACAGATAATAAAAAGAAATCTCCTAAACAGTTGAATAATTGTTTGTTAGTAATTTAATGTGTCAATAATCCGCATTTAGTTAGTGAAAACTTGTGAAAATATTTTAACTATGCCAGTAAAATTTACAAACGTGGAATATGCTGACATAATATTCATCTATGGTTTCTGTAATGGAAATGGTAGGTCGGCGGAAAGAGAATATCGGCTGCGTTTTCCTGGTCGTCGATGCCCTAATCATAAAACCTTTAGTACGGTGTTCCAGTATGCAAGACAACACGGAAAGTTTCCTAATTCTGCAGTTGTGGAGCGTGTTTTACAACAAGGTGTGCAGGAACAAAACAATATTATAAACGTAGTTCAAGAAAACCCAAATATGAGCACTAGACGAATCAGTTTGGCAACTGGTATTCCTCATTGGCGAGTACGGAGAACCCTAAAAAGAGAACGTTACCGTCCATATCATATCCAGCAGGTACAGCGTCTTCAACAAGGCGACGATATCCCCCGCCTGGCATTTTGTCATTGGTTGTCTAACCATCGCCCAGTCATTTACAGAACCTTATTTACGGATGAGGCACAATTTACAAGGGATGGAGTAAACAATTCACGAAATAATCATAAATGGGCACAGGAAAACCCACATGCGGTACGCCAACGCCGTTCGCAACACAGGTTTTCTGTAAATGTTTGGGTCGGACTTGTGAATAGACATTTGATAGGGCCACATTTTTTTAAAGAAAGATTGAATGGTGAAATTTACTTTCATTTTCTTCAAAACATTTTACCGAATATGTTAGAAAATATCGGTATAAGAGGCATGTTGTTTCAGCATGATGGGGCCCCACCACATTTTAACCTTCAAGTAAGAGAACACTTAAACAATGTGTATTCTAATAGATGGATTGGACGCGGGGGTCCACATGAATGGCCACCATGATCTCCTGATTGTAACCCTTGTGATTACTTTTTATGGGGCCACTTAAAAAACGAGGTTTATAGCATTGAAATTGAAAGTAGACAACATTTAATCCAGCGCATCGTTACAACCTGCGACGAAATACGGAATAATCCAGAAATGATACGTCGAGCAATTGGTGACCTTTCTAAACGCGCAAGAAAATGCACAGAATGTGGGGGAGGACATTTTGAAAATTTACTTTAGTGTCAATTACGTTTTATTTTTAAACACATTTAGTTATTGTTTTGTTATTTATTGTTAATTGAATGGAAAATATTTTATTTATTTAGATTCTAGTTTGTTCTCTTTTCCAATTTTTATTAAGTATAAAATGTTGATGATTTTCTTGATCAAAGTAACTGGTTGCTTAGGCCTAAATGGTTTAAATTATCTGTCACTTTTATTCTTTGAACAAGCCTACTGTGATTGATTAAAAATTTTGTTATTTCATACCCGATTACTTATTAGGACCACAGTTTTTTACCAAAATGGACCTTTAAAACGTGCCGGAATTAGGATTCACCCAGACCACCTAGGCTCAATAGAATTTTTGCAAATTTTAGTTATAAAACTATTTATTTCACGTGCCTCTCATTTAATAGGGTTCTGTAATCCATTTTCTTGCACATTTAACAACGTATTTAAATAACCACGAAGGTGTAACAAAAAAATGAAATAGGCCATTTTGTTTGTTTTTTCTTGCTCTTTTCAAATATCGTATCGAAATTTCAAAAAAATATATACAGGGTGATGTTTTATTGATGCAAAGAAGAAACATAAATTATAGTGAGTCCGGACCTGGATATATTTTTTTTATACATGTACCTCTTGGGGCTCGTTAGTACATTAGCCGTACCAAATATGAATCCGTTATTTCATTCCCTGTCAAAGTTATGACAAAAAACAGGTTTGGCCAAAAATTATTTAACACCCTGTAACTTCGTAATGAAGGCCCAATGAGACATTTCTATGGGAGGTTCCGGTTACTACTGATGTTCTCTACCTCCTATTAAGCTATGTCCCTCTCATGATGCAACACCCTGTATATATTCTATAAATGGGTGAACTGAGTTAACATGTAGTCATTCTTAACGTCAATTTCCATGAGTAAAGGAATAAATAAAACCGGCAGAAACTCTAATAAATGTCTAAAATATTAAATTGAAGTATAAAACAAGAGGAGTACTCTGTTAATAGTGGAATAACGCCTTTGAGTATCGTTTAATTTGCTGCAAAATAAAGCCGAAGGAGTTGTTTGATTGGCAGAATTCCGTTCTAGGTATGTACCCATGGAGGCATTTGAGCACTCTGTAGATAAAATAATTGTGACGTTATCATTGTAGTTTGTATCTGGATCGTGTATTTAGGAGTTGGAATATCTGAACTAGACTTCGGGATCGGAAGGTTAGAGCATCATCGTGTCATCAATTTACAGATAAACGAATTCATAAAATCGACATTTGTTTATACTTTTTGTTTTCTGTCCAAACCAAGTCAAACATTAGAACAACACCAATGCCTCGTATTAAATAAATTTTATAGTGATGATGACGCAGGAAGTGGTTGTCCAATCAAGTGATTTTAGCATTGGCCTCGAACAGTCGGCCCTTTGTCCGATATGCAATGACGTGGCCCTTAGATTTGCCTAAAGATGCGGGCTTTGGCTTCAAGGTCAGAGCGCCGCCATTGCCCGAGGCGTTCGATTGCGACAGCCATGACCTTGACCTTCGCTATGGGAGTGCAATTTTTAAGTATGGAGCTTCCGCCTCGCCGCGTAACTTGAATTTGAAAACATCGCGTCAATACGTACACAGTAAAATGTAGTGTGGCTTGTTCTATATATCTATAAATGGGTGAACTGAGTTAATATGTAGCCATTCTTAACGTCAATTTCCATGAGTACAGGAGTAAATAAAACGGCAAAAACTCTAATAAATGTCTAAAATGTTAAATTGAAGTATAAAGCAATAGGAGTTCTCTGTTAGTAGTGGAATAACGCCTTTGAGTATCGTTTAATTTGCTGCAAAATAAAGCCGAAGGAGTTGTTTGATTAGCAGATTTCCGTTCTAGGTATGTACCCATGGAGGCATTTGAGCACTCTGTAGATAAATTAATTGTGACGTTATCATTGTAGTTTGTATCTGGATCGTGTATTTAGGAGTTGGAATATCTGAACTAGACTTCGGGATCGGAAGGTTAGAGCATCATCGTGTCATCAATTTACAGAGAAACGAATTCATAAAATCGACATTTGTTTATCCTTTTTGTTTTCTGTCCAAACCAAGTCAAACATTAGAACAACACCAATGCCTCGTATTAAATAAATTTTATAGTGATGATGGTGCAGGAAGTGGTTGTCCAACCAAGTGACTTTAGCATTGGCCTCGAACAGTCGGCCCTTTGACCGATATGCAATGACGTGGCCTTTAGATTTGCCTAAAGATGCGGGCTTTGGCTTCAAGGTCAGTGCGCCGCTATTGCCCGAGGCGTTCGATTGCGACAGCCATGACCTTGACCTTCGCTATGGGAGTGCAATTTTCAAGTATGGAGCTTCCGCCTCGCCGCGTAAGTTAAATTTGAAAGCATCTCGTCAATACGTACACAGTAAAATGTGGTAAGGCTTGTTATATATATTTATAAAAGGGTGAACTGAATTAACACGTAGTCATTCTAAACGTCAATATCCATGAGTAAAGAAGTAAATAAAACCGGTAAAAACTTTAATAAACGTCTAAAATGTTAAATTGAATTATAAAGCAACAGGAGTTCTCTGTTAGTAGCGGAATAACGCCTTTGAGTATCGTTTAACTTGCTACAAAATAAAGCCGAAGGAGTAGCTTGATTAGCAGATTTCCGTTCTAGGTATGCACCCATGGGCGCATTTGAGCACTCTGTAGATAAAGTAATTGTGACGTTATCCATTATAGCTTGGATCCGGATCGTGGATTCGGGAGTAGAAATCTCTGAACTAGACGTCGGGAAGGGAAGGTAGAGCGGGCGTGTCATCAATTTACGGAGAAACGAATTCATAAAATCGACATTTGTTTATCCTTTTTGTTTTCTATCCAAACTAAGTCAAGCGTTAGAACCTCATCAATGCCTCGTATTAAAGAAATATTATAGTGATGACGGCGCAGGATGTGGTTGATCCAGCAAGTGACTTTAGCCTTGGCATCGAATAGTCGGCCATTTGTCCGATGTGCAATGTCGTGGCCCTTAGATTTGCCTAAACATGCGGGCTTTGGCTTCAAGGTCAGAGCGCCGCTATTGTCCGAGGCGTTCGATTGCGACAGCCATGACCTTGACCTTCGCTATGGGAGTGCAATTTTCAAGTATGGGGCTTCCGCCTCGCCGCGTAACTTGTGTTTGAAAGCATCTCGTCACGACGTACGCTGTAAAATGTGGTGCGGCTTGTTATATATATTTATAAAAGGGTGAACTGAATTAACATGTAGTCATTCTCAACGTCAATTTCCATGAGTAGAGGAGTAAATAAAACCGGCAAAAACTTTAATAAGGGTCTAAAATATTTAATTCAAGTATAAAACAACAGGAGTTCTCCGTTAGTAGCGGAATAACGCCTTTGAGTATCGTTTAACTTGCTGCAAAATAAAGCCGAAGGAGTAGTTTGATTAGCAGATTTCCGTTCTAGGTATGCACCCATGGACGCATTTGAGCACTCTGCAGATAAAGTAATTGTGACGTTATCCATTATAGCTTGGATCCGGATCGTGGACTCGGGAGTAGAAATATCTGAACTGGACGTCGGGAAGGAAAGGTAGAGCGGGCGTGTCATCAATATACAGAGAAACGAATTCATAAAATCAACATTTGTTTATCCCTTTTGTTTTCTATCCAAACCAAGTCAAACGTTAGAAACACATCAATGCCTCGTATTATATAAATTTTATAGTGATGATGGCGCAGGAAGTGGTTGTCCAACCAAGTGACTTTAGCATTGGCCTCGAACAGTCGGCCCCTTGTCCGATATGCAACGTCGTGACCTTTAGATTTGCCTAAACATGCGGGATATGGCTTCAAGGTCAGAGCGCCGCCATTGCCCGAGGCGAACGATTGCGGCAGCCATGACCTTGACCTTCGCTATGGGAGTGCAATTTTCAAGTATGGAGCTTCCGCCTCGCCGCGCAACTTGAGTTTGAAAGCATCTCGTCAATACGTACACAGTAAAATGTGGCGTGGCTTGTTATATATATCTATAAAAGAGTGAACTGAGTTAATATGTAGTCATTCTTAACGTCAATTTCCATGAGTAACTGAGTAAATAAATCCGGCAGAAACTCTAATAAATGTCTAAAATGTTAAATTGAAGTATAAAGCAACAGGAGTTCTCTGTTGGTAGCGAAATAACGTCTTTGAGTATCGTTTAACTTGCTATAAAATAAAGCCGAAGGAGTAGTTGATTAGCAGATTTCCGTTCTAGGTATGCATCCATGGACGCATTTGAGCACTCTGTAGATAAAGTATTTGTGACGTTATCCATTATAGCTTGGATCCGGATCGTGGATTCGGGAGTAGAAATCTCTGAACTGGACGTCGGGAAGGGAAGGTAGAGCGGGCGTGTCATCAATTTACGGAGAAACGAATTCATAAAATCGACATTTGTTTATCCTTTTTGTTTTCTATCCAAACTAAGTCAAACGTTAGAACCTCATCAATGCCTCGTATTAAAGAAATATTATAGTGATGACGGCGCAGGATGTGGTTGCTCCAGCAAGTGACTTTAGCCTTGGCATCGAATAGTCGGCCATTTGTCCGATGTGCAATGTCGTGGCCTTTAAATTTTCCTAAACATGTGGGCTTTGGCTTCAAGGTCAGAGCGTCGCTATTGCCCTAGGCGAACGATTGCGGCAGCCATGACCTTGACCTTCGCTATGGGAGTGCAATTTTCAAGTATGGGGCTTCCGCCTCGCCGCGTAACTTGTGTTTGAAAGCATCTCGTCACGACGTACACAGTAAAATGTGGTGTGGCTTGTTATATATATCTATAAATGGGTGAACTGAGTTAACATGTAGTCATTCTTAACGTCAATTTCCATGAGTAAAGGAGTAAATAAAACCGGCAGGAACTCTAATAAATGTCTAAAATGTTAAATTGAAGTATAAAGAAACAGCAGTTCACTGTTAAGAGTGGAATAGCGCATTTGAATATCGTTTAATTTGCTGCAAAATAAAGCCGAAGGAGTAGATTAATTAGCAGATTTCCGTTCTAGGTATGCACCCATGGACGCATTTGAGCACTCTGTAGATAAAGTAATTGTGACGTTATCATTATAGTTTGGATCCGGATCGTGGATTCGGGAGTAGAAATCTCTGAATTGGACGTCGGGATCGGAATGTAGAGCCGGCGTGTCATCAATATACAGAGAAACGAATTCATAAAATCAACATTTGTTTGTCCCTTTTGTTTACTATCCAACCCAAGTCAAACGTTAGAAACACATCAATGCCTCGTATTAAGGAAATATTATAGTGATGACGGCGCAGGATGTGGTTGCTCCAGCAAGTGACTTTAGCCTTGGCCTCGAACAGTCGGCCATTTATCCAATGTGCAATATCATGGCCTTTAGATTTGCCTAAACATGCGGGCTTTGGCTTCAAGGTCAGAGCGCCGCTATTGCCCTAGGCCATCGGTTGCGGCAGCCATGACCTTGACCTTCGCTACGGGAGTGCAATTTTCAAGTATGGGGCTTCCGCCTCGCCGCGCAACTTGTGTTTGAAAGCATCTCGTCGAGACGTACACAGTAAGATGTGGGTGGTGTGGCTTGTTATATATATCTATAAAAGGGTGAACTGAGTTAACATGTAGTCATTCTTAACGTCAATTTCCATGAGTAAAGGAGTAAATAAAACCGGTAAAAACTTTAATAAAGGTCTAAAATGATAAATTGAAGTATAAAGCAACAGGAGTTCTCTGTTAGTAGCGGAATAACGCCTTTGAGTATCGTTTAACATGCTGCAAAATAAAGCCGAAGGAGTAGTGTGATTAGCAGATTTCCGTTCTAGGTATGTACCCATGGAGGCATTTGAGCACTCTGTAGATAAATTAATTGTGACGTTATCATTGTAGTTTGTAACTGGATCGTGTATTTAGGAGTTGGAATATCTGAACTAGACTTCGGGATCGGAAGGTTAGAGCATCATCGTGTCATCAATTTTCAGAGAAACGAATTCATAAAATCGACATTTGTTTATCCTTTTTGTTTTCTATCCAAACTAAGTCAAACGTTAGAACCTCATCAATGCCTCGTATTAAAGAAATATTATAGTGATGACGGCGCAGGATGTGGTTGATCCAGCAAGTGACTTTAGCCTTGGCATCGAATAGTCGGCCATTTGTCCGATGTGCAATGTCGTGGCCTTTAGATTTGCCTAAACATGCGGGCTTTGGCTTCAAGGTCAGAGCGCCGCTATTGCCCGAGGCGTTCGATTGCGACAGCCATGACCTTGACCTTCGCTATGGGAGTGCAATTTTCAAGTATGGGGCTTCCGCCTCGCCGCGTAACTTGTGTTTGAAAGCATCTCGTCACGACGTACGCTGTAAAATGTGGTGCGGCTTGTTATATATATTTATAAAAGGGTGAACTGAATTAACATGTAGTCATTCTCAACGTCAATTTCCATGAGTAAAGAAGTAAATAAAACCGGCAAAAACTTTAATAAGGGTCTAAAATGATAAATTGAAGTATAAAGCAACAGGAGTTCTCTGTTAGTAGCGGAATAACGCCTTTGAGTATCGTTTAACATGCTGCAAAATAAAGCCGAAGGAGTAGTGTGATTAGCAGATTTCCGTTCTAGGTATGTACCCATGGAGGCATTTCAGCACTCTGTAGATAAAGTAATTGTGACGTTATCATTATAGTTTGGATCCGGATCGTGGATTCGGGAGTAGAAATCACTGAATTGGACGTCGGGATCGGAATGTAGAGCCGGCGTGTCATCAATATACAGAGAAACGAATTCATAAAATCAACATTTGTTTATCCCTTTTGCTTTCTATCCAAACCAAGTCAAACGTTAGAACCACATCAATGCCTCATATTAAATAAATTTTATAGTGATGATGGCGCAGGAAGTGGTTGTCCAACCAAGTGACTTTAGCATTGGCCTAGTCCGCCCTTTGTCCGATATGCAATGCCGTGGTCTTTAGATTTGCCTAAACATGCGGGCTTTTGTTTCAAGGTCAGAGCGCCGCTATTGCCCGAGGCGATCGATTGCGGCAGCCATGACCTTGAACTTCGCTATGGGAGTGCAATTTTCAAGTATGGGGCTTCCACCTCGCCGCGCAACTTGTGTTTGAAAGCAACTCGTCAAGACGTACACAGTAAAATGTGGTATGGCTTGTTATACTGAATTAACGTAAACATGCGGGCCTTGGCTTCAAAGTCAGTGCGCTGCTATTGTCCGAGGTCATCTATCGCGGCAGCCATGACCTTGACCTTTGCTATGGGAGCTTCCGCCTCGCCGCGCAACTTGTGTTTGAAAGCATCTCGTCAATACGTACACAGTAAAATGTGGTGTGGCTTGTTATACTGAATTAACATGTAGTCATTCTTAACGTCAATTTCCATGAGTAAAGGAGTAAATAAAACCGGCAACATCTCTAATAAATATCTAAAATGTTAAATTGAAGTATAAAGCAACAGGAGTTTTCTGTTAGAAGCAGAATAACGCCTTTGAGTATCGTTTAACTTGCTGGAAAATAAAGCCGAAGGAGTAGTTTAATTAGCAGATTTCCGTTCTAGGTTTGCACCCCTGACTCATTTGAGCACTCTACAGATAAAGTAATTGTGACGTTATCATTGTAGTTTGTATCTGGATCGTGCATTTGGGAGTTGAAATATCTCAACTAGACTTCGGGATCGCAAGGTTAGAGCATCATCGTGTCATCAATTTACAGAGAAACGAATTCATAAAATCAACATTTGTTTATCCCTTTTGTTTACTATCCAAACCAAGTCAAACGTTAGAAACACATCAATGCCTCGTATTAAATAAATATTATAGTGATGACGGCGCAGGATGTGGTTGCTCCAGCAAGTGACTTTAGCCTTGGCCTCGAACAGTCGGCCATTTGTCCGATGTGCAATGTCGTGGCCTTTAAATTTGCCTAAACATGCGGGCTTTGGCTACAAGGTCAGAGCGCCGCTATTGCCCGAGGCGAACGATTGCGACAGCCATGACCTTGACCTTCGCTACGGGAGTGCAATTTTCAAGTATGGGGCTTCCGCCTCGCCGCGTAACTTGTGTTTGAAAGCATCTCGTCACGACGTACACAGTAAAATGTGGTGTGGCTTGTTATATATACCTATAAATGGGTGATCTGAATTAACATGTAGTCATTCTTAACGTCAATTTCCATGAGTAAAGGAATAAATAAAACCGGCAGAAACTCCAATAAATGTCTAAAATGTTAAATTGAAGTATAAAGCAACAGGAGTTCTCTGTTAGTAGCGGAATAACGCCTTTGAGTATCGTTTAACTTGCTGCAAAATAAAGCCGAAGGAGTAGTTTGATTAGCAAATTTTCGTTCTAGATTTGCACCCATGACGCATTTGAGCACTCTACAGATAAAGTAATTGTGACGTTATCATTGTAGTTTGTATCTGGATCGTGTATTGTGGAGTTGGAATCTCTGCACTAGACTTCGGGATCGGAAGGTTAGAGCATCGGCGTGTCATCAATTTACAGAGAAACGAATTCATAAAATCAACATTTGCTTATCCCTTTTGCTTTCTATCCAAACCAAGTCAAACGTTAGAATCACATCAATGCCTCGTATTAAATAAATTTTATAGTGATGATGGCTCAGGAAGTGGTTGTCCAACCAAGTGACTTTAGCATTGGCCTCGAACAGTCGGCCCTTTGTCCGATATGCAATGTCGTGACCATTAGATTTGCCTAAACATGCGGGCTTTGGCTTCAAGGTCAGAGCGCCGCTATTGCTCGAGGCGACCTATTACGGCAGCCATGACCTTGACCTTCGCTATGGGAGTGCAATTTTCAAGTATGGGGCTTCCGCCTCGCTTGTGTTTGAAAGCATCTCGTCAAGACGTACACAGTAAAATGTGGTGTGGCTTGTTATATATATCTATAAAATGGTGCACTGAGTTAACATGTAGTCATTCTTAATGTCAATTTCCATGAGTAAAGCAGTAAATAAAACCGGCAAAAACTCTAATAAATGTCTAAAATGTTAAATTGAAGTATAAAGCAATAGGAGTTCTTTGTTAGTAGGGGAATAACGCCTTTGAGTATCGTTTAATTTGCTGCAAAATAAAGCCGAAGGAGTAGTTTGATTAGCAGATTTCCGTTCTAGGTTTGCACCCATGACGCATTTGAGCACTCTACAGATAAAGTAATTGTGACGTTATCATTGTAGTTTGTATCTGGATCGTGTATTGGGGAATTGGAATCTCTGTACTAGACTTCGGGATCGGGAGGTTAGAACATCGGCGTGTCATCAATTTACACAGAAAGGAATTTATATAATCAACATTTTTATCCCTTTTGCTTTCTATCCAAACCAAGTCAAACGTTAGAACCACATCAATGCCTCGTATTAAATAAATTTTATAGTGATGATGGTGCAGGAAGTGGTTGTCCAACCAAGTGACTTTAGCATTGGCCTCGAACAGTCGGCCCTTTGTCCCATATGCAATGTCGTGGCCTTTAGATTTGCCTAAACATGGGGACTTTGGCTTCAAGGTCAGAGAGCCGCTTTTGCCGGAGGCGATCGACTGCGGCAGCCATGACCTTGACCTTCGCTATGGGAGCTTCCGCCTCGCCGCGCAACTTGTGTTTGAAAGCATCTCGTCAAGACGTAAACAGTAAAATGTAGTGTGGCTTGTTCTATATATCTATAAATGGGTGAACTGAGTTAATATGTAGCCATTCTTAACGTCAATTTCCATGAGTACAGGAGTAAATAAAACGGCAAAAACTCTAATAAATGTCTAAAATGTTAAATTGAAGTATAAAGGAATAGGAGTTCTCTGTTAGTAGTGGAATAACGCCATTGAGTATCGTTTATTTTGCTGCAAAATAAAGCCGAAGGAGTTGTTTGATTAGCAGATTTCCGTTCTAGGTATGTACCCATGGAGGCATTTGAGCACTCTGTAGATAAATTAATTGTGACGTTGTCATTGTAGTTTGTATCTGGATCGTGTATTTAGGAGTTGGAATATCTGAACTAGACTTCGGGATCGGAAGGTTAGAGCATCATCGTGTCATCAATTTACAGAGAAACGAATTCATAAAATCGACATTTGTTTATCCTTTTTGTTTTCTGTCCAAACCAAGTCAAACATTAGAACAACACCAATGCCTCGTATTAAATAAATTTTATAGTGATGATGACGCAGGAAGTGGTTGTCCAATCAAGTGATATTAGCATTGGACTCGAACAGTCGGCCCTTTGTCCGATATGCAATGCCGTGGCCTTTAGATTTGCCTAAACATGGGGACTTTGGCTTCAAGGTCAGAGAGCCGCTTTTGCCGGAGGCGATCGGTTGCGGCAGACATGACCTTGACCTTCGCTATGGGAGCTTCCGCCTCGCCGCGCAACTTGTGTTTGAAAGCAACTCGTCAAGACGTACACAGTAAAATGTGGTGGGCCTGTTATATATATCTATAAAAGGGTGAACTGAGTTAACATGTAGTCATTCTTAACGTCAATTTCCATGAGTAAAGGAGTAAATAAAACCGGCAAAAACTTTAATAAAGGTCTAAAATGTTAAATTGAAGTATATAGCAATAGGAGTTCTCTATTAGTAGGGGAATAACGCCTTTGAGTATCGTTTAATTTGCTGCAAAATAAAGCCGAAGGGGTTGTTTGACTAGCAGATTTCCGTTCTAGGTATGTACCCATGGAGGCATTTGAGCACTCTGTAGATAAAGTAATTGTGACGTTATCATTGTAGTTTGTATCTGGATCGTGTATTTAGGAGTTGGAATATCTGAACTAGACTTCGGGATCGGAAGGTTAGAGCATCATCGTGTCATCAATTTATAGAGAAACGAATTCATAAAATCGACATTTGTTTATCCATTTTGTTATCTGTCCAAACCAAGTCAAACATTAGAACAACACCAATGCCTCGTATTAAATAAATTTTATAGTGATGATGACGCAGGAAGTGGTTGTCCAATCAAGTGATTTTAGCATTGGCCTCGAACAGTCGGCCCTTTGTCCGATATGCAATGACGTGGCCTTTAGATTTGCCTAAAGATGCGGGCTTTGGTTTCAAGGTCAGAGCGCCGCTATTGCCCGAGGCGATCGATTGCGACAGCCATGGCCTTGACCTTCGCTATGGGAGTGCAATTTTCATGTATGGGGCTTCCGCCTCGCCGCGCAACTTGTGTTTGAAAGCAACTCGTTAAGACGTACACAATAAAATGTGGTGTGGCTTGTTATATATATCTATATAATGGTTAACTGAGTTAACATGTAGTCATTCTTAACGTCAATTTCCATGAGTAAAGGAGTAAATAAAACCGGCAAAAACTTTAATAAGGGTCTAAAATGTTCAATTGAAGTATAAAGCAACAGGAGTTCTCTGTTAGTAGCGGAATAACGCCTTTGAGTATCGTTTAACTAGCTGCAATATAAAGCCGAAGGAGTAGTTTGATTAGCAGATTTCCGTTCTAGGTATGCACCCATGGTCGCATTTGAGCACTCTGTAGATAAAGTAATTGTGACGTTCTTATTATAGCTTGGATCCGGATCGTGGATTCGGGAGTAGAAATCTCTGAATTGGACGTCGGGATCGGAAGGTAGAGCCGGCGTGACTTCATTTTACGGAGAAACGAAATCATAAAATCGACATTTGTTTATCCTTTTTGTTTTCTGTCCAAACTAAATCAAACGTTAGAACCTCATCAATGCCTCGTATTAAAGAAATATTATAGTGATGACGGCGCAGGATGTGGTTGCTCCAGCAAGTGACTTTAGCATTGGCCTAGTCGGCCCTTTATCCGATATGTAATGTCGTAGCCTTTAGATTTGCCTAAACATGCGGGATTTGGCTTCAATGTCAGAGCGCCGCTTTTGCCGGAGGCGATCGATTGCGGCAGCCATGACCTTGACCTTCGCTGTGGGAGTGCAATTTTCAAGTATGGGGCTTCCGCCTCGACGCGTAACTTGTGTTTGAAAACATATCGTCACGACGTACACAGTAAAATGTTTTGGGCTTGTTATATATATCTATAAAAGGGTGAACTGAGTTAACATGTAGTCATTCTTAACGTCAATTTCCATGAGTAAAGGAGTAAATAAAACCGTCAAAACTCTAATAAATGTCTAAAATGTTAAGTTGAAGTATAAGGCAACAGGAGTTCTCTGTTAGTAGTGGAATAACGCCTTTGAATACCGTTTAATTTGCTGCAAAATAAAGCCGAAGGAGTAGTTTGATTAGCAGATTTCCGTTCTAGGTATGCACCCATGGTCGCATTTGAGCACTCTGTAGATAAAGTAATTGTGACGTTCTTATTATAGCTTGGATCCGGATCGTGGATTCGGGAGTAGAAATCTCTGAATTGGACGTCGGGATCGGAAGGTATAGCCGGCGTGTCATCAATTTACGGAGAAACGAATTCATAAAATCAACATTTGTTTATCCCTTTTGCTTTCTATCCAAACCAAGTCAAACGTTAGAACCACATCAATGCCTCATATTAAATAAATTTTATAGTGATGATGGCGCAGGAAGTGGTTGTCCAACCAAGTGACTTTAGCATTGGCCTCGAACAGTCGGCCCTTTGTCCGATATGCAATGTCGTGACCATTAGATTTGCCTAAACATGCGGGCTTTGGCTTCAAGGTCAGAGGGCCGCTATTGCTCGAGGCGACCTATTACGGCAGCCATGGCCTTGACCTTCGCTATGGGAGTGCAATTTTCAAGTATGGGGCTTCCGCCTCGCTTGTGTTTGAAAGCATCTCGTCAAGACGTACACAGTAAAATGTGGTGTGGCTTGTTATATATATCTATAAAATGGTGCACTGAGTTAACATGTAGTCATTCTTAATGTCAATTTCCATGAGTACAGGAGTAAATATAACGGCAAAAACTCTAATAAATGTCTAAAATGTTCAATTGAAGTATAAAGCAACAGGAGTTCTCTGTTAGTAGCGGAATAACGCCTTTGAGTATCGTTTAACTTGCTGCAATATAAAGCCGAAGGAGTAGTTTGATTAGCAGATTTCCGTTATAGGTATGCACCCATGACGCATTTGAGCACTCTACAGATAAAGTAATTGTGACGTTATCATTGTAGTTTTTATCTGGATCGTGTATTCAGGAGTTGGAATAACTGAACTAGACTTCGGGATCGGAAGGTTAGAGCATCATCGCGTCATCAATTTACAGAGAAACGAATTCATAAAATCGACATTTGTTTATCCTTTTTGTTTTCTGTCCAAACTAAAATCAAGAGTTAGAACCTCATCAATGCCTCGTATTAAAGAAATATTATAGTGATGACGGCGCAGGATGTGGTTGCTCCAGCAAGTGACTTTAGCATTGGCCTCGAACAGTCGGCCCTTTGTCCGATGTGCAATGTCGTGGCCTTTAGATTTGCCTAAACATGCGGGCTTTGGCTTCAAGGTCAGTGCGCCGCTATTGCCCGAGGTCATCGATTGCGGCAGCCATGACCTTGACCTTCGCTGTGGGGCTTCAGCCTCGCCGCGCAACTTGTGTTTGAAAGCATCTCGTCAAGACGTACACAGTAAAATATAGTGTGGCTTGTTATATATATCTATAAAAGGGTGAACTGAGTTAATATGTAGCCATTCTTAACGTCAATTTCCATGAGTACAGGAGTAAATAAAACGGGAAAAACTCTAATAAATGTCTAAAATGTTAAATTGAATTATATAGCATTAGGAGTTCTCTATTAGTAGGGGAATAACGCCTTTGAGTATCGTTTAATTTGCTGCAAAATAAAGCCGAAGGGGTTGTTTGATTAGCAGATTTCCGTTCTAGGTATGTACCCGTGGAGGCATTTGAGCACTCTGTAGATAAAATAATTGTGACGTTATCATTGTAGTTTGTATCTGGATCGTGTATTTAGGAGTTGGAATATCTGAACTAGACTTCGGGATCGGAAGGTTAGAGCATCATCGTGTCATCAATTTACAGAGAAACGAATTCATAAAATCAACATTTGTTTATCCCTTTTGTTTTCTATCCAAACCAAGTCAAACGTTAGAAACACATCAATGCCTCGTACTAAGGAAATATTATAGTGATGACGGCGCAGGATGTGGTTGCTCCAGCAAGTGACTTTAGCCTTGGGCTCGAACAGTCGGCCATTTGTCCGATGTGCAATGTCGTGGCCTTTAGATTTGCCTAAACATGCGGGCTTTGGCTTCAAGGTCAGAGCGCCGCTATTGTCCGAGGCGATCGATTGCGACAGCCATGACCTTGACCTTCACTATGGGAGTGCAACTTTCAAGTATGGAGCTTCCGCCTCGCCACGTAACTTGAATTTGAAAGCAACCCGTCAATACATACACAGTAAAATGTGGTGTGGCTTGTTATATATATTTATAAAAGGGTGAACTGAATTAACATGTAGTCATTCTCAACGTCAATTTCCATGAGTAAAGGAGTAAATAAAACCGGCAAAAACTTTAATAAGGGTCTAAAATGTTTAAATCAAGTATAAAGCAACAGGAGTTCTCCGTTAGTAGCGGAATAACGCCTTTGAGTATCGTTTAACTTGCTGCAAAGTAAAGCCGAAGGAGTAGTTTGATTAGCAAATTTCCGTTCTAGGCATGCACCCATGGACGCATTTGAGCACTCTGTAGATAAGTAATTGTGACGTTATTATTATAGTTTGGATCCGGATCGTGGATTCGGGAGTAGAAATCTCTGAACTAGACGTCGGGAAGGGAAGGTAGAGCGGGCGTGTCATCAATTTACGGAGAAACGAATTCATAAAATCGACATTTGTTTATCCTTTTTGTTTTCTATCCAAACTAAGTCAAACGTTAGAACCTCATCAATGCCTCGTATTAAAGAAATATTATAGTGATGACGGCGCAGGAAGTGGTTGTCCAACCAAGTGACTTTAGCATTGGCCTAGTCGGCCCTTTGTCCGATATGCAATGCCGTGGCCCTTAGGTTTGCCTAAACATGCGGGCTTTGGTTTCAAGGTCAGAGCCCCGCTATTGCCCGAGGCGATCGATTGCGGCAGCCATGGCCTTGACCTTCGCTATGGGAGTGCAATTTTCATGTATGGGGCTTCCGCCTCGCCGCGCAACTTGTGTTTGAAAGCAACTCGTCAAGACGTACACAATAAAATGTGGTGTGGCTTGTTATATATATCTATAAAATGGTTAACTGGGTTAACATGTAGTCATTCTTAACGTCAATTTCCATGAGTAAAGGAGTAAATAAAACCGGCAAAAACTTTAATAAAGGTCTAAAATGTTAAATTGAAGTATAAAGCAACAGGAGTTCTCTGTTAGTAGCGGAATAACGCCTTTGAGTATCGTTTAACTTGCTACAAAATAAAGCCGATGGAGTAGCTTGATTAGCAGATTTCCGTTCTAGGTATGCACCCATGGGCGCATTTGAGCACTCTGTAGATAAGTAATTGTGACGTTATTATTATAGTTTGGATCCGGATCGTGGATTCGGGAGTAGAAATCTCTGAACTAGACGTCGGGAAGGGAAGGTAGAGCGGGCGTGTCATCAATTTACGGAGAAACGAATTCATAAAATCGACATTTGTTTATCCTTTTTGTTTTCTATCCAAACTAAGTCAAACGTTAGAACCTCATCAATGCCTCGTATTAAAGAAATATTATAGTGATGACGGCGCAGGAAGTGGTTGTCCAACCAAGTGACTTTAGCATTGGCCTCGAACAGTCGGCCCCTTGTCCGATATGCAACGTCGTGACCTTTAGATTTGCCTAAACATGCGGGATATGGCTTCAAGGTCAGAGCGCCGCCATTGCCCGAGGCGAACGATTGCGGCAGCCATGACCTTGACCTTCGCTATGGGAGTGCAATTTTCAAGTATGGAGCTTCCGCCTCGCCGCGCAACTTGAGTTTGAAAGCATCTCGTCAATACGTACACAGTAAAATGTGGCGTGGCTTGTTATATATATCTATAAAAGAGTGAACTGAGTTAATATGTAGTCATTCTTAACGTCAATTTCCATGAGTAACTGAGTAAATAAATCCGGCAGAAACTCTAATAAATGTCTAAAATGTTAAATTGAAGTATAAAGCAACAGGAGTTCTCTGTTGGTAGCGAAATAACGTCTTTGAGTATCGTTTAACTTGCTATAAAATAAAGCCGAAGGAGTAGTTGATTAGCAGATTTCCGTTCTAGGTATGCATCCATGGACGCATTTGAGCACTCTGTAGATAAAGTATTTGTGACGTTATCCATTATAGCTTGGATCCGGATCGTGGATTCGGGAGTAGAAATCTCTGAACTGGACGTCGGGAAGGGAAGGTAGAGCGGGCGTGTCATCAATTTACGGAGAAACGAATTCATAAAATCGACATTTGTTTGTCCCTTTTGTTTACTATCCAACCCAAGTCAAACGTTAGAAACACATCAATGCCTCGTATTAAGGAAATATTATAGTGATGACGGCGCAGGATGTGGTTGCTCCAGCAAGTGACTTTAGCCTTGGCATCGAATAGTCGGCCATTTGTCCGATGTGCAATGTCGTGGCCTTTAAATTTTCCTAAACATGTGGGCTTTGGCTTCAAGGTCAGAGCGTCGCTATTGCCCTAGGCGAACGATTGCGGCAGCCATGACCTTGACCTTCGCTATGGGAGTGCAATTTTCAAGTATGGGGCTTCCGCCTCGCCGCGTAACTTGTGTTTGAAAGCATCTCGTCACGACGTACACAGTAAAATGTGGTGTGGCTTGTTATATATATCTATAAATGGGTGAACTGAGTTAACATGTAGTCATTCTTAACGTCAATTTCCATGAGTAAAGGAGTAAATAAAACCGGCAGGAACTCTAATAAATGTCTAAAATGTTAAATTGAAGTATAAAGAAACAGCAGTTCACTGTTAAGAGTGGAATAGCGCATTTGAATATCGTTTAATTTGCTGCAAAATAAAGCCGAAGGAGTAGATTAATTAGCAGATTTCCGTTCTAGGTATGCACCCATGGACGCATTTGAGCACTCTGTAGATAAAGTAATTGTGACGTTATCATTATAGTTTGGATCCGGATCGTGGATTCGGGAGTAGAAATCTCTGAATTGGACGTCGGGATCGGAATGTAGAGCCGGCGTGTCATCAATATACAGAGAAACGAATTCATAAAATCAACATTTGTTTGTCCCTTTTGTTTACTATCCAACCCAAGTCAAACGTTAGAAACACATCAATGCCTCGTATTAAGGAAATATTATAGTGATGACGGCGCAGGATGTGGTTGCTCCAGCAAGTGACTTTAGCCTTGGCCTCGAACAGTCGGCCATTTATCCAATGTGCAATATCATGGCCTTTAGATTTGCCTAAACATGCGGGCTTTGGCTTCAAGGTCAGAGCGCCGCTATTGCCCGAGGCGTTCGATTGCGGCAGCCATGACCTTGACCTTCGCTACGGGAGTGCAATTTTCAAGTATGGGGCTTCCGCCTCGCCGCGCAACTTGTGTTTGAAAGCATCTCGTCGAGACGTACACAGTAAGATGTGGGTGGTGTGGCTTGTTATATATATCTATAAAAGGGTGAACTGAGTTAACATGTAGTCATTCTTAACGTCAATTTCCATGAGTAAAGGAGTAAATAAAACCGGTAAAAACTTTAATAAAGGTCTAAAATGATAAATTGAAGTATAAAGCAACAGGAGTTCTCTGTTAGTAGCGGAATAACGCCTTTGAGTATCGTTTAACATGCTGCAAAATAAAGCCGAAGGAGTAGTGTGATTAGCAGATTTCCGTTCTAGGTATGTACCCATGGAGGCATTTGAGCACTCTGTAGATAAATTAATTGTGACGTTATCATTGTAGTTTGTAACTGGATCGTGTATTTAGGAGTTGGAATATCTGAACTAGACTTCGGGATCGGAAGGTTAGAGCATCATCGTGTCATCAATTTTCAGAGAAACGAATTCATAAAATCGACATTTGTTTATCCTTTTTGTTTTCTATCCAAACTAAGTCAAACGTTAGAACCTCATCAATGCCTCGTATTAAAGAAATATTATAGTGATGACGGCGCAGGATGTGGTTGATCCAGCAAGTGACTTTAGCCTTGGCATCGAATAGTCGGCCATTTGTCCGATGTGCAATGTCGTGGCCTTTAGATTTGCCTAAACATGCGGGCTTTGGCTTCAAGGTCAGAGCGCCGCTATTGCCCGAGGCGTTCGATTGCGACAGCCATGACCTTGACCTTCGCTATGGGAGTGCAATTTTCAAGTATGGGGCTTCCGCCTCGCCGCGTAACTTGTGTTTGAAAGCATCTCGTCACGACGTACGCTGTAAAATGTGGTGCGGCTTGTTATATATATTTATAAAAGGGTGAACTGAATTAACATGTAGTCATTCTCAACGTCAATTTCCATGAGTAAAGAAGTAAATAAAACCGGCAAAAACTTTAATAAGGGTCTAAAATGATAAATTGAAGTATAAAGCAACAGGAGTTCTCTGTTAGTAGCGGAATAACGCCTTTGAGTATCGTTTAACATGCTGCAAAATAAAGCCGAAGGAGTAGTGTGATTAGCAGATTTCCGTTCTAGGTATGTACCCATGGAGGCATTTCAGCACTCTGTAGATAAAGTAATTGTGACGTTATCATTATAGTTTGGATCCGGATCGTGGATTCGGGAGTAGAAATCACTGAATTGGACGTCGGGATCGGAATGTAGAGCCGGCGTGTCATCAATATACAGAGAAACGAATTCATAAAATCAACATTTGTTTATCCCTTTTGCTTTCTATCCAAACCAAGTCAAACGTTAGAACCACATCAATGCCTCATATTAAATAAATTTTATAGTGATGATGGCGCAGGAAGTGGTTGTCCAACCAAGTGACTTTAGCATTGGCCTAGTCCGCCCTTTGTCCGATATGCAATGCCGTGGTCTTTAGATTTGCCTAAACATGCGGGCTTTTGTTTCAAGGTCAGAGCGCCGCTATTGCCCGAGGCGATCGATTGCGGCAGCCATGACCTTGAACTTCGCTATGGGAGTGCAATTTTCAAGTATGGGGCTTCCACCTCGCCGCGCAACTTGTGTTTGAAAGCAACTCGTCAAGACGTACACAGTAAAATGTGGTATGGCTTGTTATACTGAATTAACGTAAACATGCGGGCCTTGGCTTCAAAGTCAGTGCGCTGCTATTGTCCGAGGTCATCTATCGCGGCAGCCATGACCTTGACCTTTGCTATGGGAGCTTCCGCCTCGCCGCGCAACTTGTGTTTGAAAGCATCTCGTCAATACGTACACAGTAAAATGTGGTGTGGCTTGTTATACTGAATTAACATGTAGTCATTCTTAACGTCAATTTCCATGAGTAAAGGAGTAAATAAAACCGGCAACATCTCTAATAAATATCTAAAATGTTAAATTGAAGTATAAAGCAACAGGAGTTTTCTGTTAGAAGCAGAATAACGCCTTTGAGTATCGTTTAACTTGCTGGAAAATAAAGCCGAAGGAGTAGTTTAATTAGCAGATTTCCGTTCTAGGTTTGCACCCCTGACTCATTTGAGCACTCTACAGATAAAGTAATTGTGACGTTATCATTGTAGTTTGTATCTGGATCGTGCATTTGGGAGTTGAAATATCTCAACTAGACTTCGGGATCGCAAGGTTAGAGCATCATCGTGTCATCAATTTACAGAGAAACGAATTCATAAAATCAACATTTGTTTATCCCTTTTGTTTACTATCCAAACCAAGTCAAACGTTAGAAACACATCAATGCCTCGTATTAAATAAATATTATAGTGATGACGGCGCAGGATGTGGTTGCTCCAGCAAGTGACTTTAGCCTTGGCCTCGAACAGTCGGCCATTTGTCCGATGTGCAATGTCGTGGCCTTTAAATTTGCCTAAACATGCGGGCTTTGGCTACAAGGTCAGAGCGCCGCTATTGCCCGAGGCGAACGATTGCGACAGCCATGACCTTGACCTTCGCTACGGGAGTGCAATTTTCAAGTATGGGGCTTCCGCCTCGCCGCGTAACTTGTGTTTGAAAGCATCTCGTCACGACGTACACAGTAAAATGTGGTGTGGCTTGTTATATATACCTATAAATGGGTGATCTGAATTAACATGTAGTCATTCTTAACGTCAATTTCCATGAGTAAAGGAATAAATAAAACCGGCAGAAACTCCAATAAATGTCTAAAATGTTAAATTGAAGTATAAACCAACAGGAGTTCTCTGTTAGTAGCGGAATAACGCCTTTGAGTATCGTTTAACTTGCTGCAAAATAAAGCCGAAGGAGTAGTTTGATTAGCAAATTTTCGTTCTAGATTTGCACCCATGACGCATTTGAGCACTCTACAGATAAAGTAATTGTGACGTTATCATTGTAGTTTGTATCTGGATCGTGTATTGTGGAGTTGGAATCTCTGCACTAGACTTCGGGATCGGAAGGTTAGAGCATCGGCGTGTCATCAATTTACAGAGAAACGAATTCATAAAATCAACATTTGCTTATCCCTTTTGCTTTCTATCCAAACCAAGTCAAACGTTAGAATCACATCAATGCCTCGTATTAAATAAATTTTATAGTGATGATGGCTCAGGAAGTGGTTGTCCAACCAAGTGACTTTAGCATTGGCCTCGAACAGTCGGCCCTTTGTCCGATATGCAATGTCGTGACCATTAGATTTGCCTAAACATGCGGGCTTTGGCTTCAAGGTCAGAGCGCCGCTATTGCTCGAGGCGACCTATTACGGCAGCCATGACCTTGACCTTCGCTATGGGAGTGCAATTTTCAAGTATGGGGCTTCCGCCTCGCTTGTGTTTGAAAGCATCTCGTCAAGACGTACACAGTAAAATGTGGTGTGGCTTGTTATATATATCTATAAAATGGTGCACTGAGTTAACATGTAGTCATTCTTAATGTCAATTTCCATGAGTAAAGCAGTAAATAAAACCGGCAAAAACTCTAATAAATGTCTAAAATGTTAAATTGAAGTATAAAGCAATAGGAGTTCTTTGTTAGTAGGGGAATAACGCCTTTGAGTATCGTTTAATTTGCTGCAAAATAAAGCCGAAGGAGTAGTTTGATTAGCAGATTTCCGTTCTAGGTTTGCACCCATGACGCATTTGAGCACTCTACAGATAAAGTAATTGTGACGTTATCATTGTAGTTTGTATCTGGATCGTGTATTGGGGAATTGGAATCTCTGTACTAGACTTCGGGATCGGGAGGTTAGAACATCGGCGTGTCATCAATTTACACAGAAAGGAATTTATATAATCAACATTTTTATCCCTTTTGCTTTCTATCCAAACCAAGTCAAACGTTAGAACCACATCAATGCCTCGTATTAAATAAATTTTATAGTGATGATGGTGCAGGAAGTGGTTGTCCAACCAAGTGACTTTAGCATTGGCCTCGAACAGTCGGCCCTTTGTCCCATATGCAATGTCGTGGCCTTTAGATTTGCCTAAACATGGGGACTTTGGCTTCAAGGTCAGAGAGCCGCTTTTGCCGGAGGCGATCGACTGCGGCAGCCATGACCTTGACCTTCGCTATGGGAGCTTCCGCCTCGCCGCGCAACTTGTGTTTGAAAGCATCTCGTCAAGACGTAAACAGTAAAATGTAGTGTGGCTTGTTCTATATATCTATAAATGGGTGAACTGAGTTAATATGTAGCCATTCTTAACGTCAATTTCCATGAGTACAGGAGTAAATAAAACGGCAAAAACTCTAATAAATGTCTAAAATGTTAAATTGAAGTATAAAGGAATAGGAGTTCTCTGTTAGTAGTGGAATAACGCCATTGAGTATCGTTTATTTTGCTGCAAAATAAAGCCGAAGGAGTTGTTTGATTAGCATATTTCCGTTCTAGGTATGTACCCATGGAGGCATTTGAGCACTCTGTAGATAAATTAATTGTGACGTTGTCATTGTAGTTTGTATCTGGATCGTGTATTTAGGAGTTGGAATATCTGAACTAGACTTCGGGATCGGAAGGTTAGAGCATCATCGTGTCATCAATTTACAGAGAAACGAATTCATAAAATCGACATTTGTTTATCCTTTTTGTTTTCTGTCCAAACCAAGTCAAACATTAGAACAACACCAATGCCTCGTATTAAATAAATTTTATAGTGATGATGACGCAGGAAGTGGTTGTCCAATCAAGTGATATTAGCATTGGACTCGAACAGTCGGCCCTTTGTCCGATATGCAATGCCGTGGCCTTTAGATTTGCCTAAACATGGGGACTTTGGCTTCAAGGTCAGAGAGCCGCTTTTGCCGGAGGCGATCGGTTGCGGCAGACATGACCTTGACCTTCGCTATGGGAGCTTCCGCCTCGCCGCGCAACTTGTGTTTGAAAGCAACTCGTCAAGACGTACACAGTAAAATGTGGTGGGCCTGTTATATATATCTATAAAAGGGTGAACTGAGTTAACATGTAGTCATTCTTAACGTCAATTTCCATGAGTAAAGGAGTAAATAAAACCGGCAAAAACTTTAATAAAGGTCTAAAATGTTAAATTGAAGTATATAGCAATAGGAGTTCTCTATTAGTAGGGGAATAACGCCTTTGAGTATCGTTTAATTTGCTGCAAAATAAAGCCGAAGGGGTTGTTTGACTAGCAGATTTCCGTTCTAGGTATGTACCCATGGAGGCATTTGAGCACTCTGTAGATAAAGTAATTGTGACGTTATCATTGTAGTTTGTATCTGGATCGTGTATTTAGGAGTTGGAATATCTGAACTAGACTTCGGGATCGGAAGGTTAGAGCATCATCGTGTCATCAATTTACAGAGAAACGAATTCATAAAATCGACATTTGTTTATCCATTTTGTTATCTGTCCAAACCAAGTCAAACATTAGAACAACACCAATGCCTCGTATTAAATAAATTTTATAGTGATGATGACGCAGGAAGTGGTTGTCCAATCAAGTGATTTTAGCATTGGCCTCGAACAGTCGGCCCTTTGTCCGATATGCAATGACGTGGCCTTTAGATTTGCCTAAAGATGCGGGCTTTGGTTTCAAGGTCAGAGCGCCGCTATTGCCCGAGGCGATCGATTGCGACAGCCATGGCCTTGACCTTCGCTATGGGAGTGCAATTTTCATGTATGGGGCTTCCGCCTCGCCGCGCAACTTGTGTTTGAAAGCAACTCGTTAAGACGTACACAATAAAATGTGGTGTGGCTTGTTATATATATCTATATAATGGTTAACTGAGTTAACATGTAGTCATTCTTAACGTCAATTTCCATGAGTAAAGGAGTAAATAAAACCGGCAAAAACTTTAATAAGGGTCTAAAATGTTCAATTGAAGTATAAAGCAACAGGAGTTCTCTGTTAGTAGCGGAATAACGCCTTTGAGTATCGTTTAACTAGCTGCAATATAAAGCCGAAGGAGTAGTTTGATTAGCAGATTTCCGTTCTAGGTATGCACCCATGGTCGCATTTGAGCACTCTGTAGATAAAGTAATTGTGACGTTCTTATTATAGCTTGGATCCGGATCGTGGATTCGGGAGTAGAAATCTCTGAATTGGACGTCGGGATCGGAAGGTAGAGCCGGCGTGACTTCATTTTACGGAGAAACGAAATCATAAAATCGACATTTGTTTATCCTTTTTGTTTTCTGTCCAAACTAAATCAAACGTTAGAACCTCATCAATGCCTCGTATTAAAGAAATATTATAGTGATGACGGCGCAGGATGTGGTTGCTCCAGCAAGTGACTTTAGCATTGGCCTAGTCGGCCCTTTGTCCGATATGTAATGTCGTAGCCTTTAGATTTGCCTAAACATGCGGGATTTGGCTTCAATGTCAGAGCGCCGCTTTTGCCGGAGGCGATCGATTGCGGCAGCCATGACCTTGGCCTTCGCTGTGGGAGTGCAATTTTCAAGTATGGGGCTTCCGCCTCGACGCGTAACTTGTGTTTGAAAACATATCGTCACGACGTACACAGTAAAATGTTTTGGGCTTGTTATATATATCTATAAAAGGGTGAACTGAGTTAACATGTAGTCATTCTTAACGTCAATTTCCATGAGTAAAGGAGTAAATAAAACCGTCAAAACTCTAATAAATGTCTAAAATGTTAAGTTGAAGTATAAGGCAACAGGAGTTCTCTGTTAGTAGTGGAATAACGCCTTTGAATACCGTTTAATTTGCTGCAAAATAAAGCCGAAGGAGTAGTTTGATTAGCAGATTTCCGTTCTAGGTATGCACCCATGGTCGCATTTGAGCACTCTGTAGATAAAGTAATTGTGACGTTCTTATTATAGCTTGGATCCGGATCGTGGATTCGGGAGTAGAAATCTCTGAATTGGACGTCGGGATCGGAAGGTATAGCCGGCGTGTCATCAATTTACGGAGAAACGAATTCATAAAATCAACATTTGTTTATCCCTTTTGCTTTCTATCCAAACCAAGTCAAACGTTAGAACCACATCAATGCCTCATATTAAATAAATTTTATAGTGATGATGGCGCAGGAAGTGGTTGTCCAACCAAGTGACTTTAGCATTGGCCTCGAACAGTCGGCCCTTTGTCCGATATGCAATGTCGTGACCATTAGATTTGCCTAAACATGCGGGCTTTGGCTTCAAGGTCAGAGGGCCGCTATTGCTCGAGGCGACCTATTACGGCAGCCATGGCCTTGACCTTCGCTATGGGAGTGCAATTTTCAAGTATGGGGCTTCCGCCTCGCTTGTGTTTGAAAGCATCTCGTCAAGACGTACACAGTAAAATGTGGTGTGGCTTGTTATATATATCTATAAAATGGTGCACTGAGTTAACATGTAGTCATTCTTAATGTCAATTTCCATGAGTACAGGAGTAAATATAACGGCAAAAACTCTAATAAATGTCTAAAATGTTCAATTGAAGTATAAAGCAACAGGAGTTCTCTGTTAGTAGCGGAATAACGCCTTTGAGTATCGTTTAACTTGCTGCAATATAAAGCCGAAGGAGTAGTTTGATTAGCAGATTTCCGTTATAGGTATGCACCCATGACGCATTTGAGCACTCTACAGATAAAGTAATTGTGACGTTATCATTGTAGTTTTTATCTGGATCGTGTATTCAGGAGTTGGAATAACTGAACTAGACTTCGGGATCGGAAGGTTAGAGCATCATCGCGTCATCAATTTACAGAGAAACGAATTCATAAAATCGACATTTGTTTATCCTTTTTGTTTTCTGTCCAAACTAAAATCAAGAGTTAGAACCTCATCAATGCCTCGTATTAAAGAAATATTATAGTGATGACGGCGCAGGATGTGGTTGCTCCAGCAAGTGACTTTAGCATTGGCCTCGAACAGTCGGCCCTTTGTCCGATGTGCAATGTCGTGGCCTTTAGATTTGCCTAAACATGCGGGCTTTGGCTTCAAGGTCAGTGCGCCGCTATTGCCCGAGGTCATCGATTGCGGCAGCCATGACCTTGACCTTCGCTGTGGGGCTTCAGCCTCGCCGCGCAACTTGTGTTTGAAAGCATCTCGTCAAGACGTACACAGTAAAATATAGTGTGGCTTGTTATATATATCTATAAAAGGGTGAACTGAGTTAATATGTAGCCATTCTTAACGTCAATTTCCATGAGTACAGGAGTAAATAAAACGGGAAAAACTCTAATAAATGTCTAAAATGTTAAATTGAATTATATAGCATTAGGAGTTCTCTATTAGTAGGGGAATAACGCCTTTGAGTATCGTTTAATTTGCTGCAAAATAAAGCCGAAGGGGTTGTTTGATTAGCAGATTTCCGTTCTAGGTATGTACCCGTGGAGGCATTTGAGCACTCTGTAGATAAAATAATTGTGACGTTATCATTGTAGTTTGTATCTGGATCGTGTATTTAGGAGTTGGAATATCTGAACTAGACTTCGGGATCGGAAGGTTAGAGCATCATCGTGTCATCAATTTACAGAGAAACGAATTCATAAAATCAACATTTGTTTATCCCTTTTGTTTTCTATCCAAACCAAGTCAAACGTTAGAAACACATCAATGCCTCGTACTAAGGAAATATTATAGTGATGACGGCGCAGGATGTGGTTGCTCCAGCAAGTGACTTTAGCCTTGGGCTCGAACAGTCGGCCATTTGTCCGATGTGCAATGTCGTGGCCTTTAGATTTGCCTAAACATGCGGGCTTTGGCTTCAAGGTCAGAGCGCCGCTATTGTCCGAGGCGATCGATTGCGACAGCCATGACCTTGACCTTCACTATGGGAGTGCAACTTTCAAGTATGGAGCTTCCGCCTCGCCACGTAACTTGAATTTGAAAGCAACCCGTCAATACATACACAGTAAAATGTGGTGTGGCTTGTTATATATATTTATAAAAGGGTGAACTGAATTAACATGTAGTCATTCTCAACGTCAATTTCCATGAGTAAAGGAGTAAATAAAACCGGCAAAAACTTTAATAAGGGTCTAAAATGTTTAAATCAAGTATAAAGCAACAGGAGTTCTCCGTTAGTAGCGGAATAACGCCTTTGAGTATCGTTTAACTTGCTGCAAAGTAAAGCCGAAGGAGTAGTTTGATTAGCAAATTTCCGTTCTAGGCATGCACCCATGGACGCATTTGAGCACTCTGTAGATAAGTAATTGTGACGTTATTATTATAGTTTGGATCCGGATCGTGGATTCGGGAGTAGAAATCTCTGAACTAGACGTCGGGAAGGGAAGGTAGAGCGGGCGTGTCATCAATTTACGGAGAAACGAATTCATAAAATCGACATTTGTTTATCCTTTTTGTTTTCTATCCAAACTAAGTCAAACGTTAGAACCTCATCAATGCCTCGTATTAAAGAAATATTATAGTGATGACGGCGCAGGAAGTGGTTGTCCAACCAAGTGACTTTAGCATTGGCCTAGACGGCCCTTTGTCCGATATGCAATGCCGTGGCCCTTAGGTTTGCCTAAACATGCGGGCTTTGGTTTCAAGGTCAGAGCCCCGCTATTGCCCGAGGCGATCGATTGCGGCAGCCATGGCCTTGACCTTCGCTATGGGAGTGCAATTTTCATGTATGGGGCTTCCGCCTCGCCGCGCAACTTGTGTTTGAAAGCAACTCGTCAAGACGTACACAATAAAATGTGGTGTGGCTTGTTATATATATCTATAAAATGGTTAACTGGGTTAACATGTAGTCATTCTTAACGTCAATTTCCATGAGTAAAGGAGTAAATAAAACCGGCAAAAACTTTAATAAAGGTCTAAAATGTTAAATTGAAGTATAAAGCAACAGGAGTTCTCTGTTAGTAGCGGAATAACGCCTTTGAGTATCGTTTAACTTGCTACAAAATAAAGCCGATGGAGTAGCTTGATTAGCAGATTTCCGTTCTAGGTATGCACCCATGGGCGCATTTGAGCACTCTGTAGATAAGTAATTGTGACGTTATTATTATAGTTTGGATCCGGATCGTGGATTCGGGAGTAGAAATCTCTGAACTAGACGTCGGGAAGGGAAGGTAGAGCGGGCGTGTCATCAATTTACGGAGAAACGAATTCATAAAATCGACATTTGTTTATCCTTTTTGTTTTCTATCCAAACTAAGTCAAACGTTAGAACCTCATCAATGCCTCGTATTAAAGAAATATTATAGTGATGACGGCGCAGGAAGTGGTTGTCCAACCAAGTGACTTTAGCATTGGCCTAGTCGGCCCTTTGTCCGATATGCAATGCCGTGGCCCTTAGGTTTGCCTAAACATGCGGGCTTTGGTTTCAAGGTCAGAGCCCCGCTATTGCCCGAGGCGATCGATTGCGGCAGCCATGGCCTTGACCTTCGCTATGGGAGTGCAATTTTCATGTATGGGGCTTCCGCCTCGCCGCGCAACTTGTGTTTGAAAGCATCTCGTCACGACGTACACAGTAAAATGTGGTGTGGCTTGTTATATATATCTATAAATGGGTGAACTGAGTTAACATGTAGTCATACTTAACGTCAATTTCCATGAGTAAAGGAGTAAATAAAACCGGCAGGAACTCTAATAAATGTCTAAAATGTTAAATTGAAGTATAAAGAAACAGCAGTTCACTGTTAAGAGTGGAATAGCGCATTTGAATATCGTTTAATTTGCTGCAAAATAAAGCCGAAGGAGTAGATTAATTAGCAGATTTCCGTTCTAGGTATGCACCCATGACGCATTTAAGCACTCTACAGATAATGTAATTGTGACGTTATCATTGTAGTTTGTATCTGGATCGTGTATTTAGGAGTTGGAATATCTGAACTAGACTTCGGGATCGGAAGGTTAGAGCATCATCGTGTCATCAATTTACAGAGAAACGAATTCATAAAATCGACATTTGTTTATCCCTTTTGTTTTCTATCCAAACCAAGTCAAACGCTAGAAACACATCAATGCCTCGTATTATATAAATTTTATTGTGATGATGGCGCAGGAAGTGGTTGTCCAACCAAGTGACTTTAGCATTGGCCTCGAACAGTCGGCCCCTTGTCCGATATGCAACGTCGTGACCTTTAGATTTGCCTAAACATGCGGGATATGGCTTCAAGGTCAGAGCGCCGCTATTGCCCGAGGCGTTCGATTGCGACAGCCATGACCTTGACCTTCGCTATGGGAGTGCAATTTTCAAGTATGGAGCTTCCACCTCGCCGCATAACTTAAATTTGAAAGCATCTCGTCAATACGTACACAGTAAAATGTGGTAAGGCTTGTTATATATATTTATAAAAGGGTGAAATGAATTAACACGTAGTCATTCTCAACGTCAATATCCATGAGTAAAGGAGTAAATAAAACCGGTAAAAACTTTAATAAACGTCTAAAATGTTAAATTGAATTATAAAGCAACAGGAGTTCTCTGTTAGTAGCGGAATAACGCCTTTGAGTATCGTTTAACTTGCTACAAAATAAAGCCGATGGAGTAGCTTGATTAGCAGATTTCCGTTCTAGGTATGCACCCATGGGCGCATTTGAGCACTCTGTAGATAAGTAATTGTGACGTTATTATTATAGTTTGGATCCGGATCGTGGATTCGGGAGTAGAAATCTCTGAACTAGACGTCGGGAAGGGAAGGTAGAGCGGGCGTGTCATCAATTTACGGAGAAACGAATTCATAAAATCGACATTTGTTTATCCTTTTTGTTTTCTATCCAAACTAAGTCAAACGTTAGAACCTCATCAATGCCTCGTATTAAAGAAATATTATAGTGATGACGGCGCAGGAAGTGGTTGTCCAACCAAGTGACTTTAGCATTGGCCTAGTCGGCCCTTTGTCCGATATGCAATGCCGTGGCCTTTAGGTTTGCCTAAACATGCGGGCTTTGGTTTCAAGGTCAGAGCGCCGCTATTGCCCTAGGCGAACGATTGCGGCAGCCATGACCTTGACCTTCGCTATGGGAGTGCAATTTTCAAGTATGGGGCTTCCGCCTCGCCGCGTAACTTGTGTTTGAAAGCATCTCGTCACGACGTACACAGTAAAATGTGGTGTGGCTTGTTATATATATCTATAAATGGGTGAACTGAGTTAACATGTAGTCATACTTAACGTCAATTTCCATGAGTAAAGGAGTAAATAAAACCGGCAGGAACTCTAATAAATGTCTAAAATGTTAAATTGAAGTATAAAGAAACAGCAGTTCACTGTTAAGAGTGGAATAGCGCATTTGAATATCGTTTAATTTGCTGCAAAATAAAGCCGAAGGAGTAGATTAATTAGCAGATTTCCGTTCTAGGTATGCACCCATGGACGCATTTGAGCACTCTGTAGATAAAGTAATTGTGACGTTATCATTATAGTTTGGATCCGGATCGTGGATTCGGGAGTAGAAATCTCTGAATTGGACGTCGGGATCGGAATGTAGAGCCGGCGTGTCATCAATATACAGAGAAACGAATTCATAAAATCAACATTTGTTTGTCCCTTTTGTTTACTATCCAAACCAAGTCAAACGTTAGAAACACATCAATGCCTCGTATTAAGGAAATATTATAGTGATGACGGCGCAGGATGTGGTTGCTCCAGCAAGTGACTTTAGCCTTGGCCTCGAACAGTCGGCCATTTATCCAATGTGCAATATCATGGCCTTTAGATTTGCCTAAACATGCGGGCTTTGGCTTCAAGGTCAGAGCGCCGCTATTGCCCTAGGCCATCGGTTGCGGCAGCCATGACCTTGACCTTCGCTATGGGAGTGCAATTTTCAAGTATGGGGCTTCCGCCTCGCCGCGCAACTTGTGTTTGAAAGCATCTCGTCGAGACGTACACAGTAAGATGTGGGTGGTGTGGCTTGTTATATATATCTATAAAAGGGTGAACTGAGTTAACATGTAGTCATTCTTAACGTCAATTTCCATGAGTAAAGGAGTAAATAAAACCGGCAAAAACTTTAATAAAGGTCTAAAATGATAAATTGAAGTATAAAGCAACAGGAGTTCTCTGTTAGTAGCGGAATAACGCCTTTGAGTATCGTTTAACATGCTGCAAAATAAAGCCGAAGGAGTAGTGTGATTAGCAGATTTCCGTTCTAGGTATGTACCCATGGAGGCATTTGAGCACTCTGTAGATAAATTAATTGTGACGTTATCATTGTAGTTTGTAACTGGATCGTGTATTTAGGAGTTGGAATATCTGAACTAGACTTCGGGATCGGAAGGTTAGAGCATCATCGTGTCATCAATTTTCAGAGAAACGAATTCATAAAATCGACATTTGTTTATCCTTTTTGTTTTCTATCCAAACTAAGTCATACGTTAGAACCTCATCAATGCCTCGTATTAAAGAAATATTATAGTGATGACGGCGCAGGATGTGGTTGATCCAGCAAGTGACTTTAGCCTTGGCATCGAATAGTCGGCCATTTGTCCGATGTGCAATGTCGTGGCCTTTAGATTTACCTAAACATGCGGGTTTTGGCTTCAAGGTCAGAGCGCCGCTATTGCCCGAGGCGTTCGATTGCGACAGCCATGACCTTGACCTTCGCTATGGGAGTGCAATTTTCAAGTATGGGGCTTCCGCCTCGCCGCGTAACTTGTGTTTGAAAGCATCTCGTCACGACGTACGCTGTAAAACGCTTGTTATATATATTTATAAAAGGGTGAACTGAATTAACATGTAGTCATTCTCAACGTCAATTTCCATGAGTAAAGAAGTAAATAAAACCGGCAAAAACTTTAATAAGGGTCTAAAATGTTCAATTGAAGTATAAAGCAACAGGAGTTCTCTGTTAGTAGCGGAATAACGCCTTTGAGTATCGTTTAACTTGCTGCAATATAAAGCCGAAGGAGTAGTTTGATTAGCAGATTTCCGTTCTAGGTATGCACCCATGGACGCATTTCAGCACTCTGTAGATAAAGTAATTGTGACGTTATCATTATAGTTTGGATCCGGATCGTGGATTCGGGAGTAGAAATCACTGAATTGGACGTCGGGATCGGAATGTAGAGCCGGCGTGTCATCAATATACAGAGAAACGAATTCATAAAATCAACATTTGTTTATCCCTTTTGCTTTCTATCCAAACCAAGTCAAACGTTAGAACCACATCAATGCCTCATATTAAATAAATTTTATAGTGATGATGGCGCAGGAAGTGGTTGTCCAACCAAGTGACTTTAGCATTGGCCTAGTCGGCCCTTTGTCCGATATGCAATGCCGTGGTCTTTAGATTTGCCTAAACATGCGGGCTTTTATTTCAAGGTCAGAGCGCCGCTATTGCCCGAGGCGATCAATTGCGGCAGCCATGACCTTGAACTTCGCTATGGGAGTGCAATTTTCAAGTATGGGGCTTCCGCCTCGCCGCGCAACTTGTGTTTGAAAGCAACTCGTCAAGACGTACACAGTAAAATGTGGTATGGCTTGTTATACTGAATTAACGTAAACATGCGGGCCTTGGCTTCAAAGTCAGTGCGCTGCTATTGTCCGAGGTCATCGATCGCGGCAGCCATGACCTTGACCTTTGCTATGGGAGCTTCCGCCTCGCCGCGCAACTTGTGTTTGAAAGCATCTCGTCAATACGTACACAGTAAAATGTGGTGTGGCTTGTTATACTGAATTAACATGTAGTCATTCTTAACGTCAATTTCCATGAGTAAAGGAAAAGGAGTAAATAAAACCGGCAACATCTCTAATAAATATCTAAAATGTTAAATTGAAGTATAAAGCAACAGGAGTTTTCTGTTAGAAGCAGAATAACGCCTTTGAGTATCGTTTAACTTGCTGGAAAATAAAGCCGAAGGAGTAGTTTAATTAGCAGATTTCCGTTCTAGGTTTGCACCCCTGACTCATTTGAGCACTCTACAGATAAAGTAATTGTGACGTTATCATTGTAGTTTGTATCTGGATCGTGCATTTGGGAGTTGAAATATCTGAACTAGACTTCGGGATCGCAAGGTTAGAGCATCATCGTGTCATCAATTTACAGAGAAACGAATTCATAAAATCAACATTTGTTTATCCCTTTTGTTTTCTATCCAAACCAAGTCAAACGTTAGAAACAAATCAATGCCTCGTATTAAGGAAATATTATAGTGATGACGGCGCAGGATGTGGTTGCTCCAGCAAGTGACTTTAGCCTTGGCCTCGAACAGTCGGCCATTTGTCCGATGTGCAATGTCGTGGCCTTCAGATTTGCCTAAACATGCGGGCTTTGGCTTCAAGGTCAGAGCGCCGCTATTGTCCGAGGCGATCGATTGCGACAGCCATGACCTTGACCTTCGCTATGGGAGTGCAATTTTCAAGTATGGAGTTTCCGCCTCGCCGCGTAACTTGAATTTGAAAGCATCCCGTCAATACGTACACAGTAAAATGTGGTGTGGTTTGTTATATATATCTATAAAAGGGTGAACTGAGTTAATATGTAGTCATTCATAACGTCAACTTCCATGAGTAAAGGAGTAAATAAAACCGGCAAAAACTTTAATAAGGGTCAAAAATGTTTAATTGAAGTATAAGGCAACAGGAGTTCTCTGTTAGTAGCGGAATAACGCCTTTGAGTATCCTTTAACTTGCTGCAATATAAAGTCGAAGGAGTAGTTTGATTAGCAGATTTCCGTTCTAGGTATGCACCCATGGACGCATTTGAGCACTCTGTAGATAAAGTAATTGTGACGTTACCATTATAGTTTGGATCCGGATCGTGAATTCGGGAGTAGAAATCTCTGAATTGGACGTCGGGATCGGAGGGTAGTGCCGGCGTGTCATCAATATACGGAGAAACGAATTCATAAAATCAACATTTGTTTATCCCTTTTGTTTTCTATCCAAACTAAGTCAAACGTTAGAACCACATCAATGCCTCATATTAAATAAATTTTATAGTGATGATGGCGCAGGAAGTGGTTGTCCAACCAAGTGACTTTAGCATTGGCCTCGAACAGTCGGCCCTTTGTCCGATATGCAATGCCGTGGCCTTTAGATTTGCCTAAACATGGGGACTTTGGCTTCAAGGTCAGAGAGCCGCTTTTGCCGGAGGCGATCGATTGCGGCAGCCATGACCTTGACCTTCGCTATGGGAGCTTCCGCCTCGCCGCGCAACTTGTGTTTGAAAGCATCTCGTCAAGACGTACACAGTAAAATGTAGTGTGGCTATCTATCTATAAATGGGTGAACTGAGTTAATATGTGTAGCCATTCTTAACGTCAATTTCCATGAGTACAGGAGTAAATAAAACGGCAAAAACTCTAATAAATGTCTAAAATGTTAATTTGAAGTATAAAGCAATAAAAGTTCTCTGTTAGTAGTGGAATAACGCCTTTGAGTATCGTTTAATTTGCTGCAAAATAAAGCCGAAGGAGTTGTTTGATTAGCAGATTTCCATTCTAGCTATGTACCCATGGAGGCATTTGAGCACTCTGTAGATAAATTAATTGTGACGTTATCATTTTAGTTTGTATCTGGATCGTGTATTTAGGAGTTGGAATATCTGAACTAGACTTCGGGATCGGAAGGTTAGAGCATCATCGTGTCATCAATTTATAGAGAAACGAATTCATAAAATCGACATTTGTTTATCCTTTTTGTTTTCTGTCCAAACCAAGTCAAACATTAGAACAACACCAATGAATCGTATTAAATAAATTTTATAGTGATGATGACGCAGGAAGTGGTTGTCCAATCAAGTGATTTTAGCATTGGCCTCGAACAGTCGGCCCTTTGTCCGATATGCAATGACGTGGCCTTTAGATTTGCCTAAAGATGCGGGCTTTGGCTTCAAGGTCAGAGCGCCGCCATTGCCCGAGGCGTTCGATTGCGACAGCCATGACCTTGACCTTCGCTATGGGAGTGAAATTTTCAAGTATGGAGCTTCCGCCTCGCCGCGTAACTTGAATTTGAAAGCATCGCGTCAATACGTACACAGTAAAATGTGGTATGGCTTGTTATGTATATTTATAAAAGGGTGATCTGAATTAACATGTAGTCATTCTCAACGTCAATTTCCATGAGTAAAGGAGTAAATAAAACCGGCAAAAACTTTAATAGAGGTCTAAAATGTTAAATTGAAGTATAAAGCAACAGGAGTTCTCTGTTAGTAGTGGAATAACGCCTTTGAGTATCGTTTAACTTGCTGCAAAATAAAGCCGAAGGAGTAGTTTGATTAGCAGATTTCCGTTCTAGGTATGCACCCATGGACGCATTTGAGCACTCTGTAGATAAAGTAATTGTGACGTTATTATTATAGCTTGGATCCGGATCGTGGATTCGGGAGTAGAAATCTCTGAATTGGACGTCGGGATCGGAAGGTAGAGCCGGCGTGTCACCAATTTACGGAGAAACGAAGTCATAAAATCAACATTTGTTTATCCCTTTTGCTTTCTATCCAAACCAAGTCAAACGTTAGAACCACATCAATGCCTCATATTAAATAAATTATATAGTGATGATGGCGCAGGAAGTGGTTGTCCAACCAAGTGACTTTAGCATTGGCCTCGAAGAGTCGGCCCTTTGTCCGATATGCAATGCCGTGGCCTTTAGATTTGCCTAAACATGGGGGCTTTGGCTTCAAGGTCAGAGAGCCGCTTTTGCCGGAGGCGATCGATTGCGGCAGCCATGACTTTGACCTTCGCTATGGGAGTGCAATTTTCAAGTATGGGGCTTCCGCCTCGCCGCGTAACTTGAATTTGAAAGCAACCCGTCAATACATACACAGTAAAATGTGGTGTGGCTTGTTATATATATTTATAAAAGGGTGAACTGAATTAACATGTAGTCATTCTCAACGTCAATTTCCATGAGTAAAGGAGTAAATAAAACCGGCAAAAACTTTAATAAGGGTCTAAAATGTTTAAATCAAGTATAAAGCAACAGGAGTTCTCTGTTAGTAGCGGAATAACGCCTTTGAGTATCGTTTAACTTGCTGCAAAATAAAGCCGAAGGAGTAGTTTGATTAGCAAATTTCCGTTCTAGGCATGCACCCATGGACGCATTTGAGCACTCTGTAGATAAGTAATTGTGACGTTATTATTATAGTTTGGATCCGGATCGTGGATTCGGGAGTAGAAATCTCTGAACTAGACGTCGGGAAGGGAAGGTAGAGCGGGCGTGTCATCAATTTACGGAGAAACGAATTCATAAAATCGACATTTGTTTATCCTTTTTGTTTTCTATCCAAACTAAGTCAAACGTTAGAACCTCATCAATGCCTCGTATTAAAGAAATATTATAGTGATGACGGCGCAGGAAGTGGTTGTCCAACCAAGTGACTTTAGCATTGGCCTAGTCGGCCCTTTGTCCGATATGCAATGCCGTGGCCCTTAGGTTTGCCTAAACATGCGGGCTTTGGTTTCAAGGTCAGAGCGCCGCTATTGCCCGAGGCGATCGATTGCGGCAGCCATGGCCTTGACCTTCGCTATGGGAGTGCAATTTTCATGTATGGGGCTTCCGCCTCGCCGCGCAACTTGTGTTTGAAAGCAACTCGTCAAGACGTACACAATAAAATGTGGTGTGGCTTGTTATATATATCTATAAAATGGTTAACTGAGTTAACATGTAGTCATTCTTAACGTCAATTTCCATGAGTAAAGGAGTAAATAAAACCGGCAAAAACTTTAATAAAGGTCTAAAATGTTAAATTGAAGTATAAAGCAACAGGAGTTCTCTGTTAGTAGCGGAATAACGCCTTTGAGTATCGTTTAACTTGCTGCAAAATAAAGCCGAAGGAGTAGTGTGATTAGCAGATTTCCGTTCTAGGTATGCACCCATGACGCATTTAAGCACTCTACAGATAATGTAATTGTGACGTTATCATTGTAGTTTGTATCTGGATCGTGTATTTAGGAGTTGGAATATCTGAACTAGACTTCGGGATCGGAAGGTTAGAGCATCATCGTGTCATCAATTTACAGAGAACCGAATTCATAAAATCAACATTTGTTTATCCCTTTTGTTTTCTATCCAAACCAAGTCAAACGTTAGGAACACATCAATGCCTCGTAATAAATTAATTTTATAGTGATGATGGCGCAGGAAGTGGTTGTCCAAGCAAGTGACTTTAGCATTGGCCTCGAACAGTCGGCCCTTTGTCCGATATGCAATGTCGTGACCTTTAGACTTGCCTAAACATGCGGGCTTTGGCTTCAAGGTCAGCACGCCGCTATTGCCCGAGGTCATCGATTGCGGCAGCCATGACCTTGACCTTCGCTATAGGAGCTTCCGCCTCGCCGCGCAACTTGTGTTTGAAAGCATCTCGTCAAGACGTACACAGTAAAATGTAGTGTGGCTTGTTATATATATATCTATAAAAGGGTGAACTAGTTTGTATTTGGGAGTTGTAATCTCTGAACTAGACTTCGGGATCGGAAGGTTAGAGCATCGGCGTGTCATCAATTTAGAGAGAAACGAATTCATAAAATCGACATTTGTTTATCCTTTTTGTTTTCTATCCAAACTAAGTCAAACGTTAGAACCTCATCAATGCCTCGTATTAAAGAAATATTATAGTGATGACGGCGCAGGATGTGGTTGCTCCAGCAAGTGACTTTAGCCTTGGCCTCGAACAGTCGGCCCTTTGTCCGATATGCAATGTCGTGACCTTTAGATTTGCCTAAACATGCGGGCTTTGGCTTCAAGGTCAGAGCGCCGATATTGCACGAGGCCATCGATTGCGGCAGCCATGACCTTGACCTTCGCTATGGGAGTGCAATTTTCAAGTATGGAGCTTCCGCCTCGCCGCGCAACTTGTGTTTGAAAGCATCTCGTCAAGACGTACACAGTAAAATGTGGTCTAGCTATTATATATATTTATATTTATTAGCCGTTACTCGAGTCCGAGTATAGAAATGTTACAGTCGATAAATTGCGTACAATAAAAAACAAGTAAAAGGTGTAGTCTATTGTAATTCCCATTCATCTACGGTGCACACGACTATGGCTATAGAGGCCAATTCGGGAGAGCACATGTCGACCGCAATCAGGACAAACATAGACCTGGTTAGGTCTTGGATTCGGCCTTCTTGCAGCAACATTTCCTTGATAGCTGGCCACAACCCCTCGCCATTCGGTTCTGTCCGCTGCAAGTTGTTCCCATTGCTCGTCTGCAATACCGCAGGATTTTAAACTTTCATGGAGAGCGTCTTTGAACCTCTTTCGTTGACCGCCACGCTTTCTTCTACCGCTTAGCAATTCACCATAAAGTGTACATTTAGGAAGGCGGTTATCATGCATACGATGAACGTGACCTGCCCATCTTAGGCGTGCTCTTGAAATAAGCACCTCAATTGGAAGGCTGTTTGCTCTCCTGAGTACTTCCACGTTTGATATGTGATGGAACCAACGGATTTTCATCATACTTCTGAGGTGTCTTTGCTGAAAACGTTCTAATTCTTTCACATGACGACGGTAAGTGACCCAGCTTTCACATCCATATAGCAGTGTTGGAATGACAACTGCTCTGTAGACAGCCATTTTCGTTGACAAAGCAAGGTCGTGGTTGTCAAATACTCTCTCTCTAAGTCCCCAGAATGCTCTAGATGCAGCGTTAATTCTATTGCGAATCTCGCTGTCCATGTTTGCTTTGTCATTAACAACGTTGCCTAAGTAATTGAATTGATCCACCACTTCAAGATAATTTCCGTTAAGTGTAATGTCTATTTGGTTCACTTGATGAGGAGTTGACATAATCTTAGTCTTTCCAATGTTGATTTTAAGTCCCAAAGAATCATAGCTTTGGGCATACACATCTAAAAGTTCTTGAAGCTCTTCCGGCGTAGAGGCTAAAAGTGCACAGTAATCCGCATACTGGAGATCACAAATGAATCGTGTGCGTGTTTTCGTGAAAGCTCTAAAGCGCCCTATGTTAAAGAGACCGCCATCAAAACGGTATCTGAGACCTATTCCTCTGACTGTCAGTTTGTTGTCAACAATAATTGTTAGAGCAGTGGTAAACAAATTAAAGAGTAGGGGTGCCAGGACACATCCCTGCCTAACTCCAGTGAGAGTTTGGAAAGGTTCGGTTGCCTCATTATTATACATAACCTGGGCGTTGTTGTTTGTATGTAGACTGCGACATACTTCCACAAATTTTCTAGGGATACCTAAGCGGAATATAATTTTCCAGAGCACTTCCCTGTCCACCGAGTCAAACGCCTTGGTTAAATCAATGAAGGCCATGTGAATTTCTCCTTGATGTTCGAGTGCTTTTTCTTGAAGCTGTTTAAGTGTGAAGATTAAATCCGATGTGCCTCGGTTTGGTCTAAAGCCACTCTGTGTTTCAGGAAGTAACTTTTCCATAACAGGTGTTAGCCTATTTGCCATCGCTTTAGTGAGTATCTTCCCTCCAACAGCCAGGAGAGCTATACCCCTGTAATTTCCACAGTCCGCAGCGCTCCCTTTGTTTTTGAAGAGGTTGATTAAAAGTGTATCACGAAACTCCTGCGGAGCTTGACCACTTTCCCACACGATATCAAACAGTTTTTTGAGGTAGGGTATGAGCTCTGACGACACAGCTTTAAAGATCTCAGCTGGGAGTGAGTCGGCGCCGGGAGATTTGTTATTTTTTAGCTGCCCAATGGCGGTTAAGATCTCTTCCGTTGTTAGTGGTTTATCTAAGTCTTCGAAGGTGTCATATTGAGGGATAAGATTTATAATATCGTGATCGGCTTGACTTTGCTGGTTAAGAATGCTAGAGTAGTGTTCTTTCCATCGGGCTCTTATTTCCTGGTCTTCTTTGAGGAGATTTCCATTTAAATCTTTAATAGGGCACATATTTTTCCTATTGGGGCCGTACACTGCTTTTACTCCTTGAAAGAAATTCCTGTAGTCGTGTGAATCGGCGTACCTTTGAATTTCTCTGGCCTTGCTTGCCCACCACTCGTTCTTTATTCTTCTGATTTCGCGTTGCGTTTCATACTTAGATTGGGTAAAAGCTTCTGCTTTTGATGAGTCGTTGGGGTGGTTGATAGCGTTTTGGAAGGCAGTATGTTTGCGGTCAAGAAGTTCTTGTATAAAAGCTTCATTATCATTGAACCAGTCCTCCTGTTTTTTACTTGCTGCAGTGCCAAGAATTTTCTCACTCGCACTTTTTAAACTGTCTTTAATTTGTGTCCAGGTAGCAGCGACAGAATTGGTTTCTTCTAGTGCACTCAAATTCTCTTGAACTTTTTGCTTTAGCTGTTCGACGGTTTGTTGGTCACGCAATTTACTAATACAGAGACGGAGTCTGCGTTTTACTTGAGTTCTTCGGTGTTTGGGTCTCATAACAATTTTCATTTTAGAGACAACAGGACGATGATCGGTCCAACATTCGCTATCAATGCGCGCCTTTGTAATTTGGACGTCCTTGAGATGCTTCCTACGTACGATAACATAGTCCAGTAGATGCCAGTGACCTGATCTGGGGTGACGCCAGGTGCCTTTAAATTTATCCTTTTGTCGGAAAATGGTGTTTGTTATAACTAGATCATGTTCGGCGCATTTAGTTAGGAGTAGTTGACCGTTAGCGTTCATGTTGCCCAAACCGTTCTTGCCTAGATTTATATTTATAATATTTATAATTATATTTATATTATAGAATATTTATAAAAGGGTGAACTGAATTAACATGTAGTCATTATCAACGTCAATTTCCATGAGTAAAGGAGTAAATAAAACCGGCAAAAACTTTAATAAAGGTCTAAAATGTTAAATTGAAGTATAAAGCAACAGGAGTTCTCTGTTAGTGTGAACGATCCATGCTTTGATGGGAGTCTGAAGGACGTATTTTCTGCTCGAAAAACTTAGAAAAATTAAAAAAAATAGGAAAAAGAAAAAATTAATTTTCTTTTTCCTCAACCTTTTCTAAATTCTAAAATAAAAATATTACGTTCACAAAATTTTTAGGGTTCAAAGTGACTGTTTCAGACGGAGATTAATGGATAAATCATACTTACTGTCGTTTATGCTTAACTGCGGCTCTGATGGTATCAATTGGAAGACGTCGTAACACTATAAATCTAACACTGTCTGTTTCACACTCTCTTAAAATTAAATCTGAAAGGGAAATTTTGTTAGAAAACACAAGTAAAAGACAATATAAAGTTCAAAAAAATATACATTAAATCTTTAAAAAAATTTATGTTTTTACAACAACTTCTTCAGAGAAAATGTTAACAAACAATGGTCTGAACCGTGTACAACACATGGTGAGGAACGGGACGATTCATACGATACCAACTACCATCCAATTTGCAGTTTGAAAAGCTAACGATGCACAAAAAGATTCAAGGAAAGTTTCATGTAACTGAAATTTTGGTGGGCTTATGCTTGCCTGTCTTATAAACGTATTTTATTAATTCACATAAATTTTGGTCGCTCCTCGGAGCTTAAAATTGCTTGAAGCGTATCTACTTCGTTTGTATTATGCAATAACAAATTTTACGTTCAGGCAAGGCAGATCCCATGCACGTGTGAGTACATGGTAATAATACTTTTTTGACTCCGAATCACTGAGGAACCGGTTTAGGGCAAACCCCGTCAAAACACATCATTTCCCCGTCAAATCCGACTGCTAGGAAATGATGGGGGTCCCATGTCGCTAAGGGCTATTTTCGCTATAACTTCCGATATACTTTGAATAGTCGTTGGACTAACTTGTCCTCATATTCAACACTTCGTAAGAGTTGCAGTGCTTGACAACGTGGATTCGTAAAAGGGTTTTTAATCTTGGAAATTTGGAAGTTCAAGTCCAATTTTAGTATACTTTCTAAAATTGGATGGTCGGGGCGACATTACGTCCCTGTGCAGCGACATTTACTACACTTACCAAATTAACGCTCCTCGAAGAGTTAGCGAAAATTTGGCATAAAAAACGCTCCGAAGAGCAAATATATATTTCCAAGAATTAAAAACCTCCTCCACGGCGTTTTTACGTGAAGCACGCTTTTCTTACGAAGTATTTCCTAAGTCGGATTTTGTTACAACGTCGAAAAGTATATCGGGGTTATAGCGTTCTTTAACACTCCCCTCCTTTCCGTGAATCTTTTTGTGTAACGTTTGGTAAATTGTTTGTTTGAAAATAAAATGGATCATTGGATGTAGTCTCCCATGTGTTGTATTCGGTTATCGTTCAGACCGGCCTATCTGAACAAAACATAGATGCAAATCTAAAATGGTGATAATTTGAACATATATCGATGCATAGCATTCGATTGAATTATTGAACATTGTGTTTCAAAAATGGCATAAAAAAAAAAATCGAGAATCCTCGGATTCTCGATGACACAACACAAACACTTTCGACGCACTTATCTTTCTTAGTGTTCTTCCACTAATGCGGGCTTGCGTCTGCTCCTCCTCGTGTCTATGCCTCGTCGATCACCTTCGGTGTCGAACTGCCTTCTGGAACAGCTTAGGTGGTCCTCGGACTGCTTGGCTCCAGCTATACATTGGTTCTGCTCGGTTTATATGAAACAATATAAAACAAAATTTTAGTAAAATTTTTGTTTACATCCCGTCTGGGGATCTGCGACCGATAACATATCGTCGTCTTTGAGAATAGGAACACTGAATTTTGTTGACTTATATTGGTTGAAATGGTTTCCGAGTAGTTAAAAAATCTCTTCTTGGGAGAAATCTGCGACCGATATCACATCGTCGTCTTTGAGAATAGGAACATTGAATTTTGTTGACTTATATTGATTGAAATGGTTTTTATTAAAATCTCTTCTTGTGAGAAATCTGCGACAGAATCTGCATCCGTCGGATCGTTGCATCTGCCCCTCCAGCAGACGTGGCGGCATCTCGCCCTTGAGTTGCTAGACTCATCTGAATCGCGCCCTTGCGTCAGAGTCGTCGTCTTTCCATGCCGTGCCAATGGAACATTTGTTTGGACCCTTTGGGTCGGACTCTGCTTACAGATGAATGTTTAATAACATTTGAGGACTTAGAAAAATTATAAAAAATACCAACTCTGCCGGACACGGTCAGAGTTGCTGCAGTGAATTTGGAAGATTTGTATGGACGATACAATATCCTCAATGAAAATAACTTGTAAAAAATGCATAAAAAATACCAACTTTTGCCTGACACGACAAGAAGTTGGTATGGAAATTTTGATATAAAATAAACCTAGCACTAAGTTAAAACTTAGCCTAGGTTGAAAAATGTTATAAAAATATGATTGAATCTCCAGAACTTGACTCTGAATCAGAAGTGGAAGCATCTCGTGGCGGTGCATGGATTTGTACAACCGTTTGCTCCGGCGGTGGAGGTTCTGTGGAATCGTCTGAGAACGGGGAATCATTTCCATCGAGTGATGTTCCGCCTGGACTAGCATTTTCTTCATCGGAAGATTCGATTTCCAATTGGTGCTCCTCTGGCGGGGCTGGTCTCAAATCATCGACATGTACTCTTGTCGTTACATTTCCCTTTTGCACGAGATACACCTCGTCTGAAAACTTCTTCAGAATTCTGGTTGGGCCTGACCAAGACGGCGTGAAGGTATGTACCTTCTTTTTTCTCTTACTCATGACTCTGTCTCCTACTTTGTAAACGATCGGAGTGACGGCCTCTTTCGGCGCATATTTCTGTTTGTAATTTTGTTGGGCCTGACGGGCTTCCTTGATTCGCTCGTATCGTGGAAGCGTTTGTTGCTTGGCTCTTTCTTGCCTCCAGGCATACAAATCCCATTCGCCTCTTTCGGCTGGATCATATCCTAACACGACCATGCTAGGAGTTTGATTTGTAGCGGCGTTCCTACGATTTCTTAATATGTATGTCATTTGATGCACGTAGCGATCCCAAGTGTCGTTTGGCTTTTTGAATAAAAGAGTCTTTAAAATTTTCTTGCATTCCTGCACCCGTCGTTCCACGGGGTTGGACTGTTGGTGATATGCTGGAATTAAGTATCGTTCGATACCATTCCTTTCGCAAAATGTGATGTACCATTCGGAATTGAAATGACCACCGTTGTCTGATATTATGACTCGAGGGACTCCGAATCTTGCTACTATTTCTTCGTCGATATATTTGGCTATCGTTCTGCCGTCGACCTGAATGTATGCCTTTGCCTCTATCCATTTACTGAAAACGTCTTCGACGATAATCATATATCTGTTTTCGGCGTCTTTAGTCCTCTGCAGCGGGCCAATTACGTCGACGCTCAAGGTTTCAAATGCATTTTGTGGTGCATGACTTCTAAGTGGAGCATTGGGTTGGGCTTGTCTTGTCTTTACAGACTGGCATATCAGACAGTCGTTTATGTATTTGCCTACGATCCTGGCCATATTATTGAAATAGTAGCGTTTCGCTATTTTCCTGAGAGTCTCGTCTCTTCCTGGATGACATGCTTCATCTCGGTCATGATAATGGTAAATCAATTCTTTTATTTTCCTCTTTGGAACTATTAATTTAAAATTTCGATCGCAATCTTTAAAAAGTACATCGTCTTGGACGTGAAAATTTTTCATAAAAATAAGATCCGCATCGGAACGTTGTTCCTGTTGAAATAGATCATTCCAACGGCGGATCTTGTCTTGAATATCTCTTGAACTCAATTGAGCCTGTACGATATCTTCGTATATTTCTGAATGTGTTAAAACAGAAATACGTTCTGGACACTTATAATTTGGTAGGAACATTCTTTCCTCTTCATCGTCTGTCTCGACATACTGATTTTGTGGGTTACGACTTAGAAAATCTGCTAATAAATTTTCCTTTCCTGGACAGTGTTCAATTTTGAATGCATATTCTTGCAATAGTAATGACCATCGAGTAAATTTTGTTTTGTCGTCCTTATGTTTGTTTAACCAAAGTAACGCCCTGTTGTCCGTCTTCACCAAGAACGGTTTGTCTGCTAAGTACATCTTGTACTTTTTAATATAGTTCACCACCGCCAAGCATTCTAGCTCGTTTATGTGGTAACGTCTCTCCGCTGGAGATAACGTGTTGCTTGCATACGAAATTATATATTTCTCGCCGTTGTCGCCTAATTGATATAATACGGCCGAAAGACCTTGGAGGGATGCATCTGTTTGCAAAATGAATTGACGTGAAAAATCCGGCCGATGGAGTTCCAGCGGTCCGGATAATAATTCTTTTAATTTTCTAAATGCTTCATCGCATGTATGGTTCCAGTGAAAACGATTTTCCTTCGAAAGAAGTTTCGTTAGTGGCTTCGTGATCATCGCCACATTTGGTAGATATTCTCGTACCCAGTTGCAAAGCCCTAGGAAACTTTGTAGCTGCTTTTTAGTAGCTGGAACGGGATAATTTTGAATTTGTAAGACATGTTTTTCTAATGGTTGGGAAGTATCGGTTCTAATTGTATGGCCTAAATATTGAATTTCATTCGTCGCTATTACACACTTTTCCGGTGACACTTTCAGATTGTGCAGACGTAGTCTTTCAAAGACTAATCTCAAGTGGGACATATGCTCCTTCACGTTTACGCTGTAAACGATTATATCATCTAAATACACTTTACAGAAATGGTGCAGGTAACCCGTTAAAACGTCCTTTGCCATGAATTTCTGAAAGGTACAGGGAGCTGTCTTGAGGCCGAAAGGCATGACATTAAATCTGTAAGCTGCCCCATCAGGAGTGGTAAAAGTCGAAAAATCTTTTGATGCTTCATCTAGCGGTATTTGCCAATATCCACTTTTTAAATCCAACACAGAAAAAATCTTCGAATTGCCTAAATCTTTAATACTTTCGTGTATTTTTGGTAAGACGGAAGCCTCGTCTTCAGTCATTTCATTCAAATGGCGATAGTCGATACAAAATCGTGGTTTCTTGTCGGAGCGTTTTATTATCACTGGTGGTGAACTATATTGGGCAGTGCTAGGTTCGATGACGCCAGCTTTTAACATCTCTTCGATTTGGTCGTACATAATTTTCTTAGTACTCGGAGACATCGGATATGGTCTGATATTAAATGGTTTCGTGTCTTTTACTGTAATTTTGTGTTTCACAGTCACTGTGGTTGCTTGAGTCGGTTCCGCAGTGAACAGATCGACAAATTCTTCGAACAGCGGCCGTAGAAATTTGTCATTTATAACAAGCTCTTCAGGAAGCTTTGCCTGCTGTCTCTCCCTCTGAGAAGCTTGATTCCAGAAGACGGTAATACGCTCTTCTGTGCCGGCATATAGGCATTTTCTGCCATAATCATATGCGACATTGTTCATATATAAGAATGGTGATCCTAATATTATCGTTTCGTTCAAATTTTCGATTACTTGAAAATCAATTTCAAAAGAGGTGCCTGAAATTATTACTTTTAATTTTGTCGTGCCAAGAGAGTCCACCATTCGATCTCCGCACGCCATAGCAAATGATCGGCGTGTCGTGAGATTTTTAAAATTATCCAACATCCTCGGATGGATAACGTTTCGCGTCGAGCCTGAATCAATCAGTGCGTCGACCGCATGTTCATTTATCTGAACTTTTATACGAGGCAAAGGGAACGCTTCGCTCATATAATTTATTGACTCTCTTGTCTTGTGCAGAGGAGCGTCGTAGTGGTCATGAGTATCGGAAAAAATTACTGGACATTGCTGCCGCCTTGGTTCGGCCGTTGTGCCGGGGATCTTGCAGATGGACCCTGGCCTGGGTCTCTGGCCCCTCGAAAGTTTCCCGGTCTCCTGTTGAGATGCGGGTTATTCGGGCATTGACTATGGAAGTGCCACTGCACTGTGTCTGTACAGTATCGGCACGGGGTTGCCGGTCGGTCGGGTACTCGGAATTTCCCCGATCCGCCATTAAAATTGGTTTGCCTGCGGTCAGGATTCACTGATCCGCTTGATAAATTAGGCATAAAAAAAGGACGACCAGGCGCTCTGCCTGGACCGTCCTGTCGAGATACATCCTCTCGGAAATGCACCCTCGGTGCTGTCGGAGTTGGGCTTCCATTGCTCCTGTTACTAGAATTTTGTTGACTTAAACGTCCCGGCTCTTGATAGTAAGACGCGCGGGACAAGCGTTGATCTATAAGTTGGATTAGCGACGTCTGTTCGTCAGCTGAATCCCGCTCGACGTTAGTAGCCGCTGCTATTAACATCTCTGTGTTGGAAATTAGGTTGCTTCTCAAGCGTGACCTAATCTCTGGACGCAGTTGGTCCATGATGACCCGAGCTCTGATGGCTTCGGATTTAAAGGGATCAATACGATCGAAAAGACAGGTTTTCCTTGTGATAAACACTGCCTTGTCGTCTAAAGACGTTTGCTTGACGGCATACAGTTGAGCAATAGCTCGTGACTGTATGTCGGGAGAATTAAATCTCGTAAGGAATCTTTCCTTGAATAAGGCATACGAAGTAGTCAACGTCCTAAATTGTTCGGACCATCGTTGAGCTTCGCCCTTGAGTTGGCCAGTTACGTTATGGAGGCGATCATAGTCGTGGCTTATGCGAGCTCTGTCGAAATATTCCTCCATAATTTTCAGAAATGCTTCTGGATCTTCATGATCAAGCCCATGGAACGTCACGTTCGGACATCTTTGTCTCTCATGGGGCGTACAGGTCGACACGTTCTGTATCGCCTGCACGAAGCCCTCTGCCATTTTCAGAAACATACTTTCCATCGAAGCAGTTTGTGGCTGTGAAGCTGATAAATTAACATTATCTCCCTCCGGAAACAGTCGCTGTGGTTCTATCCCTCTAGAACCGTCGTCGACGAGCGGTGCGGTGACTCGCTCATAAAATTCTCTTGGGGTCGACCCCTCGGAGTCTTCCGCCATGAACGAGAAAGGATTTGTTGGGTTTGGGGACGGCATGGTCCCTGCTCGGGCGCCATGTGAACGCTCCATGCTTTGATGGGAGTCTGAAGGACGTATTTTCTGCTCGAAAAACTTAGAAAAATTAAAAAAAATAGGAAAAAGAAAAAATTAATTTTCTTTTTCCTCAACCTTTTCTAAATTCTAAAATAAAAATATTACGTTCACAAAATTTTTAGGGTTCAAAGTGACTGTTTCAGACGGAGATTAATGGATAAATCATACTTACTGTCGTTTATGCTTAACTGCGGCTCTGATGGTATCAATTGGAAGACGTCGTAACACTATAAATCTAACACTGTCTGTTTCACACTCTCTTAAAATTAAATCTGAAAGGGAAATTTTGTTAGAAAACACAAGTAAAAGACAATATAAAGTTCAAAAAAATATATATTAAATCTTTAAAAAAATTTATGTTTTTACAACAACTTCTTCAGAGAAAATGTTAACAAACAATGGTCTGAACCGTGTACAACACATGGTGAGGAACGGGACGATTCATACGATACCAACTACCATCCAATTTGCAGTTTGAAAAGCTAACGATGCACAAAAAGATTCAAGGAAAGTTTCATGTAACTGAAATTTTGGTGGGCTTATGCTTGCCTGTCTTATAAACGTATTTTATTAATTCACATAAATTTTGGTCGCTCCTCGGAGCTTAAAATTGCTTGAAGCGTATCTACTTCGTTTGTATTATGCAATAACAAATTTTACGTTCAGGCAAGGCAGATCCCATGCACGTGTGAGTACATGGTAATAATACTTTTTTGACTCCGAATCACTGAGGAACCGGTTTAGGGCAAACCCCGTCAAAACACATCATTTCCCCGTCAAATCCGACTGCTAGGAAATGATGGGGGTCCCATGTCGCTAAGGGCTATTTTCGCTATAACTTCCGATATACTTTGAATAGTCGTTGGACTAACTTGTCCTCATATTCAACACTTCGTAAGAGTTGCAGTGCTTGACAACGTGGATTCGTAAAAGGGTTTTTAATCTTGGAAATTTGGAAGTTCAAGTCCAATTTTAGTATACTTTCTAAAATTGGATGGTCGGGGCGACATTACGTCCCTGTGCAGCGACATTTACTACACTTACCAAATTAACGCTCCTCGAAGAGTTAGCGAAAATTTGGCATAAAAAACGCTCCGAAGAGCAAATATATATTTCCAAGAATTAAAAACCTCCTCCACGGCGTTTTTACGTGAAGCACGCTTTTCTTACGAAGTATTTCCTAAGTCGGATTTTGTTACAACGTCGAAAAGTATATCGGGGTTATAGCGTTCTTTAACATTAGTAGCGGAATAACGCCTTTCAGTATTGTTTAACTTGCTGCAAAATAAAGCCGCAGGAGTAGTGTGATTAGCAGATTTCCGTTCTAGGTATGCACCCATGGACGCATTTGAGCACTCTGTAGATAAAGTAATTGTGACGTTATCATTATAGCTTGGATCCGGATCGTGGATTCGGGAGTAGAAATTTCTGAACTGGATGTCGGGAAGGGAAGGTAGAGCGGGCGTGTCATCAATATACAGAGAAACGAATTCATAAAATCAACAATTGTTTATCCCTTTTGTTTTCTATCCAAACCAAGTCAAACAACCAAGTATTAAATAAATTTTATAGTGATGATGGCGCAGGAAGTGGTTGTCCAACCAAGTGACTTTAGCATTGGCCTCGAACAGTCGGCCCTTTGTCCGATGTGCAATGTCGTGACCTTTAGATTTGCCTAAACATGCGGGCTTTGGCTTCAAGGACAGTGCGCCGCTATTGCCCCAGGTTATCGATTGCGGCAGCAATGACCTTGACCCTCGCTATGGGAACTTCCGCCTCGCCGCACAACTTGTGTTTGAAAGTATTTCGTCAAGACGTACACAGTAAAATGTAGTGTGGCTTGTTATATATATCTATAAAAGGGTGAACTGAGTTAATATGTAGCCATTCTTAACGTCAATTACCATGAGTACAGGAGTAAATAAAACGGCAAAAACTCTAATAAATGTCTAAAATGTTAAATTGAGGTATAAAGCAACAGGAGTTCTCTGTCAGTAGCGGAATAACGCCTTTGAGTATCGTTTAACTTACGCAAAATAAAGCCGAAGGAGTAGTTTGATTAGCAGATTTCCGTTCTAGGTATGCACCCATGGACGCATTTGAGCACTCTACAGATAAAGTAATTGTGACATTATCATTGCAGTTTGTATCTGGATCGTGTATTTGGGAGTTGTAAATCTTTGAACTAGACTTCGGGATCGGAAGGTTAGAGCATCGGCGTGTCATCAATTTAGAGAAAAAGGAATTCATAAAATCGACATTTGTTTATCCTTTTTGTTTTCTATCCTAATTAAGTCAAACGTTAGAACCTCATCAATGCCTCGTGTTAAATAAATTTTATAGTGATGATGGCACAGGAAGTGAAGTGACTTTAGCATTGGCCTCGAACAGTCGGCCCTTTGTCCGATATGCAATGTCGTGGCCTTTAGATTTGCCTAAACATGCGGGCTTTGGCTTCAAGGTCAGAGCGCCGCTATTGCCCGAGGCGATAGATTGCGGCAGCCATGACCTTGACCTTCGCTATGGGAGTGCAATTTTCAAGTATGGGGCTTCCGCCTCGACGCGTAACTTGTGTTTGAAAGCATATCGTCACGACGTACACAGTAAAATGTTTTGGGCTTGTTATATATATCTATAAAAGGGTGAACTGAGTTAACATGTAGTCATTCTTAACGTCAATTTCCATGAGTAAAGAAGTAAATAAAACCGTCAAAACTCTAATAAATGTCTAAAATGTTAAGTTGAAGTATAAAGCAACAGGAGTTCTCTGTTAGTAGTGGAATAACGCCTTTGAATACCGTTTAATTTGCTGCAAAATAAAGCCGAAGGAGTAGTTTGATTAGCAGATTTCCGTTCTAGGTATGCACCCATGGTCGCATTTGAGCACTCTGTAGATAAAGTAATTGTGAAGTTCTTATTATAGCTTGGTTCCGGATCGTGGATTCGGGAGTAGAAATCTCTGAATTGAACGTCGGGATCGGAAGGTAGAGCCGGCGTGTCATCAATTTACGGAGAAACGAATTCATAAAATCAACATTTGTTTATCCCTTTTGCTTTCTATCCAAACCAAGTCAAACGTTAGAACCACATCAATGCCTCGTATTAAATAAATATTATAGTGATGACGGCGCAGGATGTGGTTGCTCCAGCAAGTGGCTTTAGCCTTGGCCTCGAACAGTCGGCCATTTGTCCGATGTGCAATGTCGTGGCCTTTAAATTTGCCTAAACATGCGGGCTTTGGCTACAAGGTCAGAGCGCCGCTATTGCCCGAGGCGAACGATTGCGACAGCCATGACCTTGACCTTCGCTATGGGAGTGTAATTTTCAAGTATGGAGCTTCCGCCTCGCCGCGTAACTTGAATTTGAAAGCATCCCGTCAATACGTACACAGTAAAATGTGGTCTAGCTTGTTATATATATTTACAAAAGGGTGAACTGAATTAACATGTAGTCATTCTCAACGTCAATTTCCATGAGTAAAGGAGTAAATAAAACCGGCAAAAACTTTAGTAAAGGTCTAAAATGTTAAATTGAAGTATAAAGCAACAGGAGTTCTCTGTTAGTAGCGGAATAACGCCTTTGAGTATCGTTTAACTTTCTGCAAAATAAAGCCGAAGGAGTAGTGTGATTAGCAGATTTCCGTTCTAGGTATGCACCCATGGATGCATTTGAGCACTCTGTAGATAAAGTAATTGTGACGTTATCATTATAGCTTGGATCCGGATCGTGGACTCGGGAGTAGAAATATCTGAACTGGACGTCGGGAAGGAAAGGTAGAGCGGGCGTGTCATCAATATACAGAGAAACGAATTCATAAAATCAACATTTGCTTATCCCTTTTGTTTTCTATCCAAACCAAGTCAAACGTTAGAAACACATCAATGCCTCGTATTATATAAATTTTATAGTGATGATGGCGCAGGAAGTGGTTGTCCAACCAAGTGACTTTAGCATTGCCCTCGAACAGTCGGCCCCTTGTCCGATATGCAACGTCGTGACCTTTAGATTTGCCTAAACATGCGGGATATGGCTTCAAGGTCAGAGCGCCGCTATTGCCCGAGGCGAACGATTGCAGCAGCCGTGACCTTGACCTTCGCTATGGGAGTGCAATTTTCAAGTATGGAGCTTCCGCCTCGCCGCGCAACTTGAGTTTGAAAGCATCTCGTCACGACGTACGCTGTAAAATGTGGTGCGGCTTGTTATATATATTTATAAAAGGGTGAACTGAATTAACATGTAGTCATTCTCAACGTCAATTTCCATGAGTAAAGGAGTAAATAAAACCGGCAAAAACTTTAATAAGGGTCTAAAATGTTTAATTCAAGTATAAGGCAATAGGAGTTCTCTGTTAGTAGGTGAATAACGCCTTTGAGTATCGTTTAATTTGCTGCAAAATAAAGCCGAAGGAGTAGTTTGATTAGCAGATTTCCGTTCTAGGTTTGCACCCATGACGCATTTGAGCACTCTACAGATAAAGTAATTGTGACGTTATCATTGTAGTTTGTATCTGGATCGTGTATTGGGGAGTTGGAATCTCTGTAGTAGACTTCGGGATCGGAAGGTTAGAGCATCGGCGTGTCATCAATTTACAGCGAAACGAATTCATAAAATCAACATTTGTTTAGCCCTTTTGTTTACTATCCAAACCAAGTCAAACGTTAGAAACACGTCAATGCCTCGTATTTAGGAAATATTATAGTGATGACGGCGCAGGATGTGGTTGCTCCAGCAAGTGACTTTAGCCTTGGCCTCGACAGTCGGCCATTTGTCCGATGTGCAATGTCGTGGCCTTTAGATATGCCTAAACATGCGGGCTTTGGCTTCAAGTTCAGAGCGCCGCTTTTGCCGGAAGCGATCGATTGCGGCAGCCATGACCTTGACCTTCGCTATGGGAGTGCAATTTTCAAGTAAGGGGCTTCCGCCTCGCCGCGCAACTTGAGTTTGAAAACATCTCGTCAATACGTACACAGTAAAATGTTATATATCTATAAGAGTGTAAACTGAGTTAATATATAGTCATACTTAACGTCAATTTCCATGAGTAAAGGAGAAAATAAAACCGGCAAAAACTTTAATAAAGGTCTAAAATGTTAAACTGAAGTATAAAGCAACAGGAGTTCTCCGTTAGTAGCGGAATAACGCCTTTGAGTATCGTTTAACTTGCTGCAAAATAAAGCCGAAGGAGTAGTTTTATTAGCAGATTTATGTTCTAGGTATGTACCCATAGACGCATTTGAGCACTCTGTGGATAAAGTAATTGTGACGTTATCATTATAGTTTGGATCCAGATCATGGATTCGGGAGTAGAAATCTCTGAATTGGACGTCGGGATCGAAAGGTAGAGCCGGCGTGTCATCAATATACAGAGAAACGAATTCATAAAATCAACATTTGTTTATCCCTTTTGTTTTCTATTCAAACCAAGTCAAACGTTAGAACTACGTCAATGCCTCTTATTAAATAAATTTTATAGTGATGATGGCGCAGGAAGTGGTTGTCCAACCAAGTGACTTTAGCATTGGCCTCGAACAGTCGGCCCTTTGTCCGATATGCAATGCCGTGGCCTTTAGATTTGCCTAAACATGGGGGCTTTGGCTTCAAGTTCAGAGAGAAGCTTTTGCCGGAGGCGATCGATTGCGGCAGCCATGACCTTGGCCTTCGCTACGGGAGTGCAATTTTCAAGTATGGGACTTCCGCCTCGCCGCGCAACTGTATTTGAAAGCATCTCGTCAAGACGTACACAGTAAAATGTGGTGTGGCTTGTTATATATATCTATAAAAGGTTGAACTGAGTTCATATGTAGTCATTCATAACGTCAATTTCAATGAGTAAAGGAGTAAATAAAACCGGCAAAAACTTTAATAAGGGTCTAAAATGTTCAATTGAAGTATAAAGCAACAGGAGTTCTCTGTTAGTTGCGGAATAACGCCTTTGAGTATCGTTTAATTTGCTGCAAAATAAAGCCGAAGGAGTTGTTTGATTAGCAGATTTCCGTTCTAGGTATGTACCCATGGAGGCATTTGAGCACTCTGTAGATAAATTAATTGTGACGTTATCATTGTAGTTTGTATCTGGATCGTGTATTTAGGAGTTGGAATATCTGAACTAGACTTCGGGATCGGAAGGTTAGAGCATCATCGTGTCATCAATTTACAGAGAAACGAATTCATAAAATCGACATTTGTTTATCCTTTTTGATTTCTGTCCAAACTAAAATCAAGCGTTAGAACCTCATCAATGCCGCGTATTAAAGAAATATTATAGTGATGACGGCGCAGGATGTGGTTGCTCCAGCAAGTGACTTTAGCATTGGCCTCGAACAGTCGGCCCTTTATCCGATATGCAATGTCGTGGCCTTTAGATTTGCATAAACATGCGGGCTTTGGCTTCAAGGTCAGTGCGCCGCTATTGCCCGAGGTCATCGATTGCGGCAGCCATGACCTTGACCTTCGCTGTGGGAGCTTCAGCCTCGCCGCGCAACTTGTGTTTGAAAGCATCTCGTCAAGACGTACACAGTAAAATATAGTGTGGCTTGTTATATATATCTATAAAAGGGTGAACTGAGTTAATATGTAGCCATTCTAAACGTCAATTTCCATGAGTACAGGAGTAAATAAAACGGCAAAAACTCTAATAAATGTCTAAAATGTTAAATTGAAGTATATAGCAATAGGAGTTCTCTATTAGTAGGGGAATAACGCCTTTGAGTATCGTTTAATTTGCTGCAAAATAAAGCCGAAGGGGTTGTTTGATTAGCAGATTTCCGTTCTAGGTATGTACCCATGGAGGCATTTGAGCACTCTGTAGATAAAGTAATTGTGACGTTATTATTGTAGTTTGTATCTGGATCGTGTATTTAGGAGTTGGAATGTCTGAACTAGACTTCGGGATCGGAAGGTTAGAGCAACATCGTGTCATCAATTTACAGAGAAACGAATTCATAAAATCGACATTTGTGTATCCTTTTTGTTTTCTGTCCAAACTAAATCAAACGTTAGAACCTCATCAATGCCTCGTATTAAAGAAATATTATAGTGATGACGGCGCAGGATGTGGTTGCTCAAGCAAATGGCTTTAGCATTGGCCTCGAACAGTCGGCCCTTTGTCCGATATGCAATGTCGTGGCCTTTAGATTTGCCTAAACATGCGGGCTTTGGCTTCAAGTTCAGAGCGCCGCTATTGCCCGAGGCGTTAGATTGCGGCAGCCATGACCTTGACCTTCGCTATGGGAGTGCAATTTTCAAGTATGGGGCTTCCGCCTCGACGCGTAACTTGTGTTTGAAAGCATATCGTCACGACGTACACAGTAAAATGTTTTGGGCTTGTTATATATATCTATAAAAGGGTGAACTGAGTTAACATGTAGTCATTCTTAACGTCAATTTCCATGAGTAAAGGAGTAAATAAAACCGTCAAAACTCTAATAAATGTCTAAAATGTTAAGTTGAAGTATAAGGCAACAGGAGTTCTCTGTTAGTAGTGGAATAACGCCTTTGAATACCGTTTAATTTGCTGCAAAATAAAGCCGAAGGAGTAGTTTGATTAGCAGATTTCCGTTTTAGGTATGCACCCATGGTCGCATTTGAGCACTCTGTAGATAAAGTAATTGTGACGTTCTTATTATAGCTTGGATCCGGATCGTGGATTCGGGAGTAGAAATCTCTGAATTGGACGTCGGGATCGGAAGGTAGAGCCGGCGTGTCATCAATTTACGGAGAAACGAATTCATAAAATCAACATTTGTTTATCCCTTTTGCTTTCTATCCAAACCAAGTCAAACGTTAGAACCACATCAATGCCTCATATTAAATAAATTTTATAGTGATGATGGCGCAGGAAGTGGTTGTCCAACCAAGTGACTTTAGCATTGGCCTCGAACAGTCGGCCCTTTGACCGATATGCAATGACGTGGCCTTTAGATTTGCCTAAAGATGCGGGCTTTGGCTTCAAGGTCAGAGCGCCGCTATTGCCCGAGCCGTTCGATTGCGACAGCCATGACCTTGACCTTCGCTATGGGAGTGCAATTTTCAAGTATGGAGCTTCCGCCTCGCCGCGTAAGTTAAATTTGAAAGCATCTCGTCAATACGTACACAGTAAAATGTGGTAAGGCTTGTTATATATATTTATAAAAGGGTGAACTGAATTAACACGTAGTCATTCTAAACGTCAATATCCATGAGTAAAGAAGTAAATAAAACCGGTAAAAACTTTAATAAACGTCTAAAATGTTAAATTGAATTATAAAGCAACAGGAGTTCTCTGTTAGTAGCGGAATAACGCCTTTGAGTATCGTTTAACTTGCTACAAAATAAAGCCGAAGGAGTAGCTTGATTAGCAGATTTCCGTTCTAGGTATGCACCCATGGGCGCATTTGAGCACTCTGTAGATAAAGTAATTGTGACGTTATCCATTATAGCTTGGATCCGGATCGTGGATTCGGGAGTAGAAATCTCTGAACTAGACGTCGGGAAGGGAAGGTAGAGCGGGCGTGTCATCAATTTACGGAGAAACGAATTCATAAAATCGACATTTGTTTATCCTTTTTGTTTTCTATCCAAACTAAGTCAAGCGTTAGAACCTCATCAATGCCTCGTATTAAAGAAATATTATAGTGATGACGGCGCAGGATGTGGTTGCTCCAGCAAGTGACTTTAGCCTTGGCCTCGAACAGTCGGCCATTTATCCAATGTGCAATATCATGGCCTTTAGATTTGCCTAAACATGCGGGCTTTGGCTTCAAGGTCAGAGCGCCGCTATTGCCCTAGGCCATCGGTTGCGGCAGCCATGACCTTGACCTTCGCTACGGGAGTGCAATTTTCAAGTATGGGGCTTCCGCCTCGCCGCGCAACTTGTGTTTGAAAGCATCTCGTCGAGACGTACACAGTAAGATGTGGGTGGTGTGGCTTGTTATATATATCTATAAAAGGGTGAACTGAGTTAACATGTAGTCATTCTTAACGTCAATTTCCATGAGTAAAGGAGTAAATAAAACCGGCAAAAACTTTAATAAAGGTCTAAAATGATAAATTGAAGTATAAAGCAACAGGAGTTCTCTGTTAGTAGCGGAATAACGCCTTTGAGTATCGTTTAACATGCTGCAAAATAAAGCCGAAGGAGTAGTGTGATTAGCAGATTTCCGTTCTAGGTATGTACCCATGGAGGCATTTGAGCACTCTGTAGATAAATTAATTGTGACGTTATCATTGTAGTTTGTAACTGGATCGTGTATTTAGGAGTTGGAATATCTGAACTAGACTTCGGGATCGGAAGGTTAGAGCATCATCGTGTCATCAATTTTCAGAGAAACGAATTCATAAAATCGACATTTGTTTATCCTTTTTGTTTTCTATCCAAACTAAGTCAAACGTTAGAACCTCATCAATGCCTCGTATTAAAGAAATATTATAGTGATGACGGCGCAGGATGAGGTTGATCCAGCAAGTGACTTTAGCCTTGGCATCGAATAGTCGGCCATTTGTCCGATGTGCAATGTCGTGTCCTTTAGATTTACCTAAACATGCGGGCTTTGGCTTCAAGGTCAGAGCGCCGCTATTGCCCGAGGCGTTCGATTGCGACAGCCATGACCTTGACCTTCGCTATGGGAGTGCAATTTTCAAGTATGGGGCTTCCGCCTTGCCGCGTAACTTGTGTTTGAAAGCATCTCGTCACGACGTACGCTGTAAAATGTGGTGCGGCTTGTTATATATATTTATAAAAGGGTGAACTGAATTAACATGTAGTCATTCTCAACGTCAATTTCCATGAGTAAAGAAGTAAATAAAACCGGCAAAAACTTTAATAAGGGTCTAAAATGTTCAATTGAAGTATAAAGCAACAGGAGTTCTCTGTTAGTAGCGGAATAACGCCTTTGAGTATCGTTTAACTTGCTGCAATATAAAGCCGAAGGAGTAGTTTGATTAGCAGATTTCCGTTCTAGGTATGCACCCATGGACGCATTTCAGCACTCTGTAGATAAAGTAATTGTGACGTTATCATTATAGTTTGGATCCGGATCGTGGATTCGGGAGTAGAAATCACTGAATTGGACGTCGGGATCGGAATGTAGAGCCGGCGTGTCATCAATATACAGAGAAACGAATTCATAAAATCAACATTTGTTTATCCCTTTTGCTTTCTATCCAAACCAAGTCAAACGTTAGAACCACATCAATGCCTCATATTAAATAAATTTTTTAGTGATGATGGCGCAGGAAGTGGTTGTCCAACCAAGTGACTTTAGCATTGGCCTAGTCCGCCCTTTGTCCGATATGCAATGCCGTGGTCTTTAGATTTGCCTAAACATGCGGGCTTTTGTTTCAAGGTCAGAGCGCCGCTATTGCCCGAGGCGATCGATTGCGGCAGCCATGACCTTGAACTTCGCTATGGGAGTGCAATTTTCAAGTATGGGGCTTCCGCCTCGCCGCGCAACTTGTGTTTGAAAGCAACTCGTCAAGACGCACACAGTAAAATGTGGTATGGCTTGTTATACTGAATTAACGTAAACATGCGGGCCTTGGCTTCAAAGTCAGTGCGCTGCTATTGTCCGAGGTCATCGATCGCGGCAGCCATGACCTTGACCTTTGCTATGGGAGCTTCCGCCTCGCCGCGCAACTTGTGTTTGAAAGCATCTCGTCAAGACGTACACAGTAAAATGTGGTGGGCCTGTTACATATATCTATAAAAGGGTGAACTGAGTTAACATGTAGTCATTCTTAACGTCAATTTCCATGAGTAAAGGCGTAAATAAAACCGGCAAAAACTTTAATAAAGGTCTAAAATGTTAAATTGAAGTATAAAGCAACAGGAGTTCTCTGTTAGTAGCGGAATAACGCCTTTGAGTATCGTTTAACTTGCTGCAAAATAAAGCCGAAGGAGTAGTTTGATTAGCAAATTTCCGTTCTAGATTTGCACCCATGACGCATTTGAGCACTCTACAGATAAAGTAATTGTGACGTTATCATTGTAGTTTGTATCTGGATCGTGTATTGTGGAGTTGGAATCTCTGCACTAGACTTCGGGATCGGAAGGTTAGAGCATCGGCGTGTCATCAATTTACAGAGAAACGAATTCATAAAATCAACATTTGCTTATCCCTTTTGCTTTCTATCCAAACCAAGTCAAACGTTCGAATCACATCAATGCCTCGTATTAAATAAATTTTATAGTGATGATGGCTCAGGAAGTGGTTGTCCAACCAAGTGACTTTAGCATTGGCCTCGGACAGTCGGCCCTTTGTCCGATATGCAATGTCGTGACCATTAGATTTGCCTAAACATGCGGGCTTTGGCTTCAAGGTCAGAGCGCCGCTATTGCTCGAGGCGACCTATTACGGCAGCCATGACCTTGACCTTCGCTATGGGAGTGCAATTTTCAAGTATGGGGCTTCCGCCTCGCTTGTGTTTGAAAGCATCTCGTCAAGACGTACACAGTAAAATGTGGTGTGGCTTGTTATATATATCTATAAAATGGTGCACTGAGTTAACATGTAGTCATTCTTAATGTCAATTTCCATGAGTAAAGCAGTAAATAAAACCGGCAAAAACTCTAATAAATGTCTAAAATGTTAAATTGAAGTATAAAGCAATAGGAGTTCTTTGTTAGTAGGGGAATAACGCCTTTGAGTATCGTTTAATTTGCTGCAAAATAAAGCCGAAGGAGTAGTTTGATTAGCAGATTTCCGTTCTAGGTTTGCACCCATGACGCATTTGAGCACTCTACAGATAAAGTAATTGTGACGTTATCATTGTAGTTTGTATCTGGATCGTGTATTGGGGAATTGGAATCTCTGTACTAGACTTCGGGACAGGGAGGTTAGAACATCGGCGTGTCATCAATTTACACAGAAAGGAATTTATATAATCAACATTTTTATCCCTTTTCCTTTCTATCCAAACCAAGTCAAACGTTAGAACCACATCAATGCCTCGTATTAAATAAATTTTATAGTGATGATGGTGCAGGAAGTGGTTGACCAACCAAGTGACTTTAGCATTGGCCTCGAACAGTCAGCCCTTTGTCCCATATGCAATGTCGTGGCCTTTAGATTTGCCTAAACATGCGGGCTTTGGCTTCAATGTCAGAGCGCCGCTATTGCCCGTGGCGATCGATTGCGGCAGCCATGACCTTGACCTTCGCTATGGGAGTGCAATGTTCAAGTATGGAGCTTCCGCCTCGCCGCGCAACTTGTGTTCGAAAGCATCTCATCAATACGTACACAGAAAAATGTGGTGTGGCTTGTTATATATATTTACAAAAGGGTGAACTGAATTAACATGTAGTCATTCTCAACGTCAATTTCCATGAGTAAAGGAGTAAATAAAGCCGGCAAAAACTTTAATAAGGGTCTAAAATGTTCAATTGAAGTATAAAGCAACAGGAGTTCTCTGTTAGTGGCGGAATAACGCCTTTGAGTATCGTTTAATTTGCTGCAAAATAAAGCCGAAGGAGTTGTTTGATTAGCAGATTTCCGTTCTAGGTATGTACCCATGGAGGCATTTGAGCACTCTGTAGATAAATTAATTGTGACGTTATCATTGTAGTTTGTATCTGGATCGTGTATTTAGGAGTTGGAATATCTGAACTAGACTTCGGGATCGGAAGGTTAGAGCATCATCGTGTCATCAATTTACAGAGAAACGAATTCATAAAATCGACATTTGTTTATCCTTTTTGTTTTCTGTCCAAACTAAAATCAAGCGTTAGAACCTCATCAATGCCGCGTATTAAAGAAATATTATAGTGATGACGGCGCAGGATGTGGTTGCTCCAGCAAGTGACTTTAGCATTGGCCTCGAACAGTCGGCCCTTTATCCGATATGTAATGTCGTGGCCTTTAGATTTGCCTAAACATGCGGGCTTTGGCTTCAAGGTCAGTGCGCCGCTATTGCCCGAGGTCATCGATTGCGGCAGCCATGACCTTGACCTTCGCTGTGGGAGCTTCAGCCTCGACGCGCAACTTGTGTTTGAAAGCATCTCGTCAAGACGTACACAGTAAAATATAGTGTGGCTTGTTATATATATCTATAAAAGGGTGAACTGAGTTAATATGTAGCCCTTCTTAACGTAAATTTCCATGAGTACAGGAGTAAATAAAACGGCAAAAACTCTAATAAATGTCTAAAATGTTAAATTGAAGTATATAGCAATAGGAGTTCTCTATTAGTAGGGGAATAACGCCTTTGAGTATCGTTTAATTTGCTGCAAAATAAAGCCGAAGGGGTTGTTTGATTAGCAGATTTCCGTTCTAGGTATGTACCCATGGACGCATTTGAGCACTCTGTAGATAAAGTAATTGTGACGTTATTATTGTAGTTTGTATCTGGATCGTGTATTTAGGAGTTGGAATGTCTGAACTAGACTTCGGGATCGGAAGGTTAGAGCATCATCGTGTCATCAATTTACAGAGAAACGAATTCATAAAATCGACATTTGTTTATCCTTTTTGTTTTCTGTCCAAACTAAATCAAACGTTAGAACCTCATCAATGCCTCGTATTAAAGAAATATTATAGTGATGACGGCGCAGGATGTGGTTGCTCCAGCAAATGACTTTAGCATTGGCCTCGAACAGTCGGCCCTTTGTCCGATATGCAATGTCGTGGCCTTTAGATTTGCCTAAACATGCGGGCTTTGGCTTCAAGGTCAGAGCGCCGCTATTGCCCGAGGTGTTAGATTGCGGCAGCTATGACCTTGACCTTCGCTATGGGAGTGCAATTTTCAAGTATGGGGCTTCCGCCTCGCCGCGTAATTTGTGTTTGAAAGCATCTCGTCACGGTGTACACAGTAAAACGTGGTGTGGCTTGTTATATATATTCTATAAATGGGTGAACTGAGTTAACATGTAGTCATTCTTAACGTCAATTTCCATGAGTAAAGAAATAAATAAAACCGGCAGAAACTCTAATAAATGTCTAAAATATTAAATTGAAGTATAAAACAAGAGGAGTACTCTGTTAATAGTGGAATAACGCCTTTGAGTATCGTTTAATTTGCTGGAAAATAAAACTAAAAGTTTAGCAGATTTCTATTATAGGTCTGCACCCCTGGACGCATTTGAGCACTCTGTAGATAAAGTAATTGTGACGTTATTATTGTAGTTTGTATCTGGATCGTGTATTTAGGAGTTGGAATGTCTGAACTAGACTTCGGGATCGGAAGGTTAGAGCAACATCGTGTCATCAATTTACAGAGAAACGAATTCATAAAATCGACATTTGTGTATCCTTTTTGTTTTCTGTCCAAACTAAATCAAACGTTAGAACCTCATCAATGCCTCGTATTAAAGAAATATTATAGTGATGACGGCGCAGGATGTGGTTGCTCAAGCAAATGGCTTTAGCATTGGCCTCGAACAGTCGGCCCTTTGTCCGATATGCAATGTCGTGGCCTTTAGATTTGCCTAAACATGCGGGCTTTGGCTTCAAGTTCAGAGCGCCGCTATTGCCCGAGGCGTTCGATTGCGGCAGCCATGACCTTGACCTTCGCTATGGGAGTGCAATTTTCAAGTATGGGGCTTCCGCCTCGCCGCGTAACTTGTGTTTGAAAGCATATCGTCACGACGTACACAGTAAAATGTTTTGGGCTTGTTATATATATCTATAAAAGGGTGAACTGAGTTAACATGTAGTCATTCTTAACGTCAATTTCCATGAGTAAAGGAGTAAATAAAACCGTCAAAACTCTAATAAATGTCTAAAATGTTAAGTTGAAGTATAAGGCAACAGGAGTTCTCTGTTAGTAGTGGAATAACGCCTTTGAATACCGTTTAATTTGCTGCAAAATAAAGCCGAAGGAGTAGTTTGATTAGCAGATTTCCGTTCTAGGTATGCACCCATGGTCGCATTTGAGCACTCTGTAGATAAAGTAATTGTGACGTTCTTATTATAGCTTGGATCCGGATCGTGGATTCGGGAGTAGAAATCTCTGAATTGGACGTCGGGATCGGAAGGTATAGCCGGCGTGTCATCAATTTACGGAGAAACGAATTCATAAAATCAACATTTGTTTATCCCTTTTGCTTTCTATCCAAACGAAGTCAAACGTTAGAACCACATCAATGCCTCATATTAAATAAATTTTATAGTGATGATGGCGCAGGAAGTGGTTGTCCAACCAAGTGGCTTTAGCATTGGCCTCGAATAGTCGGCCCTTTGTCCGATATGCAATGCCGTGGCCTTTAGATTTGCCTAAACATGGGGACTTTGGCTTCAAGGTCAGAGAGCCGCTTTTGCCGGAGGCGATCGATTGCGGCAGCCATGACCTTGACCTTCGCTATGGGAGCTTCCGCCTCGCCGCGCAACTTGTGTTTGAAAGCATCTCGTCAAGACGTAAACAGTAAAATGTAGTGTGGCTTGTTCTATATATCTATAAATGGGTGAACTGAGTTAATATGTAGCCATTCTTAACGTCAATTTCCATGAGTACAGGAGTAAATAAAACGGCAAAAACTCTAATAAATGTCTAAAATTTTAAATTGAAGTATAAAGCAATAGGAGTTCTCTGTTAGTAGTGGAATAACGCCATTGAGTATCGTTTATTTTGCTGCAAAATAAAGCCGAAGGAGTTGTTTGATTAGCAGATTTCCGTTCTAGGTATGTACCCATGGAGGCATTTGAGCACTCTGTAGATAAATTAATTGTGACGTTATCATTGTAGTTTGTATCTGGATCGTGTATTTAGGAGTTGGAATATCTGAACTAGACTTCGGGATCGGAAGGTTAGAGCATCATCGTGTCATCAATTTACAGAGAAACGAATTCATAAAATCGACATTTGTTTATCCATTTTGTTTTCTGTCCAAACCAAGTCAAACATTAGAACAACACCAATGCCTCGTATTATATAAATTTTATAGTGATGATGACGCAGGAAGTGGTTGTCCAATCAAGTGATTTTAGCATTGGCCTCGAACAGTCGGCCCTTTGTCCGATATGCAATGACGTGGCCTTTAGATTTGCCTAAAGATGCGGGCTTTGGTTTCAAGGTCAGAGCGCCGCTATTGCCCGAGGCGATCGATTGCGACAGCCATGGCCTTGACCTTCGCTATGGGAGTGCAATTTTCATGTATGGGGCTTCCGCCTCGCCGCGCAACTTGTGTTTGAAAGCAACTCGTCAAGACGTACACAATAAAATGTGGTGTGGCTTGTTATATATATCTATAAAATGGTTAACTGAGTTAACATGTAGTCATTCTTAACGTCAATTTCCATGAGTAAAGGAGTAAATAAAACCGGCAAAAACTTTAATAAGGGTCTAAAATGTTCAATTGAAGTATAAAGCAACAGGAGTTCTCTGTTAGTAGCGGAATAACGCCTTTGAGTATCGTTTAACTAGCTGCAATATAAAGCCGAAGGAGTAGTTTGATTAGCAGATTTCCGTTCTAGGTATGCACCCATAGACGCATTTGAGCACTCTGTAGATAAAGTAATTGTGACGTTATCATTATAGTATGGATCCGGATCGTGGATTCGGGAGTAGAAAACTCTGAACTGGACGTCGGGATCGGAAGGTAGAGCCGGCGTGTCTTCATTTTACGGAGAAACGAAATCATAAAATCGACATTTGTTTATCCTTTTTGTTTTCTGTCCAAACTAAATCAAACGTTAGAACCTCATCAATGCCTCGTATTAAAGAAATATTATAGTGATGACGGCGCAGGATGTGGTTGCTCCAGCAAGTGACTTTAGCATTGGCCTAGTCGGCCCTTTGTCCGATATGTAATGTCGTAGCCTTTAGATTTGCCTAAACATGCGGGCTTTGGCTTCAAGGTCAGAGCGCCGCTATTTCCCGAGGCGATAGATTGCGGCAGTCATGACCTTGACCTTCGCTATGGGAGTGTAGTTTTCAAGTATGGGGCTTCCGCCTCGACTCGTAACTTGTGTTTGAAAGCATAGCGTCACGACGTACACAGTAAAATGTGGTGGGCCTGTTATATATATCTATAAAAGGGTGAACTGAGTTAACATGTAGTCATTCTTAACGTCAATTTCCATGAGTAAAGGAGTAAATAAAACCGGCAAAAACTTTAATGAAGGTCTAAAATGTTAAATTGAAGTATAAAGCAAGTGTGATTAGCAGATTTCCGTTCTAGGTATGCACCCATAAAGCATTTGAGCACTCTACAGATAATGTAATTGTGACGTTATCATTGTAGTTTGTATCTGGATCGTGTATTTAGGAGTTGGAATATCTGAACTAGACTTCGGGATCGGAAGGTTAGAGCATCATCGTGTCATCAATTAACGGTTTATCCTTTTTGTTTTCTATCCAAACTAAATCAAACGTTAGTACCTCATCAATGCCTCGTATTAAAGAACTATTAGTGATGACGGCGCAGGATGTGGTTGCTCCAACAAGTGACTTTAGCCTTGGCCTCGAACAGTCGGCCCTTTGTCCGATATGCAATGTCGTGGTCTTTAGATTTGCCTAAACATGCGGGCCTTGGCTTCACGGTCCGAGCGCCGCTATTGCCCGAGGCGATCGATTGCGACAGCCATGACCTTGACCTTCGCTATGGGAGTGCAATTTTCAAGTATGGAGCTTCCGCCTCGCCGCGTAATTTGAATTTGAAAGCATCTCGTCAATACGTACACAGTAAAATGTGGTGTGGCTTGTTATTTATATTATTATATATTATTTATAAAAGGGTGAACTGAATTAACATGTAGTCATTCTTAGCGTCAATTTCCAGTAAAGAGTAAAGGAGTAAATAAAACCGGCAAAAACTTTAATAAGGGTCTAAAATGTTAAATTGAAGTATAAAGCAACAGGAGTTCTCTGTTAGTAGCGGAATAACGCCTTTGAGTATCGTTTAACTTGCTACAAAATAAAGCCGAAGGAGTAGCTTGATTAGCAGATTTCCGTTCTAGGTATGCACCCATGGGCACATTTGAGCACTCTGTAGATAAAGTAATTGTGACGTTATCATTATAGCTTGGATCCGGATCGTGGATTCGGGAGTAGATATCTCTGAACTGGACGTCGGGAAGGGAGGGTAGAGCGGGCGTGACATCAATTTACGAAGAAACGAATTCATAAAATCGACATTTGTTTATCCTTTTTGTTTTCTATCCAAACTAAGTCAAACGTTAGAACCTCATCAATGCCTCGTATTAAAGAAATATTATAGTGATGACGGCGCAGGATGTGGTTGCTCCAGCAAGTGACTTTAGCCTTGGCATCGAATAGTCGGCCATTTGTCCGATGTGCAATGTCGTGGCCTTTAGATTTGCCTAAACATGCGGGCTTTGGCTTCAAGGTCAGAGCGCCGCTATTGCCCGAGGCGTTCGATTGCGACAGCCATTACCTTGACCTTCGCTATGGGAGCTTCCGCCTCGACGCGTAACTTGTGTTTGAAAGCATATCGTCACGACGTACACAGTAAAATGTTGTGTGGCTTGTTATATATATATATATATATATATATATATATATATATATATATATTGTTTTGGGTTTGACTTATAATGACATGTTTGTGTTTTATGAGTGAATAATAAACAAGTTATTAAATAAATTGACAGTTTAAAATTAGATTTTAGTAATTAAAAATTTGCAATACCTACAAGGCTGGTTGACTAGCTATGCCAACCGTGCAAAAACCTCGTCTACTTCGTCTAATGGGCGCCAGATACCACTAGGCATCAATTTATTTAAAAAAACCACAAACTCAATTCTAGTCAATACTCTACACTGTGAAACCGGCTATGATTTCTCTCTCAGGGTTGATAGCGAGTTCAAATTAAACTTACCAAAATGAAACTCGGACTTGAGATAACAATTATTATTTAAATGATGGTTAAATAAGCATAAATGTGGTCTACAATACAGAAAACTTAAAATTAATAATGGCCTTTTATCTTTATTCAAAGTTTTTTAAATATAGCTATATTTTTACCTTTATGATGATAACCGACCGGCCGTTGTTTGACGCGTTGCAGAAATCTTCTACCGTGAAACCTTGAATTCCCTGACAAACAGTCCATCCAAATCTCTTTATCAAACTTCAGACACAGCTGCACCTTGCACCTTTAGGATGACGCTTGAAGTGTATTCAAAAGTGATGATTTTCTCTGCTTATATGCGGAGCACTGTTTACTCACACCAAACAAATTGAAATATCTTTTCGCGATACAGGATACAATCCTTTTATTCGCTTTGTAATACCATTTACAATATTACAATGCCAATTTTAATAATTATATTAGAAAATATTGGTCAAGAACTACTTTTATCTAATCATTTACCAAATTATTCATTATTTTCTTATTTTTTTCTCATACTCGTCAAAAACTTTCTGACACCCGTTGACATCTCCTATCCTGATTTTTTTTTCATTAATTTATTGTAATTTTATATGACCAAAACCTTCAAATAGTTTTACAAATTTTCCTTATAATTAACACTTGACATTTAACCATCCATTTAAATCTGTTAAACACCATTTTTAACTAATATTAACAATATTTTAACTCCAAACAAGTTGTAGAATAATAAAAAAAAAACAATATTTGTAAATTTCTAGGAGGATCATCTAAAACATCTGTCTCTCCCATTATTAATAGAAAGCATTCTTAACTACACTTTATCATAAAGTGTTCATTGAACATTTTACTTAAAACATGTTGCTTGTAAATAACGTCCTTCCGAATACCAATAGCTTATCGTCGCACTACAAACATTTCTTATGCTACAATGTTGTATTATTTTAACAATTGATCGGGTGGTATTGTCATCTCAAGTACCTACTTTCATTTAATCTAAGCTACGTTTACTGAATATAATAACAAGCTTTCGGCTTGCTGAGAGTATTGAAAAGTGTTGAAAACTAACACACGGTCTTCTGAATTTAATTGGAAAATCTGTAACTCATTAGACTCAGTTTAGGATGTTTGTGAAAGTTTCTTAGCATAAAACCTTAACTAAACAGTTAGAATGTGGATATCACAACAATATATATATATATATCTATAAAAGGGTGAACTGAGTTAATATGTTGCCATTCTTAACGTCAATTTCCATGAGTACAGGAGTAAATAAAGCGGCAAAAACTCTAATAAATGTCTAAAATGTTAAGTTGAAGTATAAAGCAACAGGAGTTCTCTGTTAGTAGTGGAATAACGCCTTTGAGTATCGTTTAATTTGCTGCAAAATAAAGCCGAAGGAGTAGTTTAATTAGCAGATTTCCGTTCTAGGATTGCACCCATGACGCATTTGAGCACTCTGTAGGTAAAGTAATTGTGACGTTATCATTGTAGTTTGTATCTGGATCGTGTATTTAGGAGTTGGAATATCTGAACTAGACTTCGGGATCGGAAGGTTAGAGCATCATCGTGTCATCAATTTACAGAGAATTCATAAAATCGACATTTGTTTATCCTTTTTGTTTTCTGTCCAAACCAAGTCAAACATTAGAACAACACCAATGCCTCGTATTAAATAAATTTTATAGTGATGATGACGCAGGAAGTGGTTGTCCAATCAAGTGATTTTAGCATTGGCCTCGAACAGTCGGCCCTTTGTCCGATATGCAATGACGTGGCCTTTAGATTTGCCTAAAGATGCGGGCTTTGGCTTCAAGGTCAGAGCGCCGCTATTGCCCGAGGCGTTCGATTGCGACAGCCATGACCTTGACCTTCGCTATGGGAGTGCAATTTTCAAGTATGGGGCTTCCGCCTCGCCGCGTAGCTTGTGTTTGAAAGCATCTCGTCACGACGTACGCTGTAAAATGTGGTGCGGCTTGTTATATATATTTATAAAAGGGTGAACTGAATTAACATGTAGTCATTCTCAACGTCAATTTCCATGAGTAAAGGAGTAAATAAAACCGGCAAAAACTTTAATAAGGGTCTAAAATGTTTAATTCAAGTATAAAGCAACAGGAGTTCTCCGTTAGTAGCGGAATAACGCCTTTGAGTATCGTTTAACTTGCTGCAAAATAAAGCCGAAGGAGTAGTTTGATTAGCAGATTTCCGTTCTAGGTATGCACCCATGGACGCATTTGAGCACTCTGTAGATAAAGTAATTGTGACGTTATCCATTATAGCTTGGATCCGGATCGTGGACTCGGGAGTAGAAATATCTGAACTGGACGTCGGGAAGGAAAGGTAGAGCGGGCGTGTCATCAATATACAGAGAAACGAATTCATAAAATCAACATTTGTTTATCCCTTTTGTTTTCTATCCAAACCAAGTCAAACGTTAGAAACACATCAATGCCTCGTATTATATAAATTTTATAGGGATGATGGCGCAGGAAGTGGTTGTCCAACCAAGTAACTTTAGCATTGGCCTCGAACAGTCGGCCCTTTGTCCGATATGCAATGCCGTGGCCTTTAGATTTGCCTAAACATGGGGAATTTGGCTTCAAGGTCAGAGAGCCGCTTTTGCCGGAGGCGATCGATTGCGGCAGCCATGACCTTGACCTTCGCTATGGGAGCTTCCGCCTCGCCGCGCAACTTGTGTTTGAAAGCATCTCGTCAAGACGTAAACAGTAAAATGTAGTGTGGCTTGTTCTATATATCTATAAATGGGTGAACTGAGTTAATATGTAGCCATTCTTAACGTCAATTTCCATGAGTACAGGAGTAAATAAAACGGCAAAAACTCTAATAAATGTCTAAAATGTTAAATTGAAGTATAAAGCAATAGGAGTTCTCTGTTAGTAGTGGAATAACGCAATTGAGTATCGTTTATTTTACTGCAAAATACCGAAGGAGTTGTTTGATTAGCAGATTTCCGTTCTAGGTATGTACCCATGGAGGCATTTGAGCACTCTGTAGATAAATTAATTGTGACGTTATCATTGTAGTTTGTATCTGGATCGTGTATTTAGGAGTTGGAATATCTGAACTAGACTTCGGGATCGGAAGGTTAGAGCATCATCGTGTCATCAATTTACAGAGAAACGAATTCATAAAATCGAGATTTGTTTATCCTTTTTGTTTTCTGTCCAAACCAAGTCAAACATTAGAACAACACCAATGCCTCGTATTAAATAAATTTTATAGTGATGATGACGCAGGAAGTGGTTGTCCAATCAAGTGATTTTAGCATTGGCCTCGAACAGTCGGCCCTTTGTCCGATATGCAATGCCGTGGCCTTTAGATTTGCCTAAACATTGGGACTTTGGCTTCAAGGTCAGAGCGCCGCTATTGCCCGAGCCGTTCGATTGCGACAGTCATGACCTTGACCTTCGCTATGGGAGTGCAATTTTCAAGTATGGGGCTTCCGCCTCGCCGCGCAACTGTATTTGAAAGCATCTCGTCAAGACGTACACAGTAAAATGTGGTGTGACTTGTTATATATATTTATAAAAGGGTGAACTGAATTAACATGTAGTCATTCTCAACGTCAATTTCCATGGGTAAAGGAGTAAATAATACCGGCAAAAACTTTAATCGAGGTCTAAAATGTTAAATTGAAGTATAAAGCAACAGGAGTTCTCTGTTAGTAGCGGAATAACGCCTTTGAGTATCGTTTAACTTGCTGCAAAATAATGCCGAAGGAGTAGTGTGATTAGCAGATTTCCGTTCTAGGTATGCACCCATGACGCATTTGAGCACTCTACAGATAATGTAATTGTGACGTTATCATTGTAGTTTGTATCTGGATCGTGAATTTAGGAGTTGGAATATCTGAACTAGACTTCGGGATCGGAAGGTTAGAGCATCATCGTGTCATCAATTTACAGAGAAACGAATTCATAAAATCAATATTTGTTTAACCCTTTTGTTTTCTATCCAAACCAAGTCAAACGTTAGAAACACATCAATGCCTCGTATTAAAGAAATATTATAGTGATGACGGCGCAGGAAGTGGTTGTCCAACCAAGTGACTTTAGCATTGGCCTAGTCGGCCCTTTGTCCGATATGCAATGCCGTGGCCTTTAGGTTTGCCTAAACATGCGGGCTTTGGTTTCAAGGTCAGAGCGCCGCTATTGCCCGAGGCGATCGATTGCGGCAGCCATGGCCTTGACCTTCGCTATGGGAGTGCAATTTTCATGTATGGGGCTTCCGCCTCGCCGCGCAACTTGTGTTTGAAAGCAACTCGTCAAGACGTACACAATAAAATGTGGTGTGGCTTGTTATATATATCTATAAAATGGTTAACTGAGTTAACATGTAGTCATTGTTAACGTCAATTTCCATGAGTAAAGGAGTAAATAAAACCGGCAAAAACTTTAATAAGTGTCTAAAATGTTCAATTGAAGTATAATGCAACAGGAGTTCTCTGTTAGTAGCGGAATAACGCCTTTGAGTATCGTTTAACTAGCTGCAATATAAAGCCGAAGGAGTAGTTTGATTAGCAGATTTCCGTTCTAGGTATGCACCCATGGACGCATTTGAGCACTCTGTAGATAAAGTAATTGTGACGTTATCATTATAGTATGGATCCAGATCGTGGATTCGGGAGTAGAAAACTCTGAACTGGACGTCGGGATCGGAAGGTAGAGCCGGCGTGTCTTCATTTTACGGAGAAACGAAATCATAAAATCGACATTTGTTTATCCTTTTTGTTTTCTGTCCAAACTAAATCAAACGATAGAACCTCATCAATGCCTCGTATTAAAGAAATATTATAGTGATGACGGCGCAGGATGTGGTTGCTCCAGCAAGTGACTTTAGCATTGGCCTAGTCGGCCCTTTGTCCGATATGCAATGTCGTGGCCTTTAGATTTGCCTAAAGATGCGGGCTTTGGCTTCAAGGTCAGAGCGCCGCTATTGCCCGAGGCGTTCGATTGCGACAGCCATGACCTTGACCTTCGCTATGGGAGTGCAATTTTCAAGTATGGAGCTTCCGCCTCGCCGCGTAACTTAAATTTGAAAGCATCTCGTCAATACGTACACAGTAAAATGTGGTAAGGCCTGTTATATATATTTATAAAAGGGTGAACTGAATTAACACGTAGTCATTCTCAACGTCAATATCCATGAGTAAAGGAGTAAATAAAACCGGTAAAAGCTTTAATAAACGTCTAAAATGTTAAATTGAATTATAAAGCAACAGGAGTTCTCTGTTAGTAGCGGAATAACGCCTTTGAGTATCGTTTAACTTGCTACAAAATAAAGCCGAAGGAGTAGCTTGATTAGCAGATTTCCGTTCTAGGTATGCACCCATGGGCGCATTTGAGCACTCTGTAGATAAGTAATTGTGACGTTATTATTATAGTTTGGATCCGGATCGTGGATTCGGGAGTAGAAATCTCTGAACTAGACGTCGGGAAGGGAAGGTAGAGCGGGCGTGTCATCAATATACGGAGAAACGAATTCATAAAATCGACATTTGTTTATCCTTTTTGTTTTCTTTCCAAACTAAGTCAAACGTTAGAACCTCATCAATGCCTCGTATTAAAGAAATATTATAGTGATGACGGCGCAGGATGTGGTTGATCCAGCAACTGACTTTAGCCTTGGCATCGAATAGTCGGCCATTTGTCCGATGTGCAATGTCGTGGCCTTTAGATTTGCCTAAACATGCGGGCTTTGGCTTCAAGGTCAGAGCGCCGCTATTGCCCGAGGCGATCGATTGCGGCAGCCATGACCTTGACCTTCGCTATGGGAGTGCAATTTTCAAGTATGGGGCTTCCTCCTCGCCGCGTAACTTGTGTTTGAAAGCATCTCGTCACGACGTACGCTGTAAAATGTGGTGCGGCTTGTTATATATATTTATAAAAGGGTGAACTGAATTAATATGTAGTCATTCTCAACGTCAATTTCCATGAGTAAAGGAGTAAATAAAACCGGCAAAAACTTTAATAAGGGTCTAAAATGTTCAATTGAAGTATAAAGCAACAGGAGTTCTCTGTTAGTAGCGGAATAACGCCTTTGAGTATCGTTTAACTAGCTGCAATATAAAGCCGAAGGAGTAGTGTGATTAGCAAATTTCCGTTCTAGGCATGCACCCATGGACGCATTTGAGCACTCTGTAGATAAGTAATTGTGACGTTATTATTATAGTTTGGATCCGGATCGTGGATTCGGGAGTAGAAATCTCTGAACTAGACGTCGGGAAGGGAAGGTAGAGCGGGCATGTCATCAATTTACGGAGAAACGAATTCATAAAATCGACATTTGTTTATCCCTTTTGTTTTCTATCCAAACTAAGTCAAACGTTAGAACCTCATCAATGCCTCGTGTTAAAGAAATATTACAGTGATGACGGCGCAGGAAGTGGTTGTCCAACCAAGTGACTTTAGCATTGGCCTAGTCGGCCCTTTGTCCGATATGCAATGCCGTGGCCTTTAGGTTTGCCTAAACATGCGGGCTTTGGCTTCAAGGTCAGAGCGCCGCTATTGCCCGAGGCGTTCGATTGCGACAGCCATGACCTTGACCTTCGCTATGGGAGTGCAATTTTCAAGTATGGAGCTTCCGCCTCGCCGCGTAACTTAAATTTGAAAGCATCTCGTCAATACGTACACAGTAAAATGTGGTAAGGCTTGTTATATATATTTATAAAAGGGTGAACTGAATTAACACGTAGTCATTCTCAACGTCAATATCCATGAGTAAAGGAGTAAATAAAACCGGTAGAAACTTTAATAAACATCTAAAATGTTAAATTGAATTATAAAGCAACAGGAGTTCTCTGTTAGTAGCGGAATAACGCCTTTGAGTATCGTTTAACTTGCTACAAAATAAAGCCGAAGGAGTAGCTTGATTAGCAGATTTCCGTTCTAGGTATGCACCCATGGGCGCATTTGAGCACTCTGTAGATAAATTAATTGTGACGTTATCATTGTAGTTTGTATCTGGATCGTGTATTTAGGAGTTGGAATATCTGAACTAGACTTCGGGATCGGAAGGTTAGAGCATCATCGTGTCATCAATTTACAGAGAACCGAATTCATAAAATCAACATTTGTTTATCCCTTTTGTTTTCTATCCAAACCAAGTCAAACGTTAGGAACACATCAATGCCTCGTAATAAGTTAATTTTATAGTGATGATGGCGCAGGAAGTGGTTGCCCAACCAAGTGACTTTAGCATTGGCCTCGAACAGTCGGCCCTTTGTCCGATATGCAATGTCGTGACCTTTAGACTTGCCTAAACATGCGGGCTTTGGCTTCAAGGTCAGCGCGCCGCTATTGAACGAGGTCATCGATTGCGGCAGCCATGACCTTGACCTTCGCTATGGGAGCTTCCGCCTCGCCGCGCAACTTGTGTTTGAAAGCATCTCGTCAAGACGTACACAGTAAAATGTAGTGTGGCTTGTTATATATATATCTATAAAAGGGTGAACTAGTTTGTATTTGGGAGATGTAATCTCTGAACTAGACTTCGGGATCGGAAGGTTAGAGCATCGGCGTGTCATCAATTTAGAGAGAAACGAATTCATAAAATCGACATTTGTTTATCCTTTTTGTTTTCTATCCAAACTAAGTCAAACGTTAGAACCTCATCAATGCCTCGTATTAAAGAAATATTATAGTGATGACGGCGCAGGATGTGGTTGCTCCAGCAAGTGACTTTAGCCTTGGCCTCGAACAGTTGGCCCTTTGTCCGATATGCAATGTCGTGACCTTTAGATTTGCCTAAACATGCGGGCTTTGGCTTCAAGGTCAGAGCGCCGATATTGCACGAGGCCATCGATTGCGGCAGCCATGACCTTGACCTTCGCTATGGGAGTGCAATTTTCAAGTATGGAGCTTCCGCCTCGCCGCGCAACTTGTGTTTGAAAGCATCTCGTCAAGACGTACACAGTAAAATGTGGTCTAGCTAGTGGGTGTAATGGGGTAGTGAAGCGCAAGTTATAGCCTCTCCTACTCAATTGTTAACCTCACCTTCGCGATGAGTTCAATTTGAACTTGGTGCACCCTGTTTTCACTAACGAGGCTCTAACGACCGAGTAAGGGCGGAATAACCCTTACCTTTTACCGTGAGCACATCCACCTTCTCACGAAGAGTGCAGTAAAAATAACCCACCGCACACAAAGGTTGCTTTTGGAATCGTTTGGTTACCCCATCGTCGCAGTCTCCTTCTGTGCCATGGGACCACACCACTCGCCTTCCGCAACCGAGCTGGTCAGTTGCATACCTGCGCCAGCTAAAACTTCAAATGCAGCTTCGTTTTCAGTCGATTAAGGCTTTAAAAAAATGATGGAGCGTTCAAGTGGGACAAAATCATCCGGAGGTAAAATACCCTCCCGATCGGATCTCCGGGGGAGGGTGCCCACAGGGACACCTCATCGAATGTCGAAAAAACACCGACAAGTTAAATCCAACAAAACTAATTCTTTCATCTACGGCGCTTGGAATGTTCGTACTTTGAACGACAGCACTCGCACCGATCGGCCTGAAAGAAGAACTGCTCTAATAGATAGAGAACTTCACCGACTCAATGTTGACGTTGCAGCTCTCAGCGAAACTCGATTTTTGGAGGAAGGCTCTCTCACAGAAAAGTACTACACCTTCTATTGGAAAGGTCTTCCCGCCAATTCAAGAAGACAACATGGAGTAGGATTTGCCGTTCGGAATCAACTTGTATCCAACTTAACACAAGTACCACAAGGCCTATCCGAGCGTCTAATGCTGCTACGCTATGAGCTATCAGATGGCAACGCAGTAAATCTAATAAGCGCCTACGCTCCCACTCTGGATGCAAGTCACGAAACCAAGGAAAGCTTCTATCAACAGCTGGAAGAAACCCTCTGTAGAATACCTAAAACGGAACGACTCGTTATTCTTGGTGATTTTAACGCTAGAGTAGGGAGAGATGCAGACACCTGGCCAGGCATCATAGGCAAGAACGGTTTGGGCAACATGAACGCTAACGGTCAACTACTCCTAACTAAATGCGCCGAACATGATCTAGTTATAACAAACACCATTTTCCGACAAAAGGATAAATTTAAAGGCACCTGGCGTCACCCCAGATCAGGTCACTGGCATCTACTGGACTATGTTATCGTACGTAGGAAGCATCTCAAGGACGTCCAAATTACAAAGGCGCGCATTGATAGCGAATGTTGGACCGATCATCGTCCTGTTGTCTCTAAAATGAAAATTGTTATGAGACCCAAACACCGAAGAACTCAAGTAAAACGTAGACCCCGTCTCTGTATTAGTAAATTGCGTGACCAACAAACCGACGAACAGCTAAAGCAAAAAGTTCAAGAGAATTTGAGTGCACTAGAAGAAACCAATTCTGTAGATGTCGCTACTACCTGGTCACAAATTAAAGACAGTTTAAAAAGTGCGAGTGAGGAAATTCTTGGCACTGCAGCAAGTAAAAAACAGGAGGACTGGTTCAATGATAATGAAGCTTTTATACAAGAACTTCTTGACCGCAAACATATTGCCTTCCAAAACGCTATCAACCACCCCAACGACTCATCAAAAGCAGAAGCTTTTACCCAATCTAAGAATGAAACGCAACGCGAAATCAGAAGAATAAAGAACGAGTGGTGGGCAAGCAAGGCCAGAGAAATTCAAAGGTACGCCGATTCACACGACTACAGGAATTTCTTTCAAGGAGTAAAAGCAGTGTACGGCCCCAGTCGGAAAAATATGTGCCCTATTAAAGATTTAAATGGAAATCTCCTCAAAGAAGACCAGGAAATAAGAGCCCGATGGAAAGAACACTACTCTAACATTCTTAACCAGCAAAGCCAAGCCGATCACGATATTATAAATCTTATCCCTCAATATGACACCTTCGAAGACTTAGATAAACCACTAACAACGGAAGAGATCTTAACCGCCATTGGGCAGCTAAAAAATAACAAATCTCCCGGCGCCGACTCACTCCCAGCTGAGATCTTTAAAGCTGTGTCGTCAGAGCTCATACCCTACCTCAAAAAACTGTTTGATATCGTGTGGGAAAGTGGTCAAGCTCCGCAGGAGTTTCGTGATACACTTTTAATCAACCTCTTCAAAAACAAAGGGAGCGCTGCGGACTGTGGAAATTACAGGGGTATAGCTCTCCTGGCTGTTGGAGGGAAGATACTCACTAAAGCGATGGCAAATAGGCTAACACCTGTTATGGAAAAGTTACTTCCTGAAACACAGAGTGGCTTTAGACCAAACCGAGGCACATCGGATTTAATCTTCACACTTAAACAGCTTCAAGAAAAAGCACTCGAACATCAAGGAGAAATTCACATGGCCTTCATTGATTTAACCAAGGCGTTTGACTCGGTGGACAGGGAAGTGCTCTGGAAAATTATGTTCCGCTTAGGTATCCCTAGAAAATTTGTGGAAGTATGTCGCAGTCTACATACAAACAACAACGCCCAGGTTATGTATAATAATGAGGCAACCGAACCTTTCCAAACCCTCACTGGAGTTAGGCAGGGATGTGTCCTGGCACCCTTACTCTTTAATTTGTTTACCACTGCTCTAACAATTATTGTTGACAACAAACTGACAGTCAGAGGAATAGGTCTCAGATACCGTTTTGATGGCGGTCTCTTTAACATAGGGCGCTTTAGAGCTTTCACGAAGACACGCACACGATTCATTTGTGATCTCCAGTATGCGGATGACTGTGCACTTTTAGCCTCTACGCCGGAAGAGCTTCAAGAACTTTTAGATGTATATGCCCAGAGCTATGATTCCTTGGGACTTAAAATCAACATTGGAAAGACTAAGATTATGTCAACTCCTCATCAAGTGAACCAAATAGACATTACACTTAACGGAAATTCTCTTGAAGTGGTGGATCAGTTCAATTACTTAGGCAACGTTGTTAATGACAAAAGCAAACATGGACAGCGAGATTCGCAATAGAATTAACGCTGCATCTAGAGCACTCTGGGGACTTAGAGAGAGAGTATTTGACAACCACGACCTTGCTTTATCAACGAAAATGGCTGTCTGCAGAGCAGTTGTCATTCCAACACTGCTATATGGATGTGAAAGCTGGGTCACTTACCGTCGTCATGTGAAAGAATTAGAACGTTTTCAGCAAAGACACCTCAGAAGTATGATGAATAATCCGTTGGTTCCATCACATATCAAACGTGGAAGTACTCAGGAGAGCAAACAGCCTTCCAATTGAGGTGCTTATTTCAAGAGCACGCCTAAGATGGGCAGGTCACGTTCATCGTATGCATGATAACCGCCTTCCTAAATGTACACTTTATGGTGAATTGCTAAGCGGTAGAAGAAGGCGTGGCGGTCAACGAAAGAGGTTCAAGGACGCTCTCCATGAAAATCTAAAATCCTGCGGTATTGCAGACGAGCAATGGGAACAACTTGCAGCGGGCAGAACCGAATGGCGAGGGGTTGTGTCAAGGAAATGTTGCTGCAAGAAGGCCGAATCCAAGACCTAACCAGGTCTATGTTTGTCCTGACTGCGGTCGACATGTGCTCTCCCGAATTGGCCTCTATAGCCATAGTCGTGTGCACCGTAGATGAATGGGAATTACAATAGACTACACCTTTTACTTGTTTTTTATTGTACACAATTTATCGACTGTAACATTTTTATACTCGGACTCGAGTAACGGCTAATAAAAAAATAATAATAATATTTATAAAAGGGTGAACTGAATTAACATGTAGTCATTATCAACGTCAATTTGCATGAGTAAAGGAGTAAATAAAACCGGCAAAAACTTTAATAAAGGTCTAAAATGTTAAATTGAAGTATAAAGCAACAGGAGTTCTCTGTTAGTAGCGGAATAACGCCTTTCAGTATTGTTTAACTTGCTGCAAAATAAAGCCGTAGGAGTAGTGTGATTAGCAGATTTCCGTTCTAGGTATGCACCCATGGACGCATTTGAGCACTCTGTAGATAAAGTAATTGTGACGTTATCATTATAGCTTGGATCCGGATCGTGGATTCGGGAGTAGAAATTTCTGAACTGGATGTCGGGAAGGGAAGGTAGAGCGGGCGTGTCATCAATATACAGAGAAACGAATTCATAAAATCAACAATTGTTTATCCCTTTTGTTTTCTATCCAAACCAAGTCAAACAACCAAGTATTAAATAAATTTTATAGTGATGATGGCGCAGGAAGTGGTTGTCCAACCAAGTGACTTTAGCATTGGCCTCGAACAGTCGGCCCTTTGTCCGATGTGCAATGTCGTGACCTTTAGATTTGCCTAAACATGCGGGCTTTGGCTTCAAGGACAGTGCACCGCTATTGCCCCAGATTATCGATTGCGGCAGCAATGACCTTGACCCTCGCTATGGGAACTTCCGCCTCGCCGCGCAACTTGTGTTTGAAAGCATTTCGTCAAGACGTACACAGTAAAATGTAGTGTGGCTTGTTATATATATCTATAAAAGGGTGAACTGAGTTAATATGTAGCCATTCTTAACGTCAATTACCATGAGTACAGGAGTAAATAAAACGGCAAAAACTCTAATAAATGTCTAAAATGTTAAATTGAAGTATAAAGCAACAGGAGTTCTCTGTCAGTAGCGGAATAACGCCTTTGAGTATCGTTTAACTTACGCAAAATAAAGCCGAAGGAGTAGTTTGATTAGCAGATTTCCGTTCTAGGTATGCACCCATGGAGGCATTTGAGCACTCTGTAGATAAAGTAATTGTGACGTTATTATTGTAGTTTGTATCTGGATCGTGTATTTAGGAGTTGAAATGTCTGAACTAGACTTCGGGATCGGAAGGTTAGAGCATCATCGTGTCATCAATTTACAGAGAAACGAATTCATAAAATCGACATTTGTGTATCCTTTTTGTTTTCTGTCCAAACTAAATCAAACGTTAGAACCTCATCAATGCCTCGTATTAAAGAAATATTATAGTGATGACGGCGCAGGATGTGGTTGCTCCAGCAAGTGACTTTAGCATTGGCCTAGTCGGCCCTTTGTCCGATATGTAATGTCGTAGCCTTTAGATTTGCCTAAACATGCGGGATTTGGCTTCAATGTCAGAGCGCCGCTTTTGCCGGAGGCGATCGATTGCGGCAGCCATGACCTTGACCTTCGCTGTGGGAGTGCAATTTTCAAGTATGGGGCTTCCGCCTCGACGCGTAACTTGTGTTTGAAAGCATATCGTCACGACGTACACAGTAAAATGTTTTGGGCTTGTTATATATATCTATAAAAGGGTGAACTGAGTTAACATGTAGTCATTCTTAACGTCAATTTCCATGAGTAAAGGAGTAAATAAAACCGTCAAAACTCTAATAAATGTCTAAAATGTTAAGTTGAAGTATAAGGCAACAGGAGTTCTCTGTTAGTAGTGGAATAACGCCTTTGAATACCGTTTAATTTGCTGCAAAATAAAGCCGAAGGAGTAGTTTGATTAGCAGATTTCCGTTTTAGGTATGCACCCATGGTCGCATTTGAGCACTCTGTAGATAAAGTAATTGTGACGTTCTTATTATAGCTTGGATCCGGATCGTGGATTCGGGAGTAGAAATCTCTGAATTGGACGTCGGGATCGGAAGGTAGAGCCGGCGTGTCATCAATTTACGGAGAAACGAATTCATAAAATCAACATTTGTTTATCCCTTTTGCTTTCTATCCAAACCAAGTCAAACGTTAGAACCACATCAATGCCTCATATTAAATAAATTTTATAGTGATGATGGCGCAGGAAGTGGTTGTCCAACCAAGTGACTTTAGCATTGGCCTCGAACAGTCGGCCCTTTGTCCGATATGCAATGCCGTGGCCTTTAGATTTGCCTAAACATGGGGACTTTGGCTTCAAGGTCAGAGAGCCGCTTTTGCCGGAGGCGATCGATTGCGGCAGCCATGACCTTGACCTTCGCTATGGGAGCTTCCGCCTCGCCGCGCAACTTGTGTTTGAAAGCATCTCGTCAAGACGTACACAGTAAAATGTAGTGTGGCTTGTTCTATATATCTATAAATGGGTGAACTGAGTTAATATGTAGCCATTCTTAACGTCAATTTCCATGAGTACAGGAGTAAATAAAACGGCAAAAACTCTAATAAATGTCTAAAATATTAAATTGAAGTATAAAGCAATAGGAGTTCTCTGTTAGTAGTGGAATAACGCCTTTGAGTATCGTTTAATTTGCTGCAAAATAAAGCCGAAGGAGTTGTTTGATTAGCAGATTTCCGTTCTAGGTATGTACCCATGGAGGCATTTGAGCACTCTGTAGATAAATTAATTGTGACGTTATCATTGTAGTTTGTATCTGGATCGTGTATTTTGGAGTTGGCATCTCTACTAGGCTTCGGGATCGGAAGGTTAGAGCATCGGCGTGTCATCAATTTACAGAGAAACGAATTCATAAAATCAACAATTGTTTATCCCTTTTGTTTTCTATCCAATCCAAGTCAAACATTAGAACAACAGCAATGCCTCGTATTAAATAAATTTTATAGTGATGATGGCGCAGGAAGTGGTTGTCCAATCAAGTGATTTTAGCATTGGCCTCGAACAGTCGGCCCTTTGTCCGATATGCAATGTCGTGGCCTTTAGATTTGCCTAAAGATGCGGGCTTTGGCTTCAAGGTCAGAGCGCCGCTATTGCCCGAGGCGTTCGATTGCGACAGCCATGACCTTGACCTTCGCTATGGGAGTGCAATTTTCAAGTATGGAGCTTCCGCCTCGCCGCGTAACTTGTGTTTGAAAGCATCTCGTCACGACGTACGCTGTAAAATGTGGTGCGGCTTGTTATATATATTTATAAAAGGGTGAACTGAATTAACATGTAGTCATTCTCAACGTCAATTTCCATGGGTAAAGGAGTAAATAATACCGGCAAAAACTTTAATCGAGGTCTAAAATGTTAAATTGAAGTATAAAGCAACAGGAGTTCTCTGTTAGTAGCGGAATAACGCCTTTGAGTATCGTTTAACTTGCTGCAAAATAAAGCCGAAGGAGTAGTTTGATTAGCAGATTTCCGTTCTAGGTTTGCACCCATGACGCATTTGAGCACTCTACAGATAAAGTAATTGTGACGTTATCATTGTAGTTTGTATCTGGATCGCGTATTTAGGAGTTGGAATATCTGAACTAGACTTCGGGATCGGAAGGTTAGAGCATCATCGTGTCATCAATTTACAGAGAAACGAATATATAAAATCGACATTTGTTTATCCTTTTTGTTTTCTGTCCAAACCAAGTCAAACATTAGAACAACACCAATGCCTCGTATTAAATAAATTTTATAGTGATGATGACGCAGGAAGTGGTTGTCCAATCAAGTGATTTAGCATTGGCCTCGAACAGTCGGCCCTTTGTCCGATATGCAATGACGTGGCCTTTAGATTTGCCTAAAGATGCGGGCTTTGGCTTCAAGGTCAGAGCGCCGCTATTGCCCGAGGCGTTCGATTGCGACAGCCATGACCTTTACCTTCGCTATGGGAGTGCAATTTTCAAGTATGGGGCTTCCGCCTCGCCGCGTAACTTGTGTTTGAAAGCATCTCGTCACGACGTACGCTGTAAAATGTGGTGCGGCTTGTTATATATATTTATAAAAGGGTGAACTGAATTAACATGTAGTCATTCTCAACGTCAATTTCCATGAGTAAAGGAGTAAATAAAACCGGCAAAAACTTTAAAAAGGGTCTAAAATGTTTAATTCAAGTATAAAGCAACAGGAGTTCTCCGTTAGTAGCGGAATAACGCCTTTGAGTATCGTTTAACTTGCTGCAAAATAAAGCCGAAGGAGTAGTTTGATTAGCAGATTTCCGTTCTAGGTATGCACCCATGGACGCATTTGAGCACTCTGTAGATAAAGTAATTGTGACGTTATCCATTATAGCTTGGATCCGGATCGTGGACTCGGGAGTAGAAATATCTGAACTGGACGTCGGGAAGGAAAGGTAGAGCGGGCGTGTCATCAATATACAGAGAAACGAATTCATAAAATCAACATTTGTTTATCCCTTTTGTTTTCTATCCAAACCAAGTCAAACGTTAGAAACACATCAATGCCTCGTATTATATAAATTTTATAGTGATGATGGCGCAGGAAGTGGTTGTCCAACCAAGCGACTTTAGCATTGGCCTCGAACAGTCGGCCCTTTGTCCGATATGCAATGCCGTGGCCTTTAGATTTGCCTAAACATGGGGACTTTGGCTTCAAGGTCAGAGAGCCGCTTTTGCCGGAGGCGATCGATTGCGGCAGCCATGACCTTGACCTTCGCTATGGGAGTGCAATTTTCAAGTATGGGGCTTCCGCCTCGCCGCGCAACTGTATTTGAAAGCATCTCGTCAAGACGTACACAGTAAAATGTGGTGTGACTTGTTATATATATTTATAAAAGGGTGAACTGAATTAACATGTAGTCATTCTCAACGTCAATTTCCATGGGTAAAGGAGTAAATAATACCGGCAAAAACTTTAATCGAGGTCTAAAATGTTAAATTGAAGTATAAAGCAACAGGAGTTCTCTGTTAGTAGCGGAATAACGCCTTTGAGTATCGTTTAACTTGCTGCAAAATAAAGCCGAAGGAGTAGTTTGATTAGCAGATTTCCGTTCTAGGTTTGCACCCATGACGCATTTGAGCACTCTACAGATAAAGTAATTGTGACGTTATCATTGTAGTTTGTATCTGGATCGTGTATTGGGGAATTGGAATCTCTGTACTAGACTTCGGGATCGGGAGGTTAGAACATCGGCGTGTCATCAATTTACGCAGAAAGGAATTTATATAATCAACATTTTTATCCCTTTTGCTTTCTATCCAAACCAAGTCAAACGTTAGAACCACATCAATGCCTCGTATTAAATAAATTTTATAGTGATGATGGTGCAGGAAGTGGTTGTCCAACCAAGTGACTTTAGCATTGGCCTCGAACAGTCGGCCCTTTGTCCCATATGCAATGTCGTGGCCTTTAGATTTGCCTAAACATGCGGGCTTTGGCTTCAATGTCAGAGCGCCGCTATTGCCCGTGGCGATCGATTGCGGCAGCCATGACCTTGACCTTCGCTATGGGAGTGCAATGTTCTAGTATGGAGCTTCCGCCTCGCCGCGCAACTTGTGTTCGAAAGCATCTCATCAAGACGTACACAGTAAAATGTGGTGTGGCTTGTTATATATATCTATAAAATGGTTAACTGAGTTAATATGTAGTCATTCTTAACGACAATTTCCATGAGTAAAGGAGTAAATAAAACCGGCGAAAACTTTAATAAGGGTCTAAAATGTTCAATTGAAGTATAAAGCAACAGGAGTTCTCTGTTAGTAGCGGAATAACGCCTTTGAGTATCGTTTAATTTGCTGCAAAATAAAGCCGAAGGAGTTGTTTGATTAGCAGATTTCCGTTCTAGGTATGTACCCATGGAGGCATTTAAGCACTCTGTAGATAAATTAATTGTGACGTTATCATTGTAGTTTGTATCTGGATCGTGTATTTAGGAGTTGGAATATCTGAACTAGACTTCGGGATCGGAAGGTTAGAGCATCATCGTGTCATCAATTTACAGAGAAACGAATTCATAAAATCAATATTTGTTTAACCCTTTTGTTTTCTATCCAAACCAAGTCAAACGTTAGAAACACATCAATGCCTCGTATTAAGGAAATATTATAGTGATGATGGCGCAAGATGTGGTTGCTCCAGCAAGTGACTTTAGCCTTGGCCTCGAACAGTCGGCCATTTTTCCGATGTACAATGTCGTGGCCTTTAGATTTGCCTAAACATGCGGGCTTTGGCTTTGGATAGATTACGACAGTCATGACCTTGACCTTCGCTATGGGAGTGTAATTTTCAAGTATGGGGCTTCCGCCTCGACGCGTAACTGGTGTTTGAAAGCATATCGTCACGACGTACACAGTAAAATGTGGTGGGCCTGTTATATATATCTATAAAAGGGTGAACTGAGTTAACATGTAGTCATTCTTAACGTCAATTTCCATGAGTAAAGGAGTAAATAAAACCGGCAAAAACTTTAATAAAGGTCTAAAATGTTAAATTGAAGTATAAAGCAACAGGAGTTCTCTGTTAGTAGCGGAATAACGCCTTTGAGTATCGTTTAACTTGCTGCAAAATAAAGCCGAAGGAGTAGTGTGATTAGCAGATTTCCGTTCTAGGTATGCACCCATGACGCATTTAAGCACTCTACAGATAATGTAATTGTGACGTTATCATTGTAGTTTGTATCTGGATCGTGTATTTAGGAGTTGGAATATCTGAACTAGACTTCGGGATCGGAAGGTTAGAGCATCATCGTGTCATCAATTTACAGAGAACCGAATTCATAAAATCAACATTTGTTTATCTCTTTTGTTTTCTATCCAAACCAAGTCAAACGTTAGGAACACATCAATGCCTCGTAATAAATTAATTTTATAGTGATGATGGCGCAGGAAGTGGTTGTCCAACCAAGTGACTTTAGCATTGGCCTCGAACAGTCGGCCCTTTGTCCGATATGCAATGTCGTGACCTTTAGACTTGCCTAAACATGCGGGCTTTGGCTTCAAGGTCAGAGAGCCGCTTTTGCCGGAGGCGATCGATTGCGGCAGCCATGACTTTGACCTTCGCTATGGGAGTGCAATTTTCAAGTATGGGGCTTCCGCCTCGCCGCGCAACTGTATTTGAAAGCATCTCGTCAAGACGTACACAGTAAAATGTGGTGTGGCTTGTTATATATATTTATAAAAGGGTGAACTGAATTAACATGTAGTCATTCTCAACGTCAATTTCCATGAGTAAAGGAGTAAATAATACCGGCAAAAACTTTAATAGAGGTCTAAAATGTTAAATTGAAGTATAAAGCAACAGGAGTTCTCTGTTAGTAGCGGAATAACGCCTTTGAGTATCGTTTAACTTGCTGCAAAATAAAGCCGAAGGAGTAGTGCGATTAGCAGATTTCCGTTCTAGGTAAGCACCCATGACGCATTTGAGCACTCTACAGATAAAGTAATTGTGACGTTATCATTGTAGTTTTTATCTGGATCGTGTATTCAGGAGTTGGAATAACTGAACTAGACTTCGGGATCGGAAGGTTAGAGCATCATCGCGTCATCAATTTACAGAGGAACGAATTCATAAAATCGACATTTGTTTATCCTTTTTGTTTTCTGTCCAAACTAAAATCAAGAGTTAGAACCTCATCAATGCCTCGTATTAAAGAAATATTATAGTGATGACGGCGCAGGATGTGGTTGCTCCAGCAAGTGACTTTAGCATTGGCCTCGAACAGTCGGCCCTTTGTCCGATATGCAATGTCGTGGCCTTTAGATTTGCCTAAACATGCGGGCTTTGGCTTCAAGGTCAGTGCGCCGCTATTGCCCGAGGTCATCGATTGCGGCAGCCATGACCTTGACCTTCGCTATGGGGCTTCAGCCTCGCCGCGCAACTTGTGTTTGAAAGCATCTCGTCAAGACGTACACAGTAAAATATAGTGTGGCTTGTTATATATATCTATAAAAGGGTGAACTGAGTTAATATGTAGCCATTCTTAACGTCAATTTCCATGAGTACAGGAGTAAATAAAACGGGAAAAACTCTAATAAATGTCTAAAATGTTAAATTGAAGTATATAGCATTAGGAGTTCTCTATTAGTAGGGGAATAACGCCTTTGAGTATCGTTTAATTTGCTGCAAAATAAAGCCGAAGGAGTTGTTTGATTAGCAGATTTCCGTTCTAGGTATGTACCCATGGAGGCATTTGAGCACTCTGTAGATAAATTAATTGTGACGTTATCATTGTAGTTTGTATCTGGATCGTGTATTTAGGAGTTGGAATATCTGAACTAGACTTCGGGATCGGAAGGTTAGAGCATCATCGTGTCATCAATTTACAGAGAAACGAATTCATAAAATCGACATTTGTTTATGCTTTTTGTTTTCTGTCCAAACTAAAATCAAGCGTTAGAACCTCATCAATGCCGCGTATTAAAGAAATATTATAGTGATGACGGCGCAGGATGTGGTTGCTCCAGCAAGTGACTTTAGCATTGGCCTCGAACAGTCGGCCCTTTATCCGATATGCAATGTCGTGGCCTTTAGATTTGCCTAAACATGCGGGCTTTGGCTTCAAGGTCAGTGCGCCGCTATTGCCCGAGGTCATCGATTGCGGCAGCCATGACCTTGACCTTCGCTGTGGGAGCTTCAGCCTCGCCGCGCAACTTGTGTTTGAAAGCATCTCGTCAAGACGTACACAGTAAAATATAGTGTGGCTTGTTATATATATCTATAAAAGGGTGAACTGAGTTAATATGTAGCCATTCTTAACGTCAATTTCCATGAGTACAGGAGTAAATAAAACGGCAAAAACTCTAATAAATGTCTAAAATGTTAAATTGAAGTATATAGCAATAGGAGTTCTCTATTAGTAGGGGAATAACGCCTTTGAGTATCGTTTAATTTGCTGCAAAATAAAGCCGAAGGGGTTGTTTGATTAGCAGATTTCCGTTCTAGGTATGTACCCATGGAGGCATTTGAGCACTCTGTAGATAAAGTAATTGTGACGTTATTATTGTAGTTTGTATCTGGATCGTGTATTTAGGAGTTGGAATGTCTGAACTAGACTTCGGGATCGGAAGGTTAGAGCATCATCGTGTCATCAATTTACAGAGAAACGAATTCATAAAATCGACATTTGTGTATCCTTTTTGTTTTCTGTCCAAACTAAATCAAACCTTAGAACCTCATCAATGCCTCGTATTAAAGAAATATTATAGTGATGACGGCGCAGGATGTGGTTGCTCAAGCAAATGGCTTTAGCATTGGCCTCGAACAGTCGGCCCTTTGTCCGATATGCAATGTCGTGGCCTTTAGATTTGCCTAAACATGCGGGCTTTGGCTTCAAGTTCAGAGCGCCGCTATTGCCCGAGGCGTTAGATTGCGGCAGCCATGACCTTGACCTTCGCTATGGGAGTGCAATTTTCAAGTATGGGGCTTCCGCCTCGACGCGTAACTTGTGTTTGAAAGCATATCGTCACGACGTACACAGTAAAATGTTTTGGGCTTGTTATATATATCTATAAAAGGGTAAACTGAGTTAACATGTAGTCATTCTTAACGTCAATTTCCATGAGTAAAGGAGTAAATAAAACCGTCAAAACTCTAATAAATGTCTAAAATGTTAAGTTGAAGTATAAGGCAACAGGAGTTCTCTGTTAGTAGTGGAATAACGCCTTTGAATACCGTTTAATTTGCTGCAAAATAAAGCCGAAGGAGTAGTTTGATTAGCAGATTTCCGTTCTAGGTATGCACCCATGGTCGCATTTGAGCACTCTGTAGATAAAGTAATTGTGACGTTCTTATTATAGCTTGGATCCGGATCGTGGATTCGGGAGTAGAAATCTCTGAATTGGACGTCGGGATCGGAAGGTAGAGCCGGCGTGTCATCAATTTACGGAGAAACGAATTCATAAAATCAACATTTGTTTATCCCTTTTGCTTTCTATCCAAACCAAGTCAAACGTTAGAACCACATCAATGCCTCATATTAAATAAATTTTATAGTGATGATGGCGCAGGAAGTGGTTGTCCAACCAAGTGACTTTAGCATTGGCCTCGAACAGTCGGCCCTTTGTCCGATATGCAATGCCGTGGCCTTTTGATTTGCCTAAACATGGGGACTTTGGCTTTAAGGTCAGAGAGCCGCTTTTGCCGGAGGCGATCGATTGCGGCAGCCATGACCTTGACCTTCGCTATGGGAGTTTCCGCCTCGCCGCGCAACTTGTGTTTGAAAGCATCTCGTCAAGACGTACACAGTAAAATGTAGTGTGGCTTGTTCTATATATCTATAAATGGGTGAACTGAGTTAATATGTAGCCATTCTTAACGTCAATTTCCATGAGTACAGGAGTAAATAAAACGGCAAAAACTCTAATAAATGTCTAAAATGTTAAATTGAAGTATAAAGCAATAGGAGTTCTCTGTTAGTAGTGGAATAACGCCTTTGAGTATCGTTTAATTTGCTGCAAAATAAAGCCGAAGGAGTTGTTTGATTAGCAGATTTCCGTTCTAGGTATGTACCCATGGAGGCATTTGAGCACTCTGTAGATCCCTGTAGAAAATTGTGACGTTATCATTGTAGCTTGTATCTGGATCGTGTATTTTGGAGTTGGCATCTCTACTAGGCTTCGGGATCGGAAGGTTAGAGCATCGGCGTGTCATCAATTTACAGAGAAACGAATTCATAAAATCAACAATTGTTTATCCCATTTGTTTTCTATCCAATCCAAGTCAAACATTAGAACAACAGCAATGCCTCGTATTAAATAAATTTTATAGTGATGATGGCGCAGGAAGTGGTTGTCCAATCAAGTGATTTTAGCATTGGCCTCGAACAGTCGGCCCTTTGTCCGATATGCAATGTCGTGGCCTTTAGATTTGCCTAAAGATGCGGGCTTTGGCTTCAAGGTCAGAGCGCCGCTATTGCCCGAGGCGTTCGATTGCGACAGCCATGACCTTGACCTTCGCTATGGGAGTGCAATTTTCAAGTATGGAGCTTCCGCCTCGCCGCGTAACTTAAATTTGAAAGCATCTCGTCAATACGTACACAGTAAAATGTGGTAAGGCTTGTTATATATATTTATAAAAGGGTGAACTGAATTAACACGTAGTCATTCTCAACGTCAATATCCATGAGTAAAGGAGTAAATAAAACCGGTAGAAACTTTAATAAACGTCTAAAATGTTGAATTGAATTATAAAGCAACAGGAGTTCTCTGTTAGTAGCGGAATAACGCCTTTGAGTATCGTTTAACTTGCTACAAAATAAAGCCGAAGGAGTAGCTTGATTAGCAGATTTCCGTTCTAGGTATGCACCCATGGGCGCATTTGAGCACTCTGTAGATAAGTAATTGTGACGTTATTATTATAGTTTGGATCCGGATCGTGGATTCGGGAGTAGAAATCTCTGAACTAGACGTCGGGAAGGGAAGGTAGAGCGGGCGTGTCATCAATTTACGGAGAAACGAATTCATAAAATCGACATTTGTTTATCCTTTTTGTTTTCTATCCAAACTAAGTCAAACGTTAGAACCTCATCAATGCCTCGTATTAAAGAAATATTATAGTGATGACGGCGCAGGAAGTGGTTGTCCAACCAAGTGACTTTAGCATTGGCCTAGTCGGCCCTTTGTCCGATATGCAATGCCGTGGCCTTTAGGTTTGCCTAAACATGCGGGCTTTGGTTTCAAGGTCAGAGCGCCGCTATTGCCCGAGGCGATCGATTGCGGCAGCCATGGCCTTGACCTTCGCTATGGGAGTGCAATTTTCATGTATGGGGCTTCCGCCTCGCCGCGCAACTTGTGTTTGAAAGCAACTCGTCAAGACGTACACAATAAAATGTGGTGTGGCTTTTTATATATATCTATAAAATGGTTAACTGAGTTAACATGTAGTCATTCTTAACGTCAATTTCCATGAGTAAAGGAGTAAATAAAACCGGCAAAAACTTTAATAAGTGTCTAAAATGTTCAATTGAAGTATAATGCAACAGGAGTTCTCTGTTAGTAGCGGAATAACGCCTTTGAGTATCGTTTAACTAACTGCAATATAAAGCCGAAGGAGTAGTTTGATTAGCAGATTTCCGTTCTAGGTATGCACCCATGGACGCATTTGAGCACTCTGTAGATAAAGTAATTGTAACGTTATCATTATAGTATGGATCCAGATCGTGGATTCGGGAGTAGAAAACTCTGAACTGGACGTCGGGATCGGAAGGTAGAGCCGGCGTGTCTTCATTTTACGGAGAAACGAAATCATAAAATCGACATTTGTTTATCCTTTTTGTTTTCTGTCCAAACTAAATCAAACGTTAGAACCTCATCAATGCCTCGTATTAAAGAAATATTATAGTGATGACGGCGCAGGATGTGGTTGCTCCAGCAAGTGACTTTAGCATTGGCCTAGTCGGCCCTTTGTCCGATATGTAATGTCGTAGCCTTTAGATTTGCCTAAACATGCGGGCTTTGGCTTCAAGGTCAGAGCGCCGCTATTGCCCGAGGCGATAGATTACGACAGTCATGACCTTGACCTTCGCTATGGGAGTGTAATTTTCAAGTATGGGGCTTCCGCCTCGACGCGTAACTTGTGTTTGAGAGCATATCGTCACGACGTACACAGTAAAATGTGGTGGGCCTGTTATATATATCTATAAAAGGGTGAACTGAGTTAACACGTAGTCATTCTTAACGTCAATTTCCATGAGTAAAGGAGTAAATAAAACCGGCAAAAACTTTAATGAAGGTCTAAAATGTTAAATTGAAGTATAAAGCAACAGGAGTTCTCTGTTAGTAGCGGAATAACGCCTTTGAGTATCGTTTAACTTGCTGCAAAATAAAGCCGAAGGAGTAGTGTGATTAGCAGATTTCCGTTCTAGGTTTACACCCATGACGCATTTGAGCACTCCACAGATAAATTAATTGTGACGTTATCATTGTAGTTTGTATCTGGATCGTGTATTTTGGAGTTGGAATCTCTACTAGGCTTCGGGATCGGAAGGTTAGAGCATCGGCGTGTCATCAACTTACAGAGAAACGAATTCATAAAATCAACAATTGTTTATCCCTTTTGTTTTCTATCCAATCCAAGTCAAACATTAGAACAACACCAATGCCTCGTATTAAATAAATTTTATAGTGATGATGGCGCAGGAAGTGGTTGTCCAACCAAGTGATTTTAGCATTGGCCTCGAACAGTCGGCCCTTTGTCCGATATGCAATGTCGTGGCCTTTAGATTTGCCTAAAGATGCGGGCTTTGGCTTCAAGGTCAGAGCGCCGCTATTGCCCGAGGCGTTCGATTGCGACAGCCATGACCTTGACCTTCGCTATGGGAGTGCAATTTTCAAGTATGGAGCTTCCGCCTCGCCGCGTAACTTAAATTTGAAAGCATCTCGTCAATACGTACACAGTAAAATGTGGTAAGGCCTGTTATATATATTTATAAAAGGGTGAACTGAATTAACACGTAGTCATTCTCAACGTCAATATCGATGAGTAAAGGAGTAAATAAAACCGGTAAAAACTTTAATAAACGTCTAAAATGTTAAATTGAATTATAAAGCAACAGGAGTTCTCTGTTAGTAGCGGAATAACGCCTTTGAGTATCGTTTAACTTGCTACAAAATAAAGCCGAAGGAGTAGCTTGATTATCAGATTTCCGTTCTAGGTATGCACCCATGGGCGCATTTGAGCACTCTGTAGATAAGTAATTGTGACGTTATTATTATAGTTTGGATCCGGATCGTGGATTCGGGAGTAGAAATCTCTGAACTAGACGTCGGGAAGGGAAGGTAGAGCGGGCGTGTCATCAATATACGGAGAAACGAATTCATAAAATCGACATTTGTTTATCCTTTTTGTTTTCTTTCCAAACTAAGTCAAACGTTAGGACCTCATCAATGCCTCGTATTAAAGAAATATTATAGTGATGACGGCGCAGGATGTGGTTGATCCAGCAACTGACTTTAGCCTTGGCATCGAATAGTCGGCCATTTGTCCGATGTGCAATGTCGTGGCCTTTAGATTTGCCTAAACATGCGGGCTTTGGCTTCAAGGTCAGCGCGCCGCTATTGCCCGAGGTCATCGATTGCGGGCTTTGGCTTCAAGGTCAGAGCGCCGCTATTGCCCGTGGCGATCAATTGCGGCAGCCATGACCTTGACCTTCGCTATGGGAGTGCAATGTTCAAGTATGGAGCTTCCGCCTCGCCGCGCAACTTGTGTTCGAAAGCATCTCATCAAGACGTACACAGAAAAATGTGGTGTGGCTTGTTATATATATCTATAAAATGGTTAACTGAGTTAACATGTAGTCATTCTTAACGTCAATTTCCATGAGTAAAGGAGTAAATAAAACCGGCAAAAACTCTAATAAATGTCTAAAATGTTAAATTGAAGTATATAGCAATAGGAGTTCTCTATTAGTAGGGGAATAACGCCTTTGAGTATCGTTTAATTTGCTGCATAATAAAGCCGAAGGAGTTGTTTGATTAGCAGATTTCCGTTCTAGGTATGTACCCATGGAGGCATTTGAGCACTCTGTAGATAAATTAATTGTGACGTTATCATTGTAGTTTGTATCTGGATCGTGTATTTAGGAGTAGAAATCACTGAATTGGATGTCGGGATCGGAATGTAGAGCCGGCGTGTCATCAATATACAGAGAAACGAATTCATATAATCAACATTTGTTTATCCCTTTTGTTTTCTATCCAAACCAAGTCAAACGTTAGAACCACATCAATGCCTCATATTAAATAAATTTTATAGTGATGATGGCGCAGGAAGTGGTTGTCCAACCAAGTGACTTTAGCATTGGCCTAGTCGGCCCTTTGTCCGATATGCAATGCCGTGGCCTTTAGATTTGCCTAAACATGCGGGCTTTGGCTTCAATGTCAGAGCGCCGCTATTGCCCGTGGCGATCAATTGCGGCAGCCATGACCTTGACCTTCGCTATGGGAGTGCAATTTTCAAGTATGGGGCTTCCGCCTCGACGCGTAACTTGTGTTTGAAAGCATATCGTCACGACGTACACAGTAAAATATTTTGGGCTTGTTATATATATCTATAAAAGGGTGAACTGAGTTAACATGTAGTCATTCTTAACGTCAATTTCCATGAGTAAAGGAGTAAATAAAACCGTCAAAACTCTAATAAATGTCTAAAATGTTAAGTTGAAGTATAAAGCAACAGGAGTTCTCTGTTAGTAGTGGAATAACGCCTTTGAATACCGTTTAATTTGCTGCAAAATAAAGCCGAAGGACTAGTTTGATTAGCAGATTTCCGTTCTAGGTATGCACCCATGGTCGCATTTGAGCACTCTGTAGATAAAGTAATTGTGTCGTTCTTATTATAGCTTGGATCCGGATCGTGGATTCGGGAGTAGAAATCTCTGAATTGGACGTCGGGATCGGAAGGTATAGCCGGCGTGTCATCAATTTATGGAGAAACGAATTCATAAAATCAACATTTGTTTATCCCTTTTGCTTTCTATCCAAACCAAGTCAAACGTTAGAACCACATCAATGCCTCATATTAAATAAATTTTATAGTGATGATGGCGCAGGAAGTGGTTGTCCAACCAAGTGACTTTAGCATTGGCCTCGAACAGTCGGCCCTTTGTCCGATATGCAATGCCGTGGCCTTTAGATTTGCCTAAACATAGGGACTTTGGCTTCAAGGTCAGAGAGCCGCTTTTGCCGGAGGCGATCGATTGCGGCAGCCATGACCTTGACCTTCGCTATGGGAGCTTCCGCCTCGCCGAGCAACTTGTGTTTGAAAGCATCTCGTCAAGACGTACACAGTAAAATGTAGTGTGGCTTGTTCTATATATCTATAAATGGGTGAACTGAGTTAATATGTAGCCATTCTTAACGTCAATTTCCATGAGTACAGGAGTAAATAAAACGGCAAAAACTCTAATAAATGTCTAAAATGTTAAATTGAAGTATAAAGCAATAGGAGTTCTCTGTTAGTAGTGGAATAACGCCTTTGAGTATCGTTTAATTTGCTGCAAAATAAAGCCGAAGGAGTTGTTTGATTAGCAGATTTCCGTTCTAGGTATGTACCCATGGAGGCATTTGAGCACTCTGTAGATAAATTAATTGTGACGTTATCATTGTAGTTTGTATCTGGATCGTGTATTTAGGAGTTGGAATATGTGAACTAGACTTCGGGATCGGAAGGTTAGAGCATCATCGTGTCATCAATTTACAGAGAAACGAATTCATAAAATCGACATTTGTTTATCCTTTTTGTTTTCTGTCCAAACCAAGTCAAACATTAGAACAACACCAATGCCTCGTATTAAATAAATTTTATAGTGATGATGGTGCAGGAAGTGGTTGTCCAACCAAGTGACTTTAGCATTGGCCTCGAACAGTCGGCCCTTTGACCGATATGCAATGACGTGGCCTTTAGATTTGCCTAAAGATGCGGGCTTTGGCTTCAAGGTCAGAGCGCCGCTATTGCCCGAGGCGTTCGATTGCGACAGCCATGACCTTGACCTTCGCTATGGGAGTGCAATTTTCAAGTATGGAGCTTCCGCCTCGCCGCGTAAGTTAAATTTGAAAGCATCTCGTCAATACGTACACAGTAAAATGTGGTAAGGCTTGTTATATATATTTATAAAAGGGTGAACTGAATTAACACGTAGTCATTCTAAACGTCAATATCCATGAGTAAAGAAGTAAATAAAACCGGTAAAAACTTTAATAAACGTCTAAAATGTTAAATTGAATTATAAAGCAACAGGAGTTCTCTGTTAGTAGCGGAATAACGCCTTTGAGTATCGTTTAATTTGCTGCAAAATAAAGCCGAAGGAGTAGTTTGATTAGCAGATTTCCGTTCTAGGTTTGCACCCATGACGCATTTGAGCACTCTACAGATAAAGTAATTGTGACGTTATCATTGTAGTTTGTATCTGGATCGTGTATTGGGGAATTGGAATCTCTGTACTAGACTTCGGGATCGGGAGGTTAGAACATCGGCGTGTCATCAATTTACACAGAAAGGAATTTATATAATCAACATTTTTATCCCTTTTGCTTTCTATCCAAACCAAGTCAAACGTTAGAACCACATCAATGCCTCGTATTAAATAAATTTTATAGTGATGATGGTGCAGGAAGTGGTTGTCCAACCAAGTGACTTTAGCATTGGCCTCGAACAGTCGGCTCTTTGTCCCATTTGCAATGTCGTGGCCTTTAGATTTGCCTAAACATGCGGGCTTTGGCTTCAATGTCAGAGCGCCGCTATTGCCCGTGGCGATCGATTGCGGCAGCCATGACCTTGACCTTCGCTATGGGAGTGCAATGTTCAAGTATGGAGCTTCCGCCTCGCCGCGCAACTTGTGTTCGAAAGCATATCGTCACTACGTACACAGTAAAATGTTTTGGGCTTGTTATATATATCTATAAAAGGGTGAACTGAGTTAACATGTAGTCATTCTTAACGTCAATTTCCATGAGTAAAGGAGTAAATAAAACCGTCAAAACTCAAATAAATGTCTAAAATGTTAAGTTGAAGTATAAAGCAACAGGAGTTCTCTGTTAGTAGTGGAATAACGCCTTTGAATACCGTTTAATTTGCTGCAAAATAAAGCCGAAGGAGTAGTTTGATTAGCAGATTTCCGTTCTAGGTATGCACCCATGGTCGCATTTGAGCACTCTGTAGATAAAGTAATTGTGACGTTCTTATTATAGCTTGGTTCCGGATCGTGGATTCGGGAGTAGAAATCTCTGAATTGAACGTCGGGATCGGAAGGTAGAGCCGGCGTGTCATCAATTTACGGAGAAACGAATTCATAAAATCAACATTTGTTTATCCCTTTTGCTTTCTATCCAAACCAAGTCAAACGTTAGAACCACATCAATGCCTCATTTAAATAAATTTTATAGTGATGATGGCGCAGGAAGTGGTTGTCCAACCAAGTGACTTTAGCATTGGCCTCGAACAGTCGGCCCTTTGTCCGATATGCAATGCCGTGGCCTTTAGATTTGCCTAAACATAGGGACTTTGGCTTCAAGGTCAGAGAGCCGCTTTTGCCGGAGGCGATCGATTGCGGCAGCCATGACCTTGACCTTCGCTATGGGAGCTTCCGCCTCGCCGAGCAACTTGTGTTTGAAAGCATCTCGTCAAGACGTACACAGTAAAATGTAGTGTGGCTTGTTCTATATATCTATAAATGGGTGAACTGAGTTAATATGTAGCCATTCTTAACGTCAATTTCCATGAGTACAGGAGTAAATAACATGGCAAAAACTCTAATAAATGTCTAAAATGTTAAATTGAAGTATAAAGCAACAGGAGTTCTCTGTTAGTAGCGGAATAACGCCTTTGAGTATCGTTTAACTTGCTACAAAATAAAGCCGAAGGAGTAGCTTGATTAGCAGATTTCCGTTCTAGGTATGCACCCATGGGCGCATTTGAGCACTCTGTAGATAAAGTAATTGTGACGTTATCCATTATAGCTTGGATCCGGATCGTGGATTCGGGAGTAGAAATCTCTGAACTAGACGTCGGGAAGGGAAGGTAGAGCGGGCGTGTCATCAATTTACGGAGAAACGAATTCATAAAATCGACATTTGTTTATCCTTTTTGTTTTCTATCCAAACTAAGTCAAGCGTTAGAACCTCATCAATGCCTCGTATTAAAGAAATATTATAGTGATGACGGCGCAGGATGTGGTTGATCCAGCAAGTGACTTTAGCCTTGGCATCGAATAGTCGGCCATTTGTCCGATGTGCAATGTCGTGGCCTTTAGATTTGCCTAAACATGCGGGCTTTGGCTTCAATGTCAGAGCGCCGCTATTGTCCGAGGCGTTCGATTGCGACAGCCATGACCTTGACCTTCGCTATGGGAGTGCAATTTTCAAGTATGGGGCTTCCGCCTCGCCGCGTAACTTGTGTTTGAAAGCATCTCGTCAAGACGTACGCTGTAAAATGTGGTGCGGCTTGTGATATATATTTATAAAAGGGTGAACTGAATTAACATGTAGTCATTCTCAACGTCAATTTCCATGAGTAAAGGAGTAAATAAAACCGGCAAAAACTTTAATAAGGGTCTAAAATATTTAATTCAAGTATAAAACAACAGGAGTTCTCCGTTAGTAGCGGAATAACGCCTTTGAGTATCGTTTAACTTGCTGCAAAATAAAGCCGAAGGAATAGTTTGGCTAGCAGATTTCCGTTCTAGGTATGCACCCATGGACGCATTTGAGCACTCTGCAGATAAAGTAATTGTGACGTTATCCATTATAGCTTGGATCCGGATCGTGGACTCGGGAGTAGAAATATCTGAACTGGACGTCGGGAAGGAAAGGTAGAGCGGGCGTGTCATCAATATACAGAGAAACGAATTCATAAAATCAACATTTGTTTATCCCTTTTGTTTTCTATCCAAACCAAGTCAAACGTTAGAAACACATCAATGCCTCGTATTATATAAATTTTATAGTGATGATGGCGCAGGAAGTGGTTGTCCAACCAAGTGACTTTAGCATTGGCCTCGAACAGTCGGCCCCTTGTCCGATATGCAACGTCGTGACCTTTAGATTTGCCTAAACATGCGGGATATGGCTTCAAGGTCAGAGCGCCGCCATTGCCCGAGGCGAACGATTGCGGCAGCCATGACCTTGACCTTCGCTATGGGAGTGCAATTTTCAAGTATGGAGCTTCCGCCTCGCCGCGCAACTTGAGTTTGAAAGCATCTCGTCAATACGTACACAGTAAAATGTGGCGTGGCTTGTTATATATATCTATAAAAGAGTGAACTGAGTTAATATGTAGTCATTCTTAACGTCAATTTCCATGAGTAAATGAGTAAATAAATCCGGCAGAAACTCTAATAAATGTCTAAAATGTTAAATTGAAGTATAAAGCAACAGGAGTTCTCTGTTGGTAGCGAAATAACGTCTTTGAGTATCGTTTAACTTGCTATAAAATAAAGCCGAAGGAGTAGTTGATTAGCAGATTTCCGTTCTAGGTATGCATCCATGGACGCATTTGAGCACTCTGTAGATAAAGTAATTGTGACGTTATCCATTATAGCTTGGATCCGGATCGTGGATTCGGGAGTAGAAATCTCTGAACTGGACGTCGGGAAGGGAAGGTAGAGCGGGCGTGTCATCAATTTACGGAGAAACGAATTCATAAAATCGACATTTGTTTATCCTTTTTGTTTTCTATCCAAACTAAGTCAAACGTTAGAACCTCATCAATGCCTCGTATTAAAGAAATATTATAGTGATGACGGCGCAGGATGTGGTTGCTCCAGCAAGTGACTTTAGCCTTGGCATCGAATAGTCGGCCATTTGTCCGATGTGCAATGTCGTGGCCTTTAAATTTTCCTAAACATGTGGGCTTTGGCTTCAAGGTCAGAGCGTCGCTATTGCCCTAGGCGAACGATTGCGGCAGCCATGACCTTGACCTTCGCTATGGGAGTGCAATTTTCAAGTATGGGGCTTCCGCTTCGCCGCGTAACTTGTGTTTGAAAGCATCTCGTCACGACGTACACAGTAAAATGTGATGTGGCTTGTTATATATATCTATAAATGGGTGAACTGAGTTAACATGTAGTCATTCTTAACGTCAATTTCCATGAGTAAAGGAGTAAATAAAATCGGCAGGAACTCTAATAAATGTCTAAAATGTTAAATTGAAGTATAAAGAAACAGCAGTTCACTGTTAAGAGTGGAATAGCGCATTTGAATATCGTTTAATTTGCTGCAAAATAAAGCCGAAGGAGTAGATTAATTAGCAGATTTCCGTTCTAGGTATGCACCCATGGACGCATTTGAGCACTCTGTAGATAAAGTAATTGTGACGTTATCATTATAGTTTGGATCCGGATCGTGGATTCGGGAGTAGAAATCTCTGAATTGGACGTCGGGATCGGAATGTAGGGCCGGCGTGTCATCAATATACAGAGAAACGAATTCATAAAATCAACATTTGTTTGTCCCTTTTGTTTACTATCCAAACCAAGTCAAACGTTATAAACACATCAATGCCTCGTATTAAGGAAATATTATAGTGATGACGGCGCAGGATGTGGTTGCTCCAGCAAGTGACTTTAGCCTTGGCCTCGAACAGTCGGCCATTTATCCAATGTGCAATATCATGGCCTTTAGATTTGCCTAAACATGCGGGCTTTGGCCTCAAGGTCAGAGCGCCGCTATTGCCCTAGGCCATCGGTTGCGGCAGCCATGACCTTGACCTTCGCTACGGGAGTGCAATTTTCAAGTATGGGGCTTCCGCCTCGCCGCGCAACTTGTGTTTGAAAGCATCTCGTCGAGACGTACACAGTAAGATGTGGGTGGTGTGGCTTGTTATATATATCTATAAAAGGGTGAACTGAGTTAACATGTAGTCATTCTTAACGTCAATTTCCATGAGTAAAGGAGTAAATAAAACCGGCAAAAACTTTAATAAAGGTCTAAAATGATAAATTGAAGTATAAAGCAACAGGAGTTCTCTGTTAGTAGCGGAATAACACCTTTGAGTATCGTTTAACATGCTGCAAAATAAAGCCGAATGAGCAGTGTGATTAGCAGATTTCCGTTCTAGGTATGTACCCATGGAGGCATTTGAGCACTCTGTAGATAAATTAATTGTGACGTTATCATTGTAGTTTGTAACTGGATCGTGTATTAAGGAGTTGGAATATCTGAACTAGACTTCGGGATCGGAAGGTTAGAGCATCATCGTGTCATCAATTTTCAGAGAAACGAATTCATAAAATCGACATTTGTTTATCCTTTTTGTTTTCTATCCAAACTAAGTCAAACGTTAGAACCTCATCAATGCCTCGTATTAAAGAAATATTATAGTGATGACGGCGCAGGATGTGGTTGATCCAGCAAGTGACTTTAGCCTTGGCATCGAATAGTCGGCCATTTGTCCGATGTGCAATGTCGTGGCCTTTAGATTTACCTAAACATGCGGGCTTTGGCTTCAAGGTCAGAGCGCCGCTATTGCTCGAGGCGACCTATTACGGCAGCCATGACCTTGACCTTTGCTATGGGAGCTTCCGCCTCGCCGCGCAACTTGTGTTTGAAAGCATCTCGTCAATACGTACACAGTAAAATGTGGTGTGGCTTGTTATACTGAATTAACATGTAGTCATTCTTAACGTCAATTTCCATGAGTAAAGGAATAAATAAAACCGGCAGAAACTCCAATAAATGTCTAAAATGTTAAATTGAAGTATAAAGCAACAGGAGTTCTCTGTTAGTAGCGGAATAATGCCTTTGAGTATCGTTTAACTTGCTGCAAAATAAAGCCGAAGGAGTAGTTTAATTAGCAAATTTCCGTTCTAGATTTGCACCCGTGACGCATTTGAGCACTCTACAGATAAAGTAATTGTGACGTTATCATTGTAGTTTGTATCTGGATCGTGTATTGTGGAGTTGGAATCTCTGCACTAGACTTCGGGATCGGAAGGTTAGAGCATCGGCGTGTCATCAATTTACAGAGAAACGAATTCATAAAATCAACATTTGCTTATCCCTTTTGCTTTCTATCCAAACCAAGTCAAACGTTAGAATCACACCAATGCCTCGTATTAAATAAATTTTATAGTGATGATGGCTCAGGAAGTGGTTGTCCAACCAAGTGACTTTAGCATTGGCCTCGAACAGTCGGCCATTTGTCCGATATGCAATGTCGTGACCATTAGATTTGCCTAAACATGCGGGCTTTGGCTTCAAGGTCAGAGCGCCGCTATTGCTCGAGGCTACCTATTACGGCAGCCATGACCTTGACCTTCGCTATGGGAGTGCAATTTCCAAGTATGGGGCTTCCGCCTCGCTTGTGTTTGAAAGCATCTCGTCAAGACGTACACAGTAAAATGTGGTGTGGCTTGTTATATATATCTATAAAATGGTGAACTGAGTATACATGTAGTCATTCTTAATTACAATTTCCATGAGTAAAGCAGTAAATAAAACCGGCAAAAACTCTAATAAATGTCTAAAATGTTAAATTGAAGTATAAAGCAACAGGAGTTCTCTGTTAGTAGCGGAATAACGCCTTTGAGTATCGTTTAATTTGCTGCAAAATAAAGCCGAAGGAGTAGTTTGATTAGCAGATTTCCGTTCTAGGTTTGCACCCATGACGCATTTGAGCACTCTACAGATAAAGTAATTGTGACGTTATCATTGTAGTTTGTATCTGGATCGTGTATTGGGGAATTGGAATCTCTGTACTAGACTTCGGGATCGGGAGGTTAGAACATCGGCGTGTCATCAATTTACACAGAAAGGAATTTATATAATCAACATTTTTATCCCTTTTGCTTTCTATCCAAACCAAGTCAAACGTTAGAACCACATCAATGCCTCGTATTAAATAAATTTTATAGTGATGATGGTGCAGGAAGTGGTTGTCCAACCAAGTGACTTTAGCATTGGCCTCGAACAGTCGGCCCTTTGTCCGATATGCAATGTCGTGACCATTAGATTTGCCTAAACATGCGGGCTTTGGCTTCAAGGTCAGAGCGCCGCTATTGCTCGAGGCGACCTATTACGGCAGCCATGACCTTGACCTTCGCTATGGGAGTGCAATTTCCAAGTATGGGGCTTCCGCCTCGCTTGTGTTTGAAAGCATCTCGTCAAGACGTACACAGTAAAATGTGGTGTGGCTTGTTATATATATCTATAAAATGGTGAACTGAGTTAACATGTAGTCATTCTTAATGTCAATTTCCATGAGTAAAGCAGTAAATAAAACCGGCAAAAACTCTAATAAATGTCTAAAATGTTAAATTGAAGTATAAAGCAATAGGAGTTCTTTGTTAGTAGGGGAATAACGCCTTTGAGTATCGTTTAATTTGCTGCAAAATAAAGCTGAAGGAGTAGTTTGATTAGCAGATTTCCGTTCTAGGTTTGCACCCATGACGCATTTGAGCACTCTACAGATAAAGTAATTGTGACGTTATCATTGTAGTTTGTATCTGGATCGTGTATTGGGGAATTGGAATCTCTGTACTAGACTTCGGGATCGGGAGGTTAGAACATCGGCGTGTCATCAATTTACACAGAAAGGAATTTATATAATCAACATTTTTATCCCTTTTGCTTTCTATCCAAACCAAGTCAAACGTTAGAACCACATCAATGCCTCGTATTAAATAAATTTTATAGTGATGATGGTGCAGGAAGTAGTTGTCCAACCAAGTGACTTTAGCATTGGCCTCGAATAGTCGGCCCTTTGTCCCATATGCAATGTCGTGGCCTTTAGATTTGCCTAAACATGCGGGCTTTGGCTTCAATGTCAGAGCGCCGCTATTGCCCGTGGCGATCGATTGCGGCAGCCATGACCTTGACCTTCGCTATGGGAGTGCAATGTTCAAGTATGGAGCTTCCGCCTCGCCGCGCAACTTGTGTTCGAAAGCATCTCATCAAGACGTACACAGAAAAATGTGGTGTGGCTTGTTATATATATCTATAAAATGGTTAACTGAGTTAACATGTAGTCATTCTTAACGTCAATTTCCATGAGTAAAGGAGTAAATAAAACCGGCAAAAACTTTAATAAGGGTCTAAAATGTTCAATTGAAGTATAAAGCAACAGGAGTTCTCTGTTAGTAGCGGAATAACGCCTTTGAGTATCGTTTAATTTGCTGCAAAGTAAAGCCGAAGGAGTTGTTTGATTAGCAGATTTCCGTTCTAGGTATGTACCCATGGAGGCATTTGAGCACTCTGTAGATAAATTAATTGTGACGTTATCATTGTAGTTTGTATCTGGATCGTGTATTTAGGAGTTGGAATATCTGAACTAGACTTCGGGATCGGAAGGTTAGAGCATCATCGTGTCATCAATTTACAGAGAAACGAATTCATAAAATCGACATTTGTTTATCCTTTTTGTTTTCTGTCCAAACTAAAATCAAGCGTTAGAACCTCATCAATGCCGCGTATTAAAGAAATATTATAGTGATGACGGCGCAGGATGTGGTTGCTCCAGCAAGTGACTTTAGCATTGGCCTCGAACAGTCGGCCCTTTATCCGATATGCAATGTCGTGGCCTTTAGATTTGCCTAAACATGCGGGCTTTGGCTTCAAGGTCAGTGCGCCGCTATTGCCCGAGGTCATCGATTGCGGCAGCCATGACCTTGACCTTCGCTGTGGGAGCTTCAGCCTCGCCGCGCAACTTGTGTTTGAAAGCATCTCGTCAAGACGTACACAGTAAAATATAGTGTGGCTTGTTATATATATATCTATAAAAGGGTGAACTGAGTTAATATGTAGCCATTCTTAACGTCAATTTCCATGAGTACAGGAGTAAATAAAACGGCAAAAACTCTAATAAATGTCTAAAATGTTAAATTGAAGTATATAGCAATAGGAGTTCTCTATTAGTAGGGGAATAACGCCTTTGAGTATCGTTTAATTTGCTGCAAAATAAAGCCGAAGGGGTTGTTTGATTAGCAGATTTCCGTTCTAGGTATGTACCCATGGAGGCATTTGAGCACTCTGTAGATAAAGTAATTGTGACGTTATTATTGTAGTTTGTATCTGGATCGTGTATTTAGGAGTTGGAATGTCTGAACTAGACTTCGGGATCGGAAGGTTAGAGCAACATCGTGTCATCAATTTACAGAGAAACGAATTCATAAAATCGACATTTGTGTATCCTTTTTGTTTTCTGTCCAAACTAAATCAAACGTTAGAACCTCATCAATGCCTCGTATTAAAGAAATATTATAGTGATGACGGCGCAGGATGTGGTTGCTCAAGCAAATGGCTTTAGCATTGGCCTCGAACAGTCGGCCCTTTGTCCGATATGCAATGTCGTGGCCTTTAGATTTGCCTAAACATGCGGGCTTTGGCTTCAAGTTCAGAGCGCCGCTATTGCCCGAGGCGTTAGATTGCGGCAGCCATGACCTTGACCTTCGCTATGGGAGTGCAGTTTTCAAGTATGGGGCTTCCGCCTCGACGCGTAACTTGTGTTTGAAAGCATATCGTCACGACGTACACAGTAAAATGTTTTGGGCTTGTTATATATATCTATAAAAGGGTGAACTGAGTTAACATGTAGTCATTCTTAACGTCAATTTCCATGAGTAAAGGAGTAAATAAAACCGTCAAAACTCTAATAAATGTCTAAAATGTTAAGTTGAAGTATAAAGCAACAGGAGTTCTCTGTTAGTAGTGGAATAACGCCTTTGAATACCGTTTAATTTGCTGCAAAATAAAGCCGAAGGAGTAGTTTGATTAGCAGATTTCCGTTCTAGGTATGCACCCATGGTCGCATTTGAGCACTCTGTAGATAAAGTAATTTTGACGTTCTTATTATAGCTTGGTTCCGGATCGTGGATTCGGCAGTAGAAATCTCTGAATTGAACGTCGGGATCGGAAGGTAGAGCCGGCGTGTCATCAATTTACGGAGAAACGAATTCATAAAATCAACATTTGTTTATCCCTTTTGCTTTCTATCCAAACCAAGTCAAACGTTAGAACCACATCAATGCCTCATATTAAATAAATTTTATAGTGATGATGGCGCAGGAAGTGGTTGTCCAACCAAGTGACTTTAGCATTGGCCTCGAACAGTCGGCCCTTTGTCCGATATGCAATGCCGTGGCCTTTAGATTTGCCTAAACATGGGGACTTTGGCTTCAAGGTCAGAGAGCCGCTTTTGCCGGAGGCGATCGATTGCGGCAGCCATGACCTTGACCTTCGCTATGGGAGCTTCCGCCTCGCCGCGCAACTTGTGTTTGAAAGCATCTCGTCAAGACGTACACAGTAAAATGTAGTGTGGCTTGTTCTATATATCTATAAATGGGTGAACTGAGTTAATATGTAGCCATTCTTAACGTCAATTTCCATGAGTACAGGAGTAAATAAAACGGCAAAAACTCTAATAAATGTCTAAAATGTTAAATTGAAGTATAAAGCAATAGGAGTTCTCTGTTAGTAGTGGAATAACGCCTTTGAGTATCGTTTAATTTGCTGCAAAACAAAGCCGAAGGAGTTGTTTGATTAGCAGATTTCCGTTCTAGGTATGTACCCATGGAGGCATTTGAGCACTCTGTAGATAAATTAATTGTGACGTTATCATTGTAGTTTGTATCTGGATCGTGTATTTAGAAGTTGGAATATCTGAACTAGACTTCGGGATCGGAAGGTTAGAGCATCATCGTGTCATCAATTTACAGAGAAACGAATTCATAAAATCGACATTTGTTTATCCTTTTTGTTTTCTGTCCAAACTAAATCAAACGTTAGAACCTCATCAATGCCTCGTATTAAAGAAATATTATAGTGATGACGGCGCAGGATGTGGTTGCTCCAGCAAATGACTTTAGCATTGGCCTCGAACAGTCGGCCCTTTGTCCGATATGCAATGTCGTGGCCTTTAGATTTGCCTAAACATGCGGGCTTTGGCTTCAAGGTCAGAGCGCCGCTATTGCCCGAGGCGATAGATTGCGGCAGCCATGACCTTGACCTTCGCTATGGGAGTGCAATTTTCAAGTATGGAGCTTCCGCCTCGACGCGTAACTTGTGTTTGAAAGCATATCGTCACGACGTACACAGTAAAATATTTTGGGCTTGTTATATATATCTATAAAAGGGTGAACTGAGTTAACATGTAGTCATTCTTAACGTCAATTTCCATGAGTAAAGGAGTAAATAAAACCGTCAAAACTCTAATAAATGTCTTAAATGTTAAGTTGAAGTATAAAGCAACAGGAGTTCTCTGTTAGTAGTGGAATAACGCCTTTGAATACCGTTTAATTTGCTGCAAAATAAAGCCGAAGGAGTAGTTTGATTAGCAGATTTCCGTTCTAGGTGTGCACCCATGGTCGCATTTGAGCACTCTGTAGATAAAGTAATTGTGACGTTATCCATTATAGCTTGGATCCGGATCGTGGATTCGGGAGTAGAAATCTCTGAACTAGACGTCGGGAAGGGAAGGTAGAGCGGGCGTGTCATCAATTTACGGAGAAACGAATTCATAAAATCGACATTTGTTTATCCTTTTTGTTTTCTATCCAAACTAAGTCAAGCGTTAGAACCTCATCAATGCCTCGTATTAAAGAAATATTATAGTGATGACGGCGCAGGATGTGGTTGATCCAGCAAGTGACTTTAGCCTTGGCATCGAATAGTCGGCCATTTGTCCGATGTGCAATGTCGTGGCCTTTAGATTTGCCTAAACATGCTGGCTTTGGCTTCAAGGTCAGAGCGCCGCTATTGTCCGAGGCGTTCGATTGCGACAGCCATGACCTTGACCTTCGCTATGGGAGTGCAATTTTCAAGTATGGGGCTTCCGCCTCGCCGCGTAACTTGTGTTTGAAAGCATCTCGTCACGACGTACGCTGTAAAATGTGGTGCGGCTTGTTATATATATTTATAAAAGGGTGAACTGAATTAACATGTAGTCATTCTCAACGTCAATTTCCATGAGTAAAGGAGTAAATAAAACCGGCAAAAACTTTAAAAAGGGTCTAAAATATTTAATTCAAGTATAAAACAACAGGAGTTCTCCGTTAGTAGCGGAATAACGCCTTTGAGTATCGTTTAACTTGCTGCAAAATAAAGCCGAAGGAGTAGTTTGATTAGCAGATTTCCGTTCTAGGTATGCACCCATGGACGCATTTGAGCACTCTGCAGATAAAGTAATTGTGACGTTATCCATTATAGCTTGGATCCGGATCGTGGACTCGGGAGTAGAAATATCTGAACTGGACGTCGGGAAGGAAAGGTAGAGCGGGCGTGTCATCAATATACAGAGAAACGAATTCATAAAATCAACATTTGTTTATCCCTTTTGTTTTCTATCCAAACCAAGTCAAACGTTAGAAACACATCAATGCCTCGTATTATATAAATTTTATAGTGATGATGGCGCAGGAAGTGGTTGTCCAACCAAGTGACTTTAGCATTGGCCTCGAACAGTCGGCCCCTTGTCCGATATGCAACGTCGTGACCTTTAGATTTGCCTAAACATGCGGGATATGGCTTCAAGGTCAGAGCGCCGTCATTGCCCGAGGCGAACGATTACGGCAGCCATGACCTTGACCTTCGCTATGGGAGTGCAATTTTCAAGTATGGAGCTTCCGCCTCGCCGCGCAACTTGAATTTGAAAGCATCTCGTCAATACGTACACAGTAAAATGTGGCGTGGCTTGTTATATATATCTATAAAAGAGTGAACTGAGTTAATATGTAGTCATTCTTAACGTCAATTTCCATGAGTAAATGAGTAAATAAATCCGGCAGAAACTCTAATAAATGTCTAAAATGTTAAATTGAAGTATAAAGCAACAGGAGTTCTCTGTTGGTAGCGAAATAACGTCTTTGAGTATCGTTTAACTTGCTATAAAATAAAGCCGAAGGAGTAGTTGATTAGCAGATTTCCGTTCTAGGTATGCATCCATGGACGCATTTGAGCACTCTGTAGATAAAGTAATTGTGACGTTATCCATTATAGCTTGGATCCGGATCGTGGATTCGGGAGTAGAAATCTCTGAACTGGACGTCGGGAAGGGAAGGTAGAGCGGGCGTGTCATCAATTTACGGAGAAACGAATTCATAAAATCGACATTTGTTTATCCTTTTTGTTTTCTATCCAAACTAAGTCAAACGTTAGAACCTCATCAATGCCTCGTATTAAAGAAATATTATAGTGATGACGGCGCAGGATGTGGTTGCTCCAGCAAGTGACTTTAGCCTTGGCATCGAATAGTCGGCCATTTGTCCGATGTGCAATGTCGTGGCCTTTAAATTTTCCTAAACATGTGGGCTTTGACTTCAAGGTCAGAGCGTCGCTATTGCCCTAGGCGAACGATTGCGGCAGCCATGACCTTGACCTTCGCTATGGGAGTGCAATTTTCAAGTATGGGGCTTCCGCCTCGCCGCGTAACTTGTGTTTGAAAGCATCTCGTCACGACGTACACAGTAAAATGTGGTGTGGCTTGTTATATATATCTATAAATGGGTGAACTGAGTTAACATGTAGTCATTCTTGACGTCAATTTCCATGAGTAAAGAAGTAAATAAAACCGGGAAAAACTTTAATAAGGGTCTAAAATGTTCAATTGAAGTATAAAGCAACAGGAGTTCTCTGTTAGTAGCGGAATAACGCCTTTGAGTATCGTTTAACTTGCTGCAATATAAAGCCGAAGGAGTAGTGTGATTAGCAGATTTCCGTTCTAGGTATGTACCCATGGAGGCATTTGAGCACTCTGTAGATAAATTAATTGTGACGTTATCATTGTAGTTTGTAACTGGATCGTGTATTTAGGAGTTGGAATATCTGAACTAGACTTCGGGATCGGAAGGTTAGAGCATCATCGTGTCATCAATTTTCAGAGAAACGAATTCATAAAATCGACATTTGTTTATCCTTTTTGTTTTCTATCCAAACTAAGTCAAACGTTAGAACCTCATCAATGCCTCGTATTAAAGAAATATTATAGTGATGACGGCGCAGGATGTGGTTGATCCAGCAAGTGACTTTAGCCTTGGCATCGAATGGTCGGCCATTTGTCCGATGTGCAATGTCGTGGCCTTTAGATTTACCTAAACATGCGGGCTTTGGCTTCAAGGTCAGAGCGCCGCTATTGCCCGAGGCGTTCGATTGCGACAGCCATGACCTTGACCTTCGCTATGGGAGTGCAATTTTCAAGTATGGGGCTTCCGCCTCGCCGCGTAACTTGTGTTTGAAAGCATCTCGTCACGACGTACGCTGTAAAATGTGGTGCGGCTTGTTATATATATTTATAAAAGGGTGAACTGAATTAACATGTAGTCATTCTCAACGTCAATTTCCATGAGTAAAGAAGTAAATAAAACCGGCAAAAACTTTAATAAGGGTCTAAAATGTTCAATTGAAGTATAAAGCAACAGGAGTTCTCTGTTAGTAGCGGAATAACGCCTTTGAGTATCGTTTAACTTGCTGCAATATAAAGCCGAAGGAGTAGTTTGATTAGCAGATTTCCGTTCTAGGTATGCACCCATGGACGCATTTCAGCACTCTGTAGATAAAGTAATTGTGACGTTATCATTATAGTTTGGATCCGGATCGTGGATTCGGGAGTAGAAATCACTGAATTGGACGTCGGGATCGGAATGTAGAGCCGGCGTGTCATCAATATACAGAGAAACGAATTCACAAAATCAACATTTGTTTATCCCTTTTGCTTTCTATCCAAACCAAGTCAAACGTTAGAACCACATCAATGCCTCATATTAAATAAATTTTATAGTGATGATGGCGCAGGAAGTGGTTGTCCAACCAAGTGACTTTAGCATTGGCCTAGTCCGCCCTTTGTCCGATATGCAATGCCGTGGTCTTTAGATTTGCCTAAACATGCGGGCTTTTGTTTCAAGGTCAGAGCGCCGCTATTGCCCGAGGCGATCGATTGCGGCAGCCATGACCTTGAACTTCGCTATGGGAGTGCAATTTTCAAGTATGGGGCTTCCGCCTCGCCGCGCAACTTGTGTTTGAAAGCAACTCGTCAAGACGTACACAGTAAAATGTGGTATGGCTTGTTATACTGAATTAACGTAAACATGCGGGCCTTGGCTTCAAAGTCAGTGCGCTGCTATTGTCCGAGGTCATCGATCGCGGCAGCCATGACCTTGACCTTTGCTATGGGAGCTTCCGCCTCGCCGCGCAACTTGTGTTTGAAAGCATCTCGTCAATACGTACACAGTAAAATGTGGTGTGGCTTGTTATACTGAATTAACATGTAGTCATTCTTAACGTCAATTTCCATGAGTAAAGGAGTAAATAAAACCGGCAACATCTCTAATAAATATCTAAAATGTTAAATTGAAGTATAAAGCAACAGGAGTTCTCTGTTAGTAGCGGAATAACGCCTTTGAGTATCGTTTAACTTGCTGCAAAATAAAGCCGAAGGAGTAGTTTGATTAGCAAATTTTCGTTCTAGATTTGCACCCATGACGCATTTGAGCACTCTACAGATAAAGTAATTGTGACGTTATCATTGTAGTTTGTATCTGGATCGTGTATTGTGGAGTTGGAATCTGTGCACTAGACTTCGGGATCGGAAGGTTAGAGCATCGGCGTGTCATCAATTTACAGAGAAACGAATTCATAAAATCAACATTTGCTTATCCCTTTTGCTTTCTATCCAAACCAAGTCAAACGTTAGAATCACATCAATGCCTCGTATTAAATAAATTTTATAGTGATGATGGCTCAGGAAGTGGTTGTCCAACCAAGTGACTTTAGCATTGGCCTCGAACAGTCGGCCCTTTGTCCGATATGCAATGTCGTGACCATTAGATTTGCCTAAACATGCGGGCTTTGGCTTCAAGGTCAGAGCGCCGCTATTGCCCGAGGCGAACGATTGCGACAGCCATGACCTTGACCTTCGCTATGGGAGTGCAATTTTCAAGTATGGGGCTTCCGCCTCGCCGCGTAACTTGTGTTTGAAAGCATCTCGTCACGACGTACGCTGTAAAATGTGGTGCGGCTTGTTATATATATTTATAAAAGGGTGAACTGAATTAATATGTAGTCATTCTCAACGTCAATTTCCATGAGTAAAGGAGTAAATAAAACCGGCAAAAACTTTAATAAAGGTCTAAAATGTTAAATTGAAGTATAAAGCAACAGGAGTTCTCTGTTAGTAGCGGAATAACGCCTTTGAGTATCGTTTAACTTGCTGCAAAATAAAGCCGAAGGAGTAGTGTGATTAGCAGATTTCCGTTCTAGGTGTGCACCCATGACGCATTTAAGCACTCTACAGATAATGTAATTGTGACGTTATCATTGTAGTTTGTATCTGGATCGTGTATTTAGGAGTTGGAATATCTGAACTAGACTTCGGGATCGGAAGGTTAGAGCATCATCGTGTCATCAATTTACAGAGAACCGAATTCATAAAATCAACATTTGTTTATCCCTTTTGTTTTCTATCCAAACCAAGTCAAACGTTAGGAACACATCAATGCCTCGTAATAAATTAATTTTATAGTGATGATGGCGCAGGAAGTGGTTGTCCAACCAAGTGACTTTAGCATTGGCCTCGAACAGTCGGCCCTTTGTCCGATATGCAATGTCGTGACCTTTAGACTTGCCTAAACATGCGGGCTTTGGTTTCAAGGTCAGCGCGCCGCTATTGCCCGAGGTCATCGATTGCGGCAGCCATGACCTTGACCTTCGCTATGGGAGCTTCCGCCTCGCCGCGCAACTTGTGTTTGAAAGCATCTCGTCAAGACGTACACAGTAAAATGTAGTGTGGCTTGTTATATATATATCTATAAAAGGGTGAACTAGTTTGTATTTGGGAGTTGTAATCTCTGAACTAGACTTCGGGATCGGAAGGTTAGAGCATCGGCGTGTCATCAATTTAGAGAGAAACGAATTCATAAAATCGACATTTGTTTATCCTTTTTGTTTTCTATCCAAACTAAGTCAAACGTTAGAACCACATCAATGCCTCATATTAAATAAATTATATAGTGATGATGGCGCAGGAAGTGGTTGTCCAACCAAGTGACTTTAGCATTGGCCTCGAAGAGTCGGCCCTTTGTCCGATATGCAATGCCGTGGCCTTTAGATTTGCCTAAACATGGGGGCTTTGGCTTCAAGGTCAGAGAGCCGCTTTTGCCGGAGGCGATCGATTGCGGCAGCCATGACTTTGACCTTCGCTATGGGAGTGCAATTTTCAAGTATGGGGCTTCCGCCTCGCCGCGCAACTGTATTTGAAAGCATCTCGTCAAGACGTACACAGTAAAATGTGGTGTGGCTTGTTATATATATTTATAAAAGGGTGAACTGAATTAACATGTAGTCATTCTCAACGTCAATTTCCATGAGTAAAGGAGTAAATAATACCGGCAAAAACTTTAATAGAGGTCTAAAATGTTAAATTGAAGTATAAAGCAACAGGAGTTCTCTGTTAGTAGCGGAATAACGCCTTTGAGTATCGTTTAACTTGCTGCAAAATAAAGCCGAAGGAGTAGTGTGATTAGCAGATTTCCGTTCTAGGTATGCACCCATGACGCATTTGAGCACTCTACAGATAAAGTAATTGTGACGTTATCATTGTAGTTTTTATCTGGATCGTGTATTCAGGAGTTGGAATAACTGAACTAGACTTCGCGATCGGAAGGTTAGAGCATCATCGCGTCATCAATTTACAGAGAAACGAATTCATAAAATCGACATTTGTTTATCCTTTTTGTTTTCTGTCCAAACTAAAATCAAGCGTTAGAACCTCATCAATGCCTCGTATTAAAGAAATATTATAGTGATGACGGCGCAGGATGTGGTTGCTCCAGCAAGTGACTTTAGCATTGGCCTAGTCGGCCCTTTGTCCGATATGTAATGTCGTAGCCTTTAGATTTGCCTAAACATGCGGGCTTTGGCATCAAGGTCAGTGCGTCGCTATTGCCCGAGGTCATCGATTGCGGCAGCCATGACCTTGACCTTCGCTATGGGAGCTTCCGCCTCGCCGCGCAAGTTGTGTTTGAAAGCATCTCGTCAAGACGTACACAGTAAAATATAGTGTGGCTTGTTATATATATCTATAAAAGGGTGAACTGAGTTAATATGTAGCCATTCTTAACGTCAATTTCCATGAGTACAGGAGTAAATAAAACGGCAAAAACTCTAATAAATGTCTAAAATGTTAAATTGAAGTATATAGCAATAGGAGTTCTCTGTTAGTAGGGGAATAACGCCTTTGAGTATCGTTTAATTTGCTGCAAAATAAAGCCGAAAGGGTTGTTTGATTAGCAGATTTCCGTTCTAGGTATGTACCCATGGAGGCATTTGAGCACTCTGTAGATAAAGTAATTGTGACGTTATCATTGTAGTTTGTATCTGGATCGTGTATTTAGGAGTTGGAATATCTGAACTAGTCTTCGGGATCGGAAGGTTAGAGCATCATCGTGTCATCAATTTACAGAGAAACGAATTCATAAAATCAACATTTGTTTATCCCTCTTGTTTTCTATCCAAACCAGTCAAACGTTAGAAACACATCAATGCCTCGTATTAAGGAAATATTATAGTGATGACGGCGCAGGATGAGGTTGCTCCAGCAAGTGACTTTAGCCTTGGCCTCGAACAGTCGTCCATTTGTCCGATGTGCAATGTCTTGGCCTTTAGATTTGCCTAAACATGCGGGCTTTGGCTTCAAGGTCAGAGCGCCGCTATTGCCCGAGGCGTTCGATTGCGACAGCCATGACCTTGACCTTCGCTATGGGAGTGCAATTTTCAAGTATGGAGTTTCCGCCTCGCCGCGTAACTTGAATTTGAAAGCATCCCGTCAATACGTACACAGTAAAATGTGGTGTGGCTTGTTATATATATTTATAAAAGGGTGAACTGAATTAACATGTAGTCATTCTCAACGTCAATTTCCATGAGTAAAGGAGTAAATAAAACCGGTAAAAACTTTAATAAACGTCTAAAATGTTAAATTGAATTATAAAGCAACAGGAGTTCTCTGTTAGTAGCGGAATAACGCCTTTGAGTATCGTTTAACTTGCTACAAAATAAAGCCGAAGGAGTAGCTTGATTATCAGATTTCCGTTCTAGGTATGCACCCATGGGCGCATTTGAGCACTCTGTAGATAAGTAATTGTGACATTATTATTATAGTTTGGATCCGGATCGTGGATTCGGGAGTAGAAATCTCTGAACTAGACGTCGGGAAGGGAAGGTAGAGCGGGCGTGTCATCAATATACGGAGAAACGAATTCATAAAATCGACATTTGTTTATCCTTTTTGTTTTCTTTCCAAACTAAGTCAAACGTTAGGACCTCATCAATGCCTCGTATTAAAGAAATATTATAGTGATGACGGCGCAGGATGTGGTTGATCCAGCAACTGACTTTAGCCTTGGCATCGAATAGTCGGCCATTTGTCCGATGTGCATTGTCGTGGCCTTTAGATTTGCCTAAACATGCGGGCTTTGGCTTCAAGGTCAGAGCGCCGCTATTGCCCGAGGCGATCGATTGCGGCAGCCATGACCTTGACCTTCGCTATGGGAGTGCAATTTTCAAGTATGGGGCTTCCTCCTCGCCGCGTAACTTGTGTTTGAAAGCATCTCGTCACGACGTACGCTGTAAAATGTGGTGCGGCTTGTTATATATATTTATAAAAGGGTGAACTGAATTAATATGTAGTCATTCTCAACGTCAATTTCCATGAGTAAAGGAGTAAATAAAACCGGCAAAAACTTTAATAAGGGTCTAAAATGTTCAATTGAAGTATAAAGCAACAGGAGTTCTCTGTTAGTAGCGGAATAACGCCTTTGAGTATCGTTTAACTAGCTGCAATATAAAGCCGAAGGAGTAGTGTGATTAGCAAATTTCCGTTCTAGGCATGCACCCATGGACGCATTTGAGCACTCTGTAGATAAGTAATTGTGACGTTATTATTATAGTTTGGATCCGGATCGTGGATTCGGGAGTAGAAATCTCTGAACTAGACGTCGGGAAGGGAAGGTAGAGCGGGCGTGTCATCAATTTACGGAGAAACGAATTCATAAAATCGACATTTGTTTATCCTTTTTGTTTTCTGTCCAAACTAAAATCAAGCGTTAGAACCTCATCAATGCCGCGTATTAAAGAAATATTATAGTGATGACGGCGCAGGATGTGGTTGCTCCAGCAAGTGACTTTAGCATTGGCCTCGAACAGTCGGCCCTTTATCCGATATGCAATGTCGTGGCCTTTAGATTTGCCTAAACATGCGGGCTTTGGCTTCAAGGTCAGTGCGCCGCTATTGCCCGAGGTCATCGATTGCGGCAGCCATGACCTTGACCTTCGCTGTGGGAGCTTCAGCCTCGCCGCGCAACTTGTGTTTGAAAGCATCTCGTCAAGACGTACACAGTAAAATATAGTGTGGCTTGTTATATATATCTATAAAAGGGTGAACTGAGTTAATATGTAGCCATTCTTAACGTCAATTTCCATGAGTACAGGAGTAAATAAAATGGCAAAAACTCTAATAAATGTCTAAAATGTTAAATTGAAGTATATAGCAATAGGAGTTCTCTATTAGTAGGGGAATAACGCCTTTGAGTATCGTTTAATTTGCTGCAAAATAAAGCCGAAGGGGTTGTTTGATTAGCAGATTTCCGTTCTAGGTATGTACCCATGGACGCATTTGAGCACTCTGTAGATAAAGTAATTGTGACGTTATTATTGTAGTTTGTATCTGGATCGTGTATTTAGGAGTTGGAATGTCTGAACTAGACTTCGGGGTCGGAAGGTTAGAGCATCATCGTGTCATCAATTTACAGAGAAACGAATTCATAAAATCGACATTTGTTTATCCTTTTTGTTTTCTGTCCAAACTAAATCAAACGTTAGAACCTCATCAATGCCTCGTATTAAAGAAATATTATAGTGATGACGGCGCAGGATGTGGTTGCTCCAGCAAATGACTTTAGCATTGGCCTCGAACAGTCGGCCCTTTGTCCGATATGCAATGTCGTGGCCTTTAGATTTGCCTAAACATGCGGGCTTTGGCTTCAAGGTCAGAGCGCCGCTATTGCCCGAGGCGTTAGATTGCGGCAGCCATGACCTTGACCTTCGCTATGGGAGTGCAATTTTCAAGTATGGGGCTTCCGCCTCGCCGCGTAATTTGTGTTTGAAAGCATCTCGTCACGGTGTACACAGTAAAACGTGGTGTGGCTTGTTATATATATTCTATAAATGGGTAAACTGAGTTAACATGTAGTCATTCTTAACGTCAATTTCCATGAGTAAAGGAGTAAATAAAACCGTCAAAACTCTAATAAAGGTCTAAAATGTTAAGTTGAAGTATAAGGCAACAGGAGTTCTCTGTTAATAGTGGAATAACGCCTTTGAGTATCGTTTAATTTGCTGGAAAATAAAACTAAAAGTTTAGCAGATTTCTATTATAGGTCTGCACCCCTGGACGCATTTGAGCACTCTGTAGATAAAGTAATTGTGACGTTATCATTATAGTATGGATCCGGATCGTGGATTCGGGAGTAGAAAACTCTGAACTGGACGTCGGGATCGGAAGGTAGAGCCGGCGTGTCATCATTTTACGGAGAAACAAAATCATAAAATCGACATTTGTTTATCCTTTTTGTTTTCTGTCCAAACTAAATCAAACGTTAGAACCTCATCAATGCCTCGTATTAAAGAAATATTATAGTGATGACGGCGCAGGATGTGGTTGCTCCAGCAAGTGACTTTAGAATTGGCCTCGAACAGTCGGCCCTTTGTCCGATATGCAATGTCGTAGCCTTTAGAATTGCCTAAACATGCGGGCTTTGGCTTCAAGGTCAGAGCGCCGCTATTGCCCGAGGCGATAGATTACGGCAGCCATGACCTTGACCTTCGCTATGGGAGTGCAATTTTCAAGTATGGGGCTTCCGCCTCGACGCGTAACTTGTGTTTGAAAGCATATCGTCACGACGTACACAGTAAAATGTTTTGGGCTTGTTATATATATCTGTAAAAGGGTGAACTGAGTTAACATGTAGTCATTCTTAACGTCAATTTCCATGAGTAAAGGAGTAAATAAAACCGTCAAAACTCTAATAAATGTCTAAAATGTTAAGTTGAAGTATAAGGCAACAGGAGTTCTCTGTTAGTAGTGGAATAACGCCTTTGAATACCGTTTAATTTGCTGCAAAATAAAGCCGAAGGAGTAGTTTGATTAGCAGATTTCCGTTCTAGGTATGCACCCATGGTCGCATTTGAGCACTCTGTAGATAAAGTAATTGTGACGTTCTTATTATAGCTTGGATCCGGATCGTGGATTCGGGAGTAGAAATCTCTGAATTGGACGTCGGGATCGGAAGGTAGAGCCGGCGTGTCATCAATTTACGGAGAAACGAATTCATAAAATCAACATTTGTTTATCCCTTTTGCTTTCTATCCAAACCAAGTCAAACGTTAGAACCACATCAATGCCTCATATTACATAAATTTTATAGTGATGCTGGCGCAGGAAGTGGTTGTGCAACCAAGTGACTTTAGCATTGGCCTCGAACAGTCGGCCCTTTGTCCGATATGCAATGCCGTGGCCTTTAGATTTGCCTAAACATGGGGACTTTGGCTTCAAGGTCAGAGAGCCGCTTTTGCCGGAGGCGATCGATTGCGGCAGCCATGACCTTGACCTTCGCTATGGGAGCTTCCGCCTCGCCGCGCAACTTGTGTTTGAAAGCATCTCGTCAAGACGTACACAGTAAAATGTAGTGTGGCTTGTTCTATATATCTATAAATGGGTGAACTGGGTTAATATGTAGCCATTCTTAACGTCAATTTCCATGAGTACAGGAGTAAATAAAACGGCAAAAACTCTAATAAATGTCTAAAATGTTAAATTGAAGTATAAAGCAATAGGAGTTCTCTGTTAGTAGTGGAATAACGCCTTTGAGTATCGTTTAATTTGCTGCAAAATAAAGCCGAAGGAGTTGTTTGATTAGCAGATTTCCGTTCTAGGTATGTACCCATGGAGGCATTTGAGCACTCTGTAGATAAATTAATTGTGACGTTATCATTGTAGTTTGTATCTGGATCGTGTATTTAGGAGTTGGAATATCTGAACTAGACTTCGGGATCGGAAGGTTAGAGCATCATCGTGTCATCAATTTACAGAGAAACGAATTCATAAAATCGACATTTGTTTATCCTTTTTGTTTTCTGTCCAAACCAAGTCAAACATTAGAACAACACCAATGCCTCGTATTAAATAAATTTTATAGTGATGATGACGCAGGAAGTGGTTGTCCAATCAAGTGATTTTAGCATTGGCCTCGAACAGTCGGCCCTTTGTCCGATATGCAATGACGTGGCCCTTAGATTTGCCTAAAGATGCGGGCTTTGGCTTCAAGGTCAGAGCGCCGCCATTGCCCGAGGCGTTCGATTGCGACAGCCATGACCTTGACCTTCGCTATGGGAGTGCAATTTTTAAGTATAGAGCTTCCGCCTCGCCGCGTAACTTGAATTTGAAAACATCGCGTCAATACGTACACAGTAAAATGTAGTGTGGCTTGTTCTATATATCTATAAATGGGTGAACTGAGTTAATATGTAGCCATTCTTAACGTCAATTTCCATGAGTACAGGAGTAAATAAAACGGCAAAAACTCTAATAAATGTCTAAAATGTTAAATTGAAGTATAAAGCAATAGGAGTTCTCTGTTAGTAGTGGAATAACGCCTTTGAGTATCGTTTAATTTGCTGCAAAATAAAGCCGAAGGAGTTGTTTGATTAGCAGATTTCCGTTCTAGGTATGTACCCATGGAGGCATTTGAGCACTCTGTAGATAAATTAATTGTGACGTTATCATTGTAGTTTGTATCTGGATCGTGTATTTAGGAGTTGGAATATCTGAACTAGACTTCGGGATCGGAAGGTTAGAGCATCATCGTGTCATCAATTTACAGAGAAACGAATTCATAAAATCGACATTTGTTTATCCTTTTTGTTTTCTGTCCAAACCAAGTCAAACATTAGAACAACACCAATGCCTCGTATTAAATAAATTTTATAGTGATGATGGTGCAGGAAGTGGTTGTCCAACCAAGTGACTTTAGCATTGGCCTCGAACAGTCGGCCCTTTGACCGATATGCAATGACGTGGCCTTTAGATTTGCCTAAAGATGCGGGCTTTGGCTTCAAGGTCAGAGCGCCGCTATTGCCCGAGGCGTTCGATTGCGACAGCCGTGACCTTGACCTTCGCTATGGGAGTGCAATTTTCAAGTATGGAGCTTCCGCCTCGCCGCGTAAGTTAAATTTGAAAGCATCTCGTCAATACGTACACAGTAAAATTTGGTAAGGCTTGTTATATATATTTATAAAAGGGTGAACTGAATTAACACGTAGTCATTCTAAACGTCAATATCCATGAGTAAAGAAGTAAATAAAACCGGTAAAAACTTTAATAAACGTCTAAAATGTTAAATTGAATTATAAAGCAACAGGAGTTCTCTGTTAGTAGCGGAATAACGCCTTTGAGTATCGTTTAACTTGCTACAAAATAAAGCCGAAGGAGTAGCTTGATTAGCAGATTTCCGTTCTAGGTATGCACCCATGGGCGCATTTGAGCACTCTGTAGATAAAGTAATTGTGACGTTATCCATTATAGCTTGGATCCGGATCGTGGATTCGGGAGTAGAAATCTCTGAACTAGACGTCGGGAAGGGAAGGTAGAGCGGGCGTGTCATCAATTTACGGAGAAACGAATTCATAAAATCGACATTTGTTTATCCTTTTTGTTTTCTATCCAAACTAAGTCAAGCGTTAGAACCTCATCAATGCCTCGTATTAAAGAAATATTATAGTGATGACGGCGCAGGATGTGGTTGATCCAGCAAGTGACTTTAGCCTTGGCATCGAATAGTCGGCCATTTGTCCGATGTGCAATGTCGTGGCCTTTAGATTTGCCTAAACATGCGGGCTTTGGCTTCAAGGTCAGAGCGCCGCTATTGTCCGAGGCGTTCGATTGCGACAGCCATGACCTTGACCTTCGCTATGGGAGTGCAATTTTCAAGTATGGGGCTTCCGCCTCGCCGCGTAACTTGTGTTTGAAAGCATCTCGTCACGACGTACGCTGTAAAATGTGGTGCGGCTTGTTATATATATTTATAAAAGGGTGAACTGAATTAACATGTAGTCATTCTCAACGTCAATTTCCATGAGTAAAGGAGTAAATAAAACCGGCAAAAACTTTAATAAGGGTCTAAAATATTTAATTCAAATATAAAACAACAGGAGTTCTCCGTTAGTAGCGGAATAACGCCTTTGAGTATCGTTTAACTTGCTGCAAAATAAAGCCGAAGGAGTAGTTTGATTAGCAGATTTCCGTTCTAGGTATGCACCCATGGACGCATTTGAGCACTCTGCAGATAAAGTAATTGTGACGTTATCCATTATAGCTTGGATCCGGATCGTGGACTCGGGAGTAGAAATATCTGAACTGGACGTCGGGAAGGAAAGGTAGAGCGGGCGTGTCATCAATATACAGAGAAACGAATTCATAAAATCAACATTTGTTTATCCCTTTTGTTTTCTATCCAAACCAAGTCAAACGTTAGAAACACATCAATGCCTCGTATTATATAAATTTTATAGTGATGATGGCGCAGGAAGTGGTTGTCCAACCAAGTGACTTTAGCATTGGCCTCGAACAGTCGGCCCCTTGTCCGATATGCAACGTCGTGACCTTTAGATTTGCCTAAACATGCGGGATATGGCTTCAAGGTCAGAGCGCCGCCATTGCCCGAGGCGAACGATTGCGGCAGCCATGACCTTGACCTTCGCTATGGGAGTGCAATTTTCAAGTATGGAGCTTCCGCCTCGCCGCGCAACTTGAGTTTGAAAGCATCTCGTCAATACGTACACAGTAAAATGTGGCGTGGCTTGTTATATATATCTATAAAAGAGTGAACTGAGTTAATATGTAGTCATTCTTAACGTCAATTTCCATGAGTAAATGAGTAAATAAATCCGGCAGAAACTCTAATAAATGTCTAAAATGTTAAATTGAAGTATAAAGCAACAGGAGTTCTCTGTTGGTAGCGAAATAACGTCTTTGAGTATCGTTTAACTTGCTATAAAATAAAGCCGAAGGAGTAGTTGATTAGCAGATTTCCGTTCTAGGTATGCATCCATGGACGCATTTGAGCACTCTGTAGATAAAGTAATTGTGACGTTATCCATTATAGCTTGGATCCGGATCGTGGATTCGGGAGTAGAAATCTCTGAACTGGACGTCGGGAAGTGAAGGTAGAGCGGGCGTGTCATCAATTTACGGAGAAACGAATTCATAAAATCGACATTTGTTTATCCTTTTTGTTTTCTATCCAAACTAAGTCAAACGTTAGAACCTCATCAATGCCTCGTATTAAAGAAATATTATAGTGATGACGGCGCAGGATGTGGTTGCTCCAGCAAGTGACTTTAGCCTTGGCATCGAATAGTCGGCCATTTGTCCGATGTGCAATGTCGTGGCCTTTAAATTTTCCTAAACATGTGGGCTTTGGCTTCAAGGTCAGAGCGCCGCTATTGCCCGAGGCGAACGATTGCGACAGCCATGACCTTGACCTTCGCTACGGGAGTGCAATTTTCAAGTATGGGGCTTCCGCCTCGCCGCGTAACTTGTGTTTGAAAGCATCTCGTCACGACGTACACAGTAAAATGTGGTGTGGCTTGTTATATATACCTATAAATGGGTGAACTGAATTAACATGTAGTCATTCTTAACGTCAATTTCCATGAGTAAAGGAATAAATAAAACCGGCAGAAACTCCAATAAATGTCTAAAATGTTAAATTGAAGTATAAAGCAACACGAGTTCTCTGTTAGTAGCGGAATAACGCCTTTGAGTATCGTTTAACTTGCTGCAAAATAAAGCCGAAGGAGTAGTTTGATTAGCAAATTTTCGTTCTAGATTTGCACCCATGACGCATTTGAGCACTCTACAGATAAAGTAATTGTGACGTTATCATTGTAGTTTGTATCTGGATCGTGTATTGTGGAGTTGGAATCTCTGCACTAGACTTCGGGATCGGAAGGTTAGAGCATCGGCGTGTCATCAATTTACAGAGAAACGAATTCATAAAATCAACATTTGCTTATCCCTTTTGCTTTCTATCCAAACCAAGTCAAACTTTAGAATCACATCAATGCCTCGTATTAAATAAATTTTATAGTGATGATGGCTCAGGAAGTGGTTGTCCAACCAAGTGACTTTAGCATTGGCCTCGAACAGTCGGCCCTTTGTCCGATATGCAATGTCGTGACCATTAGATTTGCCTAAACATGCGGGCTTTGGCTTCAAGGTCAGAGCGCCGCTATTGCTCGAGGCGACCTATTACGGCAGCCATGACCTTGACCTTCGCTATGGGAGTGCAATTTTCAAGTATGGGGCTTCCGCCTCGCTTGTGTTTGAAAGCATCTCGTCAAGACGTACACAGTAAAATGTGGTGTGGCTTGTTATATATATCTATAAAATGGTGCACTGAGTTAACATGTAGTCATTCTTAATGTCAATTTCCATGAGTAAAGCAGTAAATAAAACCGGCAAAAACTCTAATAAATGTCTAAAATGTTAAATTGAAGTATAAAGCAATAGGAGTTCTTTGTTAGTAGGGGAATAACGCCTTTGAGTATCGTTTAATTTGCTGCAAAATAAAGCCGAAGGAGTAGTTTGATTAGCAGATTTCCGTTCTAGGTTTGCACCCATGACGCATTTGAGCACTCTACAGATAAAGTAATTGTGACGTTATCATTGTAGTTTGTATCTGGATCGTGTATTGGGGAATTGGAATCTCTGTACTAGACTTCGGGATCGGGAGGTTAGAACATCGGCGTGTCATCAATTTACACAGAAAGGAATTTATATAATCAACATTTTTATCCCTTTTGCTTTCTATCCAAACCAAGTCAAACGTTAGAACCACATCAATGCCTCGTATTAAATAAATTTTATAGTGATGATGGTGCAGGAAGTGGTTGTCCAACCAAGTGATTTTAGCATTGGCCTCGAACAGTCGGCCCTTTGTCCCATATGCAATGTCGTGGCCTTTATATTTGCCTAAACATGCGGGCTTTGGCTTCAATGTCAGAGCGCCGCTATTGCCCGTGGCGATCGATTGCGGCAGCCATGACCTTGACCTTCGCTATGGGAGTGCAATGTTCAAGTATGGAGCTTCCGCCTCGCCGCGCAACTTGTGTTCGAAAGCATCTCATCAAGACGTACACAGAAAAATGTGGTGTGGCTTGTTATATATATCTATAAAATGGTTAACTGAGTTAACCTGTAGTCATTCTTAACGTCAATTTCCACGAGTAAAGGAGTAAATAAAACCGGCAAAAACTTTAATAAGGGTCTAAAATGTTCAATTGAAGTATAAAGCAACAGGAGTTCTCTGTTAGTTGCGGAATAACGCCTTTGAGTATCGTTTAATTTGCTGCAAAATAAAGCCGAAGGAGTAGTTTGATTAGCAGATTTCCGTTCTAGGTATGCACCCATGGTCGCATTTGAGCACTCTGTAGATAAAGTAATTGTGACGTTCTTATTATAGCTTGGATCCGGATCGTGGATTCGGGAGTAGAAATCTCTGAATTGGACGTCGGGATCGGAAGGTAGAGCCGGCGTGTCATCAATTTACGGAGAAACGAATTCATAAAATCAACATTTGTTTATCCCTTTTGCTTTCTATCCAAACCAAGTCAAACGTTAGAACCACATCAATGCCTCATATTAAATAAATTTTATAGTGATGATGGCGCAGGAAGTGGTTGTCCAACCAAGTGACTTTAGCATTGGCCTCGAACAGTCGGCCCTTTGTCCGATATGCAATGTCGTGGCCTTTAGATTTGCCTAAAGATGCGGGCTTTGGCTTCAAGGTCAGTGCGCCGCTATTGCCCGAGGTCATCGATTGCGGCAGCCATGACCTTGACCTTCGCTGTGGGAGCTTCAGCCTCGCCGCGCAACTTGTGTTTGAAAGCATCTCGTCAAGACGTAAACAGTAAAATGTAGTGTGGCTCGTTCTATATATCTATAAATGGGTGAACTGAGTTAATATGTAGCCATTCTTAACGTCAATTTCCATGAGTACAGGAGTAAATAAAACGGCAAAAACTCTAATAAATGTCTAAAATGTTAAATTGAAGTATAAAGCAATAGGAGTTCTCTGTTAGTAGTGGAATAACGCCATTGAGTATCGTTTATTTTGCTGCAAAATAAAGCCGAAGGAGTTGTTTGATTAGCAGATTTCCGTTCTAGGTATGTACCCATGGAGGCATTTGAGCACTCTGTAGATAAATTAATTGTGACGTTGTCATTGTAGTTTGTATCTGGATCGTGTATTTAGGAGTTGGAATATCTGAACTAGACTTCGGGATCGGAAGGTTAGAGCATCATCGTGTCATCAATTTACAGAGAAACGAATTCATAAAATCGACATTTGTTTATCCTTTTTGTTTTCTGTCCAAACCAAGTCAAACATTAGAACAACACCAATGCCTCGTATTAAATAAATTTTATAGTGATGATGACGCAGGAAGTGGTTGTCCAATCAAGTGATTTTAGCATTGGCCTCGAACAGTCGGCCCTTTGTCCGATATGCAATGCCGTGGCCTTTAGATTTGCCTAAACATGGGGACTTTGGCTTCAAGGTCAGAGAGCCGCTTTTGCCGGAGGCGATCGGTTGCGGCAGACATGACCTTGACCTTCGATATGGGAGCTTCCGCCTCGCCGCGCAACTTGTGTTTGAAAGCATCTCGTCAAGACGTACACAGTAAAATGTGGTGGGCCTGTTATATATATATCTATAAAAGGGTGAACTGAGTTAACATGTAGTCATTCTTAACGTCAATTTCCATGAGTAAAGGAGTAAATAAAACCGGCAAAAACTTTAATAAAGGTCTAAAATGTTAAATTGAAGTATATAGCAATAGGAGTTCTCTATTAGTAGGGGAATAACGCCTTTGAGTATCGTTTAATTTGCTGCAAAATAAAGCCGAAGGGGTTGTTTGACTAGCAGATTTCCGTTCTAGGTATGTACCCATGGAGGCATTTGGGCACTCTGTAGATAAAGTAATTGTGACGTTATCATTGTAGTTTGTATCTGGATCGTGTATTTAGGAGTTGGAATATCTGAACTAGACTTCGGGATCGGAAGGTTAGAGCATCATCGTGTCATCAATTTACAGAGAAACGAATTCATAAAATCGACATTTGTTTATCCTTTTTGTTTTCTGTCCAAACTAAATCAAATGTTAGAACCTCATCAATGCCTCGTATTAAAGAAATATTATAGTGATGACGGCGCAGGATGTGGTTGCTCCAGCAAATGACTTTAGCATTGGCCTCGAACAGTCGGCCCTTTAGATTTGCCTAAACATGCGGGCTTTGGCTTCAAGGTCAGAGCGCCGCTATTGCCCGAGGCGATAGATTGCGGCAGCCATGACCTTGACCTTCGCTATGGGAGTGCAATTTTCAAGTATGGGGCTTCCGCCTCGACGCGTAACTTGTGTTTGAAAGCATATCGTCACGACGTACACAGTAAAATATTTTGGGCTTGTTATATATATCTATAAAAGGGTGAACTGAATTAATATGTAGTCATTCTCAACGTCAATTTCCATGAGTAAAGGAGTAAATAAAACCGGCAAAAACTTTAATAAGGGTCTAAAATGTTCAATTGAAGTATAAAGCAACAGGAGTTCTCTGTTAGTAGCGGAATAACGCCTTTGAGTATCGTTTAACTAGCTGCAATATAAAGCCGAAGGAGTAGTGTGATTAGAAAATTTCCGTTCTAGGCATGCACCCATGGACGCATTTGAGCACTCTGTAGATAAGTAATTGTGACGTTATTATTATAGTTTGGATCCGGATCGTGGATTCGGGAGTAGAAATCTCTGAACTAGACGTCGGGAAGGGAAGGTAGAGCGGGCGTATCATCAATTTACGGAGAAACGAATTCATAAAATCGACATTTGTTTATCCTTTTTGTTTTCTATCCAAACTAAGTCAAACGTTAGAACCTCATCAATGCCTCGTATTAAAGAAATATTACAGTGATGACGGCGCAGGAAGTGGTTGTCCAACCAAGTGACTTTAGCATTGGCCTAGTCGGCCCTTTGTCCGATATGCAATGCCGTGGCATTTAGGTTTGCCTAAACATGCGGGCTTTGGTTTCAAGGTCAGAGCGCCGCTATTGCCCGAGGCGATAGATTACGACAGCCATGACCTTGACCTTCGCTATGGGAGTGTAATTTTCAAGTATGGGGCTTCCGCCTCGACGCGTAACTTGTGTTTGAAAGCATATCGTCACGACGTACACAGTAAAATGTGGTGGGCCTGTTATATATATCTATAAAAGGGTGAACTGAGTTAACATGTAGTCATCCTTAACGTCAATTTCCATGAGTAAAGGAGTAAATAAAACCGTCAAAACTCTAATAAATGTCTAAAATGTTAAGTTGAAGTATAAAGCAACAGGAGTTCTCTGTTAGTAGTGGAATAACGCCTTTGAATACCGTTTAATTTGCTGCAAAATAAAGCCGAAGGAGTTGTTTGATTAGCAGATTTCCGTTCTAGGTATGCACCCATGGTCGCATTTGAGCACTCTGTAGATAAAGTAATTGTGACGTTCTTATTATAGCTTGGATCCGGATCGTGGATTCGGGAGTAGAAATCTCTGAATTGGACGTCGGGATCGGAAGGTAGAGCCGGCGTGTCATCAATTTACGGAGGAACGAATTCATAAAATCAACATTTGTTCATCCCTTTTGCTTTCTATCCAAACCAAGTCAAACGTTAGGAACACATCAATGCCTCGTAATAAATAAATTTTATAGTGATGATGGTGCAGGAAGTGGTTGTCCAACCAAGTGACTTTAGCATTGGCCTCGAACAGTCGGCCCTTTGTCCCATATGCAATGTCGTGGCCTTTAGATTTGCCTAAACATGCGGGCTTTGGCTTCAATGTCAGAGCGCCGCTATTGCCCGAGGCGTTCGATTGCGGCAGCCATGACCTTGACCTTTGCTATGGGAGCTTCCGCCTCGCCGCGCAACTTGTGTTTGAAAGCATCTCGTCAAGACGTACACAGTAAAATGTAGTGTGGCTTGTTATATATATATATCTATAAAAGGGTGAACTAGTTTGTATTTGGGGGTTGTAATCTCTGAGCTAGACTTCGGGATCGGAAGGTTAGAGCATCGGCGTATCATCAATTTAGAGAGAAACGAATTCATAAAATCGACATTTGTTTATCCTTTTTGTTTTCTATCCAAACTAAGTCAAACGTTAGAACCTCATCAATACCTCGTATTAAAGAAATATTATAGTGATGACGGCGCAAGATGTGGTTGCTCCAGCAAGTGACTTTAGCCTTGGCCTCGAACAGTCGGCCATTTGTCCGATGTGCAATGTCGTGGCCTATAGATTTGCCTAAACATTCGGGCTTTGTCTTCAAGGTCAGCGCGCCGCTATTGCCCGAGGTCATCGATTGCGGCAGCCATGACCTTGACCTTTGCTATGGGAGCTTCCGCCTCGCCGCGCAACTTGTGTTTGAAAGCATCTCGTCAAGACGTACACAGTAAAATGTAGTGTGGCTTGTTATATATATATATCTATAAAAGGGTGAACTAGTTTGTATTTGGGGGTTGTAATCTCTGAGCTAGACTTCGGGATCGGAAGGTTAGAGCATCGGCGTGTCATCAATTTAGAGAGAAACGAATTCATAAAGTCGACATTTGTTTATCCCTTTTGTTTTCTATCCAAACCAAGTCAAACGCTAGAAACACATCAATGACTCGTATTATATAAATTTTATAGTGATGATGGCGCAGGAAGTGGTTGTCCAACCAAGTGACTTTAGCATTGGCCTCGAACAGTCGGCCCCTTGTCCGATATGCAACGTCGTGACCTTTAGATTTGCCTAAACATGCGGGATATGGCTTCAAGGTCAGAGCGCCGCTATTGCCCGAGGCGTTCGATTGCGACAGCCATGACCTTGACCTTCGCTATGGGAGTGCAATTTTCAAGTATGGAGCTTCCGCCTCGCCGCGTAACTTGAATTTGAAAGCATCCCGTCAATACGTACACAGTAAAATGTGGTAAGGCTTGTTATATATATTTATAAAAGGGTGAAATGAATTAACACGTAGTCATTCTCAACGTCAATATCCATGAGTAAAGGAGTAAATAAAACCGGTAAAAACTTTAATAAACGTCTAAAATGTTAAATTGAATTATAAAGCAACAGGAGTTCTCTGTTAGTAGCGGAATAGCGCCTTTGAGTATCGTTTAACTTGCTACAAAATAAAGCCGATGGAGTAGCTTGATTAGCAGATTTCCGTTCTAGGTATGCACCCATGGGCGCATTTGAGCACTCTGTAGATAAGTAATTGTGACGTTATTATTATAGTTTGGATCCAGATCGTGGATTCGGGAGTAGAAATCTCTGAACTAGACGTCGGGAAGGGAAGGTAGAGCGGGCGTGTCATCAATTTACGGAGAAACGAATTCATAAAATCGACATTTGTTTATCCTTTTTGTTTTCTATCCAAACTAAGTCAAACGTTAGAACCTCATCAATGCCTCGTATTAAAGAAATATTATAGTGATGACGGCGCAGGATGTGGTTGCTCCAGCAAGTGACTTTAGCCTTGTCATCGAATAGTCGGCCATTTGTCCGATGTGCAATGCCGTGGCCTTTAGATTTGCCTAAACATGCGGGATATGGCTTCAAGGTCAGAGCGCCGCTATTGCCCGAGGCCTTCGATTGCGACAGCCATGACCTTGACCTTCGCTAAGGGAGTGCAATTTTCAAGTATGGGGCTTCCGCCTCGCTGCGTAACTTGTGTTTGAAAGCATATCGTCACGACGTACACAGTAAAATGTTTTGGGCTTGTTATATATATCTATAAAAGGGTGAACTGAGTTAACATGTAGTCATTCTTAACGTCAATTTCCATGAGTAAAGGAGTAAATAAAACCGGCAAAAACTTTAATAAAGGTCTAAAATGTTAAATTGAAGTATAAAGCAACAGGAATTCTCTGTTAGTAGCGGAATAACGCCTTTGAGTATCGTTTAATTTGCTGCAATATAAAGCCGAAGGAGTAGTGTGATTAGCAAATTTCCGTTCTAGGTATGTACCCATGGAGGCATTTGAGCACTCTGTAGATAAAGTAATTGTGACGTTATCATTGTAGTTTGTATCTGGATCGTGTATTTAGGAGTTGGAATATCTGAACTAGACTTCGGGATCGGAAGGTTAGAGCATCATCGTGACATCAATTTACAGAGAAACGAATTCATAAAATTGACATTTGTTTATCCTTTTTGTTTTCTGTCCAAACTAAATCAAACGTTAGAACCTCATCAATGCCTCGTATTAAAGAAATATTATAGTTATGACGGCGCAGGATGTGGTTGCTCCAGCAAATGACTTTAGCATTGGCCTCGAACCGTCGGCCCTTTGTCCGATATGTCCGATATGGCCTTTAGATTTGCCTAAACATGCGGGCTTTGGCTTCAAGGTCAGAGCGCCGCTATTGCCCGAGGCGATAGATTGCGGCAGCCATGACCTTGACCTTCGCTATGGGAGTGCAACTTTCAAGTATGGGGCTTCCGCCTCGACGCGTAACTTGTGTTTGAAAGCATATCGTCACGACGTACACAGTAAAATATTTTGGGCTTGTTATATATATCTATAAAAGGGTGAACTGAGTTAACATGTAGTCATTCTTAACGTCAATTTCCATGAGTAAAGGAGTAAATAAAACCGGCAAAAACTTTAATGAAGGTCTAAAATGTTAAATTGAAGTATAAAGCAACAGGAGTTCTCTGTTAGTAGCGGAATAACGCCTTTGAGTATCGTTTAACTTGCTGCAAAATAAAGCCGAAGGAGTAGTGTGATTAGCAGATTTCAGTTCTAGGTTTACACCCATGACGCATTTGAGCACTCCACAGATAAAGTAATTGTGACGTTATCATTCTAGTTTGTATCTGGATCGTGTATTTTGGAGTTGGAATCTCTACTAGGCTTCGGGATCGGAAGGTTAGAGCATCGGCGTGTCATCAACTTACAGAGAAACGAATTCATAAAATCAACAATTGTTTATCCCTTTTGTTTTCTATCCAATCCAAGTCAAACAGTAGAACAACACCAATGCCTCGTATTAAATAAATTTTATAGTGATGATGGCGCAGGAAGTGGTTGTCCAACCAAGTGATTTTAGCATTGGCCTCGAACAGTCGGCCCTTTGTCCGATATGCAATGTCGTGGCCTTTAGATTTGCCTAAAGATGCGGGCTTTGGCTTCAAGGTCAGAGCGCCGCTATTGCCCGAGGCGTTCGATTGCGACAGCCATGACCTTGACCTTCGCTATGGGAGTGCAATTTTCAAGTATGGAGCTTCCGCCTCGCCGCGTAACTTAAATTTGAAAGCATCTCGTCAATACGTACACAGTAAAATGTGGTAAGGCCTGTTATATATATTTATAAAAGGGTGAACTGAATTAACACGTAGTCATTCTCAACGTCAATATCCATGAGTAAAGGAGTAAATAAAACCGGTAAAAACTTTAATAAACGTCTAAAATGTTAAATTGAATTATAAAGCAACAGGAGTTCTCTGTTAGTAGCGGAATAACGCCTTTGAGTATCGTTTAACTTGCTACAAAATAAAGCCGAAGGAGTAGCTTGATTATCAGATTTCCGTTCTAGGTATGCACCCATGGGCGCATTTGAGCACTCTGTAGATAAGTAATTGTGACGTTATTATTATAGTTTGGATCCGGATCGTGGATTCGGGAGTAGAAATCTCTGAACTAGACGTAGGGAAGGGAAGGTAGAGCGGGCGTGTCATCAATATACGGAGAAACGAATTCATAAAATCGATATTTGTTTATCCTTTTTGTTTTCTTTCCAAACTAAGTCAAACGTTAGGACCTCATCAATGCCTCGTATTAAAGAAATATTATAGTGATGACGGCGCAGGATGTGGTTGATCCAGCAACTGACTTTAGCCTTGGCATCGAATAGTCGGCCATTTGTCCGATGTGCAATGTCGTGGCCTTTAGATTTGCCTAAACATGCGGGCTTTGGCTTCAAGGTCAGAGCGCCGCTATTGCCCGAGGCGATCGATTGCGGCAGCCATGACCTTGACCTTCGCTATGGGAGTGCAATTTTCAAGTATGGGGCTTCCTCCTCGCCGCGTAACTTGTGTTTGAAAGCATCTCGTCACGACGTACGCTGTAAAATGTGGTGCGGCTTGTTATATATATTTATAAAAGGGTGAACTGAGTTAACATGTAGTCATTCTTAACGTCAATTTCCATGAGTAAAGGAGTAAATAAAACCGGCAAAAACTTTAATGAAGGTCTAAAATGTTAAATTGAAGTATAAAGCAACAGGAGTTCTCTGTTAGTAGCGGAATAACGCCTTTGAGTATCGTTTAACTTACGCAAAATAAAGCCGAAGGGGTTGTTTGATTAGCAGATTTCCGTTCTAGGTATGTACCCATGGAGGCATTTGAGCACTCTGTAGATAAAGTAATTGTGACGTTATCATTGTAGTTTGTATCTGGATCGTGTATTTAGGAGTTGGAATATCTGAACTAGACTTCGGGATCGGAAGGTTAGAGCATCATCGTGTCATCAATTTACAGAGAAACGAATTCATAAAATCAACATTTGTTTATCCCTTTTGTTTTCTTTCCAAACCAAGTCAAACGTTAGGAACAAATCAATGCCTCGTAATAAATAAATTTTATAGTGATGATGGCGCAGGAAGTGGTTGTCCAACCAAGTGACTTTAGCATTGGCCTCGAACAGTCGGCCCTTTGTCCGATATGCAATGTCGTGACCTTTAGACTTGCCTAAACATGCGGGCTTTGTCTTCAAGGTCAGCGCGCCGCTATTGCCCGAGGTCATCGATTGCGACGGCCATGACCTTGACCTTCGCTATGGGAGTGCAATTTTCAAGTATGGGGCTTCCGCCTCGACGCGTAACTTGTGTTTGAAAGCATATCGTCACGACGTACACAGTAAAATATTTTGGGCTTGTTATATATATCTATAAAAGGGTGAACTGAGTTAACATGTAGTCATTCTTAACGTCAATTTCCATGAGTAAAGGAGTAAATAAAACCGTCAAAACACTAATAAATGTCTAAAATGTTAAGTTGAAGTATAAAGCAACAGGAGTTCTCTGTTAGTAGTGGAATAACGCCTTTGAATACCGTTTAATTTGCTGCAAAATAAAGCCGAAGGAGTAGTTTGATTAGCAGATTTCCGTTCTAGGTATGCACCCATGGTCGCATTTGAGCACTCTGTAGATAAAGTAATTGTGACGTTCTTATTATAGCTTGGATCCGGATCGTGGATTCGGGAGTAGAAATCTCTGAATTGGCCGTCGGGATCGGAAGGTATAGCCGGCGTGTCATCAATTTACGGAGAAACGAATTCATAAAATCAACATTTGTTTATCCCTTTTGCTTTCTATCCAAACCAAGTCAAACGTTAGAACCACATCAATGCCTCATATTAAATAAATTTTATAGTGATGATGGCGCAGGAAGTGGTTGTCCAACCAAGTGACTTTAGCATTGGCCTCGAACAGTCGGCCATTTGTCCGATATGCAATGCCGTGGCCTTTAGATTTGCCTAAACATGGGGACTTTGGCTTCAAGGTCAGAGAGCCGCTTTTGCCGGAGGCGATCGACTGCGGCAGCCATGACCTTGACCTTCGCTATGGGAGCTTCCGCCTCGCCGCGCAACTTGTGTTTGAAAGCATCTCGTCAAGACGTAAACAGTAAAATGTAGTGTGGCTTGTTCTATATATCTATAAATGGGTGAACTGAGTTAATATGTAGCCATTCTTAACGTCAATTTCCATGAGTACAGGAGTAAATAAAACGGCAAAAACTCTAATAAATGTCTAAAATGTTAAATTGAAGTATAAAGGAATAGGAGTTCTCTGTTAGTAGTGGAATAACGCCATTGAGTATCGTTTATTTTGCTGCAAAATAAAGCCGAAGGAGTTGTTTGATTAGCAGATTTCCGTTCTAGGTATGTACCCATGGAGGCATTTGAGCACTCTGTAGATAAATTAATTGTGACGTTGTCATTGTAGTTTGTATCTGGATCGTGTATTTAGGAGTTGGAATATCTGAACTAGACTTCGGGATCGGAAGGTTAGAGCATCATCGTGTCATCAATTTACAGAGAAACGAATTCATAAAATCGACATTTGTTTATCCTTTTTGTTTTCTGTCCAAACCAAGTCAAACATTAGAACAACACCAATGCCTCGTATTAAATAAATTTTATAGTGATGATGACGCAGGAAGTGGTTGTCCAATCAAGTGATATTAGCATTGGACTCGAACAGTCGGCCCTTTGTCCGATATGCAATGCCGTGGCCTTTAGATTTGCCTAAACATGGGGACTTTGGCTTCAAGGTCAGAGAGCCGCTTTTGCCGGAGGCGATCGGTTGCGGCAGACATGACCTTGACCTTCGCTATGGGAGCTTCCGCCTCGCCGCGCATCTTGTGTTTGAAAGCAACTCGTCAAGACGTACACAGTAAAATGTGGTGGGCCTGTTATATATATCTATAAAAGGGTGAACTGAGTTAACATGTAGTCATTCTTAACGTCAATTTCCATGAGTAAAGGAGTAAATAAAACCGGCAAAAACTTTAATAAAGGTCTAAAATGTTAAATTGAAGTATATAGCAATAGGAGTTCTCTATTAGTAGGGGAATAACGCCTTTGAGTATCGTTTAATTTGCTGCAAAATAAAGCCGAAGGGGTTGTTTGACTAGCAGATTTCCGTTCTAGGTATGTACCCATGGAGGCATTTGAGCACTCTGTAGATAAAGTAATTGTGACGTTATCATTGTAGTTTGTATCTGGATCGTGTATTTAGGAGTTGGAATATCTGAACTAGACATCGGGATCGGAAGGTTAGAGCATCATTGTGTCATCAATTTACAGAGAAACGAATTCATAAAATCGACATTTGTTTATCCTTTTTGTTTTCTGTCCAAACTAAATCAAACGTTAGAACCTCATCAATGCCTCGTATTAAAGAAATATTATAGTGATGACGGCGCAGGATGTGGTTGCTCCAGCAAATGACTTTAGCATTGGCCTCGAACAGTCGGCCCTTTGTCCGATATGCAATGTCGTGGCCTTTAGATTTGCCTAAACATGCGGGCTTTGGCTTCAAGGTCAGAGCGCCGCTATTGCCCGAGGCGATAGATTGCGGCAGCCATGACCTTGACCTTCGCTATGGGAGTGCAATTTTCAAGTATGGGGCTTCCGCCTCGACGCGTAACTTGTGTTTGAAAGCATATCGTCACGACGTACACAGTAAAATATTTTGGGCTTGTTATATATATCTATAAAAGGGTGAACTGAGTTAACATGTAGTCATTCTTAACGTCAATTTCCATGAGTAAAGGAGTAAATAAAACCGTCAAAACTCTAATAAATGTCTAAAATGTTAAGTTGCAGTATAAAGCAACAGGAGTTCTCTGTTAGTAGTGGAATAACGCCTTTGAATACCGTTTAATTTGCTGCAAAATAAAGCCGAAGGAGTAGTTTGATTAGCAGATTTCCGTTCTAGGCCCATGGTCGCATTTGAGCACTCTGTAGATAAAGTAATTGTGACGTTCTTATTATAGCTTGGATCCGGATCGTGGATTCGGGAGTAGAAATCTCTGAATTGGACGTCGGGATCGGAAGGTATAGCCGGCGTGTCATCAATTTACGGAGAAACGAATTCATAAAATCAACATTTGTTTATCCCTTTTGCTTTCTATCCAAACCAAGTCAAACGTTAGAACCACATCAATGCCTCATATTAAATAAATTTTATAGTGATGATGGCGCAGGAAGTGGTTGTCCAACCAAGTGACTTTAGCATTGGCCTCGAATAGTCGGCCCTTTGTCCGATATGCAATGCCGTGGCCTTTAGATTTGCCTAAACATGGGGACTTTGGCTTCAAGGTCAGAGAGCCGCTTTTGCCGGAGGCGATCGATTGCGGCAGCCATGACCTTGACCTTCGCTATGGGAGCTTCCGCCTCGCCGCGCAACTTGTGTTTGAAAGCATCTCGTCAAGACGTAAACAGTAAAATGTAGTGTGGCTTGTTCTATATATCTATAAATGGGTGAACTGAGTTAATATGTAGCCATTCTTAACGTCAATTTCCATGAGTACAGGAGTAAATAAAACGGCAAAAACTCTAATAAATGTCTAAAATGTTAAATTGAAGTATAAAGCAATAGGAGTTCTCTGTTAGTAGTGGAATAACGCCATTGAGTATCGTTTATTTTGCTGCAAAATAAAGCCGAAGGAGTTGTTTGATTAGCAGATTTCCGTTCTAGGTATGTACCCATGGAGGCATTTGAGCACTCTGTAGATAAATTAATTGTGACGTTATCATTGTAGTTTGTATCTGGATCGTGTATTTAGGAGTTGGAATATCTGAACTAGACTTCGGGATCGGAAGGTTAGAGCATCATCGTGTCATCAATTTACAGAGAAACGAATTCATAAAATCGACATTTGTTTATCCATTTTGTTTTCTGTCCAAACCAAGTCAAACATTAGAACAACACCAATGCCTCGTATTAAATAAATTTTATAGTGATGATGACGCAGGAAGTGGTTGTCCAATCAAGTGATTTTAGCATTGGCCTCGAACAGTCGGCCCTTTGTCCGATATGCAATGACGTGGCCTTTAGATTTGCCTAAAGATGCGGGCTTTGGTTTCAAGGTCAGAGCGCCGCTATTGCCCGAGGCGATCGATTGCGACAGCCATGGCCTTGACCTTCGCTATGGGAGTGCAATTTTCATGTATGGGGCTTCCGCCTCGCCGCGCAACTTGTGTTTGAAAGCAACTCGTCAAGACGTACACAATAAAATGTGGTGTTGCTTGTTATATATATCTATATAATGGTTAACTGAGTTAACATGTAGTCATTCTTAACGTCAATTTCCATGAGTAAAGGAGTAAATAAAACCGGCAAAAACTTTAATAAGGGTCTAAAATGTTCAATTGAAGTATATAGCAACAGGAGTTCTCTGTTAGTAGCGGAATAACGCCTTTGAGTATCGTTTAACTAGCTGCAATATAAAGCCGAAGGAGTAGTTTGATTAGCAGATTTCCGTTCTAGGTATGCACCCATGGACGCATTTGAGCACTCTGTAGATAAAGTAATTGTGACGTTATCATTATAGTATGGATCCGGATCGTGGATTCGGGAGTAGAAAACTCTGAACTGGACGTCGGGATCGGAAGGTAGAGCCGGCGTGACTTCATTTTACGGAGAAACGAAATCATAAAATCGACATTTGTTTATCCTTTTTGTTTTCTGTCCAAACTAAATCAAACGTTAGAACCTCATCAATGCCTCGTATTAAAGAAATATTATAGTGATGACGGCGCAGGATGTGGTTGCTCCAGCAAGTGACTTTAGCATTGGCCTAGTCGGCCCTTTGTCCGATATGTAATGTCGTAGCCTTTAGATTTGCCTAAACATGCGGGATTTGGCTTCAATGTCAGAGCGCCGCTTTTGCCGGAGGCGATCGATTGCGGCAGCCATGACCTTGACCTTCGCTGTGGGAGTGCAATTTTCAAGTATGGGGCTTCCGCCTCGACGCGTAACTTGTGTTTGAAAGCATATCGTCACGACGTACACAGTAAAATGTTTTGGGCTTGTTATATATATCTATAAAAGGGTGAACTGAGTTAACATGTAGTCATTCTTAACGTCAATTTCCATGAGTAAAGGAGTAAATAAAACCGTCAAAACTCTAATAAATGTCTAAAATGTTAAGTTGAAGTATAAGGCAACAGGAGTTCTCTGTTAGTAGTGGAATAACGCCTTTGAATACCGTTTAATTTGCTGCAAAATAAAGCCGAAGGAGTAGTTTGATTAGCAGATTTCCGTTTTAGGTATGCACCCATGGTCGCATTTGAGCACTCTGTAGATAAAGTAATTGTGACGTTCTTATTATAGCTTGGATCCGGATCGTGGATTCGGGAGTAGAAATCTCTGAATTGGACGTCGGGATCGGAAGGTAGAGCCGGCGTGTCATCAATTTACGGAGAAACGAATTCATAAAATCAACATTTGTTTATCCCTTTTGCTTTCTATCCAAACCAAGTCAAACGTTAGAACCACATCAATGCCTCATATTAAATAAATTTTATAGTGATGATGGCGCAGGAAGTGGTTGTCCAACCAAGTGACTTTAGCATTGGCCTCGAACAGTCGGCCCTTTGTCCGATATGCAATGCCGTGGCCTTTAGATTTGCCTAAACATGGGGACTTTGGCTTCAAGGTCAGAGAGCCGCTTTTGCCGGAGGCGATCGATTGCGGCAGCCATGACCTTGACCTTCGCTATGGGAGCTTCCGCCTCGCCGCGCAACTTGTGTTTGAAAGCATCTCGTCAAGACGTACACAGTAAAATGTAGTGTGGCTGGTTCTATATATCTATAAATGGGTGAACTGAGTTAATATGTAGCCATTCTTAACGTCAATTTCCATGAGTACAGGAGTAAATAAAACGGCAAAAACTCTAATAAATGTCTAAAATGTTAAATTGAAGTATAAAGCAATAGGAGTTCTCTGTTAGTAGTGGAATAACGCCTTTGAGTATCGTTTAATTTGCTGCAAAATAAAGCCGAAGGAGTGGTTTGATTAGCAGATTTCCGTTCTAGGTATGTACCCATGGAGGCATTTGAGCACTCTGTAGATAAATTAATTGTGACGTTATCATTGTAGTTTGTATCTGGATCGTGTATTTTGGAGTTGGCATCTCTACTAGGCTTCGGGATCGGAAGGTTAGAGCATCGGCGTGTCATCAATTTACAGAGAAACGAATTCATAAAATCAACAATTGTTTATCCCTTTTGTTTTCTATCCAATCCAAGTCAAACATTAGAACAACAGCAATGCCTCGTATTAAATAAATTTTATAGTGATGATGGCGCAGGAAGTGGCTGTCCAATCAAGTGATTTTAGCATTGGCCTCGAACAGTCGGCCCTTTGTCCGATATGCAATGTCGTGGCCTTTAGATTTGCCTAAAGATGCGGGCTTTGGCTTCAAGGTCAGAGCGCCGCTATTGCCCGAGGCGTTCGATTGCGACAGCCATGACCTTGACCTTCGCTATGGGAGTGCAATTTTCAAGTATGGAGCTTCCGCCTCGCCGCGCAACTTAAATTTGAAAGCATCTCGTCAATACGTACAAAGTAAAATGTGGTAAGGCTTGTTATATATATTTATAAAAGGGTGAACTGAATTAACACGTAGTCATTCTCAACGTCAATATCCATGAGTAAAGGAGTAAATAAAACCGGTAGAAACTTTAATAAACGTCTAAAATGTTGAATTGAATTATAAAGCAACAGGAGTTCTCTGTTAGTAGCGGAATAACGCCTTTGAGTATCGTTTAACTTGCTACAAAATAAAGCCGAAGGAGTAGCTTGATTAGCAGATTTCCGTTCTAGGTATGCACCCATGGGCGCATTTGAGCACTCTGTAGATAAGTAATTGTGACATTATTATTATAGTTTGGATCCGGATCGTGGATTCGGGAGTAGAAATCTCTGAACTAGACGTCGGGAAGGGAAGGTAGAGCGGGCGTGTCATCAATTTACGGAGAAACGAATTCATAAAATCGACATTTGTTTATCCTTTTTGTTTTCTATCCAAACTAAGTCAAACGTTAGAACCTCATCAATGCCTCGTATTAAAGAAATATTATAGTGATGACGGCGCAGGATGTGGTTGATCCAGCAACTGACTTTAGCCTTGGCATCGAATAGTCGGCCATTTGTCCGATGTGCAATGTCGTGTCCTTTAGATTTGCCTAAACATGCGGGCTTTGGCTTCAAGGTCAGAGCGCCGCTATTGCCCGAGGCGATCGATTGCGGCAGCCATGACCTTGACCTTCGCTATGGGCGTGCAATTTTCAAGTATGGGGCTTCCGCCTCGCCGCGTAACTTGTGTTTGAAAGCATCTCGTCACGACGTACGCTGTAAAATGTGGTGCGGCTTGTTATATATATTTATAAAAGGGTGAACTGAATTAATATGTAGTCATTCTCAACGTCAATTTCCATGAGTAAAGGAGTAAATAAAACCGGCAAAAACTTTAATAAGGGTCTAAAATGTTCAATTGAAGTATAAAGCAACAGCAGTTCTCTGTTAGTAACGGAATAACGCCTTTGAGTATCGTTTAACTAGCTGCAATATAAAGCCGAAGGAGTAGTGTGATTAGCAAATTTCCGTTCTAAGCATGCTCCCATGGGCGCATTTGAGCACTCTGTAGATAAGTAATTGTGACGTTATTATTATAGTTTGGATCCGGATCGTGGATTCGGGAGTAGAAATCTCTGAACTAGACGTCGGGAAGGGAAGGTAGAGCGGGCGTGTCATCAATTTACGGAGAAACGATTTCATAAAATCGACATTTGTTTATCCTTTTTGTTTTCTATCCAAACTAAGTCAAACGTTAGAACCTCATCAATGCCTCGTATTAAAGAAATATTATAGTGATGACGGCGCAGGAAGTGGTTGTCCAACCAAGTGACTTTAGCATTGGCCTAGTCGGCCCTTTGTCCGATATGCAATGTCGTGGCCTTTAGATTTGCCTAAACATGCGGGCTTTGGCTTCAAGGTCAGTGCGCCGCTTTTGCCGGAGGCGATCGATTGCGGCAGCCATGACCTTGACCTTCGCTATGGGAGCTTCCGCCTCGCCGCGCAACTTGTGTTTGAAAGCATCTCGTCAAAACGTACACAGTAAAGTATAGTGTGGCTTGTTATATATATTTATAAAAGGGTGAACTGAGTTAATATGTAGCCATTCTTAACGTCAATTTCCATGAGTACAGGAGTAAATAAAACGGCAAAAACTCTAATAAATGTCTAAAATGTTAAATTGAAGTATATAGCAATAGGAGTTCTCTGTTAGTAGGGGAATAACGCCTTTGAGTATCGTTTAATTTGCTGCAAAATAAAGCCGAAGGGGTTGTTTGATTAGCAGATTTCCGTTCTAGGTATGTACCCATGGAGGCATTTGAGCACTCTGTAGATAAAGTAATTGTGACGTTATCATTGTAGTTTGTATCTGGATCGTGTATTTAGGAGTTGGAATATCTGAACTAGACTTCGGGATCGGAAGGTTAGAGCATCATCGTGTCATCTATTTACAGAGAAACGAATTCATAAAATCAACATTTGTTTATCCCTTTTGTTTTCTATCCAAACCAACTCAAACGTTAGAAACACATCAATGCCTCGTATTAAGGAAATATTATAGTGATGACGGCGCAGGATGTGGTTGCTCCAGCAAGTGACTTTAGCCTTGGCCTCGAACAGTCGGCCATTTGTCCGATGCGCAATGTCGTGGCCTTTAGATTTGCCTAAACATGCGGGCTTTGGCTTCAAGGTCAGAGCGCCGCTATTGTCCGAGGCGATCGATTGCGACAGCCATGACCTTGACCTTCGCTATGGGAGTGCAATTTTCAAGTATGGAGTTTCCGCCTCGCCGCGTAACTTGAATTTGAAAGCATCCCGTCAATACGTGCACAGTAAAATGTGGTGTGGCTTGTTATATATATCTATAAAAGGGTGAACTGAGTTAATATGTAGTCATTCATAACGTCAACTTCCATGAGTAAATTAGTAAATAAAACAGGCAGAAACTCTAATAAATGTCTAAAATGTTAAATTGAAGTATAAAGACGCAGCAGTTCACTGTTAATAGTGGAATAGCGCGTTTGAGTATCGTTTAATTTGCTGCAAAATAAAGCCGAAGGAGTAGATTGATTAGCAGATTCCCGTTCTAGGTAAGCACCCATGACGCATTTGAGCACTCCACAGATAAAGTAATTGTGACGTTATCATTGTAGTTTGTATCTGGATCGTGTATTTTGGAGTTGGAATCTCTACTAGGCTTCGGGATCGGAAGGTTAGAGCATCGGCGTGTCATCAATTTACAGAGAAACGAATTCATAAAATCAACAATTGTTTATCCCTTTTGTTTTCTATCCAATCCAAGTCAAACATTAGAACAACACCAATGCCTCGTATTAAATAAATTTTATAGTGATGATGGCGCAGGAAATGGTTGTCCAACCAAGTGATTTTAGCATTGGCCTCGAACAGTCGGCCCTTTGTCCGGTATGCAATGTCGTGGCCTTTAGATTTGCCTAAAGATGCGGGCATTGGCTTCAAGGTCAGAGCGCCGCTATTGCCCGAGGCGTTCGATTGCGACAGTCATGACCTTGACCTTCGCTATGGGAGTGCAATTTTCAAGTATGGAGCTTCCGCCTCGCCGCGTAACTTAAATTTGAAAGCATCTCGTCAATACGTACACAGCAAAATGTGGTGTGGCTTGTTATACTGAATTAACATGTAGTCATTCTTAACGTCAATTTCCATGAGTAAAGGAGTAAATAAAACCGGCAACATCTCTAATAAATATCTAAAATGTTAAATTGAAGTATAAAGCAACAGGAGTTCTCTGTTAGAAGCAGAATAACGCCTTTGAGTATCGTTTAACTTGCTGGAAAATAAAGCCGAAGGAGTAGTTTAATTAGCAGATTTCCGTTCTAGGTTTGCACCCCTGACTCATTTGAGCACTCTACAGATAAATTAATTGTGACGTTATCATTGTAGTTTGTATCTGGATCGTGCATTTGGGAGTTGGAATATCTGAACTAGACTTCGGGATCGGAAGGTTAGAACATCATCGTGTCATCAATTTACAGAGAAACGAATTCATAAAATCAACATTTGTTTATCCCTTTTGTTTACTATCCAAACCAAGTCAAACGTTAGAAACACATCAATGCCTCGTATTAAATAAATATTATAGGGATGACGGCGCAGGATGTGGTTGCTCCAGCAAGTGACTTTAGCCTTGGCCTCGAACAGTCGGCCATTTGTCCGATGTGCAATGTCGTGGCCTTTAAATTTACCTAAACATGCGGGCTTTGGCTACAAGGTCAGAGCGCCGCTATTGCCCGAGGCGAACGATTGCGACAGCCATGACCTTGACCTTCGCTATGGGAGTGTAATTTTCAAGTATGGAGCTTCCGCCTCGCCGCGTAACTTGAATTTGAAAGCATCCCTTCAATACGTACACAGTAAAATGTGGTCTAGCTTGTTATATATATTTATAAAAGGGTGAACTGAATTAACGTGTAGTCATTCTCAACGTCAATTTCCATGAGTAAAGGAGTAAATAAAGCCGGCAAAAACTTTAATAAGGGTCTAAAATGTTCAATTGAAATATAAAGCAACAGGAGTTCTCTGTTAGTAGCGGAATAACGCCTTTGAGTATCGTTTAATTTGCTGCAAAATAAAGCCGAAGGAGTTGTTTGATTAGCAGATTTCCGTTCTAGGTATGTACCCATGGAGGCATTTGAGCACTCTGTAGATAAATTAATTGTGACGTTATCATTGTAGTTTGTATCTGGATCGTGTATTTAGGAGTTGGAATATCTGAGCTAGACTTCGGGATCGGAAGGTTAGAGCATCGGCGTGTCATCAATTTAGAGAGTAACGAATTCATAAAATCGACATTTGTTTATCCCTTTTGTTTTCTATCCAAACCAAGTCAAACGCTAGAAACACATCAATGCCTCGTATTATATAAATTTTATAGTGATGATGGCGCAGGAAGTGGTTGTCCAACCAAGTGACTTTAGCATTGGCCTCGAACAGTCGGCCCCTTGTCCGATATGCAACGTCGTGACCTCTAGATTTGCCTAAACATGCGGGATATGGCTTCAAGGTCAGAGCGCCGCTATTGCCCGAGGCGAACGATTGCGGCAGCCATTGTTACGTTTGATTTTGTCGTGGAAGGGACAAGTACTGAATTCTACATTTGTTTTGTACATTTAATATAAAGTTCACTTATCAATATCATTTTCGTTAATTATATTTTGTTAGTCAAGTAAATTTGGTCTTAACGCTTCTTGTAATTTTTAAATTTTATTAATCATATTCAACAATAGTCAACACTAAAAATAAAAGGATATAATTGTCACTTTAATTCACACATTAAATGTAGCTTGCACTGTTTGTTTTATTATTTGTATTTCGTATCCATTTTCCATTATTAATAGAAAACCTTCTGTATTTTTCTTTACGCTGTATTTGTCTTGACAGAGTTTAACTATTAAACATTAAACTACTGAGAAGTCGTACCCTAGTTTACTAATAGCTTCTAGTTTATACAAGGTATAGCTTTGACTGGCATGTTTGGCTCTGAAAAGATTAAGCGAACATTAGTTTTGTATATCATAAACAAAGAGTATCCTACCTGTACATTATACATGCCTAATATTGAATTAGGTTTGTGTCGGTTATATAATGGGGTATTATGTTATCTAGTTCTTGCAGTTTCGTTGTCTTATCTAGAGTACCTGGAACATTGAAAAATGTTAGCAACTAAAACATAACCACAATCGTAGCACTGTAAATGTCGGGATAATTAACGTATTACTTCGAGCACTTACTGTAGTATTCAGTAGTATACAATTATATGGCTTATTCTTTGTAATGTTCAATTTCTAGTGGAGGTTAAGTTTCTGTTGTCAACCTAGCTGTCATTGCTTTCTAAGTATATTCAATTAGTTATTGGTTGTAACACCGTTGGTTCAGTTCTGTTCTGATCTGTTAACTTGATGTTACTTATTTTAGTTTGGAAGTCTTTTCTTCGACTTTGACTGGAAGAGTATATCAGTTTAACAAATAAAGGTGAGACAATAGATCGGTTCTCTCGTATTTATTTCATTTAGTGGAGTTTAGTGAATTGGTGAGAAGCTAGAAAATTAATGGAACACACCTTAACTGGGTGTTGGTTGTCGAACGTTGGTATTCTATCGTAGCGCATGTGCTGTTTAATAACCTGTGGTAATTTGGTGGTAATTTCCTTCTTCTCGGTTGATAGCTCTCACGTGTTAGACGTCCTTGCTTTTTCTCCTGGATGTGTGGACTGAAGAATAATTTAAATCCGAATTAATTTTGTTAAAGGTGAATCATCACTTTATAATTGGTATGTTGCGGGAATAAATTCTTCAGCCTCGATTAGATATTTTGAATATCGACAGCTTAATGCTGGATAATATCATCTTTGAGAAAATGCCCTACACATGGAGGGTAAGTTAAAAAAACGTGTTCATACGTCCATCTTGTATTAATTATTCTTAAAACTTTTAGGCGATTTATGTTACATTTATGTTGGACGTACGTCATGATGTACCTTGGATTTACGTTGGGTTTTGTTGGCGTAGATATGATGTTTTCATGACTGGGTCAATTTGTTAGTGGAGTAGGAGTTATCATATTTTTTTTCTTCTCGAGTAAATAATGGTCTAAGGAATAATTGTTGGAGATCAGGGGATGCCAAAATTGCTAAAGTTTTAAGGAGCACACCACGCTAAAAATTCATGGAGTCACAGTTCACAGTGAGGTTACAAGCACCTACACCTTAACCGCCACTCTCGGAGTAAAGATAAGTTTCTGTTGTCAAAATTTTAAATTTCAAAATTCATTTAATTAATTTCTTTTTTTTTATTGTCATGTATGGTATAGTGATATCATAATTTTAACCTACTATATATATTTTTTTAATACTTAGTTAAAGGATATAGTCCAGTCTAAGTAATTATTTGAAGTTGATGTAACAGATTGTACAGTTAGTATGTTACAGTGTAAATAACTCATGGGAATATATCTATAGTAAATAAGGGTTATGTAAACTACGTGCAATTGCATTTGGTAACCAATTTGGTAATTTCTTTTTGTTTGTTTAGTAAATTTGGGGTTTAAATATTGTACATACGTCAATGTTTGTATCACGTCTGGTACATTTGATTATTTCCTACAATTAATAATTTATGTCGTCCTGCTGAATAAATTATTTACTCGATGTGAGTTTGTTTATTTTCAACAAAATTTAAACCACTGGATAAGGAAACTTAAACTGATCCTTTTATTAATTTGCTTTTGTTTAACCTAGGTCACCTACTGATAGGCCAGGTCACGTGTGAACCTGGAACCCAAAACCTGGGAGTACGACGAGACTAGCCGAGGTGTGTGAAGGGTATCAGGGTAGGTTAGTGACCTGAGGTTTCTTGAGTTGCTTGAGGTTAGAAAGAAACGTAACACCTTGACCTTCGCTATGGGAGAGCAATTTTCAAGTATGGAGCTTCCGCCTCGCCGCACAACTTGAGTTTGAAAGCATCTCGTCAATACGTACACAGTAAAATGTGGTGTGGCTTGTTATATATATCTATAAAAGAGTGAACTGAGTTAATGTGTAGTCATTCTTAACGTCAATTTCCATGAGTAAATGAGTAAATAAATCCGGCAGAAACTCTAATAAATGTCTAAAATGTTAAATTGAAGTATAAAGCAACAGGAGTTCTCTGTTGGTAGCGAAATAACGTCTTTGAGTATCGTTTAACTTGCTATAAAATAAAGCCGAAAGAGTAGTTTGATTAGCAGATTTCCGTTCTAGGTATGCACCCATGGACGCATTTGAGCACTCTGTAGATAAAGTAATTGTGACGTTATCCATTATAGCTTGGATCCGGATCGTGGATTCGGGAGTAGAAATCTCAGAACTGGACGTCGGGAAGGGAAGGTAGAGCGGGCGTGTCATCAATTTACGGAGAAACGAATTCATAAAATCGACATTTGTTTATCTTTTTTGTTTTCTATCCAAACTAAGTCAAACGTTAGAACCTCATCAATGCCTCGTATTAAAGAAATATTATAGTGATGACGGCGCAGGATGTGGTTGCTCCAGCAAGTGACTTTAGCATTGTCATCGAATAGTCGGCCATTTGTCCGATGTGCAATGCCGTGGCCTTTAGATTTGCCTAAATATGCGGGCTTTGGCTTCAAGGTCAGAGCGCCGCTATTGCCCGAGGTGTTCGATTGCGACAGCCATGACCTTGACCTTCGCAATGGGAGTGCAATTTTCAAGTATGGGGCTTCCGCCTCGCCGCGTAACTTGTGTTTGAAAGCATATCGTCACGACGTACACAGTAAAATGTTTTGGGCTTGTTATATATATCTATAAAAGGGTGAACTGAGTTAACATGTAGTCATTCTTAACGTCAATTTCCATGAGTAAAGGAGTAAATAAAACCGGCAAAAACTTTAATAAAGGTCTAAAATGTTAAATTGAAGTATAAAGCAACAGGAGTTCTCTGTTAGTAGCGGAATAACGCCTTTGAGTATCGTTTAATTTGCTGCAAAATAAAGCCGAAGGAGTAGTTTAATTAGCAGATTTCCGTTCTAGGTTTACACCCATGACGCATTTGAGCACTCCACAGATAAAGTAATTGTGACGTTATCATTGTAGTTTGTATCTGGATCGTGTATTTTGGAGTTGGAATCTCTACTAGGCTTCGGGATCGGAAGGTTAGAGCATCGGCGTGTCATCAACTTACAGAGAAACGAATTCATAAAATCAACAATTGTTTATCCCTTTTGTTTTCTATCCAATCCAAGTCAAACATTAGAACAACACCAATGCCTCGTATTAAATAAATTTTATAGTGATGATGGCGCAGGAAGTGGTTGTCCAACCAAGTGACTTTAGCATTGGCCTCGAACAGTCGGCCCCTTGTCCGATATGCAACGTCGTGTCCTTTAGATTTGCCTAAACATGCGGGATATGGCTTCAAGGTCAGAGCGCCGCTATTGCCCGAGGCGAACGATTGCGGCAGCCATGACCTTGACCTTCGCTATGGGAGAGCAATTTTCAAGTATGGAGCTTCCGCCTCGCCGCGCAACTTGAGTTTGAAAGCATCTCGTCAATACGTACACAGTAAAATGTGGTAAAGGCTTGTTATATATATTTATAAAAGGGTGAACTGAATTAACACGTAGTCATTCTCAACGTCAATATCCATGAGTAAAGGAGTAAATAAAACCGGTAAAAACTTTAATAAACGTCTAAAATGTTAAATTGAATTATAAAGCAACAGGAGTTCTCTGTTAGTAGCGGAATAACGTCTTTGAGTATCGTTTAACTTGCTATAAAATAAAGCCGAAAGAGTAGTTTGATTAGCAGATTTCCGTTCTAGGTATGCACCCATGGACGCATTTGAGCACTCTGTAGATAAAGTAATTGTGACGTTATCCATTATAGCTTGGATCCGGATCGTGGATTCGGGAGTAGAAATCTCAGAACTGGACGTCGGGAAGGGAAGGTAGAGCGGGCGTGTCATCAATTTACGGAGAAACGAATTCATAAAATCGACATTTGTTTATCTTTTTTGTTTTCTATCCAAACTAAGTCAAACGTTAGAACCTCATCAATGCCTCGTATTAAAGAAATATTATAGTGATGTGGTTGCTCCAGCAAGTGACTTTAGCCTTGTCATCGAATAGTCGGCCATTTGTCCGATGTGCAATACCGTGGCCTTTAGATTTGCCTAAATATGCGGGCTTTGGCTTCAAGGTCAGAGCGCCGCTATTGCCCGAGGCGATAGATTACGGCAGCCATGACCTTGACCTTCGCTATGGGAGTGTAATTTTCAAGTATGGAGCTTCCGCCTCGCCGCGTAACTTGAATTTGAAAGCATCCCGTCAATACGTACACAGTAAAATGTGGTCTAGCTTGTTATATATATTTACAAAAGGGTGAACTGAATTAACATGTAGTCATTCTCAACGTCAATTTTCATGAGTAAAGGAGTAAATAAAACCGGCAAAAACTTTAATAAAGGTCTAAAATGTTAAATTGAAGTATAAAGCAACAGGAGTTCTCTGTTAGTAGCGGAATAACGCCTTTGAGTATCGTTTAACTTGCTGCAAAATAAAGCCGAAGGAGTAGTGTGATTAGCAGATTTCCGTTCTAGGTAAGCACCCATGGAAGCATTTGAGCACTCTGTAGATAAAGTAATTGTGACGTTACCATTATAGTTTGGATCCGGATCGTGAATTCGGGAGTAGAAATCTCTGAATTGGACGTCGGGATCGGAGGGTAGTGCCGGCGTGTCTTCAATATACGGAGAAACGAATTCATAAAATCTACATTTGTTTACCCCTTTTGTTTTCTATCCAATCCAAGTCAAACATTAGAACAACACCAATGCCTCGTATTAAATAAATTTTATAGTGATGATGGCGCAGGAAGTGGTTGTCCAACCAATTGATTTTAGCATTGGTCTCGAACAGTCGGCCCTTTGTCCGATATGCAATGTCGTGGCCTTTAGATTTGCCTAAAGATGCGGGCTTTGGCTTCAAGGTCAGAGCGCCGCTATTGCCCGAGGCGTTCGATTGCGACAGCCATGACCTTGACCTTCGCTATGGGAGTGCAATTTTCAAGTATGGGGCTTCCGCCTCGCCGCGCAACTTGTGTTTGAAAGCATCTCGTCGAGACGTACACAGTAAGATGTGAGTGGTGTGCCTTGTTATATATATCTATAAAAGGGTGAACTGAGTTAATATGTAGTCATTCTTAACGTCAATTTCCATGAATAAAGGAGTAAATAAAACCGGCAAAACTCTAATAATTGTCTAAAACGTTAAATTGAAGTATAAGGCAATAGGAGTTCTGTGTAAGTAGGTGAATAACGCCTTTGAGTATCGTTTAATTTGCTGCAAAATAAAGCCGAAGGAGTAGTTTGATTAGCAGATTTTCGTTCTAGATTTGCACCCATGACGCTTTTGAGCACTCTACAGATAAAGTAATTGTGACGTTATCATTGTACTTTGTATCTGGATCGTGTGTTGGGGAGTTGGAATCTCTGTAGTAGACTTCGGGATCGGAAGGTTAGAGCATCGGCGTGTCATCAATTTACAGCGAAACGAATTCATAAAATCAACATTTGTTTATCCCTTTTGTTTACTATCCAAACCAAGTCAAACGTTAGAAACACGTCAATGCCTCGTATTAAAGAAATATTATAGTGATGACGGCGCAGGATGTGGTTGCTCCAGCAAATGACTTTAGCATTGGCCTCGAACAGTCGGCCCTTTGTCCGATATGCATAAGTCAAACGTTAGAACCTCATCAATGACTCGTATTAAAGAAATATTATAGTGATGACGGCGCAGGATGTGGTTGATCCAGCAACTGACTTTAGCCTTGGCATCGAATAGTCGGCCATTTGTCCGATGTGCAATGTCGTGGCCTTTAGATTTGCCTAAACATGCGGGCTTTGGCTTCAAGGTCAGAGCGCCGCTATTGCCCGAGGCGATCGATTGCGGCAGCCATGACCTTGACCTTCGCTATGGGAGTGCAATTTTCAAGTATGGGGCTTCCGCCTCGCCGCGTAACTTGTGTTTGAAAGCATCTCGTCACGACGTACGCTGTAAAATGTGGTGCGGCTTGTTATATATATTTATAAAAGGGTGAACTGAATTAATATGTAGTCATTCTCAACGTCAATTTCCATGAGTAAAGGAGTAAATAAAACCGGCAAAAACTTTAATAAGGGTCTAAAATGTTCAATTGAAGTATAAAGCAACAGCAGTTCTCTGTTAGTAACGGAATAACGCCTTTGAGTATCGTTTAACTAGCTGCAATATAAAGCCGAAGGAGTAGTGTGATTAGCAAATTTCCGTTCTAAGCATGCACCCATGGGCGCATTTGAGCACTCTGTAAATAAGTAATTGTGACGTTATTATTATAGTTTGGATCCGGATCGTGGATTCGGGAGTAGAAATCTCTGAACTAGACGTCGGGAAGGGAAGGTAGAGCGGGCGTGTCATCAATTTACGGAGAAACGATTTCATAAAATCGACATTTGTTTATCCTTTTTGTTTTCTATCCAAACTAAGTCAAACGTTAGAACCTCATCAATGCCTCGTATTAAAGAAATATTATAGTGATGACGGCGCAGGAAGTGGTTGTCCAACCAAGTGACTTTAGCATTGGCCTAGTCGGCCCTTTGTCCGATATGCAATGTCGTGGCCTTTAGATTTGCCTAAACATGCGGGCTTTGGCTTCAAGGTCAGTGCGCCGCTATTGCCCGAGGTCATCGATTGCGGCAGCCATGACCTTGACCTTCGCTATGGGAGCTTCCGCCTCGCCGCGCAACTTGTGTTTGAAAGCATCTCGTCAAGACGTACACAGTAAAGTATAGTGTGGCTTGTTATATATATCTATAAAAGGGTGAACTGAGTTAATATGTAGCCATTCTTAACGTCAATTTCCATGAGTACAGGAGTAAATAAAACGGAAAAAACTCTAATAAATGTCTAAAATGTTAAATTGAAGTATATAGCAATAGGAGTTCTCTGTTAGTAGGGGAATAACGCCTTTGAGTATCGTTTAATTTGCTGCAAAATAAAGCCGAAGGGGTTGTTTGATTAGCAGATTTCCGTTCTAGGTATGTACCCATGGAGGCATTTGAGTACTCTGTAGATAAAGTAATTGTGACGTTATCATTGTAGTTTGTATCTGGATCGTGTATTTAGGAGTTGGAATATCTGAACTAGACTTCGGGATCGGAAGGTTAGAGCATCATCGTGTCATCTATTTACAGCGAAACGAATTCATAAAATCAACATTTGTTTATCCCTTTTGTTTTCTATCCAAACCAACTCAAACGTTAGAAACACATCAATGCCTCGTATTAAGGAAATATTATAGTGATGACGGCGCAGGATGTGGTTGCTCCAGCAAGTGACTTTAGCCTTGGCCTCGAACAGTCGGCCATTTATCCAATGTGCAATATCATGGCCTTTAGATTTGCCTAAACATGCGGGCTTTGGCTTCAAGGTCAGAGCGCCGCTATTGTCCGAGGCGATCGATTGCGACAGATATGACCTTGACCTTCGCTATGGGAGTGCAATTTTCAAGTATGGAGTTTCCGCCTCGCCGCGTAACTTGAATTTGAAAGCATCCCGTCAATACGTGCACAGTAAAATGTGGTGTGGCTTGTTATATATATCTATAAAAGGGTGAACTGAGTTAATATGTAGTCATTCATAACGTCAACTTCCATGAGTAAATTAGTAAATAAAACCGGCAGAAACTCTAATAAATGTCTAAAATGTTAAATTGAAGTATAAAGACGCAGCAGTTCACTGTTAATAGTGGAATAGCGCGTTTGAGTATCGTTTAATTTGCTGCAAAATAAAGCCGAAGGAGTAGATTGATTAGCAGATTCCCGATCTAGGTAAGCACCCATGGAAGCATTTGAGCACTCTGTAGATAAAGTAATTGTGACGTTATCATTATAGTTTGGATCCGGATCGTGGATTTGGGAGTTGAAATCTCTGAACTGGACGTCGGGAAGGGAAGGTAGAGCGGACGTGTCATCAATTTAGGGAGAGACGAATTAATAAAATCGACATTTGTTTATCCCTTTTGCTTTCTATCCAAACCAAGTCAAACGTTAGGACCACATCAATGCCTCGTATCAAATAAATTTTATAGTGATGATGGCTCAGGAAGTGGTTGTCCAACCAAGTGACTTTAGCATTGGCCTCCAACAGTCGGCCCTTTGTCCGATATGCAATGTCGTGGCCTTTAGATTTGCCTAAACATGCGGGATTTGGCTTCAAGGTCAGTGCGCCGCTATTGCCCGAGGTCATCGATTGCGGCAGCCATGACCTTGACCATCGCTATGGGAGCTTCCGCCTCGCCGCGCAACTTGTGTTTGAAAGCATCTCGTCAAGACGTACACAGTAAAATATAGTGTGGCTTGTTATATATATCTATAAAAGGGTGAACTGAGTTAATATGTAGTCATTCTCAACGTCAATTTCCATGAGTAAATTAGTAAATAAAACCGGCAAAAAACTTTAATAAAGGTCTAAAATGTTAAATTGAAGTATAAAGCAACAGGAGTTCTCTGTTAGTAGCGGAATAACGCCTTTGAGTATCGTTTAACTTACGCAAAATAAAGCCGAAGGGGTTGTTTGATTAGCAGATTTCCGTTCTAGGTATGTACCCATGGAGGCATTTGAGCACTCTGTAGATAAAGTAATTGTGACGTTATCATTGTAGTTTGTATCTGGATCGTGTATTTAGGAGTTGGAATATCTGAACTAGACTTCGGGATCGGAAGGTTAGAGCATCATCGTGTCATCTATTTACAGAGAAACGAATTCATAAAATCAACATTTGTTTATCCCTTTTGTTTTCTATCCAAACCAAGTCAAACGTTAGAAACACATCAATGCCTCGTATTAAGGAAATATTATAGTGATGACGGCGCAGGATGTGGTTGCTCCAGCAAGTGACTTTAGCCTTGGCCTCGAACAGTCGGCCATTTGTCCGATGTGCAATGTCGTGGCCTTTAGATTTGCCTAAACATGCGGGCTTTGGCTTCAAGGTCAGAGCGCCGCTATTGTCCGAGGCGATCGATTGCGACAGCCATGACCTTGACCTTCGCTATGGGAGTGCAATTTTCAAGTATGGAGTTGCCGCCTCGGCGCGTAACTTGAATTTGAAAGCATCCCGTCAATACGTACACAGTAAAATGTGGTGTGGCTTGTTATACTGAATTAACATGTAGTCATTCTTAACGTCAATTTCCATGAGTAAAGGAGTAAATAAAACCGGCAAAAACTTTAATAAAGGTCTAAAATGTTAAATTGAAGTATAAAGCAACAGGAGTTCTCTGTTAGTAGCGGAATAACGCCTTTGAGTATCGTTTAATTTGCTGCAAAATAAAGCCGAAGGAGTAGTTTAATTAGCAGATTTTCGTTCTAGGTTTGCACCCATGACGCATTTGAGCACTCCACAGATAAAGTAATTGTGACGTTATCATTGTAGTTTGTATCTGGATCGTGTATTTTGGAGTTGGAATCTCTACTAGGCTTCGGGATCGGAAGGTTAGAGCATCGGCGTGTCATCAATTTACGGAGAAACGAATTCATAAAATCAACATTTGTTTATCCCTTTTGTTTTCTATCCAATCCAAGTCAAACATTAGAACAACACCAATGCCTCGTATTAAATAAATTTTATAGTGATGATGGCGCAGGAAATGGTTGTCCAACCAAGTGATTTTAGCATTGGCCTCGAACAGTCGGCCCTTTGTCCGATATGCAATGTCGTGGCCTTTAGATTTGCCTAAAGATGCGGGCATTGGCTTCAAGGTCAGAGCGCCGCTATTGCCCGAGGCGTTCGATTGCGACAGCCATGACCTTGACCTTCGCTATGGGAGTGAAATTTTCAAGTATGGAGCTTCCGCCTCGCCGCGTAACTTAAATTTGAAAGCATCTCGTCAATACGTACACAGTAAAATGTGGTGTCTCTTGTTATATATATCTAAAAAAAGGGTGAACTGAGTTAATATGTAGTCATTCTTAACGTCAATTTCCATGAGTAAATGAGTAAATAAAACCGGCAAAAACTCTAATAAATGTCTAAAATGTTAAATTGAAGTATAAAGCAACAGGAGTTCTCTGTTAGTAGCGGAATAACGCCTTTGAGTATCGTTTAACTTGCTGCAATATAAAGCCGAAGGAGTAGTTTGATTAGCAGATTTCCGTTCTAGGTATGCACCCATGGACGCATTTGAGCACTCTGTAGATAAAGTAATTGTGACGTTATCATTATAGTTTGGATCCGGATCGTGAATTCGGGAGTAGAAATCTCTGAATTGTACGTCGGGATCCTAAGGTAGAGCCGGCGTGTCATCAATTTACAGAGAGAAACGAATTCATAAAATCAACATTTGTTTATCCCTTTTGTTTTCTATCCAAACCAAGTCAAACGTTAGAAACACATCAATGCCTCGTATTAAATAAATTTTATAGTGATGATGGCGCAGGAAGTGGTTGTCCAACCAAGTGAATTTAGCATTGGCCTCGAACAGTCGGCCCTCTGTCCGATATGCAATGTCGTGACCTTTAGATTTGCCTAAACATGCGGACTTTGGCTTCAAGGTCAGTGCGCCGCTATTGTCCGAGGTCATAGATTGCGGCAGCCATGACCTTGACCTTCGCTATGGGAGCTTCCGCCTCGCCGCGCAACTTGTGTTTGAAAGCATCTCGTCAAGACGTACACAGTAAAATGTTGTGTGGCTTGTTATATATATATCTATAAAAGGGTGAACTGAGTTAATATGTTGCCATTCTTAACGTCAATTTCCATGAGTACAGGAGTAAATAAAGCGGCAAAAACTCTAATAAATGTCTAAAATGTTAAATTGAAGTATAAAACAATAGGAGTTCTCTGTTAGTAGGGGAATAACGCCTTTGAGTATCGTTTAATTTGCTCTAAAATAATGCCGAAGGAGTTGTTTGATTAGCAGATTTCCCTTCTAGGTATGTACCCATGGAGGCATTTGAGAACTCTGTAGATAAAGTAATTGTGACGTTATCATTATAGTTTGGATACGGATCGTGGATTTGGGAGTAGAAATCTCTGAACTGGACGTCGTTGAGGGAAGGTAGAGCGGGCGTGTCATCAATTTACGGAGAAACGAATTCATAAAATCGACATTTGTTTATCCTTTTTGTTTTCTATCCAAACTAAGTCAAACGTTAGAACCTCATCAATGCCTCGTATTAAAGAAATATTATAGTGATGACGGCGCAGGATGCGGTTGCTCCAGCAAGTGACTTTAGCCTTGGCCTCGAATAGTCGGCCATTTGTCCGATGTGCAATGTCGTGGCATTTAGATTTGCCTAAACATGCGGGCTTTGGCTTCAAGGTCAGAGCGCCGCTATTGCCCGAGGCGAACGATTGCGGCAGCCATGACCTTGACCTTCGCTATGGGAGTGCAGAATGTAATTGTGACGTTATCATTGTAGTTTGTATCTGGATCGTGTATTTGGGAGTTGGGATCTCTGAACTAGACTTCGGGATCGGAAGGTTAGAGCATCTGCATGTCATCAATTTACAGAGAAACGAATTCATAAAATCAACATTTGTTTATCCCTTTTGCTTTCTATCCAAACCAAGTCAAGCGGTAGAACCACATCAATGCCTCGTATTAAATAAATTTTATAGTGATGACGGCGCAGGATGTGGTTGCTCCAGCAAGTGACTTTAGCATTGGCCTCGAACAGTCGGCCCTTTGTCCGATATGCAATGTCGTAGCCTTTAGATTTGCCTAAACATGCGGGGCATGGCTTCAAGGTCAGAGCGCCGCTATTGCCCGAGGCGATAGATTACGGCAGCCATGACCTTGACCTTCGCTATGGGAGTGCAATTTTCAAGTATGGAGTTTCCGCCTCGCCGCGTAACTTGAATTTGAAAGCATCCCGTCAATACGTACACAGTAAAATGTGGTGTGGCTTGTTATATATATCTATAAAAGAGTGAACTGAGTTAATGTGTAGTCATTCTTATCGTCAATTTCCATGAGTAAATGAGTAAATAAATCCGGCAGAAACTCTAATAAATGTCTAAAATGTTAAATTGAAGTATAAAGCAACAGGAGTTCTCTGTTGGTAGCGAAATAACGTCTTTGAGTATCGTTTAACTTGCTATAAAATAAAGCCGAAAGAGTAGTTTGATTAGCAGATTTCCGTTCTAGGTATGCACCCATGGACGCATTTGAGCACTCTGTAGATAAAGTAATTGTGACGTTATCCATTATAGCTTGGATCCGGATCGTGGATTCGGGAGTAGAAATCTCAGAACTGGACGTCGGGAAGGGAAGGTAGAGCGGGCGTGTCATCAATTTACGGAGAAACGAATTCATAAAATCGACATTTGTTTATCCTTTTTGTTTTCTATCCAAACTAAGTCAAACGTTAGAACCTCATCAATGCCTCGTATTAAAGAAATATTATAGTGATGACGGCGCAGGATGTGGTTGCTCCAGCAAGTGACATTAGCCTTGTCATCGAATAGTCGGCCATTTGTCCGATGTGCAATGCCGTGGCCTTTAGATTTGCCTAAATATGCGGGCTTTGGCTTCAAGGTCAGAGCGCCGCTATTGCCCGAGGCGTTCGATTGCGACAGCCATGACCTTGACCTTCGCAATGGGAGTGCAATTTTCAAGTATGGGGCTTCCGCCTCGCCGCGTAACTTGTGTTTGAAAGCATATCGTCACGACGTACACAGTAAAATGTTTTGGGCTTGTTATATATATCTATAAAAGGGTGAACTGAGTTAACATGTAGTCATTCTTAACGTCAATTTCCATGAGTAAAGGAGTAAATAAAACCGGCAAAAACTTTAATAAAGGTCTAAAATGTTAAATTGAAGTATAAAGCAACAGGAGTTCTCTGTTAGTGGCGGAATAACGCCTTTGAGTATCGTTTAATTTGCTGCAAAATAAAGCCGAAGGAGTAGTTTAATTAGCAGATTTCCGTTCTAGGTTTACATGCATGACGCATTTGAGCACTCCACAGATAAAGTAATTGTGACGTTATCATTGTAGTTTGTATCTGGATCGTGTATTTTGGAGTTGGAATCTCTACTAGGCTTCGGGATCGGAAGGTTAGAGCATCGGCGTGTCATCAACTTACAGTGAAACGAATTCATAAAATCAACAATTGTTTATCCTTTTTGTTTTCTATCCAATCCAAGTCAAACATTAGAACAACACCAATGCCTCGTATTAAATAAATTTTATAGTGATGATGGCGCAGGAAGTGGTTGTCCAACCAAGTGACTTTAGCATTGGCCTCGAACAGTCGGCCCCTTGTCCGATATGCAACGTCGTGACCTTTAGATTTGCCTAAACATGCGGGATATGGCTTCAAGGTCAGAGCGCCGCTATTGCCCGAGGCGTTCGATTGCGACAGCCATGACCTTGACCTTCGCTATGGGAGTGCAATTTTCAAGTATGGAGCTTCCGCCTCGCCGCGTAACTTAAATTTGAAAGCATCTCGTCAATACGTACACAGTAAAATGTGGTAAGGCTTGTTATATATATTTATAAAAGGGTGAAATGAATTAACACGTAGTCATTCTCAACGTCAATATCCATGAGTAAAGGAGTAAATAAAACCGGTAAAAACTTTAATAAACGTCTAAAATGTTAAATTGAATTATAAAGCAACAGGAGTTCTCTGTTAGTAGCGGAATAACGCCTTTGAGTATCGTTTAACTTGCTACAAAATAAAGCCGATGGTGTAGCTTGATTAGCAGATTTCCGTTCTAGGTATGCACCCATGGGCGCATTTGAGCACTCTGTAGATAAGTAATTGTGACGTTATTATTATAGTTTGGATCCGGATCGTGGATTCGGGAGTAGAAATCTCTGAACTAGACGTCGGGAAGGGAAGGTAGAGCGGGCGTGTTATCAATTTACGGAGAAACGAATTCATAAAATCGACATTTGTTTATCCTTTTTGTTTTCTATCCAAACTAAGTCAAACGTTAGAACCTCATCAATGCCTCGTATTAAAGAAATATTATAGTGATGACGGCGCAGGATGTGGTTGCTCCAGCAAGTGACTTTAGCCTTGTCATCGAATAGTCGGCCATTTGTCCGATGTGCAATGCCGTGGCCTTTAGATTTGCCTAAACATGCGGGATATGGCTTCAAGGTCAGAGCGCCGCTATTGCCCGAGGCGTTCGATTGCGACAGCCATGACCTTGACCTTCGCTATGGGAGTGCAATTTTCAAGTATGGGGCTTCCGCCTCGCCGCGTAACTTGTGTTTGAAAGCATATCGTCACGACGTACACAGTATAATGTTTTGGGCTTGTTATATATATATATCTATAAAAGGGTGAACTGAGTTAACATGTAGTCATTCTTAACGTCAATTTCCATGAGTAAAGGAGTAAATAAAACCGGCAAAAACTTTAATAAAGGTCTAAAATGTTAAATTGAAGTATAAAGCAACAGGAGTTCTCTGTTAGTAGCGGAATAACGCCTTTGAGTATCGTTTAATTTGCTGCAATATAAAGCCGAAGGAGTAGTGTGATTAGCAAATTTCCGTTCTAGGCATGCACCCATGGACGCATTTGAGCACTCTGTAGATAAGCAATTGTGACGTTATTATTATAGTTTGGATCCGGATCGTGGATTCGGGAGTAGAAATCTCTGAACTAGACGTCGGGAAGGGAAGGTAGAGCGGGCGTGTCATCAATTTACGGAGAAACGAATTCATAAAATCGACATTTGTTTATCCTTTTTGTTTTCTATCCAAACTAAGTCAAACGTTAGAACCTCATCAATGCCTCGTATTAAAGAAATATTATAGTGATGACGGCGCAGGAAGTGGTTGTCCAACCAAGTGACTTTAGCATTGGCCTAGTCGGCTCTTTGTCCGATATGCAATGCCGTGGCCTTTAGGTTTGCCTAAACATGCGGGCTTTGGTTTCAAGGTCAGAGCGCCGCTATTGCCCGAGGCGATCGATTGCGGCAGCCATGACCTTGACCTTCGCTATGGGAGTGCAATTTTCATGTATGGGGCTTCCGCCTCGCCGCGCAACTTGTGTTTGAAAGCAACTCGTCAAGACGTACACAATAAAATGTAGTGTGGCTTGTTATATATATCTATAAAATGGTTAACTGAGTTAACATGTAGTCATTCTTAACGTCAATTTCCATGAGTAAAGGAGTAAATAAAACCGGCAAAAACTTTAATAAGGGTCTAAAATGTTCAATTGAAGTATAAAGCAACAGGAGTTCTCTGTTAGTAGCGGAATAACGCCTTTGAGTATCGTTTAACTAGCTGCAATATAAAGCCGAAGGAGTAGTTTGATTAGCAGATTTCCGTTCTAGGTATGCACCCATGGACGCATTTGAGCACTCTGTAGATAAAGTAATTGTGACGTTATCATTATAGTATGGATCCGGATCGTGTATTTAGGAGTTGGAATATCTAAACTAGACTTCGGGATCGGAAGGTTAGAGCATCATCGTGTCATCAATTTACAGAGAAACGAATTCATAAAATCAACATTTGTTTATTCTTTTTGTTTTCTATCCAAACTAAGTCAAACGTTAGAACTTCATCAATGCCTCGTATTAAAGAAATATTATAGTGATGACGGCGCAGGATGTGGTTGTTCCAGCAAGTGACTTTAGCCTTGGCATCGAATAGTCGGCCATTTGTCCGATGTGCAATGCCGTGGCCTTTAGATTTGCCTAAACATGCGGGCTTTGGCTTCAAGATCAGAGCGCCTCTATTGCCCGAGGCGATAGATTACGGCAGCCATGACCTTGACCTTCGCTATGGGAGTGCAATTTTCAAGTATGGGGCTTCCGCCTCGACGCGTAACTTGTGTTTGAAAGCATATCGTCACGACGTACACAGTAAAATGTTTTGGGCTTGTTATATATATCTATAAAAGGGTGAACTGAGTTAACATGTAGTCATTCTTAACGTCAATTTCCATGAGTAAAGGAGTAAATAAAACCGGCAAAAACTTTAATAAAGGTCTAAAATGTTAAATTGAAGTATAAAGCAACAGGAGTTCTCTGTTGGTAGAGAAATAACGTCTTTGAGTATCGTTTAACTTGCTATAAAATAAAACCGATGGAGTAGTGTGATTCGCAGATTTCCGTTCTAGGTATGCACCCATGACGCATTTGAGCACTCTACAGATAATGTAATTGTGACGTTATCATTGAAGTTTGTATCTGGATCGTGTATTTAGGAGTTGGAATATCTGAACTAGACTTCGGGATCGGAAGGTTAGAGCATCATCGTGTCATCAATTTACAGAGAAACGAATTCATAAAATCAATATTTGTTTAACCCTTTTGTTTTCTATCCAAACCAAGTCAAACGTTAGAAACACATCAATGCCTCGTATTAAGGAAATATTATAGTGATGATGGCGCAAGATGTGGTTGCTCCAGCAAGTGACTTTAGCCTTGGCCTCGAACAGTCGGCCATTTGTCCGATGTGCAATGTCGTGGCCTTTAGATTTGCAAAACATGCGGGCTTTGGCTTCAAGGTCAGAGCGCCTCTATTGCCCGAGGCGATCGATTGCGACAGCCATGACCTTGACCTTCACTATGGGAGTGCAATTTTCATGTATGGATCTATAAAATGGTTAACTGAGTTAACATGTAGTCATTCTTAACGTCAATTTCCATGAGTAAAGGAGTAAATAAAACCGGCAAACACTTTAATAAGGGTCTAAAATGTTCAATTGAAGTATAAAGCAACAGGAGTTCTCTGTTAGTAGCGGAATAACGCCTTTGAGTATCGTTTAACTAGCTGCAATATAAAGCCGAAGGAGTAGTTTGATTAGCAGATTTCCGTTCTAGGTATGCACCCATGGACGCATTTGAGCACTCTGTAGATAAAGTAATTGTGACGTTATCATTATAGTATGGATCCGGATCGTGGATTCGGGAGTAGAAAACTCTGAACTGGACGTCGGGATCGGAAGGTAGAGCCGGCGTGTCTTCATTTTACGGAGAAACGAAATCATAAAATCGACATTTGTTTATCCTTTTTGTTTTCTGTCCAAACTAAGTCAAACGTTAGAACCTCATCAATGCCTCGTATTAAAGAAATATTATAGTGATGACGGCGCAGGAAGTGGTTGTCCAACCAAGTGACTTTAGCATTGGCCTAGTCGGCCCTTTGTCCGATATGCAATGCCGTGGCCTTTAGGTTTGCCTAAACATGCGGGCTTTGGTTTCAAGGTCAGAGCGCCGCTATTGCCCGAGGCGAACGATTGCGGCAGCCATGACCTTGACCTTCGCTATGGGAGTGCAGAATGTAATTGTGACGTTATCATTGTAGTTTGTATCTGGATCGTGTATTTGGGAGTTGGGATCTCTGAACTAGACTTCGGGATCGGAAGGTTAGAGCATCTGCATGTCATCAATTTACAGAGAAACGAATTCATAAAATCAACATTTGTTTATCCCTTTTGCTTTCTATCCAAACCAAGTCAAGCGGTAGAACCACATCAATGCCTCGTATTAAATAAATTTTATAGTGATGACGGCGCAGGATGTGGTTGCTCCAGCAAGTGACTTTAGCATTGGCCTCGAACAGTCGGCCCTTTGTCCGATATGCAATGTCGTAGCCTTTAGATTTGCCTAAACATGCGGGGCATGGCTTCAAGGTCAGAGCGCCGCTATTGCCCGAGGCGATAGATTACGGCAGCCATGACCTTGACCTTCGCTATGGGAGTGCAATTTTCAAGTATGGAGTTTCCGCCTCGCCGCGTAACTTGAATTTGAAAGCATCCCGTCAATACGTACACAGTAAAATGTGGTGTGGCTTGTTATATATATCTATAAAAGAGTGAACTGAGTTAATGTGTAGTCATTCTTAACGTCAATTTCCATGAGTAAATGAGTAAATAAATCCGGCAGAAACTCTAATAAATGTCTAAAATGTTAAATTGAAGTATAAAGCAACAGGAGTTCTCTGTTGGTAGCGAAATAACGTCTTTGAGTATCGTTTAACTTGCTATAAAATAAAGCCGAAAGAGTAGTTTGATTAGCAGATTTCCGTTCTAGGTATGCACCCATGGACGCATTTGAGCACTCTGTAGATAAAGTAATTGTGACGTTATCCATTATAGCTTGGATCCGGATCGTGGATTCGGGAGTAGAAATCTCAGAACTGGACGTCGGGAAGGGAAGGTAGAGCGGGCGTGTCATCAATTTACGGAGAAACGAATTCATAAAATCGACATTTGTTTATCCTTTTTGTTTTCTATCCAAACTAAGTCAAACGTTAGAACCTCATCAATGCCTCGTATTAAAGAAATATTATAGTGATGACGGCGCAGGATGTGGTTGCTCCAGCAAGTGACATTAGCCTTGTCATCGAATAGTCGGCCATTTGTCCGATGTGCAATGCCGTGGCCTTTAGATTTGCCTAAATATGCGGGCTTTGGCTTCAAGGTCAGAGCGCCGCTATTGCCCGAGGCGTTCGATTGCGACAGCCATGACCTTGACTTTCGCAATGGGAGTGTAATTTTCAAGTATGGGGCTTCCGCCTCGCCGCGTAACTTGTGTTTGAAAGCATATCGTCACGACGTACACAGTAAAATGTTTTGGGCTTGTTATATATATCTATAAAAGGGTGAACTGAGTTAACATGTAGTCATTCTTAACGTCAATTTCCATGAGTAAAGGAGTAAATAAAACCGGCAAAAACTTTAATAAAGGTCTAAAATGTTAAATTGAAGTATAAAGCAACAGGAGTTCTCTGTTAGTGGCGGAATAACGCCTTTGAGTATCGTTTAATTTGCTGCAAAATAAAGCCGAAGGAGTAGTTTAATTAGCAGATTTCCGTTCTAGGTTTACATGCATGACGCATTTGAGCACTCCACAGATAAAGTAATTGTGACGTTATCATTGTAGTTTGTATCTGGATCGTGTATTTTGGAGTTGGAATCTCTACTAGGCTTCGGGATCGGAAGGTTAGAGCATCGGCGTGTCATCAACTTACAGTGAAACGAATTCATAAAATCAACAATTGTTTATCCTTTTTGTTTTCTATCCAATCCAAGTCAAACATTAGAACAACACCAATGCCTCGTATTAAATAAATTTTATAGTGATGATGGCGCAGGAAGTGGTTGTCCAACCAAGTGACTTTAGCATTGGCCTCGAACAGTCGGCCCCTTGTCCGATATGCAACGTCGTGACCTTTAGATTTGCCTAAACATGCGGGATATGGCTTCAAGGTCAGAGCGCCGCTATTGCCCGAGGCGTTCGATTGCGACAGCCATGACCTTGACCTTCGCTATGGGAGTGCAATTTTCAAGTATGGAGCTTCCGCCTCGCCGCGTAACTTAAATTTGAAAGCATCTCGTCAATACGTACACAGTAAAATGTGGTAAGGCTTGTTATATATATTTATAAAAGGGTGAAATGAATTAACACGTAGTCATTCTCAACGTCAATATCCATGAGTAAAGGAGTAAATAAAACCGGTAAAAACTTTAATAAACGTCTAAAATGTTAAATTGAATTATAAAGCAACAGGAGTTCTCTGTTAGTAGCGGAATAACGCCTTTGAGTATCGTTTAACTTGCTACAAAATAAAGCCGATGGTGTAGCTTGATTAGCAGATTTCCGTTCTAGGTATGCACCCATGGGCGCATTTGAGCACTCTGTAGATAAGTAATTGTGACGTTATTATTATAGTTTGGATCCGGATCGTGGATTCGGGAGTAGAAATCTCTGAACTAGACGTCGGGAAGGGAAGGTAGAGCGGGCGTGTTATCAATTTACGGAGAAACGAATTCATAAAATCGACATTTGTTTATCCTTTTTGTTTTCTATCCAAACTAAGTCAAACGTTAGAACCTCATCAATGCCTCGTATTAAAGAAATATTATAGTGATGACGGCGCAGGATGTGGTTGCTCCAGCAAGTGACTTTAGCCTTGTCATCGAATAGTCGGCCATTTGTCCGATGTGCAATGCCGTGGCCTTTAGATTTGCCTAAACATGCGGGATATGGCTTCAAGGTCAGAGCGCCGCTATTGCCCGAGGCGTTCGATTGCGACAGCCATGACCTTGACCTTCGCTATGGGAGTGCAATTTTCAAGTATGGGGCTTCCGCCTCGCCGCGTAACTTGTGTTTGAAAGCATATCGTCACGACGTACACAGTATAATGTTTTGGGCTTGTTATATATATATATCTATAAAAGGGTGAACTGAGTTAACATGTAGTCATTCTTAACGTCAATTTCCATGAGTAAAGGAGTAAATAAAACCGGCAAAAACTTTAATAAAGGTCTAAAATGTTAAATTGAAGTATAAAGCAACAGGAGTTCTCTGTTAGTAGCGGAATAACGCCTTTGAGTATCGTTTAATTTGCTGCAATATAAAGCCGAAGGAGTAGTGTGATTAGCAAATTTCCGTTCTAGGCATGCACCCATGGACGCATTTGAGCACTCTGTAGATAAGCAATTGTGACGTTATTATTATAGTTTGGATCCGGATCGTGGATTCGGGAGTAGAAATCTCTGAACTAGACGTCGGGAAGGGAAGGTAGAGCGGGCGTGTCATCAATTTACGGAGAAACGAATTCATAAAATCGACATTTGTTTATCCTTTTTGTTTTCTATCCAAACTAAGTCAAACGTTAGAACCTCATCAATGCCTCGTATCAAAGAAATATTATAGTGATGACGGCGCAGGAAGTGGTTGTCCAACCAAGTGACTTTAGCATTGGCCTAGTCGGCTCTTTGTCCGATATGCAATGCCGTGGCCTTTAGGTTTGCCTAAACATGCGGGCTTTGGTTTCAAGGTCAGAGCGCCGCTATTGCCCGAGGCGATCGATTGCGGCAGCCATGACCTTGACCTTCGCTATGGGAGTGCAATTTTCATGTATGGGGCTTCCGCCTCGCCGCGCAACTTGTGTTTGAAAGCAACTCGTCAAGACGTACACAATAAAATGTAGTGTGGCTTGTTATATATATCTATAAAATGGTTAACTGAGTTAACATGTAGTCATTCTTAACGTCAATTTCCATGAGTAAAGGAGTAAATAAAACCGGCAAAAACTTTAATAAGGGTCTAAAATGTTCAATTGAAGTATAAAGCAACAGGAGTTCTCTGTTAGTAGCGGAATAACGCCTTTGAGTATCGTTTAACTAGCTGCAATATAAAGCCGAAGGAGTAGTTTGATTAGCAGATTTCCGTTCTAGGTATGCACCCATGGACGCATTTGAGCACTCTGTAGATAAAGTAATTGTGACGTTATCATTATAGTATGGATCCGGATCGTGTATTTAGGAGTTGGAATATCTAAACTAGACTTCGGGATCGGAAGGTTAGAGCATCATCGTGTCATCAATTTACAGAGAAACGAATTCATAAAATCAACATTTGTTTATTCTTTTTGTTTTCTATCCAAACTAAGTCAAACGTTAGAACTTCATCAATGCCTCGTATTAAAGAAATATTATAGTGATGACGGCGCAGGATGTGGTTGTTCCAGCAAGTGACTTTAGCCTTGGCATCGAATAGTCGGCCATTTGTCCGATGTGCAATGCCGTGGCCTTTAGATTTGCCTAAACATGCGGGCTTTGGCTTCAAGATCAGAGCGCCTCTATTGCCCGAGGCGATAGATTACGGCAGCCATGACCTTGACCTTCGCTATGGGAGTGCAATTTTCAAGTATGGGGCTTCCGCCTCGACGCGTAACTTGTGTTTGAAAGCATATCGTCACGACGTACACAGTAAAATGTTTTGGGCTTGTTATATATATCTATAAAAGGGTGAACTGAGTTAACATGTAGTCATTCTTAACGTCAATTTCCATGAGTAAAGGAGTAAATAAAACCGGCAAAAACTTTAATAAAGGTCTAAAATGTTAAATTGAAGTATAAAGCAACAGGAGTTCTCTGTTGGTAGAGAAATAACGTCTTTGAGTATCGTTTAACTTGCTATAAAATAAAACCGATGGAGTAGTGTGATTCGCAGATTTCCGTTCTAGGTATGCACCCATGACGCATTTGAGCACTCTACAGATAATGTAATTGTGACGTTATCATTGAAGTTTGTATCTGGATCGTGTATTTAGGAGTTGGAATATCTGAACTAGACTTCGGGATCGGAAGGTTAGAGCATCATCGTGTCATCAATTTACAGAGAAACGAATTCATAAAATCAATATTTGTTTAACCCTTTTGTTTTCTATCCAAACCAAGTCAAACGTTAGAAACACATCAATGCCTCGTATTAAGGAAATATTATAGTGATGATGGCGCAAGATGTGGTTGCTCCAGCAAGTGACTTTAGCCTTGGCCTCGAACAGTCGGCCATTTGTCCGATGTGCAATGTCGTGGCCTTTAGATTTGCAAAACATGCGGGCTTTGGCTTCAAGGTCAGAGCGCCTCTATTGCCCGAGGCGATCGATTGCGACAGCCATGACCTTGACCTTCACTATGGGAGTGCAATTTTCATGTATGGATCTATAAAATGGTTAACTGAGTTAACATGTAGTCATTCTTAACGTCAATTTCCATGAGTAAAGGAGTAAATAAAACCGGCAAACACTTTAATAAGGGTCTAAAATGTTCAATTGAAGTATAAAGCAACAGGAGTTCTCTGTTAGTAGCGGAATAACGCCTTTGAGTATCGTTTAACTAGCTGCAATATAAAGCCGAAGGAGTAGTTTGATTAGCAGATTTCCGTTCTAGGTATGCACCCATGGACGCATTTGAGCACTCTGTAGATAAAGTAATTGTGACGTTATCATTATAGTATGGATCCGGATCGTGGATTCGGGAGTAGAAAACTCTGAACTGGACGTCGGGATCGGAAGGTAGAGCCGGCGTGTCTTCATTTTACGGAGAAACGAAATCATAAAATCGACATTTGTTTATCCTTTTTGTTTTCTGTCCAAACTAAGTCAAACGTTAGAACCTCATCAATGCCTCGTATTAAAGAAATATTATAGTGATGACGGCGCAGGAAGTGGTTGTCCAACCAAGTGACTTTAGCATTGGCCTAGTCGGCCCTTTGTCCGATATGCAATGCCGTGGCCTTTAGGTTTGCCTAAACATGCGGGCTTTGGTTTCAAGGTCAGAGCGCCGCTATTGCCCGAGGCGATCGATTGCGACAGCCATGGCCTTGACCTTCGCTATGGGAGTGCAATTTTCATGTATGGGGCTTCCGCCTCGCCGCGTAACTTGTGTTTGAAAGCAACTCGTCAAGACGTACACAATAAAATGTGGTGTGGCTTGTTATATATATCTATAAAATGGTTAACTGAGTTAACATGTAGTCATTCTTAACGTCAATTTCCATGAGTAAAGGAGTAAATAAAACCGGCAAAAACTTTAATGAAGGTCTAAAATGTTAAATTGAAGTATAAAGCAACAGGAGTTCTCTGTTAGTAGCGGAATAACGCCTTTGAGTATCGTTTAACTTGCTGCAAAATAAAGCCGAAGGAGTAGTGTGATTAGCAGATTTCCGTTCTAGGTATGCACCCATAAAGCATTTGAGCACTCTACAGATAATGTAATTGTGACGTTATCATTGTAGTTTGTATCTGGATCGTGTATTTAGGAGTTGGAATATCTGAACTAGACTTCGGGATCGGAAGGTTAGAGCATCATCGTGTCATCAATTTACAGAGAAACGAATTCATAAAATCAACATTTGTTTATCCCTTTTGTTTTCTATCCAAACCAAGTCAAACGTTAGGAACAAATCAATGCCTCGTAATAAATAAATTTTATAGTGATGATGGCGCAGGATGTGGTTGTCCAACCAAGTGACTTTAGCATTGGCCTCGAACAGTCGGCCCTTTGTCCGATATGCAATGTCGTTACCTTTAGACTTGCCTAAACATGCGGGCTTTGTCTTCAAGGTCAGAGCGCCGCTATTGCCCGAGGTCATCGATTGCGTCGGCCATGACCTTGACCTTTGCTATGGGAGCTTCCGCCTCGCCGCGCAACTTGTGTTTGAAAGCATCTCGTCAAGACGTACACAGTAAAATGTAGTGTGGCTTGTTATATATATATCTATAAAAGGGTGAACTAGTTTGTATTTGGGGGTTGTAATCTCTGAGCTAGACTTCGGGATCGGAAGGTTAGAGCATCGGCGTGTCATCAATTTAGAGAGAAACGAATTCATAAAATCGACATTTGTTTATCCTTTTTGTTTTCTATCCAAACTAAGTCAAACGTTAGTACCTCATCAATGCCTCGTATTAAAGAAATATTATAGTGATGACGGCGCAAGATGTGGTTGCTCCAGCAAGTGACTTTAGCCTTGGCCTCGAACAGTCGGCCATTTGTCCGATATGCAACGTCGTGACCTCTAGATTTGCCTAAACATGCGGGATATGGCTTCAAGGTCAGAGCGCCGCTATTGCCCGAGGCGAACGATTGCGGCAGCCATGACCTTGACCTTCGCTATGGGAGAGCAATTTTCAAGTATGGAGCTTCCGCCTCGCCGCGCAACTTGAGTTTGAAAGCATCTCGTCAATACGTACACAGTAAAATGTGGTGTGGCTTGTTATATATATCTATAAAAGAGTGAACTGAGTTAATGTGTAGTCATTCTTAACGTCAATTTCCATGAGTAAATGAGTAAATAAATCCGGCAGAAACTCTAATAAATGTCTAAAATTGAAGTATAAAGCAACAGGAGTTCTCTGTTGGTAGCGAAATAACGTCTTTGAGTATCGTTTAACTTGCTATAAAATAAAGCCGAAAGAGTAGTTTGATTAGCAGATTTCCGTTCTAGGTATGCACCCATGGACGCATTTGAGCACTCTGTAGATAAAGTAATTGTGACGTTATCCATTATAGCTTGGATCCGGATCGTGGATTCGGGAGTAGAAATCTCTGAACTAGACTTCGGGAAAGGAAGGTAGAGCGCGCGTGTCATCAATTTACGGAGAAACGAATTCATAAAATCGACATTTGTTTATCCTTTTTGTTTTCTGTCCAAACTAAGTCAAACGTTAGAACCTCATCAATGCCTCGTATTAAAGAAATATTATAGTGATGATGGCGCAGGAAGTGGTTGTTCAATCAAGTGACTTTAGCATTGGCCTCGAACAGTCGGCCTTTTGTCCGATATGCAATGCCGTGGCCTTTAGGTTTGCCTAAACATGCGGGCTTTGGTTTCAAGGTCAGAGCGCCGCTTTTGCCGGAGGCGATCGATTGCGGCGGCCATGACCTTGACCTTCGCTATGGGAGTGCAATTTTCAAGTATGGGACTTCCGCCTCGACGCGTAACTTGTGTTTGAAAGCATATCGTCACGACGTACACAGTAAAATGTGGTGGGCTTGTTATATATATCTATAAAAGGGTGAACTGAGTTAACATGTAGTCATTCTTAACGTCAGTTTCCATGAGTAAAGGAGTAAATAAAACCGGCAAAAACTCTAATAAATGTCTAAAATGTTAAGTTGAAGTATAAAGCAACAGGAGTTCTCTGTTAGTAGTGGAATAACGCCTTTGAGTATCGTTTAATTTGCTGCAAAATAAAGCCGAAGGAGTAGTTTAATTAGCAGATTTCCGTTCTAGGATTGTACCCATGACGCATTTGAGCACTCTGTAGGTAAAGTAATTGTGACGTTATCATTGTAGTTTGTATCTGGATCGTGTATTTTGGAGTTGAAATCTCTACTAGGCTTCGGGATCGGAAGGTTAGAGCAACGGCGTGTCATCAATTTACAGAGAAACGAATTCATAAAACCAACAATTCTTTATCCCTTTTGTTTTCTATCCAATCCAAGTCAAACATTAGAACAACACCAATGCCTCGTATTAAATAAATTTCATAGTGATTGTCCAATCAAGTGATTTTAGCATTGGCCTCGAACAGTCGGCCTTTTGTCCGATATGCAATGTCGTGGCCTTTAGATTTGCCTAAACATGCGGGCTTTGGCTTCAAGGTCAGAGCGCCGCTTTTGCCGGAGGCGATCGATTGCGGCGGCCATGACCTTGACCTTCGCTATGGGAGTGCAATTTTCAAGTATGGAGCTTCCGCCTCGCCGCGCAACTTGAGTTTGAAAGCATCTCGTCAATACGTACACAGTAAAATGTGGTGTGGCTTGTTATATATCTATAAAAGAGTGATCTGAGTTAATATGTAGTCATTCTTAACGTCAATTTCCATGAGTAAATGAGTAAATAAATCCGGCAGAAACTCTAATAAATGTCTAAAATGTTAAATTGAAGTATAAAGCAACAGGAGTTCTCTGTTGGTAGCGAAATAACGTCTTTGAGTATCGTTTAACTTGCTATAAAATAAAGCCGAAGGAGTAGTTTGATTAGCAGATTTCCGTTCTAGGTATGCACCCATGGACGCATTTGAGCACTTTGTAGATAAAGTAATTGTGACGTTATCCATTATAGCTTGGATCCGGATCGTGGATTCGGGAGTAGAAATCTCTGAACTGGACGTCGGGAAGAGAGGGTAGAGCGGGCGTGTCATCAATTTACGGAGAAACGAATTCATAAAATCGACATTTGTTTATCCTTTTTGTTTTCTATCCAAACTAAGTCAAACGTTAGAACCTCATCAATGCCTCGTATTAAAGAAATATTATAGTGATGACGGCGCAGGATGTGGTTGCTCCAGCAAGTGACTTTAGCCTTGGCATCGAATAGTCGCCCATTTGACCGATGTGCAATTTCGTGGCCTTTAAATTTTCCTAAACATGTGGGCTTTGGCTTCAAGGTCAGAGCGTCGCTATTGCCCTAGGCGAACAATTGCGGCAGCCATGACCTTGACCTTCGCTATGGGAGTGCAATTTTCAAGTATGGAGCTTCCGCCTCGCCGCGCAACTTGAGTTTGAAAGCATCTCGTCAATACGTACACAGTAAAATGTGGTGTGGCTTGTTATATATCTATAAAAGAGTGAACTGAGTTAATATGTAGTCATTCTTAACGTCAATTTCCATGAGTAAATGAGTAAATAAATCCGGCAGAAACTCTAATAAATGTCTAAAATGTTAAATTGAAGTATATAGCAACAGGAGTTCTCTGTTGGTAGCGAAATAACGTCTTTGAGTATCGTTTAACTTGCTATAAAATAAAGCCGAAGGAGTAGTTTGATTAGCAGATTTCCGTTCTAGGTATGCACCCATGACGCATTTGAGCACTCTACAGATAATGTAATTGTGACGTTATCATTGTAGTTTGTATCTGGATCGTGTATTTAGGAGTTGGAATATCTGAACTAGACTTCGGGATCGGAAGGTTAGAGCATCATCGTGTCATCAATTTACAGAGAAACGAATTTATAAAATCAATATTTGTTTAACCCTTTTGTTTTCTATCCAAACCAAGTCAAACGTTAGAAACACATCAATGCCTCGTATTAAGGAAATATTATAGTGATGATGGCGCAAGATGTGGTTGCTCCAGCAAGTGACTTTAGCCTTGGCCTCGAACAGTCGGCCATTTGTCCGATGTGCAATGTCGTGGCCTTTAGATTTGCCTAAACATGCGGGCTTTGGCTTCAAGGTCAGAGCGTCGCTATTGCCCGAGGCGATCGATTGCGATAGCCATGACCTTGACCTTCACTATGGGAGTGCAACTTTCAAGTATGGAGCTTCCGCCTCGCCACGTAACTTGAATTTGAAAGCAACCCGTCAATACATACACAGTAAAATGTGGTGTGGCTTGTTATATATATTTATAAAAGGGTGAACTGAATTAACATGTAGTCATTCTCAACGTCAATTTCCATGAGTAAAGGAGTAAATAAAACCGGCAAAAACTTTAATAAGGGTCTAAAATGTTTAAATCAAGTATAAAGCAACAGGAGTTCTCCGTTAGTAGCGGAATAACGCCTTTGAGTATCGTTTAACTTGCTGCAAAATAAAGCCGAAGGAGTAGTTTGATTAGCAAATTTCCGTTCTAGGCATGCACCCATGGACGCATTTGAGCACTCTGTAGATAAGTAATTGTGACGTTATTATTATAGTTTGGATCCGGATCGTGGATTCGGGAGTAGAAATCTCTGAACTAGACGTCGGGAAGGGAAGGTAGAGCGGGCGTGTCATCAATTTACGGAGAAACGAATTCATAAAATCGACATTTGTTTATCCTTTTTGTTTTCTATCCAAACTAAGTCAAACGTTAGAACCTCATCAATGCCTCGTATTAAAGAAGTATTATAGTGATGACGGCGCAGGAAGTGGTTGTCCAACCAAGTGACTTTAGCATTGGCCTAGTCGGCCCTTTGTCCGATATGCAATGCCGTGGCCTTTAGGTTTGCCTAAACATGCGGGCTTTGGTTTCAAGGTCAGAGCGCCGCTATTGCCCGAGGCGATCGATTGCGGCAGCCATGGCCTTGACCTTCGCTATGGGAGTGCAATTTTCATGTATGGGGCTTCCGCCTCGCCGCGCAACTTGTGTTTGAAAGCAACTCGTCAAGACGTACACAATAAAATGTGGTGTGGCTTGTTATATATATCTATAAAATGGTTAACTGAGTTAACATGTAGTCATTCTTAACGTCAATTTCCATGAGTAAAGGAGTAAATAAAACCGGCAAAAACTTTAATAAGTGTCTAAAATGTTCAATTGAAGTATAATGCAACAGGAGTTCTCTGTTAGTAGCGGAATAACGCCTTTGAGTATCGTTTAACTAGCTGCAATATAAAGCCGAAGGAGTAGTTTGATTAGCAGATTTCCGTTCTAGGTATGCACCCATGGACGCATTTGAGCACTCTGTAGATAAAGTAATTGTGACGTTATCATTATAGTATGGATCCAGATCGTGGATTCGGGAGTAGAAAACTCTGAACTGGACGTCGGGATCGGAACGTAGAGCCGGCGTGTCTTCATTTTACGGAGAAACGAAATCATAAAATCGACATTTGTTTATCCTTTTTGTTTTCTGTCCAAACTAAATCAAACGTTAGAACCTCATCAATGCCTCGTATTAAAGAAATATTATAGTGATGACGGCGCAGGATGTGGTTGCTCCAGCAAGTGACTTTAGCATTGGCCTAGTCGGCCCTTTGTCCGATATGCAATGTCGTGGCCTTTAGATTTGCCTAAAGATGCGGGCTTTGGTTTCAAGGTCAGAGCGCCGCTATTGCCCGAGGCGTTCGATTGCGACAGCCATGACCTTGACCTTCGCTATGGGAGTGCAATTTTCAAGTATGGAGCTTCCGCCTCGCCGCGTAACTTAAATTTGAAAGCATCTCGTCAATACGTACACAGTAAAATGTGGTAAGGCCTGTTATATATATTTATAAAAGGGTGAACTGAATTAACACGTAGTCATTCTCAACGTCAATATCCATGAGTAAAGGAGTAAATAAAACCGGTAAAAACTTTAATAAACGTCTAAAATGTTAAATTGAATTATAAAGCAACAGGAGTTCTCTGTTAGTAGCGGAATAACGCCTTTGAGTATCGTTTAACTTGCTACAAAATAAAGCCGAAGGAGTAGCTTGATTAGCAGATTTCCGTTCTAGGTATGCACCCATGGGCGCATTTGAGCACTCTGTAGATAAGTAATTGTGACGTTATTATTATAGTTTGGATCCGGATCGTGGATTCGGGAGTAGAAATCTCTGAACTGGACGTCGTTGAGTAAAGGTAGAGCGGGCGTGTCATCAATTTACGGAGAAACGAATTCATAAAATCGACATTTGTTTATCCTTTTTGTTTTCTATCCAAACTAAGTCAAACGTTAGAACCTCATCAATGCCTCGTATTAAAGAAATATTATAGTGATGACGGCGCAGGATGCGGTTGCTCCAGCAAGTGACTTTAGCCTTGGCCTCGAATAGTCGGCCATTTGTCCGATGTGCAATGTCGTGGCATTTAGATTTGCCTAAACATGCGGGCTTTGGCTTCAAGGTCAGAGCGCCGCTATTGCCCGAGGCGAACGATTGCGGCAGCCATGACCTTGACCTTCGCTATGGGAGTGCAGAATGTAATTGTGACGTTATCATTGTAGTTTGTATCTGGATCGTGTATTTGGGAGTTGGGATCTCTGAACTAGACTTCGGGATCGGAAGGTTAGAGCATCTGCATGTCATCAATTTACAGAGAAACGAATTCATAAAATCAACATTTGTTTATCCCTTTTGCTTTCTATCCAAACCAAGTCAAGCGGTAGAACCACATCAATGCCTCGTATTAAATAAATTTTATAGTGATGACGGCGCAGGATGTGGTTGCTCCAGCAAGTGACTTTAGCATTGGCCTCGAACAGTCGGCCCTTTGTCCGATATGCAATGTCGTAGCCTTTAGATTTGCCTAAACATGCGGGGCATGGCTTCAAGGTCAGAGCGCCGCTATTGCCCGAGACGATAGATTACGGCAGCCATGACCTTGACCTTCGCTATGGGAGTGCAATTTTCAAGTATGGAGTTTCCGCCTCGCCGCGTAACTTGAATTTGAAAGCATCCCGTCAATACGTACACAGTAAAATGTGGTGTGGCTTGTTATATATATCTATAAAAGAGTGAACTGAGTTAATGTGTAGTCATTCTTAACGTCAATTTCCATGAGTAAATGAGTAAATAAATCCGGCAGAAACTCTAATAAATGTCTAAAATGTTAAATTGAAGTATAAAGCAACAGGAGTTCTCTGTTGGTAGCGAAATAACTTCTTTGAGTATCGTTTAACTTGCTATAAAATAAAGCCGAAAGAGTAGTTTGATTAGCAGATTTCCGTTCTAGGTATGCACCCATGGACGCATTTGAGCACTCTGTAGATAAAGTAATTGTGACGTTATCCATTATAGCTTGGATCCGGATCGTGGATTCGGGAGTAGAAATCTCAGAACTGGACGTCGGGAAGGGAAGGTAGAGCGGGCGTGTCATCAATTTACGGAGAAACGAATTCATAAAATCGACATTTGTTTATCCTTTTTGTTTTCTATCCAAACTAAGTCAAACGTTAGAACCTCATCAATGCCTCGTATTAAAGAAATATTATAGTGATGACGGCGCAGGATGTGGTTGCTCCAGCAAGTGACATTAGCCTTGTCATCGAATAGTCGGCCATTTGTCCGATGTGCAATGCCGTGGCCTTTAGATTTGCCTAAATATGCGGGCTTTGGCTTCAAGGTCAGAGCGCCGCTATTGCCCGAGGCGTTCGATTGCGACAGCCATGACCTTGACCTTCGCAATGGGAGTGCAATTTTCAAGTATGGGGCTTCCGCCTCGCCGCGTAACTTGTGTTTGAAAGCATATCGTCACGACGTACACAGTAAAATGTTTTGGGCTTGTTATATATATCTATAAAAGGGTGAACTGAGTTAACATGTAGTCATTCTTAACGTCAATTTCCATGAGTAAAGGAGTAAATAAAACCGGCAAAAACTTTAATAAAGGTCTAAAATGTTAAATTGAAGTATAAAGCAACAGGAGTTCTCTGTTAGTGGCGGAATAACGCCTTTGAGTATCGTTTAATTTGCTGCAAAATAAAGCCGAAGGAGTAGTTTGATTAGCAGATTTCCGTTCTAGGTATGCACCCATGGACGCATTTGAGCACTCTGTAGATAAAGTAATTGTGACGTTATCATTATAGTTCGGATCCGGATCGTGAATTCGGGAGTAGAAATCTCTGAATTGGACGTCGGGATCGGAAGGTAGAGCCGGCGTGTCATCAATATACAGAGAAACGAATTCATAAAATCAACATTTGTTTGTCCCTTTTGTTTTCTATCCAAACCAAGTCAAACGTTGGAACCGCATCAATGCCTCGTATTAAATAAATTTTTTAGTGATGATGGCGCACGAAGTGGTTGTCCAACCAAGTGACTTTAGCATTGGCCTCGTACAGCCGGCTCTTTGTGTGCGGTGTGGCTTGTTAGATACATCTATAAATGGGTGAACTGAGTTAACATGTAGTCATTCTTAACGTCAATTTCCATGAGTAAAAGAGTAAATAAAACCGGCAGAAACTCTAATAATTGTCTAAAATGTTAAATTGAAGTATAAAGCTACAGGAGTTCTCTGTTAGTAGCGGAATAACGCCTTTGAGTATCGTTTAACTTGCTGGAAAGTAAAGCCGAAGGAGTAGTTTGATTAGCAGATTTCCGTTCTAGATTTGCACCCATGACGCATTTGAGCACTCTATAGATAATTGTGACGTTATCATTGTAGTTTGTATCTGGATCGTGTATTTAGGAGTTGGAATATCTGAACTAGACTTCGGGATCGGAAGGTTAGAGCATCATCGTGTCACCAATTTACAGAGAAACGAATTCATAAAATCAACATTTGTTTATCCCTTTCGTTTTCTATCCAAACCAAGTCAAAGGTTAGAACCTCATCAATGCCTCGTATTAAATAAATTTTATAGTGATGATGGCGCAAAAAGTGGTTGTCCAACCAAATGACTTTAGCATTTTCCTCGAACAGTCGGCCCTTGGTCCGATATGCAATGCCGTGGCCTTTAGATTTGCCTAAACATGCGGGGTTTGGCTTCAAGGTCAGAGCGCCGCTTTTGCCGGAGGCGATCGATTGCGGCAGCCATGACCTTGGCCTTCGCTATGGGAGTACAATTTTCAAGTATGGAGCTTCCGCCTCGCCGCGCAACTTGAGTTTGAAAGCATCTCGTCAATACGTACACAGTAAAATGTGGTGTGGCTTGTTATTTATATCCATAAAAGAGTGAACGGAGTTAACATGTGGTCATCCTCAACGTTAATTTCCCTGAGTAAAAGGCTAATAAAACTGGCAACAAGTCTAACAAATGTCTAAAATGTTAAATTGAAATTTAAAGAAACAGCAGTTCACTATTAATAGTGGAATAACGCATTTAAGTATCGTTTAATTTGCTGGAAAATAAAGCTGAAATAGTTTAGCATTTCTATTATAGGTCTGCACCCATGGACGCTTTGAGCACTCTGTAGATAAAGTAATTGTGACGTTATCATTATAGTTTGGATCCGGATCGTGGATTCGGGAGTAGAAATCTCTGAACTTGACGTCGGGATCGGAAGGTAGAGCCGGCGTGTCATCAATTAACGGAGAAACGAATTCATAAAATCGTCATTTGTTTATCCTTTTTGTTTTCTATCCAAACTAAATCAAACGTTAGTACCTCATCAATGCCTCGTATTAAAGAACTATTAGTGATGACGGCGCAGGATGTGGTTGCTCCAACAAGTGACTTTAGCCTTGGCCTCGAACAGTCGGCCCTTTGTCCGATATGCAATGTCGTGGTCTTTAGATTTGCCTAAACATGCGGGCCTTGGCTTCACGGTCCGAGCGCCGCTATTGCCCGAGGCGATCGATTGCGACAGCCATGACCTTGACCTTCGCTATGGGAGTGCAATTTTCAAGTATGGAGCTTCCGCCTCGCCGCGTAATTTGAATTTGAAAGCATCTCGTCAATACGTACACAGTAAAATGTGGTGTGGCTTGTTATTTATATTATTATATATTATTTATAAAAGGGTGAACTGAATTAACATGTAGTCATTCTTAGCGTCAATTTCCATGAGTAAAGGAGTAAATAAAACCGGCAAAAACTTTAATAAGGGTCTAAAATGTTAAATTGAAGTATAAAGCAACAGGAGTTCTCTGTTAGTAGCGGAATAACGCCTTTGAGTATCGTTTAACTTGCTACAAAATAAAGCCGAAGGAGTAGCTTGATTAGCAGATTTCCGTTCTAGGTATGCACCCATGGGCGCATTTGAGCACTCTGTAGATAAAGTAATTGTGACGTTATCATTATAGCTTGGATCCGGATCGTGGATTCGGGAGTAGATATCTCTGAACTGGACGTCGGGAAGGGAAGGTAGAGCGGGCGTGACATCAATTTACGAAGAAACGAATTCATAAAATCGACATTTGTTTATCCTTTTTGTTTTCTATCCAAACTAAGTCAAACGTTAGAACCTCATCAATGCCTCGTATTAAAAAAATATTATAGTGATGACGGCGCAGGATGTGGTTGCTCCAGAAAGTGACTTTAGCCTTGGCATCGAATAGTCGGCCATTTGTCCGATGTGCAATGTCGTGGCCTTTAGATTTGCCTAAACATGCGGGCTTTGGCTTCAAGGTCAGAGCGCCGCTATTGCCCGAGGCGTTCGATTGCGACAGCCATTACCTTGACCTTCGCTATGGGAGCTTCCGCCTCGACGCGTAACTTGTGTTTGAAAGCATATCGTCACGACGTACACAGTAAAATGTTGTGTGGCTTGTTATATATATATATATATATCTATAAAAGGGTGAACTGAGTTAATATGTTGCCATTCTTAACGTCAATTTCCATGAGTACAGGAGTAAATAAAGCGGCAAAAACTCTAATAAATGTCTAAAATGTTAAGTTGAAGTATAAAGCAACAGGAGTTCTCTGTTAGTAGTGGAATAACGCCTTTGAGTATCGTTTAATTTGCTGCAAAATAAAGCCGAAGGAGTAGTTTAATTAGCAGATTTCCGTTCTAGGATTGCACCCATGACGCATTTGAGCACTCTGTAGGTAAAGTAATTGTGACGTTATCATTGTAGTTTGTTTCTGGATCGTGTATTTAGGAGTTGGAATATCTGAACTAGACTTCGGGATCGGAAGGTTAGAGCATCGGCGTGTCATCAACTTACAGAGAAACGAATTCATAAAATCAACAATTGTTTATCCTTTTTGTTTTCTATCCAATCCAAGTCAAACATTAGAACAACACCAATGCCTCGTATTAAATAAATTTTATAGTGATGATGGCGCAGGAAGTGGTTGTCCAACCAAGTGACTTTAGCATTGGCCTCGAACAGTCGGCCCCTTGTCCGATATGCAACGTCGTGACCTTTAGATTTGCCTAAACATGCGGGATATGGCTTCAAGGTCAGAGCGCCGCTATTGCCCGAGGCGTTCGATTGCGACAGCCATGACCATGACCTTCGCTATGGGAGTGCAATTTTCAAGTATGGAGCTTCCTCCTCGCCGCGTAACTTAAATTTGAAAGCATCTCGTCAATACGTACACAGTAAAATGTGGTAAGGCTTGTTATATATATTTATAAAAGGGTGAACTGAATTAACACGTAGTCATTCTCAACGTCAATATCCATGAGTAAAGGAGTAAATAAAACCGGTAGAAACTTTAATAAACGTCTAAAATGTTGAATTGAATTATAAAGCAACAGGAGTTCTCTGTTAGTAGCGGAATAACGCCTTTGAGTATCGTTTAACTTGCTACAAAATAAAGCCGAAGGAGTAGCTTGATTAGCAGATTTCCGTTCTAGGTATGCACCCATGGGCGCATTTGAGCACTCTGTAGATAAGTAATTGTGACGATATTATTATAGTTTGGATCCGGATCGTGGATTCGGGAGTAGAAATCTCTGAACTAGACGTCGGGAAGGGAAGGTAGAGCGGGCGTGTCATCAATTTACGGAGAAACGAATTCATAAAATCGACATTTGTATATCCTTTTTGTTTTCTATCCAAACTAAGTCAAACGTTAGAACCTCATCAATGCCTCGTATTAAAGAAATATTATAGTGATGACGGCGCAGGATGTGGTTGATCCAGCAAGTGACTTTAGCCTTGGCATCGAATAGTCGGCCATTTGTCCGATGTGCAATTGTGCAATGTCGTGGCCTTTAGATTTGCCTAAAAATGCGGGCTTTGGCTTCAAGGTCAGAGCGCCGCTATTGCCCGAGGCGTTAGATTGCGGCAGCCATGACCTTGACCTTCGCTACGGGAGTGCAATTTTCAAGTATGGGGCTTCCGCCTCGCCGCGCAACTTGTGTTTGAAAGCATCTCGTCGAGACGTACACAGTAAGATGTGAGTGGTGTGCCTTGTTATATATATCTATAAAAGGGTGAACTGAGTTAATATGTAGTCATTCTTAACGTCAATTTCCATGAATAAAGGAGTAAATAAAACCGGCAAAACTCTAATAATTGTCTAAAACGTTAAATTGAAGTATAAGGCAATAGGAGTTCTGTGTAAGTAGGTGAATAACGCCTTTGAGTATCGTTTAATTTGCTGCAAAATAAAGCCGAAGGAGTAGTTTGATTAGCAGATTTCCGTTCTAGATTTGCACCCATGACGCTTTTGAGCACTCTACAGATAAAGTAATTGTGACGTTATCATTGTACTTTGTATCTGGATCGTGTGTTGGGGAGTTGGAATCTCTGTAGTAGACTTCGGGATCGGAAGGTTAGAGCATCGGCGTGTCATCAATTTACAGCGAAACGAATTCATAAAATCAACATTTGTTTATCCCTTTTGTTTACTATCCAAACCAAGTCAAACGTTAGAAACACGTCAATGCCTCGTATTAAAGAAATATTATAGTGATGACGGCGCAGGATGTGGTTGATCCAGCAACTGACTTTAGCCTTGGCATCGAATAGTCGGCCATTTGTCCGATGTGCAATGTCGTGGCCTTTAGATTTGCCTAAACATGCGGGCTTTGGCTTCAAGGTCAGAGCGCCGCTATTGCCCGAGGCGATCGATTGCGGCAGCCATGACCTTGACCTTCGCTATGGGAGTGCAATTTTCAAGTATGGGGCTTCCGCCTCGCCGCGTAACTTGTGTTTGAAAGCATCTCGTCACGACGTACGCTGTAAAATGTGGTGCGGCTTGTTATATATATTTATAAAAGGGTGAACTGAATTAATATGTAGTCATTCTCAACGTCAATTTCCATGAGTAAAGGAGTAAATAAAACCGGCAAAAACTTTAATAAGGGTCTAAAATGTTCAATTGAAGTATAAAGCAACAGCAGTTCTCTGTTAGTAACGGAATAACGCCTTTGAGTATCGTTTAACTAGCTGCAATATAAAGCCGAAGGAGTAGTGTGATTAGCAAATTTCCGTTCTAAGCATGCACCCATGGGCGCATTTGAGCACTCTGTAAATAAGTAATTGTGACGTTATTATTATAGTTTGGATCCGGATCGTGGAATCGGGAGTAGAAATCTCTGAACTAGACGTCGGGAAGGGAAGGTAGAGCGGGCGTGTCATCAATTTACGGAGAAACGATTTCATAAAATCGACATTTGTTTATCCTTTTTGTTTTCTATCCAAACTAAGTCAAACGTTAGAACCTCATCAATGCCTCGTATTAAAGAAATATTATAGTGATGACGGCGGCGCAGGAAGTGGTTGTCCAACCAAGTGACTTTAGCATTGGCCTAGTCGGCCCTTTGTCCGATATGCAATGTCGTGGCCTTTAGATTTGCCTAAACATGCGGGCTTTGGCTTCAAGGTCAGTGCGCCGCTATTGCCCGAGGTCATCGATTGCGGCAGCCATGACCTTGACCTTCGCTATGGGAGCTTCCGCCTCGCCGCGCAACTTGTGTTTGAAAGCATCTCGTCAAGACGTACACAGTAAAGTATAGTGTGGCTTGTTATATATATCTATAAAAGGGTGAACTGAGTTAATATGTAGCCATTCTTAACGTCAATTTCCATGAGTACAGGAGTAAATAAAACGGAAAAAACTCTAATAAATGTCTAAAATGTTAAATTGAAGTATATAGCAATAGGAGTTCTCTGTTAGTAGGGGAATAACGCCTTTGAGTATCGTTTAATTTGCTGCAAAATAAAGCCGAAGGGGTTGTTTGATTAGCAGATTTCCGTTCTAGGTATGTACCCATGGAGGCATTTGAGTACTCTGTAGATAAAGTAATTGTGACGTTATCATTGTAGTTTATATCTGGATCGTGTATTTAGGAGTTGGAATATCTGAACTAGACTTCGGGATCGGAAGGTTAGAGCATCATCGTGTCATCTATTTACAGCGAAACGAATTCATAAAATCAACATTTGTTTATCCCTTTTGTTTTCTATCCAAACCAACTCAAACGTTAGAAACACATCAATGCCTCGTATTAAGGAAATATTATAGTGATGACGGCGCAGGATGTGGTTGCTCCAGCAAGTGACTTTAGCCTTGGCCTCGAACAGTCGGCCATTTGTCCGATGCGCAATGTCGTGGCCTTTAGATTTGCCTAAACATGCGGGCTTTGGCTTCAAGGTCAGAGCGCCGCTATTGTCCGAGGCGATCGATTGCGACAGCCATGACCTTGACCTTCGCTATGGGAGTGCAATTTTCAAGTATGGAGTTTCCGCCTCGCCGCGTAACTTGAATTTGAAAGCATCCCGTCAATACGTGCACAGTAAAATGTGGTGTGGCTTGTTATATATATCTATAAAAGGGTGAACTGAGTTAATATGTAGTCATTCATAACGTCAACTTCCATGAGTAAATTAGTAAATAAAACCGGCAGAAACTCTAATAAATGTCTAAAATGTTAAATTGAAGTATAATGACGCAGCAGTTCACTGTTAATAGTGGAATAGCGCGTTTGAGTATCGTTTAATTTGCTGCAAAATAAAGCCGAAGGAGTAGATTGATTAGCAGATTCCCGATCTAGGTAAGCACCCATGGAAGCATTTGAGCACTCTGTAGATAAAGTAATTGTGACGTTATCATTATAGTTTGGATCCGGATCGTGGATTTGGGAGTTGAAATCTCTGAACTGGACGTCGGGAAGGGAAGGTAGAGCGGACGTGTCATCAATTTAGGGAGAGACGAATTAATAAAATCGACATTTGTTTATCCCTTTTGCTTTCTATCCAAACCAAGTCAAACGTTAGGACCACATCAATGCCTCGTATCAAATAAATTTTATAGTGATGATGGCTCAGGAAGTGGTTGTCCAACCAAGTGACTTTAGCATTGGCCTCCAACAGTCGGCCCTTTGTCCGATATGCAATGTCGTGGCCTTTAGATTTGCCTAAACATGCGGGATTTGGCTTCAAGGTCAGTGCGCCGCTATTGCCCGAGGTCATCGATTGCGGCAGCCATGACCTTGACCATCGCTATGGGAGCTTCCGCCTCGCCGCGCAACTTGTGTTTGAAAGCATCTCGTCAAGACGTACACAGTAAAATATAGTGTGGCTTGTTATATATATCTATAAAAGGGTGAACTGAGTTAATATGTAGTCATTCTCAACGTCAATTTCCATGAGTAAATTAGTAAATAAAACCGGCAAAAAACTTTAATAAAGGTCTAAAATGTTAAATTGAAGTATAAAGCAACAGGAGTTCTCTGTTAGTAGCGGAATAACGCCTTTGAGTATCGTTTAACTTACGCAAAATAAAGCCGAAGGGGTTGTTTGATTAGCAGATTTCCGTTCTAGGTATGTACCCATGGAGGCATTTGAGCACTCTGTAGATAAAGTAATTGTGACGTTATCATTGTAGTTTGTATCTGGATCGTGTATTTAGGAGTTGGAATATCTGAACTAGACTTCGGGATCGGAAGGTTAGAGCATCATCGTGTCATCTATTTACAGAGAAACGAATTCATAAAATCAACATTTGTTTATCCCTTTTGTTTTCTATCCAAACCAAGTCAAACGTTAGAAACACATCAATGCCTCGTATTAAGGAAATATTATAGTGATGACGGCGCAGGATGTGGTTGCTCCAGCAAGTGACTTTAGCCTTGGCCTCGAACAGTCGGCCATTTGTCCGATGTGCAATGTCGTGGCCTTTAGATTTGCCTAAACATGCGGGCTTTGGCTTCAAGGTCAGAGCGCCGCTATTGTCCGAGGCGATCGATTGCGACAGCCATGACCTTGACCTTCGCTATGGGAGTGCAATTTTCAAGTATGGAGTTGCCGCCTCGGCGCGTAACTTGAATTTGAAAGCATCCCGTCAATACGTACACAGTAAAATGTGGTGTGGCTTGTTATACTGAATTAACATGTAGTCATTCTTAACGTCAATTTCCATGAGTAAAGGAGTAAATAAAACCGGCAAAAACTTTAATAAAGGTCTAAAATGTTAAATTGAAGTATAAAGCAACAGGAGTTCTCTGTTAGTAGCGGAATAACGCCTTTGAGTATCGTTTAATTTGCTGCAAAATAAAGCCGAAGGAGTAGTTTAATTAGCAGATTTTCGTTCTAGGTTTGCACCCATGACGCATTTGAGCACTCCACAGATAAAGTAATTGTGACGTTATCATTGTAGTTTGTATCTGGATCGTGTATTTTGGAGTTGGAATCTCTACTAGGCTTCGGGATCGGAAGGTTAGAGCATCGGCGTGTCATCAATTTACAGAGAAACGAATTCATAAAATCAACATTTGTTTATCCCTTTTGTTTTCTATCCAATCCAAGTCAAACATTAGAACAACACCAATGCCTCGTATTAAATAAATTTTATAGTGATGATGGCGCAGGAAATGGTTGTCCAACCAAGTGATTTTAGCATTGGCCTCGAACAGTCGGCCATTTGTCCGATGTGCAATGTCGTGGCCTTTAGATTTGCCTAAACATGCGGGCTTTGGCTTCAAGGTCAGAGCGCCGCTATTGCCCGAGGCGTTCGATTGCGACAGCCATGACCTTGACCTTCGCTATGGGAGTGCAATTTTCAAGTATGGAGCTTCCGCCTCGCCGCGTAACTTAAATTTGAAAGCATCTCGTCAATACGTACACAGTAAAATGTGGTAAGGCTTGTTATATATATTTATAAAAGGGTGAAATGAATTAACACGTAGTCATTCTCAACGTCAATATCCATGAGTAAAGGAGTAAATAAAACCGGTAAAAACTTTAATAAACGTCTAAAATGTTAAATTGAATTATAAAGCAACAGGAGTTCTCTGTTAGTAGCGGAATAACGCCTTTGAGTATCGTTTAACTTGCTACAAAATAAAGCCGATGGAGTAGCTTGATTAGCAGATTTCCGTTCTAGGTATGCACCCATGGGCGCATTTGAGCACTCTGTAGATAAGTAATTGTGACGTTATTATTATAGTTTGGATCCGGATCGTGGATTCGGGAGTAGAAATCTCTGAACTAGACGTCGGGAAGGGAAGGTAGAGCGGGCGTGTTATCAATTTACGGAGAAACGAATTCATAAAATCGACATTTGTTTATCCTTTTTGTTTTCTATCCAAACTAAGTCAAACGTTAGAACCTCATCAATGCCTCGTATTAAAGAAATATTATAGTGATGACGGCGCAGGATGTGGTTGCTCCAGCAAGTGACTTTAGCCTTGTCATCGAATAGTCGACCATTTGTCCGATGTGCAATGCCGTGGCCTTTAGATTTGCCTAAACATGCGGGATATGGCTTCAAGGTCAGAGCGCCGCTATTGCCCGAGGCGTTCGATTGCGACAGCCATGACCTTGACCTTCGCTATGGGAGTGCAATTTTCAAGTATGGGGCTTCCGCCTCGCCGCGTAACTTGTGTTTGAAAGCATATCGTCACGACGTACACAGTATAATGTTTTGGGCTTGTTATATATATATCTATAAAAGGGTGAACTGAGTTAACATGTAGTCATTCTTAACGTCAATTTCCATGAGTAAAGGAGTAAATAAAACCGGCAAAAACTTTAATAAAGGTCTAAAATGTTAAATTGAAGTATAAAGCAACAGGAGTTCTCTGTTAGTAGCGGAATAACGCCTTTGAGTATCGTTTAATTTGCTGCAATATAAAGCCGAAGGAGTAGTGTGATTAGCAAATTTCCGTTCTAGGCATGCACCCATGGACGCATTTGAGCACTCTGTAGATAAGTAATTGTGACGTTATTATTATAGTTTGGATCCGGATCGTGGATTCGGGAGTAGAAATCTCTGAACTAGACGTCGGGAAGGGAAGGTAGAGCGGGCGTGTCATCAATTTACGGAGAAACGAATTCATAAAATCGACATTTGTTTATCCTTTTTGTTTTCTATCCAAACTAAGTCAAACGTTAGAACCTCATCAATGCCTCGTATTAAAGAAATATTATAGTGATGACGGCGCAGGAAGTGGTTGTCCAACCAAGTGACTTTAGCATTGGCCTAGTCGGCTCTTTGTCCGATATGCAATGCCGTGGCCTTTAGGTTTGCCTAAACATGCGGGCTTTGGTTTCAAGGTCAGAGCGCCGCTATTGCCCGAGGCGATCGATTGCGGCAGCCATGACCTTGACCTTCGCTATGGGAGTGCAATTTTCATGTATGGGGCTTCCGCCTCGCCGCGCAACTTGTGTTTGAAAGCAACTCGTCAAGACGTACACAATAAAATGTAGTGTGGCTTGTTATATATATCTATAAAATGGTTAACTGAGTTAACATGTAGTCATTCTTAACGTCAATTTCCATGAGTAAAGGAGTAAATAAAACCGGCAAAAACTTTAATAAGGGTCTAAAATGTTCAATTGAAGTATAAAGCAACAGGAGTTCTCTGTTAGTAGCGGAATAACGCCTTTGAGTATCGTTTAACTAGCTGCAATATAAAGCCGAAGGAGTAGTTTGATTAGCAGATTTCCGTTCTAGGTATGCACCCATGGACGCATTTGAGCACTCTGTAGATAAAGTAATTGTGACGTTATCATTATAGTATGGATCCGGATCGTGTATTTAGGAGTTGGAATATCTAAACTAGACTTCGGGATCGGAAGGTTAGAGCATCATCGTGTCATCAATTTACAGAGAAACGAATTCATAAAATCAACATTTGTTTATTCTTTTTGTTTTCTATCCAAACTAAGTCAAACGTTAGAACTTCATCAATGCCTCGTATTAAAGAAATATTATAGTGATGACGGCGCAGGATGTGGTTGTTCCAGCAAGTGACTTTAGCCTTGGCATCGAATAGTCGGCCATTTGTCCGATGTGCAATGCCGTGGCATTTAGATTTGCCTAAACATGCGGGCTTTGGCTTCAAGATCAGAGCGCCTCTATTGCCCGAGGCGATAGATTACGGCAGCCATGACCTTGACCTTCGCTATGGGAGTGCAATTTTCAAGTATGGGGCTTCCGCCTCGACGCGTAACTTGTGTTTGAAAGCATATCGTCACGACGTACACAGTAAAATGTTTTGGGCTTGTTATATATATCTATAAAAGGGTGAACTGAGTTAACATGTAGTCATTCTTAACGTCAATTTCCATGAGTAAAGGAGTAAATAAAACCGGCAAAAACTTTAATAAAGGTCTAAAATGTTAAATTGAAGTATAAAGCAACAGGAGTTCTCTGTTGGTAGAGAAATAACGTCTTTGAGTATCGTTTAACTTGCTATAAAATAAAGCCGATGGAGTAGTGTGATTCGCAGATTTCCGTTCTAGGTATGCACCCATGACGCATTTGAGCACTCTACAGATAATGTAATTGTGACGTTATCATTGAAGTTTGTATCTGGATCGTGTATTTAGGAGTTGGAATATCTGAACTAGACTTCGGGATCGGAAGGTTAGAGCATCATCGTGTCATCAATTTACAGAGAAACGAATTCATAAAATCAATATTTGTTTAACCCTTTTGTTTTCTATCCAAACCAAGTCAAACGTTAGAAACACATCAATGCCTCGTATTAAGGAAATATTATAGTGATGATGGCGCAAGATGTGGTTGCTCCAGCAAGTGACTTTAGCCTTGGCCTCGAACAGTCGGCCATTTGTCCGATGTGCAATGTCGTGGCCTTTAGATTTGCAAAACATGCGGGCTTTGGCTTCAAGGTCAGAGCGCCTCTATTGCCCGAGGCGATCGATTGCGACAGCCATGACCTTGACCTTCACTATGGGAGTGCAATTTTCATGTATGGATCTATAAAATGGTTAACTGAGTTAACATGTAGTCATTCTTAACGTCAATTTCCATGAGTAAAGGAGTAAATAAAACCGGCAAAAACTTTAATAAGGGTCTAAAATGTTCAATTGAAGTATAAAGCAACAGGAGTTCTCTGTTAGTAGCGGAATAACGCCTTTGAGTATCGTTTAACTAGCTGCAATATAAAGCCGAAGGAGTAGTTTGATTAGCAGATTTCCGTTCTAGGTATGCACCCATGGACGCATTTGAGCACTCTGTAGATAAAGTAATTGTGACGTTATCATTATAGTATGGATCCGGATCGTGGATTCGGGAGTAGAAAACTCTGAACTGGACGTCGGGATCGGAAGGTAGAGCCGGCGTGTCTTCATTTTACGGAGAAACGAAATCATAAAATCGACATTTGTTTATCCTTTTTGTTTTCTGTCCAAACTAAGTCAAACGTTAGAACCTCATCAATGCCTCGTATTAAAGAAATATTATAGTGATGACGGCGCAGGAAGTGGTTGTCCAACCAAGTGACTTTAGCATTGGCCTAGTCGGCCCTTTGTCCGATATGCAATGCCGTGGCCTTTAGGTTTGCCTAAACATGCGGGCTTTGGTTTCAAGGTCAGAGCGCCGCTATTGCCCGAGGCGATCGATTGCGACAGCCATGGCCTTGACCTTCGCTATGGGAGTGCAATTTTCATGTATGGGGCTTCCGCCTCGCCGCGTAACTTGTGTTTGAAAGCAACTCGTCAAGACGTACACAATAAAATGTGGTGTGGCTTGTTATATATATCTATAAAATGGTTAACTGAGTTAACATGTAGTCATTCTTAACGTCAATTTCCATGAGTAAAGGAGTAAATAAAACCGGCAAAAACTTTAATGAAGGTCTAAAATGTTAAATTGAAGTATAAAGCAACAGGAGTTCTCTGTTAGTAGCGGAATAACGCCTTTGAGTATCGTTTAACTTGCTGCAAAATAAAGCCGAAGGAGTAGTGTGATTAGCAGATTTCCGTTCTAGGTATGCACCCATAAAGCATTTGAGCACTCTACAGATAATGTAATTGTGACGTTATCATTGTAGTTTGTATCTGGATCGTGTATTTAGGAGTTGGAATATCTGAACTAGACTTCGGGATCGGAAGGTTAGAGCATCATCGTGTCATCAATTTACAGAGAAACGAATTCATAAAATCAACATTTGTTTATCCCTTTTGTTTTCTATCCAAACCAAGTCAAACGTTAGGAACAAATCAATGCCTCGTAATAAATAAATTTTATAGTGATGATGGCGCAGGATGTGGTTGTCCAACCAAGTGACTTTAGCATTGGCCTCGAACAGTCGGCCCTTTGTCCGATATGCAATGTCGTTACCTTTAGACTTGCCTAAACATGCGGGCTTTGTCTTCAAGGTCAGAGCGCCGCTATTGCCCGAGGTCATCGATTGCGTCGGCCATGACCTTGACCTTTGCTATGGGAGCTTCCGCCTCGCCGCGCAACTTGTGTTTGAAAGCATCTCGTCAAGACGTACACAGTAAAATGTAGTGTGGCTTGTTATATATATATCTATAAAAGGGTGAACTAGTTTGTATTTGGGGGTTGTAATCTCTGAGCTAGACTTCGGGATCGGAAGGTTAGAGCATCGGCGTGTCATCAATTTAGACAGAAACGAATTCATAAAATCGACATTTGTTTATCCTTTTTGTTTTCTATCCAAACTAAGTCAAACGTTAGAACCTCATCAATGCCTCGTATTAAAGAAATATTATAGTGATGACGGCGCAAGATGTGGTTGCTCCAGCAAGTGACTTTAGCCTTGGCCTCGAACAGTCGGCCATTTGTCCGATATGCAACGTCGTGACCTCTAGATTTACCTAAACATGCGGGATATGGCTTCAAGGTCAGAGCGCCGCTATTGCCCGAGGCGAACGATTGCGGCAGCCATGACCTTGACCTTCGCTATGGGAGAGCAATTTTCAAGTATGGAGCTTCCGCCTCGCCGCGCAACTTGAGTTTGAAAGCATCTCGTCAATACGTACACAGTAAAATGTGGTGTGGCTTGTTATATATATCTATAAAAGAGTGAACTGAGTTAATGTGTAGTCATTCTTAACGTCAATTTCCATGAGTAAATGAGTAAATAAATCCGGCAGAAACTCTAATAAATGTCTAAAATTGAAGTATAAAGCAACAGGAGTTCTCTGTTGGTAGCGAAATAACGTCTTTGAGTATCGTTTAACTTGCTATAAAATAAAGCCGAAAGAGTAGTTTGATTAGCAGATTTCCGTTCTAGGTATGCACCCATGGACGCATTTGAGCACTCTGTAGATAAAGTAATTGTGACGTTATCCATTATAGCTTGGATCCGGATCGTGGATTCGGGAGTAGAAATCTCTGAACTAGACTTCGGGAAAGGAAGGTAGAGCGCGCGTGTCATCAATTTACGGAGAAACGAATTCATAAAATCGACATTTGTTTATCCTTTTTGTTTTCTATCCAAACTAAGTCAAACGTTAGAACCTCATCAATGCCTCGTATTAAAGAAATATTATAGTGATGATGGCGCAGGAAGTGGTTGTCCAATCAAGTGACTTTAGCATTGGCCTCGAACAGTCGGCCCTTTGTCCGATATGCAATGCCGTGGCCTTTAGGTTTGCCTAAACATGCGGGCTTTGGTTTCAAGGTCAGAGCGCCGCTTTTGCCGGAGGCGATCGATTGCGGCGGCCATGACCTTGACCTTCGCTATGGGAGTGCAATTTTCAAGTATGGGACTTCCGCCTCGACGCGTAACTTGTGTTTGAAAGCATATCGTCACGACGTACACAGTAAAATGTGGTGGGCTTGTTATATATATCTATAAAAGGGTGAACTGAGTTAACATGTAGTCATTCTTAACGTCAGTTTCCATGAGTAAAGGAGTAAATAAAACCGGCAAAAACTCTAATAAATGTCTAAAATGTTAATTTGAAGTATAAAGCAACAGGAGTTCTCTGTTAGTAGTGGAATAACGCCTTTGAGTATCGTTTAATTTGCTGCAAAATAAAGCCGAAGGAGTAGTTTAATTAGCAGATTTCCGTTCTAGGATTGTACCCATGACGCATTTGAGCACTCTGTAGGTAAAGTAATTGTGACGTTATCATTGTAGTTTGTATCTGGATCGTGTATTTTGGAGTTGAAATCTCTACTAGGCTTCGGGATCGGAAGGTTAGAGCAACGGCGTGTCATCAATTTACAGAGAAACGAATTCATAAAACCAACAATTCTTTATCCCTTTTGTTTTCTATCCAATCCAAGTCAAACATTAGAACAACACCAATGCCTCGTATTAAATAAATTTCATAGTGATTGTCCAATCAAGTGATTTTAGCATTGGCCTCGAACAGTCGGCCTTTTGTCCGATATGCAATGTCGTGGCCTTTAGATTTGCCTAAACATGCGGGCTTTGGCTTCAAGGTCAGAGCGCCGCTTTTGCCGGAGGCGATCGATTGCGGCGGCCATGACCTTGACCTTCGCTATGGGAGTGCAATTTTCAAGTATGGAGCTTCCGCCTCGCCGCGCAACTTGAGTTTGAAAGCATCTCGTCAATACGTACACAGTAAAATGTGGTGTGGCTTGTTATATATCTATAAAAGAGTGAACTGAGTTAATATGTAGTCATTCTTAACGTCAATTTCCATGAGTAAATGAGTAAATAAATCCGGCAGAAACTCTAATAAATGTCTAAAATGTTAAATTGAAGTATAAAGCAACAGGAGTTCTCTGTTGGTAGCGAAATAACGTCTTTGAGTATCGTTTAACTTGCTATAAAATAAAGCCGAAGGAGTAGTTTGATTAGCAGATTTCCGTTCTAGGTATGCACCCATGGACGCATTTGAGCACTTTGTAGATAAAGTAATTGTGACGTTATCCATTATAGCTTGGATCCGGATCGTGGATTCGGGAGTAGAAATCTCTGAACTGGACGTCGGGAAGAGAAGGTAGAGCGGGCGTGTCATCAATTTACGGAGAAACGAATTCATAAAATCGACATTTGTTTATCTTTTTTGTTTTCTATCCAAACTAAGTCAAACGTTAGAACCTCATCAATGCCTCGTATTAAAGAAATATTATAGTGATGACGGCGCAGGATGTGGTTGCTCCAGCAAGTGACTTTAGCCTTGGCATCGAATAGTCGCCCATTTGACCGATGTGCAATTTCGTGGCCTTTAAATTTTCCTAAACATGTGGGCTTTGGCTTCAAGGTCAGAGCGTCGCTATTGCCCTAGGCGAACAATTGCGGCAGCCATGACCTTGACCTTCGCTATGGGAGTGCAATTTTCAAGTATGGAGCTTCCGCCTCGCCGCGCAACTTGAGTTTGAAAGCATCTCGTCAATACGTACACAGTAAAATGTGGTGTGGCTTGTTATATATCTATAAAAGAGTGAACTGAGTTAATATGTAGTCATTCTTAACGTCAATTTCCATGAGTAAATGAGTAAATAAATCCGGCAGAAACTCTAATAAATGTCTAAAATGTTAAATTGAAGTATAAAGCAACAGGAGTTCTCTGTTGGTAGCGAAATAACGTCTTTGAGTATCGTTTAACTTGCTATAAAATAAAGCCGAAGGAGTAGTTTGATTAGCAGATTTCCGTTCTAGGTATGCACCCATGACGCATTTGAGCACTCTACAGATAATGTAATTGTGACGTTATCATTGTAGTTTGTATCTGGATCGTGTATTTACGAGTTGGAATATCTGAACTAGACTTCGGGATCGGAAGGTTAGAGCATCACCGTGTCATCAATTTACAGAGAAACGAATTCATAAAATCAATATTTGTTTAACCCTTTTGTTTTCTATCCAAACCAAGTCAAACGTTAGAAACACATCAATGCCTCGTATTAAGGAAATATTATAGTGATGATGGCGCAAGATGTGGTTGCTCCAGCAAGTGACTTTAGCCTTGGCCTCGAACAGTCGGCCATTTGTCCGATGTGCAATGTCGTGGCCTTTAGATTTGCCTAAACATGCGGGCTTTGGCTTCAAGGTCAGAGCGTCGCTATTGCCCGAGGCGATCGATTGCGATAGCCATGACCTTGACCTTCACTATGGGAGTGCAACTTTCAAGTATGGAGCTTCCGCCTCGCCACGTAACTTGAATTTGAAAGCAACCCGTCAATACATACACAGTAAAATGTGGTGTGGCTTGTTATATATATTTATAAAAGGGTGAACTGAATTAACATGTAGTCATTCTCAGCGTCAATTTCCATGAGTAAAGGAGTAAATAAAACCGGCAAAAACTTTAATAAGAGTCTAAAATGTTTAAATCAAGTATAAAGCAACAGGAGTTCTCCGTTAGTAGCGGAATAACGCCTTTGAGTATCGTTTAACTTGCTGCAAAATAAAGCCGAAGGAGTAGTTTGATTAGCAAATTTCCGTTCTAGGCATGCACCCATGGACGCATTTGAGCACTCTGTAGATAAGTAATTGTGACGTTATTATTATAGTTTGGATCCGGATCGTGGATTCGGGAGTAGAAATCTCTGAACTAGACGTCGGGAAGGGAAGGTAGAGCGGGCGTGTCATCAATTTACGGAGAAACGAATTCATAAAATCGACATTTGTTTATCCTTTTTGTTTTCTATCCAAACTAAGTCAAACGTTAGAACCTCATCAATGCCTCGTATTAAAGAAATATTATAGTGATGACGGCGCAGGAAGTGGTTGTCCAACCAAGTGACTTTAGCATTGGCCTAGTCGGCCCTTTGTCCGATATGCAATGCCGTGGCCTTTAGGTTTGCCTAAACATGCGGGCTTTGGTTTCAAGGTCAGAGCGCCGCTATTGCCCGAGGCGATCGATTGCGGCAGCCATGGCCTTGACCTTCGCTATGGGAGTGCAATTTTCATGTATGGGGCTTCCGCCTCGCCGCGCAACTTGTGTTTGAAAGCAACTCGTCAAGACGTACACAATAAAATGTGGTGTGGCTTGTTATATATATCTATAAAATGGTTAACTGAGTTAACATGTAGTCATTCTTAACGTCAATTTCCATGAGTAAAGGAGTAAATAAAACCGGCAAAAACTTTAATAAGTGTCTAAAATGTTCAATTGAAGTATAATGCAACAGGAGTTCTCTGTTAGTAGCGGAATAACGCCTTTGAGTATCGTTTAACTAGCTGCAATATAAAGCCGAAGGAGTAGTTTGATTAGCAGATTTCCGTTCTAGGTATGCACCCATGGACGCATTTGAGCACTCTGTAGATAAAGTAATTGTGACGTTATCATTATAGTATGGATCCAGATCGTGGATTCGGGAGTAGAAAACTCTGAACTGGACGTCGGGATCGGAACGTAGAGCCGGCGTGTCTTCATTTTACGGAGAAACGAAATCATAAAATCGACATTTGTTTATCCTTTTTGTTTTCTGTCCAAACTAAATCAAACGTTAGAACCTCATCAATGCCTCGTATTAAAGAAATATTATAGTGATGACGGCGCAGGATGTGGTTGCTCCAGCAAGTGACTTTAGCATTGGCCTAGTCGGCCCTTTGTCCGATATGCAATGTCGTGGCCTTTAGATTTGCCTAAAGATGCGGGCTTTGGCTTCAAGGTCAGAGCGCCGCTATTGCCCGAGGCGTTCGATTGCGACAGCCATGACCTTGACCTTCGCTATGGGAGTGCAATTTTCAAGTATGGAGCTTCCGCCTCGCCGCGTAACTTAAATTTGAAAGCATCTCGTCAATACGTACACAGTAAAATGTGGTAAGGCCTGTTATATATATTTATAAAAGGGTGAACTGAATTAACACGTAGTCATTCTCAACGTCAATATCCATGAGTAAAGGAGTAAATAAAACCGGTAAAAACTTTAATAAACGTCTAAAATGTTAAATTGAATTATAAAGCAACAGGAGTTCTCTGTTAGTAGCGGAATAACGCCTTTGAGTATCGTTTAACTTGCTACAAAATAAAGCAGAAGGAGTAGCTTGATTAGCAGATTTCCGTTCTAGGTATGCACCCATGGGCGCATTTGAGCACTCTGTAGATAAGTAATTGTGACGTTATTATTATAGTTTGGATCCGGATCGTGGATTCGGGAGTAGAAATCTCTGAACTAGACGTCGGGAAGGGAAGGTAGAGCGGGCGTGTCATCAATATACGGAGAAACGAATTCATAAAATCGACATTTGTTTATCCTTTTTGTTTTCTTTCCAAACTAAGTCAAACGTTAGAACCTCATCAATGCCCCGTATTAAAGAAATATTATAGTGATGACGGCGCAGGATGTGGTTGATCCAGCAACTGACTTTAGCCTTGGCATCGAATAGTCGGCCATTTGTCCGATGTGCAATGTCGTGGCCTTTAGATTTGCCTAAACATGCGGGCTTTGGCTTCAAGGTCAGAGCGCCGCTATTGCCTGAGGCGATAGATTACGGCAGCCATGACCTTGACCTTCGCTATGGGAGTGCAATTTTCAAGTATGGGGCTTCCTCCTCGCCGCGTAACTTGTGTTTGAAAGCATCTCGTCACGACGTACGCTGTAAAATGTGGTGCGGCTTGTTATATATATTTATAAAAGGGTGAACTGAATTAATATGTAGTCATTCTCAACGTCAATTTCCATGAGTAAAGGAGTAAATAAAACCGGCAAAAACTTTAATAAGGGTCTAAAATGTTCAATTGAAGTATAAAGCAACAGGAGTTCTCTGTTAGTAGCGGAATAACGCCTTTGAGTATCGTTTAACTTGCTGGAAAGTAAAGCCGAAGGAGTAGTTTGATTAGCAGATTTCCGTTCTAGATTTGCACCCATGACGCATTTGAGCACTCTATAGATAATTGTGACGTTATCATTGTAGTTTGTATCTGGATCGTGTATTTAGGAGTTGGAATATCTGAACTAGACTTCGGGATCGGAAGGTTAGAGCATCATCGTGTCACCAATTTACAGAGAAACGAATTCATAAAATCAACATTTGTTTATCCCTTTCGTTTTCTATCCAAACCAAGTCAAAGGTTAGAACCTCATCAATGCCTCGTATTAAATAAATTTTATAGTGATGATGGCGCAAAAAGTGGTTGTCCAACCAAATGACTTTAGCATTTTCCTCGAACAGTCGGCCCTTGGTCCGATATGCAATGCCGTGGCCTTTAGATTTGCCTAAACATGCGGGGTTTGGCTTCAAGGTCAGAGCGCCGCTTTTGCCGGAGGCGATCGATTGCGGCAGCCATGACCTTGGCCTTCGCTATGGGAGTACAATTTTCAAGTATGGAGCTTCCGCCTCGCCGCGCAACTTGAGTTTGAAAGCATCTCGTCAATACGTACACAGTAAAATGTGGTGTGGCTTGTTATTTATATCCATAAAAGAGTGAACGGAGTTAACATGTGGTCATCCTCAACGTTAATTTCCCTGAGTAAAAGGCTAATAAAACTGGCAACAAGTCTAACAAATGTCTAAAATGTTAAATTGAAATTTAAAGAAACAGCAGTTCACTATTAATAGTGGAATAACGCATTTAAGTATCGTTTAATTTGCTGGAAAATAAAGCTGAAATAGTTTAGCATTTCTATTATAGGTCTGCACCCATGGACGCTTTGAGCACTCTGTAGATAAAGTAATTGTGACGTTATCATTATAGTTTGGATCCGGATCGTGGATTCGGGAGTAGAAATCTCTGAACTGGACGTCGGGAAGGGAAGGTAGAGCGGGCGTGTCATCAATTTAGGGAGAGGCGAATTAATAAAATCGACAATTGTTTATCCCTTTTCCTTTCTATCCAAACCAAGTCAAACGTTAGGACCACATCAATGCCCCGTATCAAATAAATTTTATAGTGATGATGGCTCAGGAAGTGGTTGTCCAACCAAGTGACTTTAGCATTGGCCTCCAACAGTCGGCCCTTTGTCCGATATGCAATGTCGTGGACTTTAGATTTGCCTAAACATGCGGGCTTTGGCTTCAAGGTCAGTGCGCAGCTATTGCCCGAGGTCATCGATTGCGGCAGCCATGACCTTGACCTTCGCTATGGGAGCTTCCGCCTCGCCGCGCAACTTGGGTTTGAAAGCATCTCGTCAAAACGTACACAGTAAAATATAGTGTGGCTTGTTATATATATCTATAAAAGGGTGAACTGAGTTAATATGTAGCCATTCTTAACGTCAATTTCCACGAGTACAGGAGTAAATAAAACGGCAAAAACTCTAATAAATGTCTAAAATGTTAAATTGAAGTATATAGCAATAGGAGTTCTCTGTTAGTAGGGGAATAACGCCTTTGAGTATCGTTTAATTTGCTGCAAAATAAAGCCGAAGGGGTTGTTTGATTAGCAGATTTCCGTTCTAGGTATGTACCCATGGAGGCATTTGAGCACTCTGTAGATAAAGTAATTGTGACGTTATCATTGTAGTTTGTATCTGGATCGTGTATTTAGGAGTTGGAATATCTGAACTAGACTTCGGGATCGGAAGGTTAGAGCATCATCGTGTCATCAATTTACAGAGAAACGAATTCATAAAATCAACATTTGTTTATCCCTTTTGTTTTCTATCCAAACCAAGTCAAACGTTAGAAACACATCAATGCCTCGTATTAAGGAAATATTATAGTGATGACGGCGCAGGATGTGGTTGCTCCAGCAAGTGATTTTAGCCTTGGCCTCGAACAGTCGGCCATTTGTCCGATGTGCAATGTCGTCGCCTTTAGATTTGCCTAAACATGCGGGCTTTGGCTTCAAGGTCAGAGCGCCGCTATTATAACAAGCCCAAAACATTTTACTGTGTACGTCGTGACGATATGCTTTCAAACACAAGTTACGCGTCGAGGCGGAAGCCCCATACTTGAAAATTGCACTCCCATAGCGAAGGTCAAGGTCATGGCTGCCGTAATCTATCGCCTCGGGCAATAGCGGCGCTCTGACCTTGAAGCCAAAGCCCGCATGTTTAGGCAAATCTAAAGGCCACGGCATTGCACATCGGACAAATGGCCGACTATTCGATGCCAAGGCTAAAGTCACTTGCTGGAGCAACCACATCCTGCGCCGTCACCACTATAATATTTCTTTAATACGAGGCATTGATGAGGTTCTAACGTTTGACTTAGTTTGGATAGAAAACAAAAAGGATAAACAAATGTCGATTTTATGAATTCGTTTCTCTCTAAATTGATGACACGATGATGCTCTAACCTTCCGATCCCGAAGTCTAGTTCAGATATTCCAACTCCTAAATACACGATCCAGATACAAACTACAATGATAACGTCACAATTAATTTATCTACAGAGTGCTCAAATGCCTCCATGGGTACATACCTAGAACGGAAATATGCTAATCAAACAACTCCTTCGGCTTTATTTTGCAGCAAATTAAACGATACTCAAAGGCGTTATTCCACTACTAACAGAGAACTCCTATTGCTTTATACTTCAATTTAACATTTTAGACATTTATTAGAGTTTTTGCCGTTTTATTTACTCCTGTACTCATGGAAATTGACGTTAAGAATGGCTACATATTAACTCAGTTCACCCATTTATAGATATATATAACAAGCCCAAAACATTTTACTGTGTACGTCGTGACGATATGCTTTCAAACACAAGTTACGCGGCGAGGCGGAAGCCCCATACTTGAAAATTGCACTCCCATAGCGAAGGTCAAGGTCATGACTGTCGCAATCGAACGCCTCGGGCAATAGCGGCGCTCTGACCTTGAAGCCAAAGCCCGCATGTTTAGGCAAATCTAAAGGCCACGACATTGCACATCGGACAAATGGCCGACTATTCGATGCCAAGGCTAAAGTCACTTGCTGGATCAACCACATCCTGCGCCGTCATCACTATAATATTTCTTTATATTGTCTGAAAGTTATTTGTGGCATTCTACGAATATTCTTTCCTATTATTTGGGTTTTCTACCACATGTACTATTATCCTCTTCAAAACAAATCACCGAATCTACAAAATAATAGAATTATTGGAAAAAAAGGCCTCTGCGCCCGTGACGTTTACGCCAAAGGAAAAGTCAGAGGTAATGTTTTGCAAATAATATAAATCGGAATAAACACAAAAATAATGTATTTTGCTGACGTTTCGGAAAGTAATCTCTTTCCGTTTTCAAAGCTATTTTTTGAAGAACTCTTATTTTGCTGTGTATGTCAAATACACAGCTTTAAGATTCTGTTTATGTTATTTCCATAGATACTTACTACTTACACAGAACACAGAACTGATGATATTTTTTAGATAATGTTGAGTTTGTTAAGTTCTTCTTTTAACATTGGTAGCCAGGTTGTACAAATATCTACAGAACAATTCGATACGCACTTATCTTCATTTAATAAGATTATTGCTGATTCTTTAATTTTTCTTTTTTTGGTATCTGTTTCTTTTGTTAAAAATTTTTGCCGAGTCCCAGTTTATTCTATGTCCGTTTTCCCAAGCAAAACAAAAGAAACAGATACCAAAAAAAGAAAAATTAAAGAATCAGCAATAATCTTATTAAATGAAGATAAGTGCGTATCGAATTGTTCTGTAGATATTTGTACAACCTGGCTACCAATGTTAAAAGAAGAATTTAACAAACTCAACATTATCTAAAAAATATCATCAGTTCTGTGTTCTGTGTAAGTAGTAAGTATCTATGGAAATAACATAAACAGAATCTTAAAGCTGTGTATTTGACATACACAGCAAAATAAGAGTTCTTCAAAAAATAGCTTTGAAAACGGAAAGAGATTACTTTCCGAAACGTCAGCAAAATACATTATTTTTGTGTTTATTCCGATTTATATTATTTGCAAAACATTACCTCTGACTTTTCCTTTGGCGTAAACGTCACGGGCGCAGAGGCCTTTTTTTCCAATAATTCTATTATTTTGTAGATTCGGTGATTTGTTTTGAAGAGGATAATAGTACATGTGGTAGAAAACCCAAATAATAGGAAAGAATATAATATTTCTTTAATACGAGGCATTGATGAGGTTCTAACGTTTGACTTAGTTTGGATAGAAAACAAAAAGGATAAACAAATGTCGATTTTATGAATTCGTTTCTCCGTAAATTGATGACACGCCCGCTCTACCTTCCCTTCCCGACGTCTAGTTCAGAGATTTCTACTCCCGAATCCACGGTCCGGATCCAAACTATAATAATAACGTCACCATTACTTATCTACAGAGTGCTCAAATGCGCCCATGGGTGCATACCTAGAACGGAAATCTGCTAATCAAGCTACTCCTTCGGCTTTATTTTGTAGCAAGTTAAACGATACTCAAAGGCGTTATTCCGCTACTATCAGAGAACTCCTGTTGCTTTATAATTCAATTTAACATTTTAGACGTTTATTAAAGTTTTTATCGGTTTTATTTACTCCTTTACTCATGGATATTGACGTTGAGAATGCCTACGTGTTAATTCAGTTCACCCTTTTATAAATATATATAACAAGCCTTACCACATTTTACTGTGTACGTATTGACGAGATGCTTTCAAATTTAAGTTACGCGGCGAGGCGGAAGCTCCATACTTGAAAATTGCACTCCCATAGCGAAGGTCAAGGTCATGGCTGTCGCAATCGAACGCCTCGGGCAATAGCGGCGCTCTGACCTTGAATCCAAAGCCCGCATCTTTAGGCAAATCTAAAGGCCACGACATTGCATATCGGACAAAGGGCCGACTGTTCGAGGCCAATGCTAAAATCACTTGGTTGGACAACCACTTCCTGCGCCATCATCACTATAAAATTTATTTAATACGAGGCATTGGTGTTGTTCTAATGTTTGACTTGGATTGGATAGAAAACAAAAGGGATAAACAATTGTTGATTTTATGAATTCGTTTCTCTGTAAATTGATGACACGTCCGCTCTACCTTTCCTTCCCGACGTCCATTTCAGATATTTCTACTCCCGAGTCCACGATCCGGATCCAAGCTATAATGATAACGTCACAATTACTGTATCTACAGAGTGCTCAAATGCGTCCATGGGTGCATACCTAGAACGGAAATCTGCTAATCACACTACTCCTTCGGCTTTATTTTGCAGAAAGTTAAACGATACTCAAAGGCGTTATTCCGCTACTAACAGAGAACTCCTGTTGCTTTATACTTCAGTTTAACATTTTAGACCTTTATTAAAGTTTTTGCCGGTTTTATTTACTCCTTTACTCATGGAAATTGACGTTAAGAATGACTACATGTTAACTCAGTTCACCCTTTTATAGATATATATAACAAGCCCAAAACATTTTACTGTGTACGTCGTGACGATATGCTTTCAAACACAAGTTACGCGTCGAGGCGTAAGCCCCATACTTGAAAATTGCACTCCCATAGCGAAGGTCAAGGTCATGGCTGCCGTAATCTATCGCCTCGGGCAATAGCGGCGCTCTGACGTTGAAGCCAAAGCCCGCATGTTTAGGCAAATCTAAAGGCCACGGCATTGCACATCGGACAAATGGCCGACTATTCGATGCCAAGGCTAAAGTCACTTGCTGGAGCAACCACATCCTACGCCGTCATCACTATAATATTTCTTTAATACGAGGCATTGATGAGGTTCTAACGTTTGACTTAGTTTGGATAGAAAACAAAAAGGATAAACAAATGTCGATTTTATGAATTCGTTTCTCCGTAAATTGATGACACGCCCGCTCTACCTTCCCTTCCCGACATCTAGTTCAGAGATTTTTACTCCCGAATCCACGATCCGGATCCAAACTATAATAATAACGTCACAATTACTTATCTACAGAGTGCTCAAATGCGCCCATGGGTGCATACCTGGAACGGAAATCTGCTAATCAAGCTACTCCTTCGGCTTTATTTTGTAGCAAGTTAAACGATACTCAAAGGCGTTATTCCGCTACTAACAGAGAACTCCTGTTGCTTTATAATTCAATTTAACATTTTAGACGTTTATTAATGTTTTTACCGGTTTTATTTACTCCTTTACTCATGGATATTGACGTTGAGAATGACTACGTGTTAATTCAGTTCACCCTTTTATAAATATATATAACAAGCCTTACCACATTTTACTGTGTACGTATTAACGAGATGCTTTCAAATTTAAGTTACGCGGCGAGGCGGAAGCTCTATACTTGAAAATTGCACTCCCATAGCGAAGGTCAAGGTCATGGCTGTCGCAATCGAACGCCTCGGGCAATAGCGGCGCTCTGACCTTGAAGCTAAAGCCCGCATCTTTAGGCAAATCTAAAGGCCACGACATTGCATATCGGACAAAGGGCCGACTGTTCGAGGCCAATGCTAAAATCACTTGGTTGGACAACCACTTCCTGAGCCATCATCACTATAAAATTTATTTAATACGAGGCATTGATGTGTTTCAAACGTTTGACTTGGTTTGGATAGAAAACAAAAGGGATAAACAAATGTTGATTTTATGAATTCGTTTCTCTGTATATTGATGACACGCCCGCTCTACCTTTCCTTCCCGACGTCCAGTTCAGATATTTCTACTCCCGAGTCCACGATCCGGATCCAAGCTATAATGATAACGTCACAATTACTTTATCTACAGAGTGCTCAAATGCGTCCATGGGTGCATACCTAGAACGGAAATCTGCTAATCACACTACTCCTTCGGCTTTATTTTGCAGAAAGTTAAACGATACTCAAAGGCGTTATTCCGCTACTAACAGAGAACTCCTGTTGCTTTATACTTCAATTTAACATTTTAGACCCTTATTAAAGTTTTTGCCGGTTTTATTTACTCCTTTACTCATGGAAGTTGACGTTATGAATGACTACATATTAACTCAGTTCACCCTTTTATAGATATATATAACAAGCCACACCACATTTTACTGTTTACGTATTGACGGGATGCTTTCAAATTCAAGTTACGCGGCGAGGCGGAAACTCCATACTTGAAAATTGCACTCCCATAGCGAAGGTCAAGGTCATGGCTGTCGCAATCGATCGCCTCGGACAATAGCGGCGCTCTGACCTTGAAGCCAAAGCCCGCATGTTTAGGCAAATCTAAAGGCCACGACATTGCACATCGGACAAATGGCCGACTGTTTGAGGCCAAGGCTAAAGTCACTTGCTGGAGCAACCACATCCTGCGCCGTCATCACTATAATATTTCCTTAATACGAGGCATTGATTTGTTTCTAACGTTTGACTTGGTTTGGATAGAAAACAAAAGGGATAAACAAATGTTGATTTTATGAATTCGTTTCTCTGTAAATTGATGACACGATGATGCTCTAACCTTCCGATCCCGAAGTCTAGTTTAGATATTCCAACTCCTAAATACACGATCCAGATACAAACTACAATGATAACGTCACAATTACTTTATCTACAGAGTGCTCAAATGCCTCCATGGGTACATACCTAGAACGGAAATCTGCTAATCAAACAACCCCTTCGGCTTTATTTTGCAGCAAATTAAACGATACTCAAAGGCGTTATTCCCCTACTAACAGAGAACTCCTATTGCTATATACTTCAATTTACCATTTTAGACATTTATTAGAGTTTTTGGCGTTTTATTTACTTCTGTACTCATGGAAATTGACGTTAGGAATGGCTACATATTAACTCAGTTCACCCTTTTATAGATATATATAACAAGCCACACTATATTTTACTGTGTACGTCTTGACGAGACGCTTTCAAACACAAGTTGCGCGGCGAGGCGGAAGCTCCCATAGCGAAGGTCAAGGTCATGACTGCCGCAATCGATGACCTCGGGCAATAGCGGCGCACTGACCTTGAAGCCAAAGGCCGCATGTTTAGGCAATTCTAAAGGCCACGACATTGCACATCGGACAAAGGGCCGACTGTTGGAGGCCAATGCTAAAGTCACTTGGTTGGACAACCACTTCCTGAGCCATCATCACTATAAAATTTATTTGATACGAGGCATTGATGTGGTCCTAACGTTTGACTTGGTTTGGATAGAAAGCAAAAGGGATAAACAAATGTCGATTTTATTAATTCGTCTCTCCCTAAATTGATGACACGCCCGCTCTACCTTCCCTTCCCGACGTCCAGGTCAGAGATTTCAACTCCCAAATCCACGATCCGGATCCAAACTATAATGATAACGTCACAATTGCTTTATCTACAGAGTGCTCAAATGCTTCCATGGGTGCTTACCTAGAACGGAAATCTGCTAATCAATCTACTCCTTCGGCTTTATTTTGCAGCAAATTAAACGATACTCAAACGCGCTATTCCGCTATTAACAGTGAACTGATGCTTCTTTATACTTCAATTTAACATTTTAGACATTTATTAGAGCTTCTGCCGGTTTTATTTACTCATTTACTCATGGAAATTGACGTTAAGAATGACTACATATTAACTCAGTTCACCCTTTTATAAATATATACGACAAGCCACACCACATTTTACTGTGCACGTCTTGACGAGATGCTTTCGAACACAAGTTGAAGCGGCGAGGCGGAAGCTCCATACTTGAAAATTGCACTCCCAAAGCGAAGGTCAAGGTCATGGCTGCCGCAATCGTTCGCCTCGGGCAATAGCGGCGCTCTGACCTTGAAGCCAAAGTCCGCATGTTTAGGCAAATCTATAGGCCGACTGTTCGAGGCCAATGCTAAAGTCACTTGCTGGAGCAACCACATCCTGCGCCGTCATCACTATAATATTTCTTTAATACGAGGCATTGATGAGGTTCTAACGTTTGACTTAGTTTGGATAGAAAACAAAAAGGATAAACAAATGTCGATTTTATGAATTCGTTTCTCTGTAAATTGATGACGCGATGATGCTCTAACCTTCCGATCCCGAAGTCTAGTTCAGATATTCCAACTCCTAAATACACGATCCAGATAAAAACTACAATGCTAACGTCACAATTACTTTATCTGTAGAGTGCTCAAATGCGTCATGGGTGCATACCTAGAACGGAAATCTGCTAATCACACTACTCCTTCGGCTTTATTTTGCAGCAATTTAAACGATACTCAAAGGCGTTATTCCGCTACTAACAGAGAACTCCTGTTGCTTTATACTTCAATTTAACATTTTAGACCACTATTAAAGTTTTTGCCGGTTTTATTTACTCCTTTAGTCATGGAAATTGACGTTGAGAATGACTACGTGTTAATTCAGTTCACCCTTTTATAAATATATATAACAAGCCACACCACATTTTACTGTGTACGCCGTGACGAGATGCTTTCAAACACAAGTTACGCGGCGAGGCGGAAGCCCCATACTTGAAAATTGCACTCCCATAGCGAAGGTCAAGGTCATGACTGCCGCAATCGATCGCCTCGGATAATAGCGACGCTCTGACCTTGAAGCCAAAGCCCGCATGTTTAGGCATATCTAAAGGCCACGACATTGTACATCGGACAAATGGCCGACTAATCGAGGCCAAGGCTAAAGTCACTTGCTGGAGCAACCACATCCTGCGCCGTCATCACTATAATATTTCTTTAATACGAGGCATTGATGAGGTTCTAACGTTTGACTTAGTTTAGATAGAAAACAAAAAGGATAAACAAATGCCGATTTTATGATTTCGTTTCTCCGTAAATTGATGACACGCCGGCTCTGCCTTCCGATCCCGACGTCCAGTTCAGAGATTTCTACTCCCGAATCCACGATCCGGATCCAAACTATAATGGATAACGTCACAATTACTTTATCTACAGAGTACTCAGATGCGTCCATGGGTGCAGACATATAATAGAAATCTGCTAAACTTTTCAGTTTTATTTTCCAGCAAATTATACGATACTCAAAGGCGTTATTCCACTATTAACAGAGAACTCCTGTTGCTTTATACTTCAATTTAACATATTAGACATTTATTAGAGTTTTTGCCCGTTTTATTTACTCCTTTACTCATGGAAATTGACGTTGAGAATGACTACATGTTAATTCAGTTCACCCTTTTATAAATATATATAACAAGCCACACCACATTTTACTGTGTACGTATTGACGGGTTGCTTTCAAACACAAGTTACGTGGCGAGGCGGAAGCTCCATACTTGAAAGTTGCACTCCCATAGTGAAGGTCAAGGTCATGGCTGTCGCAATCGATCGCCTCGGGCAATAGCGGCGCTCTGACCTTGAAGCCAAAGCCCGCATGTTTAGGCAAATCTAAAGGCCACGACATTGCACATCGGACAAATGGCCGACTGTTCGAGGCCAAGGCTAAAGTCACTTGCTGGAGCAACCACATCTTGCGCCATCATCACTATAATATTTCCTTAATACGAGGCATTGATGTGTTTCTAACGTTTGACTTGGTTTGGATAGAAAACAAAAGGGTTAAACAAATATTGATTTTATGAATTCGTTTCTCTGTAAATTGATGACACGAAGATGCTCTAACCTTCCGATCCCGAAGTCTAGTTCAGATATTCCAACTCCTAAATACACGATCCAGATACAAACTTCAATGATAACGTCACAATTACATTATCTACAGAGTGCTCAAATGCGTCCATGGGTGCATACCTAGAACGGAAATCTGCTAATCACACTACTCCTTCGGCTTTATTTTGCAGAAAGTTAAACGATACTCAAAGGCGTTATTCCGCTACTAACAGAGAACTCCTGTTGCTTTATACTTCAATTTAACATTTTAGAACTCTATTAAAGTTTTTGCCGGTTTTATTTACTCCTTTACTCATGGAAATTGACGTTGAGAATGACTACTTGTTAATTCAATTCACCCTTTTATAAATATATATAACAAGCCACACCACATTTTACTGTGTACGTCTTGACGAGATGCTTTCAAATACAGTTGCGCGGCGAGGCGGAAGCCCCATACTTGAAAATTGCACTCCCATAGCGAAGGTCAAAGTCATGGCTGCCGCAATCGATCGCCTTCGGCAAAAGCGGCCCTCTGACCTTGAAGCCAAAGCCCCCATGTTTAGGCAAATCTAAAGGCCACGGCATTGCATATCGAACAAATGTCCGACTGTTCGAGGCCAAGGCTAAAGTCACTTGCTGGAGCAACCACATCTTGCGCCATCATCACTATAATATTTCCTTAATACGAGGCATTGATGTGTTTCTAACGTTTGACTTGGTTTGGATAGAAAGCAAAAGGGATAAACAAATGTTGATTTTATGAATTCGTTTCTCTGTATATTGATGACACGCCCGCTCTACCTTTCCTTCCCGACGTCCAGTTCAGATATTTCTACTCCCGAGTCCACGATCCGGATCCAAGCTATAATGATAACGTCACAATTACTTTATCTACAGAGTGCTCAAATGCGTCCATGGGTGCATACCTAGAACGGAAATCTGCTAATCACACTACTCCTTCGGCTTTATTTTGCAGAAAGTTAAACGATACTCAAAGGCGTTATTCCGCTACTAACAGAGAACTCCTGTTGCTTTATACTTCAATTTAACATTTTAGACCTTTACTAAAGTTTTTGCCGGTTTTATTTACTCCTTTACTCATGGAAATTGACCTTAAGAATGACTACATGTTAACTCAGTTCACCCTTTTATAGATATATATAACAAGCCACACCGCATTTAACTGTGTACGCCGTGACGAGATGCTTTCAAACACAAGTTACGCGGCGAGGCGGAAGCCCCATACTTGAAAATTGCACTCCCATAGCGAAGGTCAAGGTCATGGCTGCCGCAATCGATCGCCTCGGGCAATAGCGGCGCTCTGACCTTGAAGCCAAAGCCCGCATGTTTAGGCAAATCTAAAGGCCACGACATTGTACATCGGACAAATGGCCGACTAATCGAGGCCAAGGCTAAAGTCACTTGCTGGAGCAACCACATCCTGCGCCGTCATCACTATAATATTTCTTTAATACGAGGCATTGATGAGGTTCTAACGTTTGACTTAGTTTAGATAGAAAACAAAAAGGATAAACAAATGTCGATTTTATGATTTCGTTTCTCCGTAAATTGATGACACGCCGGCTCTGCCTTCCGATCCCGACGTCCAGTTCAGAGATTTCTACTCCCGAATCCACGATCCGGATCCAAACTAGAATGGATAACGTCACATAACGTTTTTTTTTTTTTTTGTGTGTCGCGCGGTTCGGTATTACACACATTCCTTAATCCTCTAATATAATGGCTAGTTTTAAATGTTGCAAAAGTAAATCATTTATACATTTCGTATGTATTAATTGTTACAGTGTTTTCCATAAGTATTGCCTGCCACGTTTTAAAAATCAAATTCGTTTTGTTAAAGATAACCAGATTATCTGTTGTAAAAACCTTAACAACAGTAATTGCAGCGACATGGATAGTGAAAAAGTATCCTAGAAAAAACTATTAGTGAACTGGCAGAAGATTGTGATCAGAAATCAAAGTTTATTGAAAAATTAAAAATTGACAAAAATGTGTTCATTCAAGAAGCTATGAGAGCTGATGAGGAGTCGTCTTCCCTAATAAATAAACAACAAAAAATTATCGATGATTTGAAAAAACACATTGAATTTCTAAATAAAAACGCTGAAGTTATAAGAAATAAACAGTTTGCGAATAAAGAAACTCAGACGGCTGTTTGTACAAGAAACGCATCAACTTCTACAAATCTTGAAATTCAAACGCCCAGTGGCGTATCTGATATTTTTCAAAAGAGAGCGCCAGAGCCCATAGTTACTGAAAGTCCTAGTGGAAACAAATCTGTCAGTACATGGGATAAACCACCGACACGCAGTGAAGTTACAGTGCAAAAACAAGTTATACAGGGTGGCGAAAATATTTGTAATATTGTTAATCAATCTAGTCCTATTAATAATCCTATTCATCGCAAACGACAAATTCTGTTATTAACAGACGATATAGACGTGACCTTCCAACTTAGGAGATGTTTAGACAAAAATCTTTATGAAATTATTTCAGTGAAGAAACCTGGAGCACTTTTGCATCAAGTGATTGAAAACATGGAATCATTGGCAAGTAACTTTAACTTTCAAGATCATATCATTGTGGTAGGAGGACGCAATGATATTGATAAAAACAAAGCACCCTCTTTCCGAAACATTTGTGACAAACTTAGGCTATGTGCCCATACCAATGTTATTTTTACATCTATCCCGTACTATTTTAAAGGTAGCCTCAAAAACAAGTTAATTTATAAGTTCAACACAAAATTATATCAGTTTCTAAATAGATTTAATTCATGTAGTGAAGGTCAATTTAGTTTTCTTGATATTAACAAAGACCAACAAAGTAAGTTTAAAGGCTACATTTCGGTTTCCAGTATAGTTCATTCTATTATTGATACCAACCGTTTGTACAAAACGTTAACGTTTATTCAAACCAGTGACGTCTCTGTGCCGGCTGCAGTCCAGGAATCACCTTTTCTCATGTCTGCTGTAATTACTTTAGATGATAGCACTCATAACATTAATGTAATGAATCCTACGCCAACTAATGACACTATCGACGATTCTGATACATCGTCTTCTTCTTCTTCTTCTTTTTTATACCCGCGACTTTCTCAAGTGTCTCTTCTAATGTAAAAAATAAATTAGCTGTAAAAAAAACGGTTGACATGATTTCTAATAAATCTGGAAAATCGAGTCCCAATAGTCTGTTTAATATTTTTCATTTAAATATACAATGCCTTAAAAATAAAGTAATTGACTTAAATGTATTTCTGATAGACAGCAATATTGATATTTTATGTATAAACGAACATTGGCTGGTAGAAGATGAAGTAGAATATATCACACTAGAAGGCTACTATTTAGCTTCAAATTTTAGTAGGAAAAGTAATATTCATGGTGGTGTTGCTATTTTCTGCAAGAATATATATAATTGCTCCACTATCACACAAATTAATAAACTCTCTGTTGAGTTGCATTGTGAATTGACTGGTGTTGTCTGTGACAAGTTTATAATAATAACTACTTATAGATCCCCCTCCTTAGGGGATTTTGATATATTTTTGCAAACACTCGCTAATGTGTTAAATTTTATTTCACAAAAAAATAAAAATGTAATTTTTACGGGAGATTTTAACGTTAATTTTAATAACCCTGATAAACATGTACATGCAATCATTAACATTTTTAGCTCATTTGGTTTTATTGCTTGTAATACTTCTCCAACTCGTCTGGAAAACTGTCTCAACAATGTTTTTATAAACTTTTCTTTTGATAATTGCAAACTGCACATTTTAGATCCCAAACTGTCTGATCACGCTGGTATAAATTTAAGTGTAAACAACTGTAGGCCTCCTCAATTATCTAAGAAAATTTCCTACCGACCTATTTCCGATATAGGTTTGTTTCATATGAATAGTTATTTACAACAGATTGATTGGAGGTTTATTGATGATCCTTCTTTTGATATAGATACTAAATCTAATTCTTTCCTTGATACAATTATTTTCGCTCTGGATAAGTATTTTCCAGTCAAGTCAAAAATTTTAAATAATAATAAAATAAACTTAAACTGGTACACAAATGATTTGAGGCAAATGAGAGAATCATTACATCTGCTCCTAGATGTTTACAAGATAAGTCCTAGCAATGATTTGAAAGAGTTAATCAAACACAAAAAACGTATCTATAGAAATGAGTTAATAAGAGCTAAGAAAACAGCAAATCATAATTACATACATCAAAACAAGAATCAACAAAAAGCAATGTGGCATTTGATCAATATAAATAAAAGTAGCTCAGTTAATCAGTCAGATATGATTTCTCCTGACGACTTTAACAATTATTTTGGGAACATTGCTGATAATTTAATTAACTCCTTACCGTCCACTAACGACAATTTGGAGACTGATTTTATTAATTCAGTCGGAACTAATTCAGACAAGGAATTTACTTTTTCGGAAGTAACGTATATTCAAGTTCTTGACATAATCGACAATTTAAAAAAAACTAAAAGCAATGATGCATATGATATTAATATAAAAATTCTTAACTGCATTAAGTATATAATTCTTATTCCTCTTACTAATCTTATCAACCAGTGTATCAGAAACAACGTCTTCCCCAAATTTCTTAAATGTTCAAAAGTGTTACCCTTATTTAAAAGCAATTGTATGGACAACCTAGCTAATTACAGACCAATATCTATTGTGCCCATATTTGCAAAAATCTTTGAAGTTGTACTTAAAATTCAAATCACAACTTATTTTGAAAACTCCAATTTGTTTACTAGTTGTCAATATGGTTTCAGGGCAAAATTATCAACAACCGGAGCAATAAATTCGTTGATCAACTTAGTTAACAAAGGTTTTGAGGCCAATGAATTTGTACACGTACAATTTCTAGACCTAAGTAAGGCTTTCGACTGCGTACCGCATGATAACTTACTCAGTAAACTAAAATGTTACAATTTTTCCGCAAGTAGCCAAAAACTGATTATGTCCTATTTGACGGACAGAACTCAATTTGTTTATTTTAATAACGCCAATTCAAGGTTAACTGACATCAAATTCGGTGTACCGCAAGGTTCTGTTCTGGGTCCGGTCTTATTTCTTATCTATGTTAATGACTTGCCAAATAGTACTCCATCAGCAAACTTCACTCTTTTTGCTGACGACACTTCATTGACTCATTCCCATAGCGACTTCAACATGTTATTGACAGAGGCCCAAAATAGCTTATTATCGGCTCAAAATTGGTTCACAAATAATAAGTTAGTCCTAGATAAGGACAAGACTGAGACAATGGTTTTTAGTTTAAGACAACATTCAGAGCTTGACAACTCCCATTCCGTAAAATTTTTAGGTGTTCTTTTGGATAGTAAGTTGACTTGGGAAGAACACACGGTTTCAGTCTGCAAGAATATATCGCGAAAAATTTTTTTACTGCGTAACCTGCGAAATTGCTTATCACTTTCAACATTAAAAATTGCTTTTCATGCATTAATTCAGTCTTCACTGTCTTATGCGTTATTAGTGTGGGGACATTCAGCTCATGCTTCAACAGTTTTTTCCATGCAGAGAAAGGCTGTTAGAGTCATCGCTGGATTACAATACAGAGATGATTGTAGGGCTGTTTTCAAAAATTTTAATATACTTACCCTGCCCTGTGCCTATATATTCCAATGCCTTATGCATATAAAAGTAAATATAGATAAATACATTACAAATGAAAGTTTGCATTCCTACTCAACACGTAACAAAGATAAAATTCATCCAGATTATTTGCGGCTTTCGAGGACGAGAAACGTGACAAGCTATTATGCTACTAAATTTTTTAATGCATTACCATCTGTTGTACAAGTACTTGAGCGTGAACGTTTTAAATCAGTAATTAAGCGATTACTGATTGATCATGCGTTCTATGATTTTGAAGAATTCTTGTCAACCGATTTTTCTAAATTAATTTTATAAATCCATTATTATCTGTTGTTTGTGTATTTTTTTTTCTCTGTGATATGTTATTCTACTATTTATGTGTTTTTACTCAACTCTTGAATTTTGTAATGACAAATATGTTTTCGTATTTTGTCCATATATACTTATATACCTCTGTTTTTTTTTAAACCTCTATACTTATATTTATATAGATATATATATTTTTTGTTCTTCTTTTATTTTGTATTATACTGACATGTCAAAGCACATCTGTGTATATATGACCAATAAAGATCTATCTAACTATCTATAATTACTTTATCTACAGAGTGCTCAGATGCGTGCAGACATATAATAGAAATCTGCTAAACTTTTCAGTTTTATTTTCCAGCAAATTATACGATACTCAAAGGCGTTATTCCACTATTAACAGAGAACTCCAGTTGCTTTATACTTCAATTTAACATATTAGACATTTATTAGAGTTTTTGCCGGTTTTATTTACTCCTTTACTCATGGAAATTGACGTTGAGAATGACTACATGTTAATTCAGTTCACCCTTTTATAAATATATATAACAAGCCACACCGCATTTTACTGTGTACGTCTTGACGAGATGCTTTCAAATACAGTTGCGCGGCGAGGCGGAAGCCCCATACTTGAAAATTGCACTCCCATAGCGAAGGTCAAAGCCATGGCTGCCGCAATCGATCGCCTCCGGCAAAAGCGGCTCTCTGACCTTGAAGCCAAAGCCCCCATGTTTAGGCAAATCTAAAGGCCACGGCATTGCATATCGGACAAAGGGCCGACTGTTCGAGGCCAATGCTAAAGTCACTTGGTTGGACAACCACTTCCTGCGCCATCATCACTATATAATTTATTTAATATGAGGCATTGATGTGGTTCTAACGTTTGACTTGGTTTGGATAGAAAGCAAAAGAGATAAACAAATGTTGATTTTATGACTTCGTTTCTCCGTAAATTGGTGACACGCCGGCTCTACCTTCCGATCCCGACGTCCAATTCAGAGATTTCTACTCCCGAATCCACGATCCGGATCCAAGCTATAATAATAACGTCACAATTACTTTATCTACAGAGTGCTCAAATGCGTCCATGGGTGCATACCTAGAACGGAAATCTGCTAATCAAACTACTCCTTCGGCTTTATTTTGCAGCAAGTTAAACGATACTCAAAGGCGTTATTCCACTACTAACAGAGAACTCCTGTTGCTTTATACTTTAATTTAACATTTTAGACCTCTATTAAAGTTTTTGCCGGTTTTATTTACTCCTTTACTCATGGAAATTGACGTTGAGAATGACTACATGTTAATTCAGTTCACCCTTTTATACATATACATAACAAGCCATACCACATTTTACTGTGTACGTATTGACGCGATGCTTTCAAATTCAAGTTACGCGGCGAGGCGGAAGCTCCATACTTGAAAATTGCACTCCCATAGCGAAGGTCAAGGTCATGGCTGTCGCAATCGAACGCCTCGGGCAATGGCGGCGCTCTGACCTTGAAGCCAAAGCCCGCATCTTTAGGCAAATCTAAAGGCCACGTCATTGCATATCGGACAAAGGGCCGACTGTTCGAGGCCAATGCTAAAATCACTTGATTGGGCAACCACTTCCTGCGTCATCGTCACTATAAAATTTATTTAATACGAGGCATTGGTGTTGTTCTAATGTTTGACTTGGTTTGGACAGAAAACAAAAAGGATAAACAAATGTCGATTTTATGAATTCGTTTCTCTGTAAATTGATGACACGATGATGCTCTAACCTTCCGATCCCGAAGTCTAGTTCAGATATTCCAACTCCTAAATACACGATCCAGATACAAACTACAATGATAACGTCACAATTAATTTATCTACAGAGTGCTCAAATGCCTCCATGGGTACATACCTAGAACGGAAATCTGCTAATCAAACAACTCCTTCGGCTTTATTTTGCAGCAAATTAAACGATACTCAAAGGCGTTATTCCACTACTAACAGAGAACTCCTATTGCTTTATACTTCAATTTAACATTTTAGACATTTATTAGAGTTTTTGCCGTTTTATTTACTCCTGTACTCATGGAAATTGACGTTAAGAATGGCTACATATTAACTCAGTTCACCCATTTATAGATATATAGAACAATCCACACTACATTTTACTGTGTACGTCTTGACGAGATGCTTTCAAACACAAGTTGCGCGGCGAGGCGGAAGCTCCCATAGCGAAGGTCAAGGTCATGGCTGCCGCAATCGATCGCCTCCGGCAAAAGCGGCTCTCTGACCTTGAAGCCAAAGTCCCCATGTTTAGGCAAATCTAAAGGCCACGGCATTGCATATCGGACAAAGGGCCGACTGTTCGAGGCCAATGCTAAAGTCACTTGGTTGGACAACCACTTCCTGCACCATCATCACTATAAAATTTATTTAATATGAGGCATTGATGTGGTTCTAACGTTTGACTTAGTTTGGATAGAAAACAAAAGGGATAAACAAATGTTGATTTTATGAATTCGTTTCTCCGTATTTTGATGACACGCCGGCACTACCCTCCGATCCCGACGTCCAATTCAGAGATTTCTACTCCCGAATTCACGATCCGGATCCAAACTATAATGGTAACGTCACAATTACTTTATCTACAGAGTGCTCAAATGCGTCCATGGGTGCATACCTAGAACGGAAATCTGCTAATCAAACTACTCCTTCGACTTTATATTGCAGCAAGTTAAAGGATACTCAAAGGCGTTATTCCGCTACTAACAGAGAACTCCTGTTGCCTTATACTTCAATTAAACATTTTTGACCCTTATTAAAGTTTTTGCCGGTTTTATTTACTCCTTTACTCATGGAAGTTGACGTTATGAATGACTACATATTAACTCAGTTCACCCTTTTATAGATATATATAACAAGCCACACCACATTTTACTGTGTACGTATTGACGGGATGCTTTCAAATTCAAGTTACGCGGCGAGGCGGAAACTTGTTACGGACCTCTAGCGTATGCGACCCACCATACGCTTTAGCGTTTTGTGGGCCGCATTATAACAACTGCTACACGTCCGTAACACATTTCGCTATTCTCCATGAGAGGGCGACACATTTGTGACACGTGATCAACAGGTAAAACGGAAGCAGACATTTTTGGTTGGCTTGGCTTGGCTTGTTGGTTAGTTGTTATTCTGTGAACCTTGATTTTATCCAAGGCATCCGCATGGATTTTAGAATAACCAACTCAAGAAAATTTCCTCAATCCGTTGTTGTTCCGTTTAGCGGAATATTTTGTGTTTGTGAGTAAATTTTATCTGCGGAAGCAGGATATTAAATTACACAAGGTAAGCTAACCTCTTCACGCCATCTTGCCCGTTCTCTACCCACGTGTTTCGCAAATTTGCAGGCTTTCCTATGGAAATACAGTGTCAACTTTAAAAGGCGACTCAACCCCATTTATCCGACTGTGGCTTCCAGGAGTTTTGGTGGATTGTTCCCTCATCAGTGAGGTAAATTATGTTTCATTTGTAGGTTATGTCAGAATTTCTCACATTAAGCACGCTTCACGTGCATTTCTGACTGTGAATTAAATCGTGATATCTTTAGGGTTCTACGGACGAGGCTTCTACGCACGTCAGTGAAGTTCCACGGACGGGTCATCCACAAACAGTGGAAGGTTCCAGGGCTGGTGAGGCCACGATCAACCCCATCCTTGGGTCCATTTCTTGTGTCCCGAAGGCATCTCTGCAGGGCTTCAGTTCTTCCACCGGACTCGGTATCGTACCACCCTAAATAAGTGTGTGTTTATTATTTTTACTTACCCGGGACCACCTCCAGTGGTTCCGCTGGACATCAATTTATACTTTTTGGCATTTTAATCTGTACATTTTTAAATATTTCATGCATATATTTACATATATTTAAGGAGGTTCTTTAAATCAAACCTTTGTGGCAGAATTTATGACAATTCATGATAATATTGTAAACCGATGTGTAGCTACACGAGGCATTTTATGAATGTTATAACTGATTAATCGTGAAATATTGACCACAACTGTGAACATCGCCAGGTTATATTCTAGAGAACCAATTTTGTAAATTGTTCAATATAGTGCATTTCATTCTTAAAGAAAGTGTCATTATTTCGTCTGCGACCACTACATATGGAAAAAACTCAGTGATTTGTTAAGTAAGTAAACTAATAATTTATCATAGTTTGTGTAAGCTTGGGCTTAACGCCCTGAGATAGTCTGAGCTAGAGAAATTTTATCGTAGGCACGTACATCACTTTCCGGGTAAGTCAGTGCCTACGGTATCTGCTACGCTACAGTAGCCCAAGTGATTTCGTTACGTAATATCTGATAATCATTAAGATCCAACGTATCTATTTGTTAATGTACGTTCAACTCGTAGCAAAGTCCATACTTGAAAATTGCACTCCCATAGCGAAGGTCAAGGTCATGGCTGTCGCAATCGATCGCCTCGGACAATAGCGGAGCTCTGACCTTGAAGCCAAAGCCCGCATGTTTAGGCAAATCTAAAGGCCACGACATTGCACATCGGCCGACTGTTCGAGGCCAAGGCTAAAGTCACTTGCTGGAGCAACCACATCCTGCGCCGTCATCACTATAATATTTCCTTAATACGAGGCATTGATGTGTTTCTAACGTTTGACTTGGTTTGGATAGAAAACAAAAGGGATAAACAAATGTTGATTTTATGAATTCGTTTCTCTGTAAATTGATGACACGATGATGCTCTAACCTTCCGATCCCGAAGTCTAGTTCAGATATTCCAACTCCTAAATACACGATCCAGATACAAACTACAATGATAACGTCACAATTACTTTATCTACAGAGTGCTCAAATGCCTCCATGGGTACATCCCTAGAACGGAAATCTGCTAATCAAACAACCCCTTCGGCTTTATTTTGCAGCAAATTAAACGATACTCAAAGGCGTTATTCCCCTACTAACAGAGAACTCCTATTGCTATATACCTCAATTTAACATTTTAGACATTTATTAGAGTTTTTGCCGTTTTATTTACTCCTGTACTCATGGAAATTGACGTTAAGAATGGCTACATATTAACTCAGTTCACCCTTTTATAGATATATATAACAAGCCACACTATATTTTACTGTGTACGTCTTGACGAGATACTTTCAAACACAAGTTGCGCGGCGAGGCGGAAGCTCCCATAGCGAAGGTTAAGGTCATGGCTGTCGCAATCGATGATTTTTGATGACACGCCCGCTCTACCTTTCCTTCCCGACGTCCAGTTCAGATATTTCTACTCCCGAGTCCACGATCCGGATCCAAGCTATAATGATAACGTCACAATTACTTTATCTACAGAGTGCTCAAATGCTTCCATGGGTGCTTACCTAGAACGGTAATCTGCTAATCAATCTACTCCTTCGGCTTTATTTTGCAGCAAATTAAATGATACTCAAACGCGCTATTCCACTATTAACAGTGAACTGCTGCTTCTTTATACTTCAACTTAACATTTTAGACATTTATTAGAGTTTCTGCCGGTTTTATTTACTCATTTACTCATGGAAATTGACGTTAAGAATGACTACATATTAACTCAGTTCACCCTTTTATAGATATATATAACAAGCCACACCACATTTTACTGTGTACGTCTTGACGAGATGCTTTCGAACACAAGTTGAAGCGGCGAGGCGGAAGCTCCATACTTGAAAATTGCACTCCCAAAGCGAAGGTCAAGGTCATGGCTGCCGCAATCGTTCGCCTCGGACAATAGCGGCGCTCTGACCTTGAAGCCAAAGTCTGCATGTTTAGGCAAATCTATAGGCCATGACATTGCACATCCGACAAATGGCCGACTGTTCGAGGCCAAGGCTAAAGTCACTTGCTGGAGCAACCACATCATGCGCCGTCATCACTATAATATTTCTTTAATACGAGGCATTGGTGAGGTTCTAACGTTTGACTTAGTTTGGATAGAAAACAAAAAGGATAAACAAATGTCGATTTTATGAATTCGTTTCTCTCTAAATTGATGACACGCCGATGCTCTAACCTTCCGATCCCGAAGTCTAGTTCAGAGATTACAACTCCCAAATACAAACTAGTTCACCCTTTTGTAGATATATATATAACAAGCCACACTACATTTTACTGTGTACGTCTTGACGAGATGCTTTCAAACACAAGTTGCGCGGCGAGGCGGAAGCTCCCATAGCGAAGGTCAAGGTCATGACTGCCGCAATCGATGACCTCGGGCAATAGCGGCGCGCTGACCTTGAAGCCAAAGCCCGCATGTTTAGGCAAGTCTAAAGGTCACGACATTGCATATCGGACAAAGGGCCGACTGTTCGAGGCCAATGCTAAAGTCACTTGGTTGGACAACCACTTCCTGCGCCATCATCACTATAAAATTTATTTATTACGAGGCATTGATGTGTTCCTAACGTTTGACTTGGTTTGGATAGAAAACAAAAGGGATAAACAAATGTTGATTTTATGAATTCGTTTCTCTGTAAATTGATGACACGATGATGCTCTAACCTTCCGATCCCGAAGTCTAGTTCAGATATTCCAACTCCTAAATACACGATCCAGATACAAACTACAATGATAACGTCACAATTACATTATCTGTAGAGTGCTCAAATGCGTCATGGGTGCATACCTAGAACGGAAATCTGCTAATTAAACTACTCCTTTGGCTTTATTTTGCAGCAAATTAAACGATACTCAAAGGCGTTATTCCGCTACTAACAGAGAACTCCTGTTGCTTTATACTTCAATTTAACATTTTAGAACTTTGTTAAAGTTTTTGCCGGTTTTATTTACTCCTTTACTCATGGAAATTGACGTTGAGAATGACTACATGTTAATTCAGTTCACCCTTTTATAAATATATATAACAAGCCGCACCACATTTTACAGCGTACGCCGTGACGAGATGCTTTCAAACTCAAGTTACGCGGCGAGGCGGAAGCCCCATACTTGAAAATTGCACTCCCATAGCGAAGGTCAAGGTCATGGCTGCCGCAATCGTTCGCCTCGGGCAATAGCGGCGCTCTGACCTTGAGGCCATATCCCGCATGTTTAGGCAAATCTAAAGGTCACGACGTTGCATATCGGACAAGGGGCCGACTGTTCGAGGCCAATGCTAAAGTCACTTGGTTGGACAACCACTTCCTGCGCCATCATCAATATAAAATTTATATAATACGAGGCATTGATATGTTTCTAACGTTTGACTTGGTTTGGATAGAAAACAAAAGGGATAAACAAATGTCGATTTTATGAATTCGTTTCTCCGTAAATTGATGACACGCCCGCTCTACCTTCCCTTCCCGACGTCCAGTTCAGAAATTTCTACTCCCGAATCCACGATCCGGATCCAAGCTATAATGGATAACGTCACAATTACTTTATCTACAGAGTGCTCAAATGCGTCCATGGGTGCATACCTAGAACGGAAATCTGCTAATCAAACTACTCTTTCGGCTTTATTTTATAGCAAGTTAAACGATACTCAAAGACGTTATTTCGCTACCAACAGAGAACTCCTGTTGCTTTATACTTCAATTTAACATTTTAGACATTTATTAGAGTTTCTGCCGGATTTATTTACTCATTTACTCATGGAAATCGACGTTAAGAATGACTACATATTAACTCAGTTCACTCTTTTATAGATATATATAACAAGCCACACCACATTTTACTGTGTACGTATTGACGAGATGCTTTCAAACTCAAGTTGCGCGGCGAGGCGGAAGCTCCATACTTGAAAATTGCACTCCCATAGCGAAGGTCAAGGTCACGGCTGCCGCAATCGTTCGCCTCGGGCAATAGCGGCGCTCTGACCTTGAAGCCATATCCCGCATGTTTAGGCAAATCTAAAGGTCACGACGTTGCATATCGGACAAGGGGCCGACTGTTCGAGGCCAATGCTAAAGTCACTTGGTTGGACAACCACTTCCTGCGCCATCATCACTATAAAATTTATATAATACGAGGCATTGATGTGTTTCTAACGTTTGACTTAGTTTGGATAGAAAACAAAAGGGATAAACAAATGTTGATTTTATGAATTCGTTTCTCTGTATATTGATGACACGCCCGCTCTACCTTTCCTTCCCGACGTCCAGTTCAGATATTTCTACTCCCGAGTCCACGATCCGGATCCAAGCTATAATGATAACGTCACAATTACTTTATCTACAGAGTGCTCAAATGCGTCCATGGGTGCATACCTAGAACGGAAATCTGCTAATCACACTACTCCTTCGGCTTTATTTTGCAGAAAGTTAAACGATACTCAAAGGCGTTATTCCGCTACTAACAGAGAACTCCTGTTGCTTTATACTTCAATTTAACATTTTAGACCTTTACTAAAGTTTTTGCCGGTTTTATTTACTCCTTTACTCATGGAAATTGACGTTGAGAATGACTACATGTTAATTCAGTTCACCCTTTTATAAATATATATAACAAGCCGCACCACATTTTACAGCGTACGTCGTGACGAGATGCTTTCAAACACAAGTTACGCGGCGAGGCGGAAGCCCCATACTTGAAAATTGCACTCCCATAGCGAAGGTCAAGGTCATGGCTGTCGCAATCGAACGCCTCGGGCAATAGCGGCGCTCTGACCTTGAAGCCAAAGCCCGCATGTTTAGGCAAATCTAAAGGCCACGACATTGCACATCGGACAAATGGCCGACTATTCGATGCCAACGCTAAAGTCACTTGCTGGATCAACCACATCCTGCGCCGTCATCACTATAATATTTCTTTAATACGAGGCATTGATGAGGTTCTAACGTTTGACTTAGTTTGGATAGAAAGCAAAAGGGATAAACAAATGTTGATTTTATGAATTCGTTTCTCCGTAAATTGATGACACGCCGGCTCTACCTTCCGATCCCGACGTCCAATTCAGAGATTTCTACTCCCGAATCCACGATCCGGATCCAAGCTATAATAATAACGACACAATTACTTTATCTACAGAGTGCTCAAATGCGATCATGGGTGCATACCTAGAACGGAAATCTGCTAATCAAACTACTCCTTCGGCTTTATTTTGCAGCAAATTAAACGGTATTCAAAGGCGTTATTCCACTACTAACAGAGAACTCCTGTTGCTTTATACTTCAACTTAACATTTTAGACATTTATTAGAGTTTTGCCGGCTTTATTTACTCCTTTACTCATGCAAATTGACCTTAAGAATAACTATATGTTAACTCAGTTCACCCTTTTATAGATATATACTAGAAATGGCCTACGGCCATTTCTAGCTCTTGCAGAGGCATTCGCGCTTCGCGCTCATAGTGGCGCCTGCGGCGCCACGCGGGGATGCTCCCTCCGGTCGCATCCCCGCAGTTGAGGACGCACGAAATTCGGAGATATGTTCAAAATTCTAGGATCGGTCCTCGGATTAGCCTCAAAATTCTAAGGAATTGTCCCTGAATGCGCCTCAATATTAATCATTATTATTATCAATATCAGAATTAAAATCAATATCAAAATCGACATGAAAGGATGTCGAAATGAACATGAAAGAATATCAAAATCAACATCAAATTCAGTATCAAAGTCAATATTAAAATCAATATCAAAGTCAATATTCAGTATTTCATTTTTCAGCATTTCATTTTTCAGGATTTCATTTTTCAGTTTTTTATTTTTCAGTTTTTCATTTTTCAGTACCTATTTCATTTTGCAGCATTTCATTTTTCAGTTTTTCATTTTTCAATATTAACCGAACATATATTTTAAGTTCGTATACGTTATTAAATATTGAAACGACATTCCCCGAATCGTTCGAGGCACGAATTCATGAAAGAAATATCGATAAAATGTAATGAAAGATGAGGAAAATCTATTTAAATTTTTTTCTACTCCCTTGCGTAAATTTGCCGTTTGCCAAACAGTCTATAGAATGGATATGAAATCAGTCAATCACAGCTAATCTTCCCAAAAAACAGTATATCACTGAAAATATTTTTTAAATCATTATACAGACAAAATTTTAGATGTACGGCAAAAAAAAGGAGCTGTGGGTGAGGATGGAACCAATTACCAATTAAAAGCTTTTTTTATTGTTTTATAAGTACAATTCATTCTATTTATATTGATTTTTCCCTGAGCTAACGTTTTTATAAACCTGCACAATGTGCATACAAAAACTAATTATCCTGTTCTAAAATAGGTAGTTCCTCATAGATACAGGTTGGCTGGTGGTAGCCGAAATCAATATGCTTTAGATTTATTTATTGTTGTTTTCATTTATCATTTTAATGTGTAGGAAAATTTATTCAAACCTACTTAAATTAATCATTAGTTCTAAAAATAAATAAGGGTATTCTATCTGTTATATACATAATAAGGTTAAAAATTTAAAAGACAGAAATAAAAATGAATTTTCAATTAAGATTAAATGTACGGCAAAAAAAAAAAAAGCTGCTGTAGGTGAGGAAGGAACCGGGGACCTGCCGCTTGGAACACGTCGACTATTACCGTCCGGCTACCGCGTCGCCTTTACAAAATGTTTCACGTACATCATGAGATTCAGAAGGAATTATTTGACGGCAACAAAATATTCCGTTTTATTATAAAGTAGCATTTTCTAAAGGCCACAACTTTCTTAATATTTATAGTAGAGAAATGAAACTCTGCATAGCGGTAGATAATTTATTTAGCTTTATTTTCGTTAGGTACGAACATTTTCGCCGAAAACGGCCTATTTGCCGAGATATTCGGCTTTTAACGAAAACGCTACGTATTTTGGCCACCCGACGTCGTTTCCTTCAAAACGCTCTAGCTCGAAAACGGTTCGTCGAAGGTGATATCTGAAAAATGGAAACGATTCCTCATTAAATAATCTTGTCCTTTGGGAGTTTTTATTTTTAAGAAATTTCCAGCGGTTTAGAAGTTATTGAAGGAAAACCGAAAATGTGCGTATTTCGCCAGAATCGTGAAAAACCACCAAACACGCAATTTTTAAACGCTCATATCTGGCGAAAAACACCTCGCAGACGGTCGTACGATGTCGATATGGAAAGTACATGAATGGCAATGAAAGCAAATCGTAAATCCCATCGGCATAATCGAATTATAAGGCCGCCAGGAACGAAACAAAAACGGAAATTTTTTACGTTTACCAAAATAAGCGGGCGCTTACGTCATCAAAAAGGAGCGACGCAAATTCATTTTGAGGGTCGTAAAAGCGTGTAGGGAAAGAGATAGCCGACATTATTAGCCTAATTAAAAATATCAACCCCGAAAGGCACTCGTCGCCAATATGAACTTGGGACGTAGTTCGTCCTCCCGCTTCCGCTCGTCCCGCTCCCGACCTCTGGCTCTGCCGCAAACCGGAGAATATGCGCCAGCAAAATTGCAAAACGCAAGGGGCACGCGCCAACACGATTTTAATATATATTGATATAACAGGCCCACCACATTTTACTGTGTACGTCGTGACGATATGCTTTCAAACACAAGTTACGCGTCGAGGCGGAAGCCCCATACTTGAAAATTACACTCCCATAGCGAAGGTCAAGGTCATGACTGTCGTAATCTATCGCCTCGGGCAATAGCGGCGCTCTGACCTTGAAGCCAAAGCCCGCATGTTTAGGCAAATCTAAAGGCTACGACATTACATATCGGACAAAGGGCCGACTAGGCCAATGCTAAAGTCACTTGCTGGAGCAACCACATCCTGCGCCGTCATCACTATAATATTTCTTTAATACGAGGCATTGATGAGGTTCTAACGTTTGACTTAGTTTGGATAGAAAGCAAAAGGGATAAACAAATGTCGATTTTATGATTTCGTTTCTCCGTAAAATGAAGACACGCCGGCTCTACCTTCCGATCCCGACGTCCAGTTCAGAGTTTTCTACTCCCGAATCCACGATCCGGATCCATACTATAATGATAACGTCACAATTACTTTATCTACAGAGTGCTCAAATGCGTCCATAGGTGCATACCTAGAACGGAAATCTGCTAATCAAACTACTCCTTCGGCTTTATATTGCAGCTAGTTAAAAGATACTCAAAGGCGTTATTCCGCTACTAACAGAGAACTCCTGTTGCTTTATTCTTCAATTGAACATTTTAGACCCTTATTAAAGTTTTTGCCGGTTTTATTTACTCCTTTACTCATGGAAATTGACGTTAAGAATGACTACATGTTAACTCAGTTAACCATTTTATAGATATATATAACAAGCCACACCACATTTTATTGTGTACGTCTTGACGAGTTGCTTTCAAACACAAGTTGCGCGGCGAGGCGGAAGCCCCATACATGAAAATTGCACTCCCATAGCGAAGGTCAAGGCCATGGCTGCCGCAATCGATCGCTTCGGGCAATAGCGGCGCTCTGACCTTGAAACCAAAGCCCGCATGTTTAGGCAAACCCAAAGGCCACGGCATTGCATATCGGACAAAGGGCCGACTAGGCCAATGCTAAAGTCACTTGGTTGGACAACCACTTCCTGCGCCGTCATCACTATAATATTTCTTTAATACGAGGCATTGATGAGGTTCTAACGTTTGACTTAGTTTGGATAGAAAACAAAAAGGATAAACAAATGTCGATTTTATGAATTCGTTTCTCCGTAAATTGATGACACGCCCGCTCTACCTTCCCTTCCCGACGTCTAGTTCAGAGATTTCTACTCCCGAATCCACGATTCGGATCCAAACTATAATAATAACGTCACAATTACTTATCTACAGAGTGCTCAAATGCGTCCACGGGTGCATGCCTAGAACGGAAATTTGCTAATCAAACTACTCCTTCGGCTTTATTTTGCAGCAAGTTAAACGATACTCAAAGGCGTTATTCCGCTACTAACGGAGAACTCCTGTTGCTTTATACTTGATTTAAACATTTTAGACCCTTATTAAAGTTTTTGCCGGTTTTATTTACTCCTTTACTCATGGAAATTGACGTTGAGAATGACTACATGTTAATTCAGTTCACCCTTTTATAAATATATATAACAAGCCACACCACATTTTACTGTGTATGTATTGACGGGTTGCTTTCAAATTCAAGTTACGTGGCGAGGCGGAAGCTCCATACTTGAAAGTTGCACTCCCATAGTGAAGGTCAAGGTCATGGCTGTCGCAATCGATCGCCTCGGGCAATAGCGGCGCACTGACCTTGAAGCCAAAGCCCGCAACTTTAGGCAAATCTAAAGGCCACGTCATTGCATATCGGACAAAGGGCCGACTGTTCGAGGCCAATGCTAAAATCACTTGATTGGACAACCACTTCCTGCGGCATCATCACTATAAAATTTATTTAATACGAGGCATTGGTGTTGTTCTAATGTTTGACTTGGATTGGATAGAAAACAAAAGGGATAAACAAATGTTGATTTTATGAATTCGTTTCTCCGTATATTGATGACATGCCGGCACTACCCTCCGATCCCGACGTCCAATTCAGATATTCCAACTCCTAAATACACGATACAGATACAAACTACAATGATAACGTCACAATTACTTTATCTACAGAGTGCTCAAATGCCTCCATGGGTACATACCTAGAACGGAAATCTGCTAATCAAACAACCCCTTCGGCTTTATTTTGCAGCAAATTAAACGATACTCAAAGGCGTTATTCCCCTACTAACAGAGAACTCCTATTGCTATATACTTCAATATAACATTTTAGACATTTATTAGAGTTTTTGCCGTTTTATTTACTCCTGTACTCATGGAAATTGACGTTAAGAATGGCTACATATTAACTCAGTTCACCCTTTTATAGTTATATATAACAAGCCACACTATATTTTACTGTGTACGTCTTGACGAGATGCTTTCAAACACAAGTTGCGCGGCGAGGCGGAAGCTCCCATAGCGAAGGTCAAGGTCATGGCTGCCGCAATCTATCGCCTCGGGCAATAGCGGCGCACTGACCTTGAAGCCAAAGCCCGCATGTTTAGGCAAATCTAAAGGCCACGACATTGCATATCGGACAAAGGGCCGACTGTTCGAAGCCAAGGCTAAAGTCACTTGGTTGGACAACCACATCTTGCGCCATCATCACTATAATATTTCCTTAATACGAGGCATTGATGTGTTTCTAACGTTTGACTTGGTTTGGATAGAAAACAAAAGGGTTAAACAAATATTGATTTTATGAATTCGTCTCTCTCTAAGTTGATGACACGCCCGCTCTACCTTCCCTTCCCGACGTCCAGTTCAGAGATTTCAACTCCCAAATCCACGATCCGGATCTAAACTATAATGATAACGTCACAATTACTTTATCTACAGAGTGCTCAAATGCTTCCATGGGTGCTTACCTAGAACGGAAATCTGCTAATCAATCTACTCCTTCGGCTTTATTTTGCAGCAAATTAAACGATACTCAAACGCGCTATTCCGCTATTAATGTTAAAGAACGCTATAACCCCGATATACTTTTCGACGTTGTAACAAAATCCGACTTAGGAAATACTTCGTAAGAAAAGCGTGCTTCACGTAAAAACGCCGTGGAGGAGGTTTTTAATTCTTGGAAATATATTTTTGCTCTTCGGAGCGTTTTTTATGCCAAATTTTCGCTAACTCTTCGAGGAGCGTTAATTTGGTAAGTGTAGTAAATGTCGCTGCACAGGGACGTAATGTCGCCCCGACCATCCAATTTTAGAAAGTATACTAAAATTGGACTCGAACTTCCAAATTTCCAAGATTAAAAACCCTTTTACGAATCCACGTTGTCAAGCACTGCGACTCTTACGAGGTATTGAATATGAGGACAAGTTAGTCCAACGACTATTCAAAGTATATCGGAAGTTATAGCGAAAATAGCCCTTAGCGACATGGGACCCCCATCATTTCCTAGCAGTCGGATTTGACGGGGAAATGATGCGTTTTGACGGGGTTTGCCCTAAACTGGTTCCTCAGTGATTCGGAGTCAAAAAAGTATCTATACCATGTACTCACACGTGCATGGGATCTGCCTTGCCTGAACGTAAAATTTGTTATTGCATAATACAAACGAAGTAGAAACGCTTCAAGCAATTTTAAGCTCCGAGGAGCGACCAAAATTTATGTGAATTAATAAATACGTTTATAAGACAGGCAAGCATAAGCCCACCAAAATTTCAGTTACATGAAACTTTTCTTGAATCTTTTTGTGCATCGTTAGCTTTTCAAACTGCATATTGGATGGTAGTTGGTACCGTATGAATCGTCCCGTTCCTCACCATGTGTCGTACAAGGGTCAGACCATTGTTTGTTAACATTTTCTCTGAAGAAGTTGTTGTAAAAACATAAATTTTTAAAAGATTTAATATATAAATTTTGAACTTTATATTGTCTTTTACTTGTGTTTTCTAACAAAATTCCCTTTCAGATTTAATTTTAAGAGAATGTGAAACAGACAGTGTTAGATTTATAGTGTTACGACGTCTTCCAATTGATACCATCAGAGCCGCAGTTAAGCATAAACGACAGTAAGTATGATTTATCCATTAATCTCCGTCTGAAACAGTCACGTTGAACCCTAAAAATTTTGTGAACGTAATATTATTATTTAGAATTTAAGAAAAGGTTGAGGAAAAAGAAAATTAATTTTTTCTTTTTCCTATTTTTTTTAATTTTTCTAAGTTTTTCGAGCAGAAAATACGTCCTTCAGACTACCATCAAAGCATGGATCGTTCACATGGCGCCCGAACAGGGACCATGCCGTCCCCAAACCCAACAAATCCTTTCTCATTTATGGCGGAAGACTCCGAGGGGTCGACCCCAAGAGAATTTTACGAGCGAGTCACCGCACCGCTCGTCGGCGACGGTTCTAGAGGGATAGAACCACAACGACTGTTTCCAGAGGGAAATAATGTAAATTTATCTGCTTCACAGCCGCAAACTGCTAATTCGATGGAAAGTATGTTTCTGAAAATGGCAGAGGGCTTCGTGCAGGCGATACAGAACGTGTCGACCTGTACGCCCCATGAGAGACAAAGATGTCCGAACGTGACGTTCCATGGGCTTGATCATGAAGATCCAGAAGCTTTTCTGAAAATTATGGAGGAATATTTCGACAGAGCTCGCATAAGCCACGACTATGATCGCCTCCATAACGTAACCGGCCAACTCAAGGGCGAAGCTCAACGATGGTCCGAACAATTTAGTACGTTGACTACTTCGTATACCTTATTCAAGGAAAGATTCCTTACGAGATTTAATTCTCCCGACATACAGTCACGAGCTATTGCTCAACTGTATGCCGTCAAGCAAACGTCTTTAGACGACACGGCAGTGTTTATCACAAGGAAAACCTGTCTTTTCGATCGTATTGATCCCTTCAAATCCGAAGCCATCAGAGCTCGGGTCATCATGGACCAACTGCGTCCAGAAATTAGGTCACGCTTGAGAAGCAACCTAATTTCAACCACAGAGATGTTAATAGCAGCGGCTACTAACGTCGAGCGGGATTCAGCTGACGAACAGACGTCGCTAATCCAGCTTATCGATCAACGTCTGTCCCGCGCGTCTTACTATCAAGAGCCGGGACACATCAGTCAACAAAATTCAAGTATAAGGAGCAATGGAAGCCCAACTCCGACAGCACCGAGGGTGCATTTCCGAGAGGACGTATCTCGACAGGACGGTCCAGGCAGAGCGCCTGGTCGTCCTTTTTTATGCCTAATTCTTCAAGCGGTTCAGTGAATCCTGACCGCAGGCAAACCAATTTTAATGGCGGATCGGGGAAATTCCGAGTACCCGACCGACCGGCAACCCCGTGCCGATACTGTACAGACACAGTGCAGTGGCACTTCCATAGCCAATGCCCGAATAACCCGCATCTCAACAGGAGACCGGGAAACTTTCGAGGGGCCAGAGACCCAGGCCAGGGTCCATCTGCAAGATCCCCGGCACAACGGCCGAACCAAGGCGGCAGCAATGTCCAGTAATTTTTTCCGATACTCATGACCACTACGACGCTCCTCTGCACAAGACAAGAGAGTCAATAAATTATATGAGCGAAGCGTTCCCTTTGCCTCGTATAAAAGTTCAGATAAATGAACATGCGGTCGACGCACTGATTGATTCAGGCTCGACGCGAAACGTTATCCATCCGAGGATGTTGGATAATTTTAAAAATCTCACGACACGTCGATCATTTGCTATGGCGTGCGGAGATCGAATGGTGGACTCTCTTGGCACAACAAAATTAAAAGTAATAATTTCAGGCACCTCTTTTGAAATTGATTTTCAAGTAATCGAAAATTTGAACGAAACCATAATATTAGGATCACCATTCTTATATATGAACAATGTCGCATATGATTATGGCCGAAAATGCCTATATGCCGGCACGGAAGAGCGTATTACCGTCTTCTGGAATCAAGCTTCTCGGAGGGAGAGACAGCAGGCAAAGCTTCCTGAAGAGCTTGTTATTAAAGACAAATTTCTACGGCCACTGTTCGAAGAATTTGTCGATCTGTTCACTGCGGAACCAACTCAAGCAACCACAGTGACTGTGAAACACAAAATTACGGTAAATGACACGAAACCATTTAATATCAGACCATATCCGATGTCTCCGAGTACTAAGAAAATTATGTACGACCAAATCGAAGAGATGTTGAAAGCTGGCGTCATCGAACCTAGCACTGCCCAATATAGTTCACCACCCGTGATAATAAAACGCTCAGACAAGAAACCACGATTTTGCATCGACTATCGCCATCTGAATGAAATGACTGAAGACGAGGCTTCCGTATTACCAAAAATACACGAAAGTATTAAAGATTTAGGCAATTCGAAGATTTTTTCTGTGTTGGATTTAAAAAGTGGATATTGGCAAATACCACTAGATGAAGCATCAAAAGATTTCTCGACTTTTACCACTCCTGATGGGGCAGCTTACAGATTCAATGTCATGCCTTTCGGCCTCAAGACAGCTCCCTGTACCTTTCAGAAATTCATGGCAAAGGACGTTTTAACGGGTTACCTGCACCATTTCTGTAAAGTGTATTTAGATGATATAATCGTTTACAGCGTAAACGTGAAGGAGCATATGTCCCACTTGAGGTTAGTCTTTGAAAGACTACGTCTGCACAATCTAAAAGTGTCACCGGAAAAGTGTGTAATAGCGACGAATGAAATCCAACATTTAGGCCATACAATTAGAACTGATACTTCCCAACCATTAGAAAAACATGTCTTACAAATTCAAAATTATCCCGTTCCAGCCACCAAAAAGCAGCTACAAAGTTTCCTAGGGCTTTGCAACTGGGTAAGAGAATATCTACCAAATGTGGCGATGATCACGAAGCCACTAACGAAACTTCTTTCGAAGGAAAATCGTTTTCACTGGAACCATACATGCGATGAAGCGTTTAGAAAATTAAAAGAATTATTATCCGGACCGCTGGAACTCCATCGGCCGGATTTTTCACGTCAATTCATTTTGCAAACAGATGCATCACTACAAGGCCTTTCGGCCGTATTATATCAATTAGGCGACAACGCCGAAAAATATATAATTTCGTATGCAAGCAACACGTTATCTCCAGCAGAGAGACGTTACCACATAAACGAGCTGGAATGCTTGGCGGTGGTGAACTATATTAAAAAGTACAAGATGTACTTAGCAGACAAACCGTTCTTGGTGAAGACGGACAACAGGGCGTTACTTTGGTTAAATAAACATAAGGACGACAAAACAAAATTTACACGATGGTCATTACTATTGCAAGAATATGCATTCAAAATTGAACACTGCCCAGGAAAGGAGAATTTATTAGCAGATTTTCTAAGTCGTAACCCACAAAATCAGTATGTCGAGACAGACGATGAAGAGGAAAGAATGTTCCTACCAAATTATAAGTGTCCAGAACGTATTTCTGTTTTAACGCACTCAGAAAAATACGAAGATATCGTACAGGCTCAATTGAGTTCAAGAGATATTCAAGACAAGATCCGCCATTGGAATGATCTATTTCAACAGGAACAACGTTCCGATGCGGATCTTATTTTTATGAAAAATTTTCACGTCCAAGACGATGTACTTTTTAAAGATTGCGACCGAAATTTTAAATTGATAGTTCCAAAGAGGAAAATAAAGGAATTGATTTACCATTATCATGACCGAGATGAAGCATGTCATCCAGGAAGAGACGAGACTCTCAGGAAAATAGCAAAACGCTACTATTTCAATAATATGGCCAGGATCGTAGGCAGATACATAAACGACTGTCTGTATGCCAGTCTGTAAAGACAAGACAAGCCCAACCCAATGCTCCACTTAGAAGTCATGCACCACAGAATGCATTTGAAACCTTGAGCGTCGACGTAATTGGCCCGCTGCAGAGGACTAAAGACGCCGAAAACAGATACATGATTATCGTCGAAGACGTTTTCAGTAAATGGATAGAGGCAAAGGCATACATTCAGGTCGACGGCAGAACGATAGCCAAATTTATCGACGAAGAAATAGTAGCAAGATTCGGAGTCCCTCGAGTCATAATTTCAGACAACGGTGGTCATTTTAATTCCGAATGGTACATCACGTTTTGTGAAAGAAATGGTATCGAACGATACTTAATTCCGGCATATCATCAACAATCCAACCCCGTGGAACGACGGGTTCAGGAGTGCAAAAAGATATTAAATACTCTCTTATTTAAAAAGCCAAACGACACTTGGGATCGCTACGTGCATCAGATGACATACATCTTAAGAAATCGTAGGAACGCCGCTACAAATCAAACACCTAGCATGGTCGTGTTAGGATATGATCCAGCCGAAAGAGGCGAATGGGATTTGTATGCCTGGAGGCAAGAAAGAGCCAAGCAACAAACGCTTCCATGATACGAGCGAGTCAAGGAAGCCCGACAGGCTCAACAAAATTATAAGCAAAAATATGCGCCGAAAGAGGCCGTCACGCCGATCGTTTTCAAAGTAGGAGACAGAGTCATGAGTAAAAGAAAAAGGAAGGTACATACCTTCACGCCGTCTTGGTCAGGCCCAACCAGAATTCTGAAGAAGTTTTCAGACGAAGTGTATCTCGTGCAAAAGGGAAATGTAACGACAAGAGTACATGTCAATGATTTGAGACCAGCCCCGCCAGAGGAGCACCACTTGGAAATCGAATCTTCCGATGAAGAAAATGCTAGTCCAGGCGGAACATCACTCGATGGAAATGATTCCCCGTTCTCAGACGATTCCACAGAACCTCCACCGCCGGAGCAAACGGTTGTACAAATTCATGCACCGCCACGAGATGCTTCCACTTCTGATTCAGAATCAAGTTCTGGAGATTCAATTATATTTTTATAATATTTTTCAACCTAGGCTAAGTTTTAACTTAGTGCTAGGTTTATTTTATATCAAAATTTCCATACCAACTTCTTGTCGTGTCAGGCAAGAGTTGGTATTTTTTATGCATTTTTTTTACAAGTTATTTTCATTGAGGATATTGTATCGTCCATACAAGTCTTCAAAATTCACTGCAGCAACTCTGACCGTGTCCGGCAGAGTTGGTATTTTTTATAATTTTTTCAAAGTCCTCATATGTTAAAACATATACATCCGTAAGCAGAGTCCGACCCAAAGGGTCCAAACAAATGTTCCATTGGCATGGCATGGAAAGACGACGACTCTGACGCAAGGGCGCGATTCAGATGAGTCTAGCAACTCAAGGGCGAGATGCCGCCACGTCTGCTGGAGGGGCAGATGCAACGATCCGACGGATGCAGATTCTGTCGCAGATTTCTCCTAAGAAGAGATTTAAAAAAAAAACCATTTCAATCAGCATAAGTCTACAAAATTCAGTGTTCCTATTCTCAAAGACGACGATGTGATATCGGTCGCAGATTTCTCCCAAGAAGAGATTTTTTTAACTACACGGAAACCATTTCAATCAATATAAGTCAACAAAATTCAGTGTTCCTATTCTCAAAGACGACGATATGTTATCGGTCGCAGATCCCCAGACGGGATATGAACAAACATTTTTACTAAAATTTTGTTTTATATTGTTTCATATAAACTGAGCAGAGCCATAGTATAGCTGGAGCCAAGCAGTCCGAGGACCACCTAAGCTGTTCCAGAAGGCAGTTCGACACCGAAGGTGATCGACGAGGCATAGACACGAGGAGGAGCAGACGCAAGCCCGCATTAGTGAAAGAACACTAAGAAAGATAAGTGCGTCGAAAGTGTTTGTGTTGTGTCATCGAGAATCTGAGGATTTTCGATTTTTTTCTTTTTTTATGCCATTTTTGAAACACAATGTTCAATTATTCAATCGAATGCTATGCATCGATATATGTTCAAATTTATCACCATTTTAGATTTGCATCTATGTTTTGTTCAGATAGGCCGGTCTGAACTATAACCGAATACAACACATGGGAGACTACATCCAATGATCCATTTTATTTTCAAACAACCAATTTACCAAACGTTACACAAAAAGATTCACGGAAAGGAGGGGAGTGTTAAAGAACGCTATAACCCCGATATACTTTTCGACGTTGTAACAAAATCCGACTTAGGAAATACTTCGTAAGAAAAGCGTGCTTCACGTAAAAACGCCGTGGAGGAGGTTTTTAATTCTTGGAAATATATTTTTGCTCTTCGGAGCGTTTTTTATGCCAAATTTTCGCTAACTCTTCGAGGAGCGTTAATTTGGTAAGTGTAGTAAATGTCGCTGCACAGGGACGTAATGTCGCCCCGACCATCCAATTTTAGAAAGTATACTAAAATTGGACTTGAACTTCCAAATTTCCAAGATTAAAAACCCTTTTACGAATCCACGTTGTCAAGCACTGCGACTCTTACGAGGTATTGAATATGAGGACAAGTTAGTCCAACGACTATTCAAAGTATATCGGAAGTTATAGCGAAAATAGCCCTTAGCGACATGGGACCCCCATCATTTCCTAGCAGTCGGATTTGACGGGGAAATGATGCGTTTTGACGGGGTTTGCCCTAAACCGGTTCCTCAGTGATTCGGAGTCAAAAAAGTATCTATACCATGTACTCACACGTGCATGGGATCTGCCTTGCCTGAACGTAAAATTTGTTATTGCATAATACAAACGAAGTAGAAACGCTTCAAGCAATTTTAAGCTCCGAGGAGCGACCAAAATTTATGTGAATTAATAAATACGTTTATAAGACAGGCAAGCATAAGCCCACCAAAATTTCAGTTACATGAAACTTTTCTTGAATCTTTTTGTGCATCGTTAGCTTTTCAAACTGCATATTGGATGGTAGTTGGTACCGTATGAATCGTCCCGTTCCTCACCATGTGTTGTACAAGGGTCAGACCATTGTTTGTTAACATTTTCTCTGAAGAAGTTGTTGTAAAAACATAAATTTTTAAAAGATTTAATATATAAATTTTGAACTTTATATTGTCTTTAACTTGTGTTTTCTAACAAAATTCCCTTTCAGATTTAATTTTAAGAGAGTGTGAAACAGACAGTGTTAAATTTATAGTGTTACGACGTCTTCCAATTGATACCATCAGAGCCGCAGTTAAGCATAAACGACAGTAAGTATGATTTATCCATTAATCTCCGTCTGAAACAGTCACGTTGAACCCTAAAAATTTTGTGAACGTAATATTATTATTTAGAATTTAAGAAAAGGTTGAGGAAAAAGAAAATTAATTTTTTCTTTTTCCTATTTTTTTTAATTTTTCTAAGTTTTTCGAGCAGACAATACGTCCTTCAGACTACCATCAAAGCATGGATCGTTCACATTAACAGTGAACTGCTGCTTCTTTATACTTCAATTTAACATTTTAGACATTTATTAGAGTTTCTGCCGGTTTTATTTACTCATTTACTCATGGAAATTGACGTTAAGAATGACAACATATTAACTCAGTTCACCCTTTTATAGATATATATAACAAGCCACACCACATTTTACTGTGTACGTCTTGACGAGATGCTTTCGAACACAAGTTGAAGCGGCGAGGCGGAAGCTCCATACTTGAAAATTGCACTCCCAAAGCGAAAGTCAAGGTCATGGCTGCCGCAATCGTTCGCCTCGGGCAATAGCGGCGCTCTGACCTTGAAGCCAAAGTCCGCATGTTTAGGCAAATCTATAGGCCACGACATTGCACATCCGACAAATGGCCGACTGTTCGAGGCCAAGGCTAAAGTCACTTGCTGGAGCAACCACATCCTGCGCCGTCATCACTATAATATTTCTTTAAAACGAGGCATTGATGAGGTTCTAACGTTTGACTTAGTTTGGATAGAAAACAAAAAGGATAAACAAATGTCGATTTTATGAATTCGTTTCTCTCTAAATTGATGACACGCCGATGCTCTAACCTTCCGATCCCGAAGTCTAGTTCAGAGATTACAACTCCCAAATACAAACTAGTTCACCCTTTTATAGATATATATATAACAAGCCACACTACATTTTACTGTGTACGTCTTGACGAGATGCTTTCAAACACAAGTTGCGCGGCGAGGCGGAAGCTCCCATAGCGAAGGTCAAGGTCATGGCTGCCGCAATCGATGACCTCGGGCAATAGCGGCGCGCTGACCTTGAAGCCAAAGCCCGCATGTTTAGGCAAGTCTAAAGGTCACGACATTGCATATCGGACAAAGGGCCGACTGTTCGAGGCCAATGCTAAAGTCACTTGGTTGGACAACCACTTCCTGCGCCATCATCACTATAAAATTAATTTATTACGAGGCATTGATGTGTTCCTAACGTTTGACTTGGTTTGGATAGAAAACAAAAGGGATAAACAAATGTTGATTTTATGAATTCGTTTCTCTGTAAATTGATGACACGATGATGCTCTAACCTTCCGATCCCGAAGTCTAGTTCAGATATTCCAACTCCTAGATACACGATCCAGATACAAACTACAATGATAACGTCACAATTACATTATCTGTAGAGTGCTTAAATGCGTCATGGTTGCATACCTAGAACGGAAATCTGCTAATCACACTACTCCTTCGGCTTTATTTTGCAGCAAGTTAAACGATACTCAAAGGCGTTATTCCGCTACTAACAGAGAACTCCTGTTGCTTTATACTTCAATTTAACATTTTAGACATTTATTAGAGTTTCTGCCGGATTTATTTACTCATTTACTCATGGAAATTGACGTTAAGAATGACTACATATTAACTCAGTTCACTCTTTTATAGATATATATAACAAGCCACACCACATTTTAATGTGTACGTATTGACGAGATGCTTTCAAACTCAAGTTGCGCGGCGAGGCGGAAGCTCCATACTTGAAAATTGCACTCCCATAGCGAAGGTCAAGGTCATGGCTGTCGCAATCGATCGCCTCGGGCAATAGCGGCGCTCTGACCTTGAAGCCAAAGCCCGCATGTTTAGGCAAATCTAAACGCCACGACATTGCATATCGGACAAATGGCCGACTGTTCGAGGCCAATGCTAAAATCACTTGATTGGACAACCACTTCCTGCGTCATCATCACTATAAAATTTATTTATTACGAGGCATTGGTGTTGTTCTAATGTTTGACTTGGTTTGGACAGAAAACAAAAAGGATAAATAAATGTCGATTTTATGAATTCGTTTCTCTGTAAATTGATGACACGATGATGCTCTAACCTTCCGATCCCGAAGTCTAGTTCAGATATTCCAACTCCTAAATTCACGATCCAGATACAAACTACAATGACAACGTCACAATTAATTTATCTACAGAGTGCTCAAATGCCTCCATGGGTACATACCTAGAACGGAAATCTGCTAATCAAACCACTCCTTCGGCTTTATTTTGCAGCAAATTAAACGATACTCAAAGGCGTTATTCCACTACTAACAGAGAACTCCTATTGCTTTATACTTCAATTTAACATTTTAGAACTTTGTTAAAGTTTTTGCCGGTTTTATTTACTCCTTTACTCATGGAAATTGACGTTGAGAATGACTACATGTTAATTCAGTTCACCCTTTTATAAATATATATAACAAGCCGCACCACATTTTACAGCGTACGTCGTGACGAGATGCTTTCAAACACAAGTTACGCGGCGAGGCGGAAGCCCCATACTTGAAAATTGCACTCCCATAGCGAAGGTCAAGGTCATGGCTGCCGCAATCGTTCGCCTCGGGCAATAGCAGCGCTCTGACCTTGAGGCCATATCCCGCATGTTTAGGCAAATCTAAAGGTCACGACGTTGCATATCGGACAAGGGGCCGACTGTTCGAGGCCAATGCTAAAGTCACTTGGTTGGACAACCACTTCCTGCGCCATCATCACTATAAAATTTATATAATACGAGGCATTGATATGTTTCTAACGTTTGACTTGGTTTGGATAGAAAACAAAAGGGATAAACAAATGTCAATTTTATGAATTCGTTTCTCCGTAAATTGATGACACGCCCGCTCTACCTTCCCTTCCCGACGTCCAGTTCAGAAATTTCTACTCCCGAATGGTATTGACGAGATGCTTTCAAACTCAAGTTGCGCGGCGAGGCGGAAGCTCCATACTTGAAAATTGCACTCCCATAGCGAAGGTCAAGGTCATGGCTGTCGCAATCGATCGCCTCGGGCAATAGCGGCGCTCTGACCTTGAAGCCAAAGCCCGCATGTTTAGGCAAATCTAAACGCCACGACATTGCATATCGGACAAATGGCCGACTGTTCGAGGCCAATGCTAAAATCACTTGATTGGACAACCACTTCCTGCGTCATCATCACTATAAAATTTATTTATTACGAGGCATTGGTGTTGTTCTAATGTTTGACTTGGTTTGGACAGAAAACAAAAAGGATAAATAAATGTCGATTTTATGAATTCGTTTCTCTGTAAATTGATGACACGATGATGCTCTAACCTTCCGATCCCGAAGTCTAGTTCAGATATTCCAACACCTAAATTCACGATCCAGATACAAACTACAATGATAACGTCACAATTAATTTATCTACAGAGTGCTCAAATGCCTCCATGGGTACATACCTAGAACGGAAATCTGCTAATCAAACCACTCCTTCGGCTTTATTTTGCAGCAAATTAAACGATACTCAAAGGCGTTATTCCACTACTAACAGAGAACTCCTATTGCTTTATACTTCAATTTAACATTTTAGAACTTTGTTAAAGTTTTTGCCGGTTTTATTTACTCCTTTACTCATGGAAATTGACGTTGAGAATGACTACATGTTAATTCAGTTCACCCTTTTATAAATATATATAACAAGCCGCACCACATTTTACAGCGTACGTCGTGACGAGATGCTTTCAAACACAAGTTACGCGGCGAGGCGGAAGCCCCATACTTGAAAATTGCACTCCCATAGCGAAGGTCAAGGTCATGGCTGCCGCAATCGTTCGCCTCGGGCAATAGCAGCGCTCTGACCTTGAGGCCATATCCCGCATGTTTAGGCAAATCTAAAGGTCACGACGTTGCATATCGGACAAGGGGCCGACTGTTCGAGGCCAATGCTAAAGTCACTTGGTTGGACAACCACTTCCTGCGCCATCATCACTATAAAATTTATATAATACGAGGCATTGATATGTTTCTAACGTTTGACTTGGTTTGGATAGAAAACAAAAGGGATAAACAAATGTCAATTTTATGAATTCGTTTCTCCGTAAATTGATGACACGCCCGCTCTACCTTCCCTTCCCGACGTCCAGTTCAGAAATTTCTACTCCCGAATCCACGATCCGGATCCAAGCTATAATGATAACGTCACAATTAATTTATCCACAGAGTGCTCAAATGCGTCCATGGGTGCATACCTAGAACGGAAATCTGCTAATCACAGTACTCCTTTGGCTTTATTATGCAGCAAGTTAAACGATACTCAAAGGCGTTATTCCGCTACTAACAGAGAACTCCTGTTGCTTTATACTTCAATTTAACATTTTAGAAACTTATTAAAGATTCTGCCGGTTTTATTTACTCCTTTACTCATGGAAGTTGACGTTATGAATGACTACATATTAACTCAGTTCACCCTTTTATAGATATATATAACAAGCCACACCACATTTTACTGTGTACGTATTGACAAGATGCTTTCAAATTCAAGTTACGCGGCGAGGCGGAAACTCCATACTTGAAAATTGCACTCCCAAAGCGAAGGTCAAGGTCATGGCTGCCGCAATCGTTCGCCTCGGGCAATAGCGGCGCTCTGACCTTGAAGCCAAAGTCCGCATGTTTAGGCAAATCTATAGGCCACGACATTGCACATTGGACAAATGGCCGACTGTTCGAGGCCAAGGCTAAAGTCACTTGCTGGAGCAACCACATCCTGCGCCGTCATCACTATAATATTTCCTTAATACGAGGCATTGATATGTTTCTAACGTTTGACTTGGTTTGGATAGAAAACAAAAGGGATAAACAAATGTCGATTTTATGAATTCGTTTCTCCGTAAATTGATGACACGCCCGCTATACCTTCCCTTCCCGACGTCCAGTTCAGAAATTTCTACTCCCGAATCCACGATCCGGATCCATACTATAATGATAACGTCACAATTACTTTATCTACAGAGTGCTCAAATGCGTCCATGGGTGCATACCTAGAACGGAAATCTGCTAATCAAACTACTCCTTCGGCTTTATATTGCAGCTAGTTAAACGATACTAGGCGTTATTCCGCTACTAACAGAGAACTCCTGTTGCTTTATACTTCAATTGAACATTTTAGACCCTTATTAAAGTTTTTGTCGGTTTTATTTACTCCTTTACTCATGGAAATTGACGTTAAGAATGACTACATGTTAACTCAGTTCACCATTTTATAGATATATATATAACAAGCCACACCACATTTTATTGTGTACGTCTTGACGAGTTGCTTTCAAACACAAGTTGCGCGGCGAGGCGGAAGCCCCATACATGAAAATTGCACTCCCATAGCGAAGGTCATGGCTGCCGCAATCGATCGCCTCGGGCAATAGCGGCGCTCTGACCTTGAAACCAAAGCCCGCATGTTTAGGCAAACCTAAAGGCCACGGCATTGCATATCGGACAAAGGGCCGACTAGGCCAATGCTAAAGTCACTTGGTTGGACAACCACTTCCTGCGCCGTCATCACTATAATATTTCTTTAATACGAGGCATTGATGAGGTTCTATCGTTTGACTTAGTTTGGATAGAAAACAAAAAGGATAAACAAATGTCGATTTTATGAATTCGTTTCTCCGTAAATTGATGACACGCCCGCTCTATCTTCCCTTCCCGACGTCTAGTTCAGAGATTTCTACTCCCGAATCCACGATCCGGATCCAAACTATAATAATAACGTCACAATTACTTATCTACAGAGTGCTCAAATGCGTCCATGGGTGCATGCCTAGAACGGAAATTTGCTAATCAAACTACTCCTTCGGCTTTATTTTGCAGCAAGTTAAACGACACTCAAAGGCGTTATTCCGCTACTAACGGAGAACTCCTGTTGCTTTATACTTGATTTAAACATTTTAGACCCTTATTAAAGTTTTTGCCGGTTTTATTTACTCCTTTACTCATGGAAATTGACGTTGAGAATGACTACATGTTAATTCAGTTCACCCTTTTATAAATATATATAACAAGCGGCACCACATTTTACAGCGTACGTCGTGACGAGATGCTTTCAAATACAAGTTACGCGGCGAGGCGGAAGCCCCATACTTGAAAATTGCACTCCCATAGCGAAGGTCAAAGTCATGGCTGCCGCAATCGATCGCCTCCGGCAAAAGCGACTCTCTGACCTTGAAGCCAAAGCCCCCATGTTTAGGCAAATCTAAAGGCCACGGCATTGCATATCGGACAAAGGGCCGACTGTTCGAGGCCAATGCTAAAGTCACTTGGTTGGACAACCACTTCCTGCACCATCATCACTATAAAATTTATTTAATATGAGGCATTGATGTGGTTCTAACGTTTGACTTGGTTTGGATAGAAAGCAAAAGGGATAAACAAATGTTGATTTTATGAATTCGTTTCTCCGTAAATTGATGACACGCCGGCTCTACCTTCCGATCCCGACGTCCAATTCAGAGATTTCTACTCCCGAATCCACGATCCGGATCCAAGCTATAATAATAACGACACAATTACTTTATCTACAGAGTGCTCAAATGCGATCATGGGTGCATACCTAGAACGGAAATCTGCTAATCAGACTACTCCTTCGGCTATATTTTGCAGCAAATTAAACGGTATTCAAAGGCGTTATTCCACTACTAACAGAGAACTCCTGTTGCTTTATACTTCAACTTAACATTTTAGACATTTATTAGAGTTTTGCCGGCTTTATTTACTCCTTTACTCATGGAAATTGACCTTAAGAATGACTACATGTTAACTCAGTTCACCCTTTTATAGATATATATAGCAAGCCACACCGCATTTTACTGTGTACGCCGTGACGAGATGCTTTCAAACACAAGTTACGCGGCGAGGCGGAAGCCCCATACTTGAAAATTGCACTCCCATAGCGAAGGTCAAGGTCATGACTGCCGCAATCGATCGCCTCGGGCAATAGCGACGCTCTGACCTTGAAGCCAAAGCCCGCATGTTTAGGCATATCTAAAGGCCACGACGTTGTACATCGGACAAATGGCCGACTAATCGAGGCCAAGGCTAAAGTCACTTGCTGGAGCAACCACATCCTGCGCCGTCATCACTATAATATTTCTTTAATAAGAGGCATTGATGAGGTTCTAACGTTTGACTTAGTTTAGATAGAAAACAAAAAGGATAAACATATGTCGATTTTATGATTTCGTTTCTCCGTAAATTGATGACACGCCGGCTCTGCCTTCCGATCCCGACGTCCAGTTCAGAGATTTCTACTCCCGAATCCACGATCCGGATCCAAACTAGAATGGATAACGTCACAATTACTTTATCTACAGAGTGCTCAGATGCGTCCATGGGTGCAGACATATAATAGAAATCTGCTAAACTTTTCAGTTTTATTTTCCAGCAAATTATACGATACTCAAAGGCATTATTCCACTATTAACAGAGAACTCCAGTTGCATTATACTTCAATTTAACATATTAGACATTTATTAGAGTTTTTGCCGGTTTTATTTACTCCTTTACTCATGGAAATTGACGTTGAGAATGACTACATGTTAATTCAGTTCACCCTTTTATAAATATATGTAACAAGCCACACCACATTTTACTGTGTACGTATTGACGGGTTGCTTTCAAATTCAAGTTACGTGGCGAGGCGGAAGCTCCATATTTGAAAGTTGCACTCCCAAAGTGAAGGTCAAGGTCATGGCTGTCGCAATCGATCGCCTCGGGCAATAGCGGCGCTCTGACCTTGAAGCCAAAGCCCGCATGTTTAGGCAAATCTAAACGCCACGACATTGCATATCGGACAAATGGCCGACTGTTCGAGGCCAAGGCTAAAGTCACTTGCTGGAGCAACCACATCTTGCGCCATCATCACTATAATATTTCCTTAATACGAGGCATTGATGTGTTGATGTGACCTTGAAGCCAAAGCCCGCATCTTTAGGTAAATCTAAGGGCCACGTCATTGCATATCGGACAAAGGGCCGACTGTTCGAGGCCAATGCTAAAATCACTTGATTGGACAACCACTTCCTGCGTCATCATCACTATAAAATTTATTTAATACGAGGCATTGGTGTTGTTCTAATGTTTGACTTGGTTTGGACAGAAAACAAAAAGGATAAATAAATGTCGATTTTATGAATTCGTTTCTCTGTAAATTGATGACACGATGATGCTCTAACCTTCCGATCCCGAAGTCTAGTTCAGATATTCCAACTCCTAAATACACGATCCAGATACAAACTACAATGATAACGTCACAATTAATTTATCTACAGAGTGCTCAAATGCCTCCATGGGTACATACCTAGAACGGAAATCTGCTAATCAAACCACTCCTTCGGCTTTATTTTGCAGCAAATTAAACGATACTCGAAGGCGTTATTCCACTACTAACAGAGAACTCCTATTGCTTTATACTTCAATTTAACATTTTAGACATTTATTAGAGTTTTTGCCGTTTTATTTACTCCTGTACTCATGGAAATTGACGTTAAGAATGGCTACATATTAACTCAGTTCACCCATTTATAGATATATAGAACAAGCCACACTACATTTTACTGTGTACGTCTTGACGAGATGCTTTCAAACACAAGTTGCGCGGCGAGGCGGAAGCTCCCATAGCGAAGGTCAAGGTCATGGCTGCCGCAATCGATCGCCTCCGGCAAAAGCGGCTCTCTGACCTTGAAGCCAAAGTCCCCATGTTTAGGCAAATCTAAAGGCCACGGCATTGCATATCGGACAAAGGGCCGACTGTTCGAGGCCAATGCTAAAGTCACTTGGTTGGACAACCACTTCCTGCGCCATCATCACTATAAAATTTATTTAATATGAGGCATTGATGTGGTTCTAACGTTTGACTTGGTTTGGATAGAAAGCAAAAGGGATAAACAAATGTTGATTTTATGAATTCGTTTCTCCGTAAATTGATGACACGCCGGCTCTACCTTCCGATCCCGACGTCCAATTCAGAGATTTCTACTCCCGAATCCACGATCCGGATCCAAGCTATAATAAGAACGTCACAATTACTTTATCTACAGAGTGCTCAAATGCGAACATGGGTGCATACCTAGAACGGAAATCTGCTAATCAAACTACTCCTTCGGCTTTATTTTGCAGCAAATTAAAGGGTATTCAAAGGCGTTATTCCACTACTAACAGAGAACTCCTGTTGCTTTATGCTTCAACTTAACATTTTAGACATTTATTAGAGTTTTGACGGTTTTATTTACTCCTTTACTCATAGAAATTGACGTTAAGAATGACTACATGTTAACTCAGTTCACCCTTTTATAGATATATATATAACAAGCCCAAAACATTTTACTGTGTACGTCGTGACGATATGCTTTCAAACACAAGTTACGCGTCGAGGCGGAAGCCCCATACTTGAAAATTGCACTCCCAGATTTCCGTTCTAGGTATGCACCCATGACGCATTTGAGCACTCTACAGATAAAGTAATTGTGACGTTATCATTGTAGTTTTTATCTGGATCGTGTATTTAGGAGTTGGAATATCTGAACTAGACTTCGGGATCGGAAGGTTAGAGCATCATCGCGTCATCAATTTACAGAGAAACGAATTCATAAAATCGACACTTGTTTATCCTTTTTGTTTTCTGTCCAAACTAAAATCAAGCGTTAGAACCTCATCAATGCCTCGTATTAAAGAAATATTATAGTGATGACGGCGCAGGATGTGGTTGCTCCAGCAAGTGACTTTAGCATTGGCCTCGAACAGTCGGCCCTTTGTCCGATATGCAATGTCGTGGCCTTTAGATTTGCCTAAACATGCGGGCTTTGGCTTCAAGGTCAGTGCGCCGCTATTGCCCGAGGTCATCGATTGCGGCAGCCATGACCTTGACCTTCGCTATGGGGGCTTCAGCCTCGCCGCGCAACTTGTGTTTGAAAGTATCTCGTCAAGACGTACACAGTAAAATATAGTGTGGCTTGTTCTATATATCTATAAATGGGTGAACTGAGTTAATATGTAGCCATTCTTAACGTCAATTTCCATGAGTACAGGAGTAAATAAAACGGGAAAAACTCTAATAAATGTCTAAAATGTTAAATTGAAGTATATAGCAATAGGAGTTCTCTATTAGTAGGGGAATAACGCCTTTGAGTATCGTTTAATTTGCTGCAAAATAAAGCCGAAGGGGTTGTTTGATTAGCAGATTTCCGTTCTAGGTATGTACCCGTGGAGGCATTTGAGCACTCTGTAGATAAAGTAATTGTGACGTTATCATTGTAGTTTGTATCTGGATCGTGTATTTAGGAGTTGGAATATCTGAACTAGACTTCGGGATCGGAAGGTTAGAGCATCATCGTGTCATCAATTTATAGAAAAACGAATTCATAAAATCAACATTTGTTTATCCCTTTTGTTTTCTATCCAAACCAAGTCAAACGTTAGAAACACATCAATGCCTCGTATTAAGGAAATATTATAGTGATGACGGCGCAGGATGTGGTTGCTCCAGCAAGTGACTTTAGCATTGGCCTCGAACAGTCGGCCCTTTGTCCGATATGCAATGTCGTGGCCTTTAAATTTTCCTAAACATGTGGGCTTTGGCTTCAAGGTCAGAGCGTCGCTATTGCCCTAGGCGAACGATTGCGGCAGCCATGACCTTGACCTTCGCTATGGGAGTGCAATTTTCAAGTATGGGGCTTCCGCCTCGCCGCGTAACTTGTGTTTGATAGCATCTCGTCACGACGTACACAGTTCAATGTGGTGTGGCTTGTTATATATATCTATAAATGGGTGAACTGAGTTAACATGTAGTCATTCTTAACGTCAATTTCCATGAGTAAAGGAGTAAATAAAACCGGCAGAAACTCTAATAAATGTCTAAAGTGTTAAATTGAAGTATAAAGAAGCAGCAGTTCACTGTTAAGAGTGGAATAGCGCATTTGAATATCGTTTAATTTGCTGCAAAATAAAGCCGAAGGAGTAGATTAATTAGCAGATTTCCGTTCTAGGTATGCACCAATGGACGCATTTGAGCACTCTGTAGATAAAGTAATTGTGACGTTCTTATTATAGCTTGGATCCGGATCGTGGATTCGGGAGTAGAAATCTCTGAATTGAAAGTCGGGATCGGAAGGTAGAGCCGGCGTGTCATCAATTTACGGAGAAGCGAATTCATAAAATCAACATTTGTTTATCCCTTTTGCTTTCTATCCAAACCAAGTCAAACGTTAGAACCACATCAATGCCTCATATTAAATAAATTTTATAGTGATGATGGCGCAGGAAGTGGTTGTCCAACCAAGTGACTTTAGCATTGGCCTCGAACAGTCGGCCCTTTGTCCGATATGCAATGCCGTGGCCTTTAGATTTGCATAAACATGGGGACTTTGGCTTCAAGGTCAGAGAGCCGCTTTTGCCGGAGGCGATCGATTGCGGCAGCCATGACCTTGACCTTCGCTATGGGAGCTTCCGCCTCGCCGCGCAACTTGTGTTTGAAAGCATCTCGTCAAGACGTACACAGTAAAATGTAGTGTGGCTTGTTCTATATATCTATAAATGGGTGAACTGAGTTAATATGTAGCCATTCTTAACGTCAATTTCCATGAGTACAGGAGTAAATAAAACGGCAAAAACTCTAATAAATGTCTAAAATATTAAATTGAAGTATAAAGCAATAGGAGTTCTCTGTTAGTAGTGGAATAACGCCTTTGAGTATCGTTTATTTTGCTGCAAAATAAAGCCGAAGGAGTTGTTTGATTAGCAGATTTCCGTTCTAGGTATGTACCCATGGAGGCATTTGAGCACTCTGTAGATAAATTAATTGTGACGTTATCATTGTAGTTTGTATCTGGATCGCGTATTTAGGAGTTGGAATATCTGAATTAGACTTCGGGATCGGAAGGTTAGAGCATCATCGTGTCATCAATTTACAGAGAAACGAATTCATAAAATCGACATTTGTTTATCCTTTTTGTTTTCTGTCCAAACCAAGTCAAACATTAGAACAACACCAATGCCTCGTATTAAATAAATTTTATAGTGATGATGACGCAGGAAGTGGTTGTCCAATCAAGTGATTTTAGCATTGGCCTCGAACAGTCGGCCCTTTGTCCGATATGCAATGACGTGGCCTTTAGATTTGCCTAAAGATGCGGGCTTTGGCTTCAAGGTCAGAGCGCCGCTATTGCCCTAGGCGAACGATTGCGGCAGCCATGACCTTGACCTTCGCTATGGGAGTGCAATTTTCAAGTATGGGGCTTCCGCCTCGCCGCGTAACTTGTGTTTGATAGCATCTCGTCACGACGTACACAGTAAAATGTGGTGTGGCTTGTTATATATATCTATAAATGGGTGAACTGAGTTAACATGTAGTCACTCTTAACGTCAATTTCCATGAGTAAAGGAGTAAATAAAACCGGCAGAAACTCTAATAAATGTCTAAAGTGTTAAATTGAAGTATAAAGAAGCAGCAGTTCACTGTTAAGAGTGGAATAGCGCATTTGAATATCGTTTAATTTGCTGCAAAATAAAGCCGAAGGAGTAGATTAATTAGCAGATTTCCGTTCTAGGTATGCACCAATGGACGCATTTGAGCACTCTGTAGATAAAGTAATTGTGACGTTATCATTATAGTTTGGATCCGGATCGTGGATTCGGGAGTAGAAATCTCTGAATTGGACGTCGGGATCGGAATGTAGAGCCGGCGTGTCATCAATATACAGAGAAACGAATTCATAAAATCAACATTTGTTTGTCCCTTTTGTTTACTATCCAAACCAAGTCAAACGTTAGAACTACATCAATGCCTCTTATTAAATAAATTTTATAGTGATGATAGCGCAGGAAGTGGTTGTCCAACCAAGTGACTTTAGCATTGGCCTCGAACAGTCGGCCCTTTGTCCGTTATGCAATGCCGTGGCCTTTAGATTTGCCTAAACATGGGGACTTTGGCTTCAAGGTCAGAGAGCCGCTTTTGCCGGAGGCGATCGGTTGCGGCAGCCATGACCTTGACCTTCGCTATGGGAGCTTCCGCCTCGCCGCGCAACTTGTGTTTGAAAGCATCTCGTCAAGACGTACACAGTAAAATGTGGTGGGCCTGTTATATATATCTATAAAAGGGTGAACTGAGTTAACATGTAGTCATTCTTAACGTCAATTTCCATGAGTAAAGGAGTAAATAAAACCGGCAAAAACTTTAATAAAGGTCTAAAATGTTAAATTGAAGTATAAAGCAACAGGAGTTCTCTGTTAGTAGCGGAATAACGCCTTTGAGTATCGTTTAACTTGCTGCAAAATAAAGCCGAAGGAGTAGTGTGATTAGCAGATTTCCGTTCTAGGTATGCACCCATGGACGCATTTGAGCACTCTGTAGATAAAGTAAATGTGACGTTATCATTATAGTATGGATCCGGATCGTGGATTCGGGAGTAGAAAACTCTGAACTGGACGTCGTGATCGGAAGGTAGAGCCGGCGTGTCATCATTTTCGGGAGAAACGAAATCATAAAATCGACATTTGTTTATCCTTTTTGTTTTCTGTCCAAACTAAAATCAAGCGTTAGAACCTCATCAATGCCTCGTATTAAAGAAATATTATAGTGATGACGGCGCAGGATGTGGTTGCTCCAGCAAGTGACTTTAGCATTGGCCTCGAACAGTCGGCCCTTTGTCCGATATGCAATGTCGTGGCCTTTAGATTTGCCTAAACATGCGGGCTTTGGCTTCAAGGTCAGAGCGCCGCTATTGCCCGAGGCGATAGATTGCGGCAGCCATGACCTTGACCTTCGCTATGGGAGTGCAATTTTCAAGTATGGGGCTTCCGCCTCGACGCGTAACTTGTGTTTGAAAGCTTATCGTCACGACGTACACAGTAAAATGTTTTGGGATTGTTATATATATCTATAAAAGGGTGAACTGAGTTAACATGTAGTCATTCTTAACGTCAATTTCCATGAGTAAAGGAGTAAATAAAACCGTCAAAACTCTAATAAATGTCTAAAATGTTAAGTTGAAGTATAAAGCAACAGGAGTTCTCTGTTAGTAGTGGAATAACGCCTTTGAATACCGTTTAATTTGCTGCAAAATAAAGCCGAAGGAATAGTTTGATTAGCAGATTTCCGTTCTAGGTATGCACCCATGGTCGCATTTGAGCACTCCATCGTGTCATCAATTTACAGAGAAAGGAATTCATAAAATCGACATTTGTTTATCCTTTTTGTTTTCTGTCCAAACCAAGTCAAACATTAGAACAACACCAATGCCTCGTATTAAATAAATTTTATAGTGATGATGACGCAGGAAGTGGTTGTCCAATCAAGTGATTTTAGCATTGGCCTCGAACAGTCGGCCCTTTGTCCGATATGCAATGACGTGGCCTTTAGATTTGCCTAAAGATGCGGGCTTTGGCTTCAAGGTCAGAGCGCCGCTATTGCCCTAGGCGAACGATTGCGGCAGCCATGACCTTGACCTTCGCTATGGGAGTGCAATTTTCAAGTATGGGGCTTCCGCCTCGCCGCGTAACTTGTGTTTGAAAGCATCTCGTCACGACGTACGCTGTAAAATGTGGTGCGGCTTGTTATATATATTTATAAAAGGGTGAACTGAATTAACATGTAGTCATTCTCAACGTCAATTTCCATGAGTAAAGGAGTAAATAAAACCGGCAAAAACTTTAATAAGGGTCTAAAATGTTTAATTCAAGTATAAAGCAACAAGAGTTCTCCGTTAGGAGTAGTTTGATTAGCAGATTTCCGTTCTAGGTATGCACCCATGGACGCATTTGAGCACTCTGTAGATAAAGTAATTGTGACGTTATCATTATAGTTTGGATCCGGATCGTGGATTCGGGAGTAGAAATCTCTGAATTGGACGTCGGGATCGGAATGTAGAGCCGGCGTGTCATCAATATACAGAGAAAGGAATTCATAAAATCAACATTTGTTTGTCCCTTTTGTTTACTATCCAAACCAAGTCAAACGTTAGAAACACATCAATGCCTCGTATTAAGGAAATATTATAGTGATGACGGCGCAGGATGTGGTTGCTCCAGCAAGTAACTTTAGCAATGGCCTAGTCGGCCCTTTGTCCGATATGCAATGCCGTGGTCTTTAGATTTGCCTAAACATGCGGGCTTTTGTTTCAAGGTCAGAGCGCCGCTATTGCCCGAGGCGATCGATTGCGGCAGCCATGACCTTGAACTTCGCTATGGGAGTGCAATTTTCAAGTATGGGGCTTCCGCCTCGCCGCGCAACTTGTGTTTGAAAGCAACTCGTCAAGACGTACACAGTAAAATATGGTGTGGCTTGTTATACTGAATTAACGTAAACATGCAGGCCTTGGCTTCAAGGTCAGTGCGCTGCTATTGTCCGAGGTCATCGATCGCGACAGCCATGACCTTGACCTTCGCTATGGGAGTGTAATTTTCAAGTATGGAGCTTCCGCCTCGCCGCGTAACTTGAATTTGAAAGCATCCCGTCAATACGTACACAGTAAAATGTAGTCTAGCTTGTTATATATATTTACAAAAGGGTGAACTGAATTAACATGTAGTCATTCTCAACGTCAATTTCCATGAGTAAAGGAGTAAATAAAACCGGCAAAAACTTCAGTAAAGGTCTAAAATGTTAAATTGAAGTATAAAGCAACAGGAGTTCTCTGTTGGTAGCGGAATAACGCCTTTGAGTATCGTTTAACTTGCTGCAAAATAAAGCCGAAGGGGTAGTGTGATTAGCAGATTTCCGTTCTAGGTATGCACCCATGGACGCATTTGAGCACTCTGTAGGTAAAGTAATTGTGACGTTATCATTATAGTTTGGATCCGGATCGTGGATTCGGTAGTAGAAATCTCTGAACTGGACGTCGGGATCGGAAGGTAGTGCCGGCGTGTCATCAATTTACGGAGAGACGAATTCATAAAATCGACATTTGTTTATCCTTTTTGTTTTCTATCCAAACTAAGTCAAACGTTAGAACCTCATCAATGCCTCGTATTAAAGGAATATTATAGTGATGACGGCGCAGGAAGTGGTTGTCCAGCCAAGTGACTTTAGCCTTGGCCTCAAACAGTCGACCAGTTGTTCGATGTGCAATGTCGTGGCCTTTGGATTTGCCTAAACATGCGGGATTTGGCTCCAAGGTCAGAGCGCCGCTTTTGCCGGAGGCGATCGATTGCGGCAGCCATGACCTTGACGTCCGCTATGGGAGTGCAATTTTCAATGGAGCTTCCGCCTCGCCGCGCAACTTGTGTTTGAAAGCATCTCGTCAAGACGTACACAGTAAAATGTGGTGTGTGTGGCTTGTTATATATATCTATAATAGGGTGAACTGAGTTAACATGCAGTCATTCTTAACATCAATTTCCCTGAGTAAAGGAGTAAATAAAACCGGCAGAAACTCTAATAAATGTCTAAAATGTTAGATTGAAGTATAAAGCAACTAGAGTTCTCTGTTAGTAGTGGAATAACGCCTTTAAGCATCGTTTAATTTGCTGCAAAATAAAGCCGAAGAAGTTAATTTAATTAGCAGATTTCCGTTCTAGGTATGTACCCATGGAGGCATTTGAGCACTCTGCAGATAAAGTAATTGTGACGTTATCATTGTAGTTTCATGTATTTAGGAGTTGGAATATCTGAACTAGACTTCGGGATCGGAAGGTAGAGCCGGCGTGTCATCAATTTACGGAGAAACGAATTCATAAAATCGACATTTGTTTATCCTTTTTGTTTTCTATCCAAACTAAAGCAAACGTTAGAACCTCATCAATGGCCTCGTATTAAGGAAATATTATTGTGATGATGGCGCAGGATGTGGTTGCTCCAGCAAGTGACTTTAGCCTTGGCCTCGAACAGTCGGCCATTTGTCCGATGTGCAATGTCGTGGCCTTTACATTTGCCTAAACATGCGGGCTTTGGCTTCAAGGTCAGAGCGCAGCTATTGCCCGAGGCGATCGATTGCGACAGCCATGACCTTGACCTTCGCTATGGGAGTGCAATTTTCAAGTATGGAGTTTCCGCCTCGCCGCGTAACTTGAATTTGAAAGCATCCCGTCAATACGTACACAGTAAAATGTGGTGTGGCTTGTTATATATATCTATAAAAGGGTGAACTGAGTTAATATGTAGTCATTCATACGGAGAAACGAATTCATAAAATCAACATTTGTTTATCCCTTTTGTTTTCTATCCAAACCAAGTCAAACGTTAGAAACACATCAATGCCTCGTATTAAATAAATTTTATAGTGATGATGGCTCAGGAAGTGGTTGTCCAACCAAGTGACTGGCCTCGAACAGTCGGCCCTTTGTCCGATATGCAAAGTCGTGACCTTTAGATTTGCCTAAAAATGCGGGCTTTGGCTTCAAGGTCAGTGCGCCGCTATTGCCCGAGGTCATCGATTGCGGCAGACATGACCTTGACCTTCGCTATGGGAGCTTCCGCCTCACCGCGCAACTGTGTTTGAAAGCATCTCGTCAAGACGTACACAGTAAAATGTGGTGTGTCTTGTTATATATATATCTATAAAAGGGTAGTCATTCTTAACGTCAATTTCCATGAGTAAAGGAGTAAATAAAACCGGCAAAAACTCTAATAAATGTCTAAAATGTTAAGTTGAAGTATAAAGCAACAGGAGTTCTCTGTTAGTAGTGGAATAACGCCTTTGAGTATCGTTTAATTTGCTGCAAAATAAAGCCGAAGGAGTAGATTGATTAGCAGATTTCCGTTCTAGTTATGCACCCATGGGCGCATTTGAGCACTCTGTATATAAAGTAATTGTGACGTTATCATTATAGTTTGGATCCGGATCGCGAATTCGGGAGTAGAAATCTCTGAATTGGACGTCGGGATCGGAAGGTAGTGCCGGCGTGTCATCAATATACTTTAGCCTTGGCCTCGAACAGTCGGCCATTTGTCCAATGTGCAATGTCGTGGCCTTTAGATTTGCCTAAACATGCGGGCTTTGGGTTCAAAGTCAGAGCGCCTGTTGAATTGAATTTTGTATCTTTTGGTTGTATGCGGTACTAATACTGCGGTTTTTAGAATAATAATTGCAATTTATTACCCTTGCAAAATACAGGACATCTGTCATATATATCTAACTATCAACACATTATTCGCCAACTATATAATCATTCATTCATTGTAACAACAAATAGTACATTGCCTAAAAATATTATGTCTAGTTAATAAGTAGAAATAAGGCGTGAACATGCCCCCCGCCTTGAAAGGGTCAACTTTCAAAAATAAACATAACATTGATAGATTCTAACAATAAATCGTATAAATATATATAAATTGTTATCATATGCAACGGTCTCATCTCTGGTTATTACAGTATCTTGAAAGTCAAATATTTATTGCACTTTTCACAATCGACTGGCAATTTACAAATTTTTGAAAAGGATCGACGCACTACATTACTGGTTGTTTGTACGTTTGCCACTCGAGCGATGCCATCTGGACCTCGGTGTAGGGATAGAACTCTTCCTAGATGCCACTTTAGAGGGGGCAGATGGTCATCCTTTAACACCACTAAAGAGCCAACTTCTAAAGACGTCTGACTGACCTTCCATTTTGTTCGTGATTGCAGTTCGGCTATAAATTCCCTAGACCATCTGTCCCAGAAATGTTGCTGTATTTGTTGCAGAAGTTGATATCGGGAAAGTCTTGGTATTGCAATGTCTTTCAGATCTGGGTCTGGCAAGGAACTAATTGGTCTCCCGATTAAAAAATGTGAGGGAGTTAATGCAGAGTAATCGTTGGGATCGGAAGAAATCGGTGTAATTGGTCTCGAATTAAGAATAGCTTTGCAGCTAGCAGTGCATTTGCCAAAACTCTCTTTAAATGTCCTTTAGCTGCTTTGATACCGGCTTCCCAAATTCCACCCATGTGAGGAGAAAAGGCAGGAATAAAATGCCAATTTACTCCCGTATTTGTCAAAGATTCTTGTAATTCGGTTTCATTTTGCATTAAGAAACTAGCTAACTCTGTCAATTCTGCCTTTGCCCCTACAAAATTGGTACCGTTATCTGTATATACGTCAGATGGTTTGCCTCGGCGTGAAGTAAAACGTCTAAATGCTGCAATAAAGCAATCTTTGGTTAGGTCGCTTACTAGTTCGATATGCACTGATTTTGTAGTGAAGCAAACAAATAGACTGATATATGCTTTAGACGTTTTAGCTCCCCGGCCTTTCTTATCCTTTACCAAAATTGGCCCAGCGTAGTCAATACCTGTTGTGGTAAATGCTGGTGCAGGACAAACCCTAGGTTTAGGTAATACGCCCATAATTGGAGCCTTCGACACAGGATTAATTCGGTAACATCTTATGCAGGAATGTACGATTTTTCTAGCCAGATTTCTACCTGAAAGAAGCCAATAGCGTTCCCGCACTGCGTAAAGTAATTGTTGTGGACCAATATGATATAGACGGAAGTGTTCATGTAAAAAGACAAGTGTTGTAAAATGATGTTTATTAGAGAGAAGTGCTGGATATTTTTTCTCATATTCATAAGATGACATTTGTAATCTGCCTCCCACTCTTAAAATACCATTCGAATCTATAAAAGGGTTTAGACTAAGTAGTGATGACTTCTTAAGCAATGGCTTATTTCCAGTAAGTGTCGACAACTCGTCAGGAAAACTTTCGTTTTGGGAAATCTTTACGAGACAAATTAGTGCTTTGTTTAGTTCGGTTGCACTTAGAGGGCCTAACTTTCTATTACATTTTTGTTGCTTGCAGTTAAAGATAAATCTTACGCACATTGCTGTTACTCTTTGTAGCCGAGCCAAACTAGAAAAGGGATGCATTGGAAATGATTCCATTTGTCTCATTAAAGGCAAAGACACACTTTGTTTTTTAAGCTCGGGTAGCTCACCTTGAAAATGAAAAGTGGACTGAGGCCATCCGTTTTGAGGCTTGCTCAACCAAGTAGGGCCAGACCACCAAATTGTGGTTGTTGGAAGATCATTAGGATACACACCTCTTGAAAGTAAATCAGCGGGATTGTCACTTGTTCGTACATGGTTCCATTCATCTGGATTTGTAATGGTTTGAATTTGAGCCACCCTATTTTGTACAAAGGTTTGCAGAAGATTTGGCTGAGTTTTTATCCAACAAAGACATACAGTTGAATCACTCCAGAGAAAACAGTCGTCAAAAAAACCCATGAATTTCTACTCGTTTTATTTCTGAACATAATACAAGTCTAGGAATTTGCAATGTATTTAATTCTAAGAGTTGTTGCCTGAATTTCCGCCATTTCGTGTTTAAATTGGACGGCAACGCTTCATCCCAACTCAGTTTCAGCATCCATAATTCTTGCAGAATGATTTTTCCAATAATGATACAAGGGCCCAGTAAACCAAACGAATCGAAAATTTGTGCAATATCAGAAAGCACAGATCTTTTTGTGATGGATTTGTAGCTTGGTGAGCCAATGGTATACATCAGAGTATCAGAGGAACTAGACCAGTATAGTCCTAAAGTTTTTGTACTTCCGTTTTCACCAAGTTTTAAAATTGCTGAAGGATTTGCAGCCTTTACATGTTGTAAGACTTTGCTACTATTGGACGCCCACTTTTGCATAAGGAAACATCCAGATTTGAGAATTACAGAGATTTCATCACATAGTTGCATAGCCTCTTCCTCAGTCTCACAGCCAGACCGTAAATCGTCCATATAAAAATCATGTTCTATAGTATTTGACGCTTTAGGATAAGAATTTGCATTCTCTACAGATAACTGTTTAAGACACCTTACAGCTAACCAAGGGGCTGAAGCTGTGCCATATGTAACTGTATTAAGTTGATAGGTAAGCACCTCCTGGAATGGATGTTGTCGCCAAAGAATTTTTTGCAATGATCTCTGCTGCGGATCGACCAATATCTGTCGGTACATTTTTATCAAATCAGCACAAATGACTACATAATGTTGTCTGAATCTCAATAGAATAGAAATCAAATCGTCCTGAATAGTTGGACCTATATATTGCAAGTTGTTTAAAGATATACCCGACTCTGAACGAGCTGAGGCATCAAACACTACTCTGAGTTTTGTTGTTTGACTTTGTTCGTTAAGAACACCGTGGTGTGGTAAGAAATAAGAGTGATCAGACTGATCAGAATTTGAAGCTCTGGACATATGACCAAGGTTAAGATATTCATTCATAAAATCCATATACATTTGTTTTAAATGGGCATTTTTGCCTAGTCTAGATTCTATAGAATGTAAGCGACTTAGAGCAATTTGTTGTGAATCTCCTAGGGAGGATGGTGAATGCTTTAAAGGAATTTGAACAATAAATCGCCCATCTTCATCACGCTTTGTAGTTTGCAGGAAAATATCCTCACACATCCTTTCATCGGTAGACAGGGAAGTTTCAATAGAAAGTTCCTCGATTTCCCAAAATTTCTTCAAATTATCTTGCAAGTCTGAATTGCAAACAAGATTACAATGGGTTTGATTGGAAACATTATTTGTTCTAATTGGGCCTGACACAACCCAACCAAGAACTGTTTTATGCATAATTGGAAGATTTGCACCCAAATGTACTTGTCCTACACATAAAAGGTTATAAAATATTCCTGCCCCTAAGAGAATATCAATTTTGTTGCATTTATAAAAATCAGGATCAGCAAGCTTGAGATTACTCGGGGACAAAATGTTTATAGGTTGGCTAGGCATACATTCATTAATTTTAGGCAAAACTAAACAAGAAATAGTAGTTTTAAAGGAATTATACACCGACTCAATTGAAACATTGCATTGTTTGTTTATGTATGACGTCACTTGATTGATTCCTATAACTGTAAGGTTAATTGCGGTTTTCTCTAAGCCTAACCTCATGCATAAGTCTTCAGTAATAAAGTGTGATTGCGATGCACAATCTAGTAAAGCTCTACAGATATGTGGACACCCCATTTGATCCATTACTTGTACTAATGCGGTAGACAATAAAATAGTCGATTATTCTCCTTGATTATTTACAGAATAATTAAGAGATTGACTATTTTCATTAAGAACGGCTTGAGTAACACTACTGGAATTTGCATGTACATTAGAATTGCTACAACCGGCTTTACTTTCGTTAGGGCATGTTTTATCGTCAAAATGAAGCAGTGTATTGTGTTTACTTTTGCACCTTTTACAATGTCCAGCAAAGCAATACTTTGATAAATGATTACCACGCAGGCAATTTAGACATAACCTCAATTTTCTTGCCTTTTCAATTCTGTCATTAATTGAAAGTTTTAAAAATTCTGGACACATTTGGATATAATGTTCACCTTTGCAAACAGTGCATGATGTTTTTGCATTAGATGTATTGGCTTGATAAGACGCATGTGTAGTACGAGATTCTCGATAGTATTGTTTTTTGTTATGTTTTACTTCAGAGGTTAAATTTAAAGTTTCCAACAAATCTGCTTTAATTTTTATAAATCTTTTAAAGTCATCTAAAGTAGGTAATATATTTGTATTATTTTTGAAAGGAACATTTACCTTACTCTCCTCCCATTCGCGCGCTATGGCTTTGTCCAATTTATTAGTTAAAATATAAATCAAAAGAGTATCCCAATGCGCGATGGGCTGCTTAAGAGTTTGCAAAGATCTGAGATGTTTTGAAAGAATGTCTAGCATTTTTCTTAACTCTGAATAAGATTCATGACTTAAAGTTGGAATATCAAAAATTGCCTTAACATGATTATGTACAAGTACATTTTCATTGTTGTACTTGTTTAATAAAGTATCCCATGCTACAGAATAATTAGAAGCCGAAAATTCCAACGAGCGTATTACCTGTGATGCACCACCTTCTAATGCTGCACGCAAGTAATGATATTTTTGAATCTCAGCTAAAGAAGGACTCACATTAATTAAAGAGTCAAAGGTATCCCTAAACTCTAGCCAATTTTCATAAGCTCCAGAAAATTTTGGTAATTTAATTTCAGGCAATTTTATATTTTGCATACGGGGTACAGCATCGTTATCAGAGTGGCCAGGCTTATTTGTACTATGCGCTGCTTCGAGAGCCGGTGGGTTTATAGCTTTATAATAATTTTAAATAAACTGTTTGCATTTAGCAGTTAATGAAAAATACATTTTTTCAAATGTTTCTCTTTCCTGGCAATTCTCCTCTACATTTTCTGTTTGATCTTCGATTGAAGCTTGCACATCTTCAAACTCTTGAAATGTAGTTTGAAACGTATCTACCCTCATTTCTAATCCTAATATATCAGCGTTTTCCACTTGATTAAGTGGTACGTCCTCGGTAGGGTGCAAAATTGCATCCAAGTGACATTTAAAGCGAGTTTGGCGTTGTTTTAGCATATCACGCGTTTTTATAAGCTTTTTTAAATTTGCAGGACTCATATTTAAAATAATCGCTATTATATTAATCAAATATGCTTGGTTAAGCTATCAAAATATGAAGCTAATTGTGAAATATGAAAAGAATTATTTTGTTTTTGGGAACAAACTTACAGTTTGATGATGAGTTTACTAGCCTTAACACTATCCAGGCCCAGTCATTGAGCTTTACACAATTCTTCGTATGTAGCCGCTACACAATTCTTCGTATGTAACTGCTCGCTGCTAAGAACCTAGGCTGCTATTCGTCGTTCTGTTTTCGTTTCTGACAAGCGTTTTCAAGATTTGCAAATTTTCGTGTTTTGACTATATTTTCTTGACTTGCACTGATATATCGGCTCGAAGGACTATATGTTGAATTGAATTTTGTATCTTTTGGTTGTATGCGGTAATAATACTGCGGTTTTTACAATAATAATTGCAATTTATTACCCTTGCAAAATACAGGACATCTGTCATATATATCTAACTATCAACACATTATTCGCCAACTATATAATCATTCATTCATTGTAACAACAAATAGTACATTGCCTAAAAATATTATGTCTAGTTAATAAGTAGAAATAAGGCGTGAACAGCGCCGCTATTGCCCGGGGCCATCGGTTGCGGCAGCCATGACCTTGACCTTCGCTACGGGAGTGCAATTTTCAAGTATGGGGCTTCCGCCTCGCCGCGCAACTTGTGTTTGAAAGCATCTCGTCAAGACGTACACAGTAAAATGTGGTGTGGCTTGTTATATATATCTATAAAAGGGTGAACTGAGTTAACATGTAATCATTCTTAACGTCAATTTCCATGAGTAAAGGAGAAAATAAAACCGGCAAAAACTTTAATAAAGGTCTAAAATGTTAAATTGAAGTATAAAGCAAGAGGAGTTCTCTGTTAGTAGCGGAATAACGCCTTTGAGTATCGCTTAACTTGCTGCAAAATAAAGCCGAAGGAGTAGTGTGATTAGCAGACTTCCGTTCTAGGTATGCACCCATGGACTCACTTAAGCACTCTGTAGATAAAGTAATTGTGACGTTATTATTATAGTTTGGACCCGGATCGTGAATACGGGAGTAGAAATCTCTGAATTGGACGTCGGGATCGGAAGGTAGAGCCGGCGTGTCATCAATATACAGAGAAACGAATTCATAAAATCAACATTTGTTTATCCCTTTTGTTTTCTATCCAAACCAAGTCAAACGTTAGAAACACATCAATGCCTCGTATTAAATAAATTTTATAGTGATGATGGCGCAGGAAGTGGTTGTCCAACCAAGTGACTTTAGCATTGGCCTCGAACAATCGGCCCTTTATCCGATATGCAATGTCGTGACCTTTAGATTTGCCTAAACATGCGGGCTTTGGCTTCAAGGTCAGTGCGCCGCTATTGCCCGAGGTCATCGATTGCGGCAGCCATGACCTTGAACTTCGCTATGGGAGCTTCCGCCTCGCCGCGCAACTTGTGTTTGAAAGCATCTCGTCAAGACGTAGACAGTAAAGTGTGGTGTGTGTGGCTTGTTATATATATCTATAAAAGGGTGAACTGAGTTAACATGTACTCATTCTTAACATCAATTTCCCTGAGTAAAGGAGTAAATAAAACCGGCAGAAACTCTAATAAATGTCTAAAATGTTAGATTGAAGTATAAAGCAACTGGAGTTCTCTGTTAGTAGTGGAATAACGCCTTTGAGTATCGTTTAATTTGCTGCAAAATAAAGCCGAAGAAGTAGTTTGATTAGCAGATTTCCGTTCTAGGTTTTGCACCCATGACGCATTTGAGCACTCTACAGATAAAGTAATTGTGACATTATCATTGCAGTTTGTATCTGGATCGTGTATTTGAGAGTTGTAATCTCTGAACTAGACTTCGGGATCGGAAGGTTAGAGCATCGGCGTGTCATCAATTTAGAGAGAAAGGAATTCATAAAATCGACATTTGTTTATCCTTTTTGTTTTCTATCCTAACTAAGTCAAACGTTAGAACCTCATCAATGCCTCGTGTTAAATAAATTTTATAGTGATGATGGCGCAGGAAGTGAAGTGACTTTAGCATTGGCCTCGAACAGTCGTGCCTTTGTCCGATATGCAATGTCGTGGCCTTTAGATTTGCCTAAACATGCGGGTTTTGACTTCAAGGTCAGAGCGCCGCTATTGTCCAAGGCGATCGATTGCGGCAGCCATGACCTTGGCCTTCGCTATGGGAGTGCAATTTTCAAGTATGGGGCTTCCGCCTCGCCGCGCAACTTGTGTTTGAAAGCATCACGTCAAGACGTACACAGTAAAATGTGGTGCGGTTTGTTATATATATATATCTATAAAAGGGTGAGTTGAGTTAATATGTAGTCATTCTTAACGTCAATTTCCATGAGTAAAGGAGTAAATAAAACCGGCAAAAGCTCTAATAAATGTCTAAAATGTTAAATTGAAGTATAAAGCAATAGGAGTTCTCTGTTAGTAGGGGAATAACGCCTTTGAGTACCGCTTAATTTGCTGCAAAATAAAGCCGAAGGAGTAGATTGATTAGCAGATTTCCGTTCTAGGTCTGCACCCATGGACGCATTTGAGCACTCTGTAGATAAAGTAATTGTGGTGTTGTCATTATAGTTTGGATCAGGATCGTGGATTCGGTAGTAGAAATCTTTGAACTGGACGTCGGGATCGGAAGGTAGTGCCGGCATGTCATCAATTTACGGAGAGACGAATTCATAAAATCAACATTTGTTTATCCCTTTTGCTTTCTATCTAAACCAAGTCAAACGTTAGAACCACATCAAAGCCTCGTATTAAATAAATTTTATAGTGATGATGACGCAAAAAGTGGTTGTTCAACCAAGTGACTTTAGCATTGGCCTCGAACAGTCGGCCCTTTGTCCGATATGCAATGCCGTGGCCTTTAGATTTGCCTAAACATGCGGGGTTTGTCTTCAAGGTCAGAGCGCCGCTATTGCCGGAGGCGATCGATTGCGGCAGCCATGACCTTGACCTTCGCTATGGGAGTGCAATTTTCAAGTATGGAGCTTCCGCCTCGCCGCGCAACTTGAGTTTGAAAGCATCTCGTCAATACGTACACAGTAAAAAGTTATATATCATTAAAAGAGTGAACTGAGTTAATATGTAGTCATACTTAACGTCAATTTCCATGAGGAAAGGAGTAAATAAAACCTGCAAAATCTCTAATAAATGTCTAAAATGTTAAGTTGAAGTATAAAGCAACAGAAGTTCTCTGTTAGTAGTGGAATAACGCCTTTGAGTATCGTTTAATTTGCTGCAAAATAAAGCCAAAAGAGTAGTTTGATTAGCAGATTTCCGCTCTAGGTATGCACCCATGGAGGCATTTGAGCACTCTGTAGATAAAGTGATTGTGACGTTATCATTATAGTTTGGATCCGGATCGTGGATTCGGGAGTAGAAATCTCTGAACTGGACGTCGGGTTCGGAAGGTAGAGCCGGCGTGTCATCAATTTACGGAGAAACGAATTCATAAAATCGTCATTTGTTTATCCTTTTTGTTTTCTATCCAAACTAAATCAAACGTTAGTACCTCATCAATGCCTCGTATTAAAGAAATATTAGTGATGACGGCGCAGGATGTGGTTGCTCCAGCAAGCGACTTTAGCCTTGGCCTCGAACAGTCGGCCGTTTGTCCGATATGCAATGTCGTGGCCTTTAGATTTGCCTAAAGGTGCGGGCTTCGGTATCAAGGTCAGAGCGCCGCTATTGCCCGAGGCGATCGATTGCGGCAGCCATGACCTTGACCTTCGCTATGGGAGTGCAATTTTCAAGTTTTTAGCTTCAGTATCGCCGCGCAACCTGAATTTGAAAGCATCTCGTCAATACGTACACAGTAAAATGTGGTGTGGCTTGTTATTTATATCCATAAAAGAGTGAACGGAGTTAACATGTGGTCATCCTCAACGTTAATTTCCCTGAGTAAAGGGCTAATAAATCTGGCAAAAAGTCTAATAAATGTCTAAAATGTTAAATTGAAGTTTAAAGAAACAGCAGTTCACTATTAATAGTGGAATAACGCATTTAATTATCGTTTAATTTGCTGGAAAATAAAGGTGAAAGACTTTAGCATTTCTATTATAGGTCTGCACTCATGGACGCTTTGAGCACTCTGTAGATAAGGTAATTGTGACGTTATCATTAGAGTTTGGATCCGGATCGTGGATTCGGGAGTAGAAATCTCTGAACTTGACGTCGGGATCGGAAGGTAGAGCCGGCGTGTCATCAATTTACGGAGAAACGAATTCATAAAATCAACATTTGTTTATCCCTTTTGCTTTCTGTCCAAACCAAGTCAAACGTTAGAACCACATCAATGCCTCGTATTAAATGAATGTTATAGTGATGATGGCGCAGGATGTGGTTGTCCAACCACTTGACATTAGCATTGGTCTCGAACAGTCGGCCCTTTGTCTGATATGCAATGCTGTGTCCTTTAGATTTGCCTAAACATGCGGGCTTTGGCTTCAAGGTCAGAGCGCCGCTTTTGCCGGAGGCGATCGATTGCGGCAGCCATGACCATGACCTTCGCTATGGGAGTGCAATTTTCAAGTATGGGGCTTCCGCCTCGCCACGTAACTTGTGTTTGAAAGCATCTCGTCACGACGTACACAGTAAAATGTGGTGTGGCTTGTTATATATATCTATAAAATGGTTAACTGAGTTAACATGTAGTCATTCTTAACGTTAATTTCCATAAGTAAAGGAGTAAATAAAACCGGCAAAAACTTTAATAAGGGTCTAAAATGTTAAATTGAAGTATAAAGCAACAGGAGTTCTCTGTTAGTAGCGGAATAACGCCTTTGAGTATCGTTTAGCTTGCTGCAATATAAAGCCGAAGGAGTAGTTTGATTAGCAGATTTCCGTTCTAGGTATGCACCCATGGACGCATTTGAGCACTATGTAGATAAAGTAATTGTGACGTTATCATTATAGTTTGGATCCGGATCGTCAACTCGGGAGTAGAAATCTCTAAATTGGACGTCGGGATTGGAAGGTAGAGCCGGCGTGTCATCAATATACAGAGAAACGAATTCATAAAATCGACATTTGTTTATCCCTTTTGTTTTCTATCCAAACCAAGTCAAACGTTAGAACCTCATCAATGGCCTCGTATTAAATAAATTTTATAGTGATGATGGCGCAGGAAGTGGTTGTCCAACCAAGTGACTTTAGCATTGGCCTCGAACAGTCGGCCCTTTGACCGATATGCAATGCCGTGGCCTTTAGGTTTGCCTAAACATGCGGGCCTTGGCTTCAAGGTCAGTGCGCCGCTATTGCCCGAGGTCATCGATCGCGGCAGCCATGACCTTCACCTTCGCTATGGGAGTGCAATTTTCAAGTATGGAGCTTCCGCCTCGCCGCGCAACTTGAGTTTGAAAGCATCTCGTCAATACGTACACAGTAAAATGTGGTGTGGCTTGTTATACTGAATTAACATGTAATCATTCTTAACGTCAATTTCCATGAGTAAAGGAGTAAATAAAACCGGCAACATCTCTAATAAATGTCTAAAATGTTAAATTGAAGTATAAAGCAACAGGAGTTCTCTGTTAGTAGCGGAATAACACCTTTGAGTATCGTTTAACTTGCTGCAAAATAAAGCCGAAGGAGTAGTTTGATTAGCAGATTTCCGTTCTAGGTATGCACCCATGGACGCATTTGAGCACTCTGTAGATAAAGTAATTGTGACGTTATCATTATAGTTTGGATCCGGATCGTGGATTCGGGAGTAAAAATCTCTGAATTGGACGTCGGGATCGGAAGGTAGAGCCGGCGTGTCATCAATTTACGGAGAAACGAATTCATAAAATCAACATTTGTTTATCCCTTTTGCTTTCTATCCAAACCAAGTCAAACGTTAGAACCACATCAATGCCACGTATTAAATAAATCTTATAGTGATGATGGCGCAGGAAGTGGTTGTCCAACCAAGTGACTTTAGCCTTGGCCTCGAACAGTCGGCCCTTTGTCCGATATGCAATGTCGTGGCCTTTAGATTTGCCTAAACATGCGGGCTTTGGCTTCAAAGTCAGAGCGCCGCTATTGCCCGAGGCCATCGGTTGCGGCAGCCATGAACTTGACCTTCGCTACGGGAGTGCAATTTTCAAGTATGGGGCTTCCGCCTCGCCGCGCAACTTGTGTTTGAAAGCATCTCGTCAAGACGTACACAGTAAAATATGGTGTGGATTGTTATATATATCTATAAAAGGGTGAACAGAGTTAACATGTAGTCATTCTTAACGTCAATTTCCATGAGTAAAGGAGTAAATCAAACCGGTAAAAACTTTAATAAAAGTCTAAAACGTTAAATTGAATTATAAAGCAACAGGAGTTCTCTGTTAGTAGCGGAATAACGCCTTTGAGTATCGTTTAACTTGCTACAAAATGAAGCCGAAAGAGTAGCTTGATTAGTAGATTTCCGTTCTAGGTATGCACCCATGGGCGCATTTGAGCACTCTGTATATAAAGTAATTGTGACGTTATCATTATAGCTTGGATCCGGATCGTGGATTCGGGAGTAGAAATCTCTGAACTGGACGTCGGGAAGGGAAGGTAGAGCGGGCGTGTCATCAATTTACGGAGAAGCGAATTCATAAAATCGACATTTGTTTATCCCTTTTGTTTACTATCCAAACCAAGTCAAACGTTAGAAACACATCAATGCCTCGTATTAAGGAAATATTATAGTGATGACGGCGCAGGATGTGGTTGCTCCAGTAAGTGACTTTAGCCTTAGCCTCGAACAGTCGGCCATTTGTCCGATGTGCAATGTCGTGGCCTTTAGATTTGCATAAACATGCGGGCTTTGGCTTCAAGGTCAGAGCGCCGATATTGCCCGAGGCCATCGATTGCGGCAGCCATGACCTTGACCTTCGCTATGGGAGTGCAATTTTCAAGTATGGGGCTTCCGGCTCGCAGCGTAACTTGTGTTTGAAAGCATCTCGTCACGGCGTACACAGTAAAATGTGTGGCTTGTTATATATATCTATAAATGGGTGAACTGAGTTAACATGTAGTCATCCTTAACGTCAATTTCCATGAGTAAAGGAATAAATAAAACCGGCAGAAACTCCAATAAATGTCTAACATGTTAAATTGAAGTATAAAGCAACAGGTGTACTCTGTTAATAGTGGAACAACGCCTTTGAGTATCGTTTAATTTGCTGCAAAATAAAGCCAAAGGAGTAGTTTAATTAGCAGATTTCCGTTCTAGGTATGCACCCATGGACGCATTTGAGCACTCTATAGATAAAGTAATTGTGACGTTATCATTATAGCTTGGATTCGGATCGTGGATTCGGGAGTAGAAATTTCTGAACTGGACGTCGGGAAGGGAAGGTAGAGCGGGCGTCTCATCAATTTACGGAAAAACGAATTCATAAAATCGACATTTGTTTATCCTTTTTGTTTTCTATCCCAACTAAGTCAAACGTTAGAACCTCATCAATGCCTCGTATTAAAGGAATATTATAGTGATGACGGCGCAGGATGTGGTTGCTCCAGCAAGTGACTTTAGCCTTGGCCTCGAACAGTCGGCCATTTGTCCGATGTGCAATGTCGTGGCCTTTAGATTTGCATAAACATGCGGGCTTTGGCTTCAAGGTCAGAGCGCCGCTACTGCCCGAGGAGATCGATTGCGGCCGCCATGACCTTAACCTTCGCTATGGGAGTGCAATTTTCAAGTATGGAGCTGTTGGCCTCGAACAGTCGGCCCTTTGTCCGATATGCAATGTCGTGACCTTCAGATTTGCCTAAACATACGGGCTTTGGCTTCAAGGTCAGTGCGCCGCTATTGCCCGAGGTCATCGATTGCGGCAGCCATGGTCTTGACCTTCGCTATGGAAGCTTCCGCCTCGCCGCGCAACTTGTGTTTGAAAGCATCTCGTCAAGGCGTACACAGTAAAATGTAGTGTAGCTTGTAATATATATCTATAAAAGGGTGAACTGAGTTAACATGTAGTCATTCTTAATGTCAATTTCCATGAGTAAAGGAGTAAATAAAACCGGCAAAAACTTGAATAAAGGTCTAAAATGTTAAATTGATGTATAAAGCAAGAGGAGTTCTCTGTTAGTAGCAGAATAACGCCTTTGAGTATCGCTTAACTTGCTGCAAAATAAAGCCGAAGGAGTAGTGTGATTAGCTGATTTCCGTTCTAGGTATGCACCCATGGACTCATTTAAGCAATCTGTAGATAAAGTAATTGTGACGTTATTATTATAGTTTGAACCCGGATCGTGAATACGGGAGTAGAAATCTCTGAATTGGACGTCGGGATCGGAAGGTAGAGCCGGCGTGTCATCAATATACAGAGAAACGAATTCATAAAATCAACATTTGTTTATCCCTTTTGTTTTCTATCCAAACCAAGTCAAACGTTAGAAACACATCAATGCCTCGTATTAAATAAATTTTATAGTGATGATGGCGCAGGAAGTGGTTGTCCAACCAAGTGACTTTAGCATTGGCCTCGAACAGTCGACCCTTTGTCCGATATGCAATGTCGTGACCTTTAGATTTGCCTAAACATGCGGGCTTTGGCTTCAAGGTCAGTGCGCCGCTATTGCCCGAGGTCATCGATTGCGGCAGCCATGACCTTGACCTTCGCTATGGGAGCTTCCGCCTCGCCGCGCAACTTGTGTTTGAAAGCATCTCGTCAAGACGTACGCAGTAAAATGTAGTGTGGCTTGTTATATATATCTATAAAAGGGTGAACTGAGTTAATATGTAGCCATTCTTAACGTCAATTTCCATGAGTAAAGGAGTAAATAAAACGGCATAAACTCTAATAAATGTCTAAAATGTTAAATTGAAGTAAAAAGCAATAGGAGTTCTCTGTTAGTAGGGGAATAACGCCTTTGAGTATCGTTTAATTTGCTGCAAAATAAAGCCAAAGGAGTAGTTTAATTAGCAGATTTCCGTTCTAGGTATTCACCCATGGACGCATTTGAGCGCTCTGTAGATAAAGTAATTGTGACGTTATCATTATAGCTTGGATCCGGATCGTGGATTCGGGAGTAGAAATTTCTGAACTGGACGTCGGGAAGGGAAGGTAGAGCGGGCGTGTCATCAATTTACGGAGAAACGAATTCATAAAATCGACATTTATTTATCCTTTTTGTTTTCTATCCAAACTAAGTCAAACGTTAGAACCTCATCAATGCCTCGTATTAAAGAAATATTATAGTGATGACGGCACAGGATGTGGTTGCTCCAGCAAGTGACTTTAGCCTTGGCATCGAATAGTCGGCCATTTGTCCGATGTGCAATGTCGTGGCCTTTAAATTTGCCTAAACATGTGGGCTTTGGCTTCAAGGTCAGAGCGTCGCTATTGCCCGAGGCGAGCGATTGCGGCAGCCATGACCTTGACCTTCGCTATGGGAGTGCAATTTTCAAGTATGGGGTTTCCGCCTCGCCGCGCAACTTGTGTTTGAAAGCATCTCGTCAAGACGTACACAGTAAAATGTGGTGTGGCTTGTTATATATATATATCTATAAAAGGGTGAACTGAGTTAATATGTAGTCATTCTTAACGTCAATTTCCATAAGTAAAGGAGTAAATAAAACTGGCAAAAACTCTAATAAATGTCTAAAATGTTAAATTGAAGTATAAAGCAATAGGAGTTCTCTGTTAGTAGGGGAATAACGCCTTTGAGTATCGTTTAATTTGCTGCAAAATAAAGCCGAAGGAGTAGTTTGATTAGCAGATTTCCGTTCTAGATTTGCACCCATGACGCATTTGAGCACTCTACAGATAAAGTAATTGTGACGTTATCGTTGCAGTTTGTATCTGGATCGTGTATTGTGGAGTTGGAATCTCTGCACTAGACTTCGGGATCGGAAGGTTAGAGCATCGGCGTGTCATCAATTTACAGAGAAACGAATTCATAAAATCAACATTTGTTTAGCCCTTTTGCATTGTATCCAAACCAAGTCAAACGTTAGAACCACATCAATGCCTCGTATTAAATAAATATTATAGTGATGACGGCGCAGGATGTGGTTGCTCCAGCAAGTGACTTTAGCCTTGGCCTCGAAAAGTCGGCCATTTGTCCGATGTGCAATGTCGTGGCGTTTAGATTTGCCTAAACATGCGGGGTTTGGCTTCAAGGTCAGAGCGCCGCTTTTGTCGGAGGCGATCGATTGCGGCAGCCATGACCTTGACCTTCGCTATGAGAGTGCAATTTTCAATGGGGCTTCCGCCTCGCCGCGCAACTTGTGTTTGAAAGCATCTCGTCAAGACGTACACAGTAAAATGTGGTGTGGCTTGTTATATATGTCTATAAAAGGGTGAACTGAGTTAACATGTAGTCATTCTTAACGTCAATTTAAATGAGTAAAGGAGTAAATAAAACCGGCAAAAACTCTAATAAATGTCTAAAATGTTAAATTGAAGTACAAAGCAACCATTTTACAAACGCACATGTCTTCTGCTCTAGATTTGTTTTCATCATAATGTATTAATATCTAAAAATTAAAGAAATATATTTAAAACATTTGTGATTTCACCAAATCTTCGTGGGGTTCCATGTTAGAGCAAGAAGAAATGGATGGAGGAGACTTTGGTGATTGTTTTATGTTTTTTGACTAGAAGGACCGTATGTTTATATTGTATTTTTGTTGAATTTTGCTTTTGATTCAATCTGTGTAAATTTATTTAAGCAACGCAAATTGCGGTAGCACTCACCTGGTCTTTATTGTGTCGTCTTCCCTGGAGAGCTCTCCGTTGTAATCGATTTTTATGGTCTCTGGATTCACTCGTGTGCACTGCACAAATGTCTGATTTCGCATACAATAAAATTAATTATTATCACCCAAATATTTCCACTTCAAAGTTCGTTGATGGCGGAAGCCCCATACTTGAAAATTGCACTCCCATAGCGAAGGTCAAGGTCATGGCTGTCGAAATCGATTGCCTCCGGCAAAGGCGGCGCTCTGACCTTGAAACCAATGCCCGCATGTTCAGGCAAATCTAAAAGCCACGGCATTGCGTATCGGACAAAGGGCCGACTGTTCGAGGCCAATGCTAAAATCACTTGGTTGGACAACCACTTCCTGCGCCATCATCACTATAAAATTTATTTAATACGAGGCATTGATGTGGTTACAGCGCTTGACTTGGTTTGGATAGAAAGCAAAAGGGATAAACAAATGCTGATTTTATCAATTCGTTTCTCTGTAAATTGATGACACGCCGATGCTCTAACCTTCCGATCCCGAAGTCTAGTTCAGATATTCCAATTCTCAAATACACGATCCAGATACAAACTACAATGATAACGTCACAATTACTTTATCTGTAGAGTGCTCAAATGCGTCATTGGTGCAAACCTAGAACGGAAATCTGCTAATCAAACTACTCCTTCGGCTTTATTTTGCAGCAAATTAAACGATACTCAAAGGCGTTATTCCCCTACTAACACAGAACTAATATTGCTTTATACTTCAATTTAACATTTTAGACATTTATTAGAGTTTTTGCCGGTTTTATTTACTCCTTTACTCATGGAAATTGACGTTAAGAATGACTACATGTTAACTCAGTTCACCCTTTTATAGATATATATAACAAGCCACACCACAATTTACTGTGTACGTCTTGACGAGATGCTTTCAAACACAAGTTGCGCGGCGAGGCGGAAGCCCCATTGAAAATTGCACTCTCATAGCGAAGGTCAAGGTCATGGCTGCCGCAATCGATCGCCTCCGGCAAAAGCGGCGCTCTAACCTTGAAGCCAAACCCCGCATGTTTAGGCTAATCTAAACGCCACGACATTGCACATCGGACAAATGGCCGACATTTCGAGGCCAAGGCTAAAGTCACTTTCTGGAGCAACCACATCCTGCGCCGTGATCACTATAATATTTCTTTAATACGGGGTATTGATGGGGTTCTAACGTTGGACTTGGTTTGGATAGATAGCAAAAGGGATAAACAAATGTTGATTTTATGAATTCGTTTCTCTGTAAATTGATGACACGCCGATGCTCTAACCTTCCGAACCCGAAGTCTAGCTCAGAGATTCCAACTCCCAAATCCACGATCCGGATCCAAACTATAATGATAACGTCACAATTACTTTATCTACGGAGTGCTCAAATGCGTCCATGGGTGCATACCTAGAACGGAAATCTGCTAATCAAACTACTCCTTCGGCTTTATTTTGCAGCAAATTAAACGATACTCAAAGGTGTTATTCCACTACTAACAGAGAACTCCTGTTGCTTTGTAATTCAATTTAACATTTTAGACATTTATTAGAGTTTTTGCCGGTTTTATTTACCCCTTTACTCATGGCAATTGACGTTAAGAATGATTACATGTTAACTCAGTTCACCCTTTTATAGACATATAACAAGCCACATCACATTTTACTGTGTACGTCTTGACGAGATGCTTTCAAACACAAGTTGCGCGGCGAGGCGGAAGCCCCATTGAAAATTGCACTCCCATAGCGAAGGTCAAGGTCATGGCTGCCGCAATCGATGGCCTGGGGCAATAGCGGCGCTCAGACCTTGAAGCCAAAGCCCGCATGTTTAGGCAAATCTAAAGGTCACGACATTGCATATCGGACAAAGGGCCGACTGTTCGAGGCCAATGCTAAAGTCACTTGGTTGGACAACCACTTCTTGCGCCATCATCACTATAAAATTTATTTAATACGAGGCATTGATGTGGTTACAACGCTTGACTTGGTTTGGATAGAAAGCAAAAGGGTTAAACAAATATTGATATTATCAATTCGTTTATCTGTAAATTGATGACACGCCGATGCTCTAACCTTCCGATCCCGAAGTCTAGTTCAGATATTCCAATTCCCAAATACACAATCCAGATACCAACTACAATGATAACGTCACAATTACTTTATCTGTAGAGTGCTCAAATGCGTCATTGGTACAAACCTAGAACGGAAATCTGCTAATCAAACTACTCCTTCGGCTTTATTTTGCAGCAAATTAAACGATACTCAAAGGCGTTATTCCCCTACTAACAGAGAACTAATATTGCTTTATACTTCAATTTAAAATTTTAGACATTTATTAGAGTTTTTGCCGGTTTTATTTACTCCCTTACTCATGGAAATTGGCGTTAAGAATGACTACATGTTAACTCAGTTCACCCTTTTATAGATATATATAACAAGCCACACCACATTTTACTGTGTACGTCTTGACGAGATGCTTTCAAACACAAGTTGCGCAGCGAGGCGGAAGCCCCATTGAAAATTGCACTCCCATAGCGAAGGTCAAGGTCATGGCTGCCGCAATCGATCGCCTCCGGCAAAAGCGGCGCTCTGACTTTGAAGCCAAACCCCGCATGTTTAGGCAAATCTAAACGCCACGACATTGCACATCGAACAAATGGCCGACTTTTCGAGGCCAAGGCTAAAGTCACTTTCTGGAGCAACCGCATCCTGCGCCGTGATCACTTTAATATTTCTTTAATACGAGGCATTGATGAGGTTCTAACGTTGGACTTGGTTTGGATAGAAAGCAAAAGGGATAAGCAAATGTTGATTTTATGAATTCGTTTCTCTGTAAATTGATGACACGCCGATGCTCTAACCTTCCGAACCCGAAGTCTAGCTCAGAGATTCCAACTCCCAAATCCACGATCCGGATTCAAACTATAATGATAACGTCACAATTACTTTATCTACGGAGTGCTCAAATGCGTCCATGGGTGCATACCTAGAACGGATATCTGCTAATCAAACTACTCCTTCGGCTTTATTTTGCAGCAAATTATACGATACTCAAAGGCGTTATTCCACTACTAACAGAGAACTCCTGTTGCTTTATATTTCAATTTAACATTTTAGACCCTTATTAAAGTTTTTGCCGGTTTTATTTAGTCCTTTACTCATGGAAATTGACGTTAAGAATGACTACATGTTAACTCAGTTCACCCTTTTATAGACATATATAACAAGCCACACCACATTTTACTGTGTACGTCTTGACGAGATGCTTTCAAACACAAGTTGCGCGGCGAGGCGGAAGCCCCGTACTTGAAAATTGCACTCCCATAGCGAAGATCAAGGTCATGGCTGCCGCAATCGATCACCTCGGGCAACAGCGACGCTCTGACCTTGAAGCCAAAACCCGCATGTTTAGGCAAATCTAATTCCACTACATTTCATATCGGACAAAGGGCCGACTGCTCGAGGCCAAGGCTAAAGTCACTTGGTTGGACAACCACTTCCTGCGCCATCATCACTATAAAATTTATTTAATACGAGGCATTGATGTGGTTCTAACGTTTGACTTGGTTTGAATAGAAAGCAAAAGGGATAAACAAATGTTGATTTTATGAATTCGTTTCTCTGTAAATTGATGACACGCCGATGCTCTAACTTTCCGATCCCGAAGTCTAGGTCAGAGATTCCAACTACCAATTACACGATCCAGATACAAACTACAATGATAACGTCACAATTACTTTATCTGTAGAGTGCTCAAATGCCTCCATGTGTGCATACCTAGAACGGAAATCTGCTAATCAATCTACTCCTTCGGCTTTATTTTGCAGCAAATTAAACGATACTCAAACGCGCTATTCCACTATTAGCAGGGAACTCCTGTTGCTTTATACATCAATTGAACATTTTAGACATTTATTAAAGTTTTTGCCGGTTTTATTTACTCCTTTACTCATGGAAATTGACGTTGAGAATGACTACATGTTAATTCAGTTCACCCTTTTATAAATATATATAACAAGCTACACCACATTTTACTGTGTACGCATTGACGAGATGCTTTCAAATTCAAGTTACGCGGCGAGGCGGAAGCTCCATACTTGAAAATTGCACTCCCATAGCGAAGGTCAAGGTCATGGCTGCCGCAATCGATCGCCTCCGGCAAATGCGGCGCTCTGACCTTGAAACCAGTGCCCGCATGTTCAGGCAAATCTAAAAGCCACGACATTGCATATCGGACAAAGGGCCGTCTGTTCGAGGCCAATGCTAAAGTCACTTGGTTGGACAACCACTTCCTGCGCCATCATCACTATAAAATTTATTTAATACGAGGCATTGATGTGGTTCTAACGTTTGACTTGGTTTGGATAGAAAGCAAAAGGGATAAACAAATGTTGATTTTATGAATTCGTTTCTCTGTAAATTGATGACACGCCGATGCTCTAACCTTCCGAACCCGAAGTCTAGTTCAGAGATTCCAACTCCCAAATCCACGATCCAGATCCAAACTATAATGAGAACGTCACAATTACTTTATCTCCGGAGTGCTCAAATGCGTCATGGGTGCAAACCTAGAACGGAAATCTGCTAATCAAGCCACTCCTTCGGCTTTATATTGCAGCAAGTTAAACGATACTCAGAGGCGTTATTCCGCTACTAACAGAGAACTCCTGTTGCTTTATACTTCAATTTAACATTTTAGACGTTTATTAGAATTTTTGCCGGTTTTATTTACTCCTTTACTCATGGAAATTGACGTTAAGAATGACTACATGTTAACTCAGTTCACCCTTTTATAGACATATATAACAAGCCACACCACATTTTACTGTGTACGTCTTGATGAGATGCTTTCAAACACAAGTTGCGCGGCGAGGCGGAAGCCCCATACTTGAAAATTGCACTCCCATAGCGAAGGTCAAGGTCATGGCTGTGCATCAACAGTATTTACATAAGAGGAAGGCATAGGTGAATTTTTGAGTTTTAGCGGGGGCTGAAAAGCGGCATTATTTGATGGACTTCCAGGCTTAAATTTGCTGTTCGAAACAGGCATCATACTTTGGACAGATTCCAAAGCCTTGCATTGCTTTCCTAGAAAAGTTGAAAGCATTGTATACGTGGGCATATCTGTAGTGCTATATTCCAGCTCAAAATCTGTTCTTGTTTTTGAATCTAATTTTTGCAAAAGGATATTGAAAACTAAAAAGTCCCAGGAGTCTGTATCAAAGTTTAAGACCTTAAGGGCTGCAAGGTTTTCTGAAAATATGTCCACTAAACGTCTAAGATCTTTGGGAGAGGGTTTTTGCAAAGGTTGAGCAGTGTATATCTCATTAAAATATGTTGTGGCTAAAAATCGTTTATTTTGATACCTGTCGACCAACGTGTCATAGGCGATTTGATAATTATTTTCAGTCATTGAAATGGCTTTGATTAAATTGAATGGGTCATTTTTCAGTGAGGTCATCAAGTAATGAAATTTTTCAACTTTCGATAAGTTAGAATTATTGTGAATTATACTATTATATAAGTCTATAAATGCTGGCCACAATTTTAAACTGCCGTCAAAAGTAGGCACACTAATCTTTGGAAGCTTAACCCCAGAAGAAGAGTAAGAGCTGTTTGTTACAGCAGGATTTTTATTATCTGTAAGAGACATTTCTAACTTTTTGCTCTTTATGTCATACAAATATTTATCGGCCAAGGCTCTATCTTTGTCCTGAGCTTCAAATTCTGTGTCACTAGATATCAAAGAAATTATTTGGTTATGATACTCTTAAAATTCTTCATGAATGACCTCCACAAATTCTGCTCTCGCTAAGAAATTTTGTTTATAAAGCTGATCAGCTGTTGAATTTATACCATATTCATATATTTCGCGCAGGCGATTTAAAATAAGTTTACTAATCTTTTCCTTTTCAGCTGCCATTTTTTTTGTATTTTTTGTAAAGCAAAAACGAATATATCGGCGAAATAAACTGGAATACAACTAACTATTGTTTTTAAATTCGCTAAATAAACACTACAGAAATATATTCAATTTACTTTCCTTTCCTATCTGTTTTGAGACGTATCTGAAAGATAAATCTATATTTTCTGCGATATGTGCACAGAAGTAAGCCCAGGACGTGATATTATGCCGTACGAGACCACACTTCACTAGAAATTAAGGAAAATAAGGAAAACAATGTTTTATTTTCCACATAAATAGCCAACCGCAGTGTAAACAAGCACTACCTAACCTGTCTTATCTTCTTAATTCGTGATTGTGATTGTGGGTGGCGAAATGTCGCGCGCACCGATAAGATTCAAATTTGAATTACACGTGCTAGAGAAAGAAGGAGTAATAGGTATGTTTTAAATACAAATTGTTCAAACTCAACTCAAAATACTCAACGTATTATTTTAACTGAAAAGCCGTTGCCGTATAAAAAATTGAAATTAAAATGGCGAAAATTTTAGAATAATGCAAATTTTAAGCTGATACCCATCCACGCTCGATAGGACCAATGATTGTTTTATGTTTTTTGACTAGAAGGACCGTATGTTTATATTGTATTTTTGTTGAATTTTGCTTTTGGCTGAATCTGTGTAAATTTATTTAAGCAACGCAAATTGCGGTAGCACTCACCTGGTCTTTTATGGTCTCTGGATTCACTCGTGTGCACTGCACAAATGTCTGATTTCGCATACAATAAAATTAATTATTATCACCTAAATATTTCCACTTCAAAGTTCGTTGATGGCTTCAACAGATGATCCGTTAACACCATTCTCTCTCCCTCTCCGCGCATGGCAGTCGTGCAAGTTCCAGGCTACTGCCACCACGGGCAATGTGCGTTGTATCGCGTAAATAAAAAAACTTAAAGTTTAAAATGTAAATCATGATTCAAAGAACAGAAAATATAAAGAATAAATTAACCGACACCGACATTTGGTAACATTCGTTTTTTTTTTCTTACGAGTGGGTTCTTGAATCTCTAACCTTTCCACATCTCCTTCAATTTGTTCTTGACCATCATCATCAAGATCAAAATGATAACACCTCACAGCCTTTTCGAAAATCATCAACTCTTCATCCGTTTCAAGTTTAGTTCTTATATATTTTATAGGAAGATTTCCAAATTTCCGCAAAAGAGTTGATGATTTTGGCGAATACGATAAGTTGATTAAAATTTTATCGCCTTTAGGCACAATTCCCTTCACCCCATACCTGGAAATGAAAAATAACGTTATACCTTCATTCAATATTTTAATATTTGAGTGTTTTCTTATGAACTATTCTCTTCTTTTAAAAACAAGTCACTACATACAAATATTAATAAAAAAATCAATTGCCATGTACATGAGATTGGACCTGCCTGAATACACATTAAAGTACTTACCTGAATATTTGTTTCATTATAACCAGAGCCATTTTCATTGTGAAATTATGATTGTCTTCTAACATAAGCACTAATGTTGTTGGTGTAGTAGCCATTTTCACTGTCTGACTATGAAACTGCAACGGTTGTGCTGCATTTTTATACTGCTCGAAATGCTTCATATCAAGTAAACAATTACATTCATTTGCATAGTCCTTCAATTAACATGAACATTCACTTCGTGTTAGGTACTTTGTAAATAAATAATATGTTGTGTAAGTAATTATTTCCTTGATATGACATATTTCAAACAGTATAAAAACATAGGCAACCTAATAACATTTATCATTTGTTCACAAACAAGTTGTTAGTAAGTTAATAATTGTCCGCTTCAAAAGTATGAGTAGAGGGTCTATGTATGGTATTATTTGTGGTGCAATAAAGAAATTTGAGAAGGTATGTAAGATAATTAAGACAAAAGAGGAGTATTCTAAGTGGATTCAAATTTTAAAGAAAACCATTGCAATAGTTAAAAAATGTGTAAAAAATAAATCAGATTGTGTTAAAAACTTTTCAAAAATTGAATTAGGTTTATCTCTTTTAAAATATTACAAAAAAATTTAGAGAATTTAAAAATATTAAACTTTAGTAAACCAAAAAGAAAATTAACAAATAATTTTGTTTGGCAAGATGTTGATTCATGTTTTAATGGAAGATTAAGAACAGGTGTAATAACAAATCTTAATATAAAAGATCCAAAAATATTTTTTGAAAAAGCCTTTAAAAGTTTTTCAATCAAAATTAATAACGAAATAAAAAAATCGTTACTATAGGTTAACACAACATTCTATGGGAATTTTATAAAACCTTAAAACGGAGAAACTAATATAAAACATTTTTCCACCAAAAATAACATAATAGACAAAAGCACCAATTTAAATGCTTGGTATGTAGAACATGTAAAAGATAAAATTTTAACAAAATTAGAAGAATTCTAGGAAAAAGATAGTGGATGGGCCTTGTACGAAATTTTAAGCTTAAAAGTAAATATTAATCATTACTCCCCTATAAACTGTGGTATATCGACTTATATAGATTTACCACCTTTCATAAAAAAGACTAAAAGTGTAATTAACATAAAAAATAACGATGAATACTGTTTCTTATATTGAATTGTTTGTGCTTTATATCCAGTTAATAATAATTAAAAAATGTTCTTCGTATTTCTAGCTACCCTCATTTTAGTGAGGTATTAAAATACGATAGTATAGATTTTCCTATTGAGCTTAAAGACATTCCAAAATTTGAAAAACTTAATCAAATAAATATCAATGTGTTTACAATTGATAAAAAGGAAGTGTTACCATTAAGCCTAAGTAAAAATGATTTCAGTCCTAGTATAAATTTACTTATGCTACCATGTAATTATTATGATTGTGATGATGATGGTGATGATGATGATGATATGGATTGGGGTTGTGACCTAAATTCGGAAAAAAAACTATTTCATTTTGCTCTAATTAAAGATTTATCACGTCTAATAAATAAGCAGGTTGCAAATGTTAAAAATAGAAAATATTTTTGTGAAAGATGTTTAAATCACTTTATAATAAAAAAATGCATTAGTTAAACATTTAGTAGATTGTAAAAATTTAAATAAATCAAAAATAACTTTACCTTCAGAAAAGGAAAAAATATTAAAATTTTCCAATTTCAAAAACAAAGAAAAAGTACCATTTGTTATTTATGCAGATATTGAGAGTATTTTGGAAAAATATCAAGATTCTGAAATAGCTTCTAGAACAAAAAAATATCAGTGAGGCCTTTAGTATTGCATATTACCTAAAATGTTCCTATAATGATTCTCTTTCAACATTTAATTCTTATACAAGTAAAGATTGTCAAATATGGTTTGTTAAAGAGTTAGAAATTATTGCGAGTAAATTACAATCAATTTTTTAACAACCTATTCCAATGAAACCTCTAACGATAGACCAATATAATGATTTTCACTCATCTAAATGTTGCCACATTTGTTTGAAACCATTTCTACCGAATAAAATGAAAGTAAAAGATCATAATCATCTTACTGGGGATTATAGAGGTAGTGCACACAATACTTGTAATATTTTGTACACTGACAGTCATACAGTACCAGTAATTTTTCACTTTTTATCAGGATACGACAGCCATTTTTTAATAAAGGCACTAAGTACTGAAATAAAAGGAAAAATGAATTTACTTCCTGTTAATAAAGAAAAATATATTTCATTTACAAAATATATTGAAAATACAAATATAAGCTTTAGATTTTTAGATTCTTTTAGATTTATGCCTAGCAGTATTGATATCTGAATGATAATCAAAAAACAATTACAAGAAGTTATGGTAATAATGAAAAATAATTTCAGTTGTTGACACGTAAAGGTGTGTTTCCATACGAATATCTAGATTGTTGGAATAAATTACAAGACACTAGTTTACCTCCAATAGAATTATTTTATAGTCATATTAAAAAACGAGGAATTTCGGAAAAAGAATATGAACATGCTTGCAATGTATGGAATACATTTCATATAAAAACATTACAAGATTATGCAGAAATTTATCTTAAGACAGATGTTTTACTACTAGCAGATATTTTTGAAAACTTTAGAACGCCTGTTTAAAAACTTATGGGTTAGATAGCCTTCATTACTATACGGCACCGGGATTAGCATTTGATGCTTGTTTAAAAATAACTGAGGTTGGATTAGAATTATTAACCGATATAGATATGATTATGTTTATTGAGCGAAGTGTAAGAGGAGGCATTTCACAATGTTCCAATCGATATGGTAAAGCTAATAACAAGTATATGGGTAATGAATATAATCCAAGTCTCCCATCGTCTTATCTCATGTATTGGGACGTTAATAACCTATTTGGGACTGCAATGGGATTATCACTATCTACTGGTAAATTTGAATGGGCTGATGATATTTACAAAGAAAAAAATATTATGAATATTTCAGACGATAATGACATTGGTTATATATTTGAAGTTGATCTTGAGTATCCTAAAAACCTGTACGATTATCATAAAGACCTTCCTCTATGCCCTCAACATTTAATTCCAGTTCTAAAACACCAAAATTATTAACAACATTGTTTAACAAGGAGAAGTATATTATTCATTATAGAAATTTAAAACAAGCTCTAGAGCTAGGTATTAAAATTATTAAAATACATAGAATATTAAAATTTGAACAATCCAGCTGGATGAAAAAAAATACATTGATCTAAATACTGAATTAAGGAAGAACAGTAAAAATGAATTTGAAAAAACTTTTTCAAGCTTATGAATAACGCCGTTTTTGGTAAAACAATTGAGAATGTGAGAAAATATAGAGATGTAAAACTGGTTACAAAATGGGCGGGTAGATATGGTGCGAATTATTACATATCAAAACCAAATTTTCAGAGTTGCACAATTTTTAATAAAGACATGGTTTTAATAGAAATGACAAGATTAAATGTTAAATTTAACAAACCAATATTTATAGGTTTTTCAATTTTGGATATCTCAAAAACAATTCTCTATGATTTTCATTATAATTATGTTTTGAAAAATTTTGGAAATAATGCCAAATTATTATATTCTGATACAGATTCATTGATTTATCATTTCTATGTGAAAATATCTATGATTATATAAAAAAAGACATTAATAAATTTGACACTTCAGATTATCAAGTTAGTAATATTTATGGTATACCATTAAAGAATAAAAAAGTCCTTGGGCTTATGAAGGATGAAAACTGTGGTAAAATCTTGACTGAATTCATTGGACTAAGATCGAAATTGTATGAATTAAAAGTATTAACAAATTCAAACGTAGAAACAGAAATTGAAAAACTTAAAGAAAAAGGTGAATCTGCAGAGCAAATAAAAAATTTTACTGTAAACTTTGATATAACTAAAAAGGCTAAAGGAATAACAAAATCTGCACTAAAATTAATCAGTTTTAATGATTATTATGAATGTTTATTTAATAAATCTTGTATTGAAACTACCCAGAATTTAATTCGATCTGAAAAACATGAAATGTACACAATCGAACAAAAGAAAGTTGCATTAAGTCCGTATGACGATAAAAGAATCGTTAATTATATTACTACAGACACATTGCCTTGGGGTTACCATGAAACATGAAATTCCTCTTTTGTTCTTTAATTACCAAACAGTATTTTCTCAAATGTACTTTGCTCCTATAACAACAGAAAACTACATGAACCTCACATTGAAGAAGTCCAGAAAACTCTCCAAGAAGCAGTTCCAAGATCACCATCAATTCGATTCCAATCCAATCCTAGAAATCCTACAAGAAGAATTTGTTTGCACAATGTATATTATCGACGTCCAAGGCTTCCAGTACGAAGAGAGCAACTTTTTTGCCAGAGAAATTGCTATTATAAATACAAAAAATGGACGTGTACATCATGCCCTTGTTAACCTACCAAATATTAAAAATTGGTTTTCTCATAAAATAAAATGGCATTTGAAAATGTGAAATGTGAAAATGTAAACCTTTTGTATGACTGGTATAAAAGAAGTTTAAGCGCAAAAATAGGATAGAAATATGTAATACTTAATAAAATAAACTTTATTTATATATATATATATATATATATATATATACACCAATCTTTCATGATTTGTAAGGTATAATTCAATGCAGGTCGGGGTATTTGCCCACTGAGTAGTTGTTTCCTGCAAATCATGTATAATAACAATATATATCTATATATCTATATATTACAATAATACTAGGGAGGGTGGGGATAAGGGAAGAAAAAAAGGTTTAAGAAAAGAATGAAATTTTAATTGCCAGTTAAATTATATTTACAATACTTAAAATTATAATGAAGGAAGACAAACAATGCTGAAAACAACGCAACACAAAAAATTATCAGTATAACTAAAAAACTTAAATAATAAATATCGTTACATGCCTCCGCTGCGTTCCATACCATAGGGCGCCAAGCAAAGTCAAGTACAGACCTATTTGTATTAATTAATCGTAACTTATATTAGAGAATAGGTTTTTCAAAATTTTTTGAGTATGTATTCAATTCATCTAGGAAAATATTGTTACCGTCAATGTTTACTAAATTCATTCTTCTCCAATCTTGAGGCCATTTGGGTGTGATATGAATCCGTAACAATGAAAGCTTCTATTATATTTCTTGGTTGAAGAATAGCTATTTTATCATGTAGTATGGAAACCAGTTGAAATATAAATACAGTGTTATTAAACATTTTCAAAATTCTCTTTTTCTTCTTCAATACAAGATTCGCAACTAATTATTCTTCTCGGAGGACCATCAATACGATCGTCAAGAGGCCCAAAGGAATAATGTTTCTTGCAGGCTTTATACTTCTTCATAAGTGGATCGTTCTTAATATATTCAGGTAATAAATTCCAGTTTGCTCCAAGGTCCCAAACACTTATCGTTTTTATATAGTTTTGAGGTAAATAATTAATACCTAGAGGTTCCATTTTTGATAGGGATCTTAACATTTTATGTGAGGTTATAGCTTCCCAAACTTTTGAAGCAATATGTCTTTCGTTTGTATTCATTTTTTATGTCGTAGCACTAACAGTTGATAACTTGCTTTTTATCATGACAATGGGTGAAAGGTATACCCTTGATATTTACATTTTAAACTCATTACCAACCAAGAGTTCGATTCAATTTGCATTTACATAGAACTGCATTGTATTTTATATTCAGAATACCTTATCAACCTTATATATTAAATTACTACGTGTGTCATATTGCTACAGAACCGAGTATAAATTCTCATTTATGCGAAATTCGTAGTTTCAAGCCTTATTTAAAATGCACAATGCATCCTATTAAATTAATAAACAGAAATTTACATTAGGCTAGGAACGGCTACTTTATATGCAGATGTGTGACCAAGTAAACAAGTTTTCTATTCACTAGGCATGCCTCGAGCAGACAAAGTAAATATTATGTATCAATTATTTCTCAGACAATGGTAATTAATATTAATTAGGCATGCTGATTAATTTATAGCTTCGAGCAGATAAAGTAAATAATATCTATCAATTATTTCTCAGACAATGGTAATTAAAGCATTTAGTCATTGATGATTCTTGAAGATATTTCGGATGACAAAGTTGATGGCTACATTAATCAACAATAGCCTCGAGGTGTAAAGCCTCTGGTTATTGACGACATCTTTGGATGGCGTGTACAAAAATGGTCATCTCTTGATTGAGATGCCATCGAGTGTCACAGAACCCCGCCTGCTATACTACTGTGGCATAACTAGTAAAACTAATTTAATGGCTTCTTTTCCCGTAAGTATGTGAATATAGAAAGTAATGGTTTACACACACTAGAACTTAAGTTATTTAAAAAAATATATTTATGGCATCGAGAGCCATTATTATATATTCTACTGAAGTGTATGAAAATGTAGTCATATATATAGCTGTACAGAAAAATCTGTGTCTGTGGTTGCCATAATTAATTATCCTTTAACAAGAAACGTGTAAAATACGGTGTTGCCAATTTGATATGGGTTATGAACAGCAAAATTGAATTATTATTATCGAAGGCATAAGTGTTCATTTAAAATTGGTTATTTACAGTTTATTTATTATTATTTTTTATTAGCCGTTACTCGAGTCCGAGTATAAAAATGTTACAGTCGATAGATTGTGTACAATAAAAAACAAGTAAAAGGCGTAGTCTATTGTAATTCCCATTCATCTACGGTGCACACGACTATGGCTATAGAGCCCAATTCGGGAGAGCACATGTCGACCGCAGTCAGGACAAACATAAACCTGGTTAGGTCTTGGATTCGGCCTTCTTGCAGCAACATTTCCTTGATAGCTGGCCACAACCCCAAGTGACCCAGCTTTCACATCCATATAGCAGTGTTGGAATGACAACTGCTCTGTAGACAGCCATTTCCGTTGACAAAGCAAGGTCGTGGTTGTCAAATACTCTCTCTCTAAGTCCCCAGAGTGCTCTAGATGCAGCGTTAATTCTATTGCGAATCTCGCTGTCCATGTTTGCTTTGTCATTAACAACGTTGCCTAAGTAATTGAACTGATCCACCACTTCAAGAGAATTTCCGTTAAGTGTAATGTCTATTTGGTTCACTTGATGAGGAGTTGACATAATCTTAGTCTTTCCAATGTTGATTTTAAGTCCCAAGGAATCATAGCTCTGGGCATACACATCTAAAAGTTCTTGAAGCTCTTCCGGCGTAGAGGCTAAAAGTGCACAGTCATCCGCATACTGGAGATCACAAATGAATCGTGTGCGTGTCTTCGTGAAGCGCCCTATGTTAAAGAGACCGCCATCAAAACGGTATCTGAGACCTATTCCTCTGACTGTCAGTTTGTTGTCAACAATAATTGTTAGAGCAGTGGTAAATAAATTAAAGAGTAGGGGTGCCAGGACACATCCCTGCCTAACTCCAGTGAGGGTTTGGAAAGGTTCGGTTGCCTCATTATTATACATAACCTGGGCGTTGTTGTTTGTATGTAGACTGCGACATACTTCCACAAATTTTCTAGGGATACCTAAGCGGAACATAATTTTCCAGAGCATTTCCCTATCCACCGAGTCAAACGCCTTGGTTAAATCAATGAAGGCCATGTGAATTTCTCCTTGATGTTCGAGTGCTTTTTCTTGAAGCTGTTTAAGTGTGAAGATTAAATCAGATGTGCCTCGGTTTGGTCTAAAGCCACTCTGTGTTTCAGGAAGTAACTTTTCCATAACAGGTGTTAGCCTATTTGCCATCGCTTTAGTGAGTATCTTCCCTCCAACAGCCAGGAGAGCTATACCCCTGTAATTTCCACAGTCCGCAGCGCTCCCTTTGTTTTTGAAGAGGTTGATTAGAAGTGTATCACGAAACTCCTGCGGAGCTTGACCACTTTCCCACACGACATCAAACAGTTTTTTGAGGTAGGGTATGAGCTCTGACGACACAGCTTTAAAGATCTCAGCTGGGAGTGAGTCGGCGCCGGGAAATTTGTTATTTTTCAGCTGCCCAATGGCGGTTAAGATCTCTTCCGTTGTTAGTGGTTTATCTAAGTCTTCGAAGGTGTCTTATTGAGGGATAAGATTTATAATATCGTGATCGGCTTGACTTTGCTGGTTAAGAATGTTAGAGTAGTGTTCTTTCCATCGGGCTCTTATTTCCTGGTCTTCTTTGAGGAGATTTCCATTTAAATCTTTAATAGGGCACATATTTTTCCGACTGGGGCCATACACTGCTTTTACTCCTTGAATGAAATTCCTGTAGTCGTGTGAATCGGCGTACCTTTGAATTTCTCTGGCCTTGCTTGCCCACCGCTCGTTCTTTATTCTTCTGATTTCGCGTTGCGTTTCATACTTAGATTGGGTAAAAGCTTCTGCTTTTGATGAGTCGTTGGGGTGGTTGATAGCGTTTTGGAAGGCAGTATGTTTGCGGTCAAGAAGTTCTTGTATAAAAGCTTCATTATCATTGAACCAGTCCTCCTGTTTTTTACTTGCTGCAGTGCCAAGAATTTCCTCACTCGCACTTTTTAAACTGTCTTTAATTTGTGTCCAGGTAGCAGCGACATCTACAGAATTGGTTTCTTCTAGTGCACTCCAATTCTCTTGAACTTTTTGCTTTAGCTGTTCGACGGTTTGTTGGTCACGCAATTTACTAATACAGAGACGGAGTCTACGTTTTACTTGAGTTCTTCGGTGTTTGGGTCTCATAACAATTTTCATTTTAGAGGCAGCAGGACGATGATCGGTCCAACATTCGCTATCAATGCGCGCCTTTGTAATTTGGACGTCCTTGAGATGCTTCCTACGTACGATAACATAGTCCAGTAGATGCCAGTGACCTGATCTGGGGTGACGCCAGGTGCCTTTAAATTTATCCTTTTGTCGGAAAATGGTGTTTGTTATAACTAGATCATGTTCGGCGCATTTAGTTAGGAGTAGTTGACCATTAGCGTTCATGTTGCCCAAACCGTTCTTGCCTATGATGCCTGGCCAGGTGTCTGCATCTCTCCCTACTCTAGCGTTAAAATCGCCAAGAATAACGAGTCGTTTGTTTTAGGTATTCTACAGAGGGTTTCTTCTTGATAGAAGCTTTCCTTGGTTTCGTGACTTGCATCCAGAGTGGGAGCGTAGGCGCTTATTAGATTTACCGCGTTGCCATCTGATAGCTCATAGCGTAGCAGCATTAGACGCTCAGATAGGCCTTGTGGTACTTGTGTTAAGTTGGATACAAGTTGATTCCGAACGGCAAATCCTACTCCATATTGTCTTCTTGAATTGGTGGGTAGACCTTTCCAATAGAAGGTGTAGTACTTTTCTGTGAGAGAGCCTTCCTCCAAAAATCGAGTTTCGCTGAGAGCTGCAACGTCAACATTAAGTCGGTGAGGTTCTCTATCTATTAGAGCAGTTCTTCTTTCAGGCCGATCGGTGCGAGTGCTGTGGTTCAAAGTACGAACATTCCAAGCGGCGTAGATGAAAGAATTAGTTTTCTTGGATGTAACAAAACGCTATCAACCACCCCAACGACTCATCAAAAGCAGAAGCTTTTATCCAATCTAAGTATGAAACACAACGCGAAATCAGAAGAATAAAGAACGATTGGTGGGCAAGCAATGCCAGAGAAATTCAAAGGTACGCCGATTCACACGACTACAGGAATTTCTTTCAAGGAGTAAAAGCAGTGTACGGCCCCAGTCGGAAAAATGTGTGCCCTATTAAAGATTAAGGTGAAGATATCCACAAAATTTCATCCACAAATGCTGACGTAGAGGAAATTCTATCCCACCAGTGTAGGGCGTGTAAGACGCTACGACATACGTGCACTATCATATTATGTTACGGCTTTGAAATTTTGCACATGTGTATAAGTCTCGTGACAATACACTTTAACATCTTCATATAAGAAAAAATAAGATGGCGGCTTCAAGATGGCGGACGACTTTACCGTTTACGATCCGATTCGACTCAAAATAGATATCTGGTAGTTTTCGAGATCACCAATTATGAATTCTTGGTCAAAATTCAGAAATTCAAAATGGCGGCGCCAATATGGCGGATGAATTTTGTCATTTATGGTCCAAATCGATCAATATTGATATCTGGGTTTTTCGGGTTTGCCAATTACGAATTTCCAGTAAAAAAAATTTGTTCAGGATGCCGATTTCAAGATGGCGGACGACTTTACCGTTTAAGATCCGATTCAACTCAAAATCGATATCTGGGGGTTTTCTAGGTCACGGATTATGAATTTTCAGTCAAAATAAAGAAATTCAAAATGGCGGCGGCGACTTTTGTCATTTACATTCAAATAGATCAAAATTGATATCTGGGGGTTTTCGGGGTCGCGGATTACGAATTTCTAGTAAAAAATTTAGTTCAAGATGGCGGACGACTTTACCGTTTATGATCCGATTCGTCTCAAAATCGATATCTGAGGATTACAGCATATGAAAAGACTAAAAAGTAAAAAATAAAATTATGTAAAAAATATTTAAAAAAAGCTTCTATTTAAACGTTCTAAGAAGTAGAAAATAAACGTTGAAGCAAATCAAATCCATCATTTTGATGCATTATATAATTTGTTTATGATATAAACACGAACAATCTTCTTTACACAGGAAAATCTGGTGACAATATATCATAAAAAAAATTATATAATGCAACAAAATGATGAATTTGATTTACTTCAAAGTTTATTTTCTACTTTTTAGAGCATTTAAATAAAAGCTCTCTTAAAGAAATATTTTTTATATAATTTTTTACCATATTTCGAAGACAGCTTTATTATAAATTCCCAATTTTACCCCTATAAAAGTTTTCCTATAGTATTACATAGTCAATATATACATTAAAAAAATTTCTTCGTGACGAACGAGGCGAACAAAGCATCTATTACATTGAATTTCAAATTTATTTTACTGTCAAATAAATAAAGATTGTTTCCCAAATTCCCAACTGTATCCTACCAAATTTTTCCTACAGTTTCCTGGGACACTTATATACATTTGCCATACAAAACAATCCGTGACAAACGAGCCTTCATAGGTGAACAAATTGTTTAGTGTATTGAATTTCAAATTTATTTTTACAGTAATACAAATAAAGATTTTTTCCAAATTCCCATTTGTACCCCCACCAAATTTTTCCCACAGTTCCTTAAGACCCTTATGTACATTTTCCATACAAAAATAATCCATGACAAACGAGCCTGCATTGGTGAACAAATTGTTTAGTACATTGAATTTCATATTTATTTTTACTGTTATAAAAACGAAGATTTCTTCCAAATTCCCATTTATACCCCCACCAAATATTTCCTACAGTTTCTTAAGACCCTTATGTACATTTGCCATACAAAAATAATCCGTGACAAACGAGCCTTCATAGGCGAACAAATTGTTTAATACATTGAATTTCATATTTATTTCTACTGTTATATAAACGAAGATTTTTTCCAAATTCCCATTTGTACCCCCATCAAATTTTTCCTACAGTTTCTTAAGACCCTTATGTATATTTGTCATACAAAAATAATCCGTGACAAACGAGCTTTCATAGGTGGACAAATCGTTTATTACATTGAATTTCGAATTTATGTTTACAGTTATACAAATAAAGATTTTTCCAAATTCCCATTTGTACCCCCACCAATTTTTTCCTAGTTTTTTAAGACCCTTGTGTACATTTGCCATTCAAAAGTAATCCGTGACAAACGAGCCTTCATAGGTTAACAAATTGTTTATTACACTGAATTCCAAATTTATTTTTCCTGTCATATAAATAACGATTTTTCCCAAATTCCCATTTGTACCCCCACCAAATTTTTCCCACAATTCCTTAAGACCCTCATGTACGTTTTCCATACAAAAATAATCCGTGACAAACGAGCCTTCATAAGTGAACAAATTGTTTATTACATTGAATTTCATATTTATTTCTACTCTCATAAAAATAAAGATTTCTTCCAAATTCCCATTTGTATCCCCACCAAATATTTCCTACAGTTTCTTAAGACCCTTATGTACATTTGCCATACAAAAATAATCCGTGACAAACGAGCCTTCATAGGTGAACAAATTGTTTAGTATATTGAATTTCATATTTACTTTTACTGTTATAAAAACGAAGATTTCTTCCAAATTCCCATTTGTACCCCCATCAAATTTTTCCCACAGTTTCTTAAGACCCTTATGTACATTTGCCATATAAAAATAATTCGTGACAAACGAGCCTTTATAGGTGAAGAAATCGTTTACTATATTGAATTTCAAATTTATTTTTACTGTCATATAAATAACGATTTCTCCCAAATTCCCATTTGTACCCCCAACAATTTTTTTCCACAGTTTCCTGGGACCCTTATATATATTTGTCACACAAAAGATAATCCGTGACAAACGAGCCTTCATATGTGAACAAATTGTTTATTACATTGAATTTCGAATTTATTTTTAAAGGTTCGTTTGCCACGGATTATTCTTGTATAACAAATGTATATAAGGGCGTAAGGAAACTCTGGGAAAAATATGTTGAGGTACAGCTGGGAATTTGGGAAACAATCTTTATTTATGTGACAGTAAAATAAATTTGAAATTCAATGTAATGAATGACTTGTTCACCTATGAAAGCTCGTTTGTCACGGATTATTTTTAAATGGCAAATGTTCATATGGGTCTTAAGAAACTGTAAGAAAAATTTGGTGGGGGTACAAATGGAAATATAGAAAAAATCTTTATTTGTATAACTGGAAATATAAATTTGAAATTCAATGTAATAAACGATTTATTCACCTATGAAGGCTCGTTTGTCATGGATTATTTTTGTATAGCAAATGTATATAAGGGTCTTAAGAAACTGTAGAAAAAAAATTGGTGGGGGTACAAATGGGAATTTGGAAAAAATCTTTATTTGTATAACTGGAAATATAAATTTGAAATTCAATGTAATAAACGATTTATTCACCTATGAAAGCTCGTTTGTCACGGATTATTTTTGTATGGTAAATGTATATAAAGGCCCAAGGAAACTCTAGGAAAAGTTTGTTGGGGGTACAACAGGGAATCTGGGAACAAATCATTATTTATATAACAGTAAAAATAAATTTGAAATTCAATGTAATAAACGATTTATTTACCTATGAAAGCTCGTTTGTCGCGGATTATTTTTGTATGGCAAATGTATATAAGGGTCTTAAGAAACTGTAAGAAAAATTTGGTGGGGGTACAAATGGGAATATAGAAAAAATCTATATTTGTATAACTGGAAATATAAATTTGAAATTCAATGCAATAAACGATTTATTCACCTATGAAGGGTCGTTTGTCATAGATTATTTTTGTATAGCAAATGTATATAAGGGTCTTAAGAAACTGTAGAAAAAAAATTGGTGGGGGTACAAATGGGAATTTGGAAAAAATCTTTATTTGTATAACTGGAAATATAAATTTGAAATTCAATGTAATAAACGATTTATTCACCTATGAAAGCTCGTTTGTCACGGATTATTTTTGTATGGCAAATGTACATAAGGGTCTTAAGAAACTGTAGGAAAAACTTGATGGGGGTACAAATGGGAATTTGGGAAAAATCTTTATTTTTATGAGAGTAGAAGTAAATATGAAATTTAATGTAATAAACGATTGGTTTACATATGAAGGATCGTTTGTCACGGATTATTTTTGTATGGCAAATGTATATAAAGGCCCAAGGAAACTCTAGGAAAAGTTTGTTGGGGGTACAACAGGGAATCTGGAAACAAATCATTATTTATATAACAGTAAAAATAAATTTGAAATTCAATGTAATAAACGATTTATTCACCTATGAAAGCTCGTTTGTCGCGGATTATTTTTGTATGGCAAATGTATATAAGGGTCTTAAGAAACTGTAAGAAAAATTTGGTGGGGGTACAAATGGGAATATAGAAAAAATCTATATTTGTATAACTGGAAATATAAATTTGAAATTCAATGCAATAAACGATTTATTCACCTATGAAGGCTCGTTTGTCATGGATTATTTTTGTATAGCAAATGTATATAAGGGTCTTAAGAAACTGTAGAAAAAAAATTGGTGGGGGTACAAATGGGAATTTGGAAAAAATCTTTATTTGTATAACTGGAAATATAAATTTGAAATTCAATGTAATAAACGATTTATTCACCTATGAGAGCTTGTTTGTCACGGATTATTTTTGTATGACAAATGTACATAAGGGTCTTAAGAAACTGTAGGAAAAATTTGATGGGGGTACAAATGGGAATTTGGGAAAAATCTTTATTTTTATGAGAGTAGAAATAAATATGGAATTCAATGTAATAAACGATTGGTTTACATATGAAGGATCGTTTGTCACGGATTATTTTTGTATGGCAAATGTATATAAAGGCCCAAGGAAACTCTAGGAAAAGTTTGTTGGGGGTACAACAGGGAATCTGGGAACAAATCATTATTTATATAACAGTAAAAATAAATTTGAAATTCAATGTAATAAATGATTTGTTCACTTATGAACGCCCGTTTGTCACGGATTATTTTTGTATGGCAAATATACATAAGGGTCTTAAGAAACTGTAGGAAATATTTGGTGGGGGTACAAATGGGAATTTGGAAGAAAACTTTATTTTTATGAGAGTAGAAATAAATATGAAATTCAATGTAATAAACAATTCGTTCATCTATGAAGGCTCGTTTGTCACGGATTATTTTTGTGTGGAAAATGTACATAAGGGTCTTAAGGAACTGTGGGAAGAATTTGGTGGGGGTACAAATGGGAATTTGGAAAAAATCTTTTTTGTGTTACTGTAAAAATAAATTTGAAATTCAATGTAATAAACGATTTGTTCACCTATGAAGGCTCGTTTGTCACGGATTACTTTTGTATGGCAAATATACACAAGGGTCTTAAGAAACTGTAGGAAAAATTTGGTGGGGGTACAAATGGGAATTTGGAAAAAAATCTTAATTTTTATAACAGTAGAAATAAATATGAAATTCAATCTACTAAACAATTTGTTCACCTATGAAGGCTCGTTTGTCACGGATTATTTTTGTATGAAAAATGTACATAAGGGTCTTAAGGAACTGTAGGAAAAATTTGGTGGGGGTACAAATGGGAATTTGGAAAAAATCTTTATTTGTATTACTGTAAAAATAAATTTGAAATTCAATGCAATAAACGATATGTTCACCTATGAAAGCTCGTTTGCCACTGATTACTTTTGTATGGCAAATGTACATAAGGGTCTTAAGAAATTGCGGGAAAAATTTGTTGGGGTACAACTGGGTATTTGGGAAAATATCTTTATTTATATGACAGTAAAAATAAGTTTGAAATTCATTGTAATAAACAATTTACTCGCGTATGAAGGCTCGTCTGTCACGGATTATTTTTGTATGGCAAATGTATATAAGGGTCCCAGGAAACTGTAGGAAAAATTTGGTGGGATACAGTTGGGAATTTGGGAAACAATCTTTATTTATTTGACAGTAAAATAAATTTGATATTCAATGTAATAGTCGCTTGGTTCGCCTCGTTGTCACGAAGAAATTTTTTTAATGTATATATTGACTATGTAATACTATAGGAAAACTTTTATAGGGGTAAAATTGGGAATTTATAATAAAGCTGTCTTCGAAATATTGTAAAAAATTATATAAAAAATATTTTTTTAAAAGGGCTTTTATTTAAATGCCCTAAAAAGTAGAAAATAAACTCTGAAGTAAATCAAATTCATCATTTTGTTACATTATATAATTTTTTTTTTATGATATAAAAGTTTGTCGCCATATTTTTCTGTGTAAAGGAGATTGTTCGCGACAAGCTTTTATATCATAAACAAATTATATAATGGATCAAAATGATGGATTTGATTTGCTTCAACGTTTATTTTCTACTTCTTAGAACGTTTAAATAAAAGCTTTTTTTAAAAATTTTTTGCAAATTTTATTTTTTTATTTTTTAGTCTTTTCATATGCTGTAATCCTCAGATATCGATTTTGAGACGAATCGGATCATAAACTGTAAAGTCGTCCGCCATCTTGAACTAAATTTTTTACCATAAATTCGTAATCCGCGATCCCGAAAACCCTCAGATATCGATTTTGATCTATTTGAACGTAAATGATAAAAGTCGTCGGCCATATTGGCGCCGCCATTTTGAATTTCTTTATTTTGACTGAAAATTCATAATCCGTGACCTAGAAAACCCCCAGATATCGATTTTGAGTTGAATCGGATCTTAAACGGTAAAGTCGTCCACCATCTTGAAATCGCCATCCTGAATAAATTTTTTACTGGAAATTCGTAATCGGCGAACCCGAAAACCCCCATATATCAATATTGATCGATTTGGACCATAAATGACAAAATTAATCCGCCATATTGGCGCCGCTATTTTGAGTTTCTTTATTCTGACTGAAAATTCATAATTCGTGACCTAGAAAATCCCCAGATATCGATTTTGAGTTGAATCGGATCTTAAACGGTAAAGTCGTCCGCCATCATGAAATCGGCATCCTGAACAAATTTTTTTTACTGGAAATTCGTAATCGGCGAACCCGAAAAACCCAGATATCAATATTGATCGATTTGGACCATAAATGACAAAATTCATCCGCCATATTGGCGCCGCCATTTTGAATTTCTGAATTTTGACCAAGAATTCATAATTGGGGATCTCGAAAACTCCCAGATATCTATTTTGAGTCGAATCTGATCGTAAACGGTAAAGTCGTCCGCCATTTTGAAGCCGCCATCTTGTTTTTTTCTTATATGAAGATGTTAAAGTGTATTGTCACGAGACTTATACACATGTGCAAAATTTCAAAGCCGTAACATAATGTGATAGTGCACGTATGTCGTAGCGTCTTACACGCCCTACACTGGTAGGATAGAATTTCCTCTACGTCAGCATTTGTGGATGAAATTTTGTGGATATCTTCACCTTAATCTATTAAAGATTTAAATGGAAATCTCCGCAAAGAAGACCAGGAAATAAGAGCTCGATGGAAAGAACACTACTCTAACATTCTTAACCAGCAAAGTCAAGCCGATCACGGTATTATAAATCTTATCCCTCAATATGACACCTTCGAAGACTTAGATAAACCACTAACAACGGAAGAGATCTTAACCGCCATTGGGCAGCTAAAAAATAACAAATCTCTCGGCGCCGACTCACTCCCAGCTGAGATTTTTAAAGCTGTGTCGTCAGAGCTCATACCCTACCTCAAAAAACTGTTTGATGTGTGGGAAAGTGGTCAAGCTCCGCAGGAATTTCGTGATACACATTTAATCAACCTCTTCAAAAACAAAGGGAGCGCTGCGGACTGTGGAAATTACAGGGGTATAGCTCTCCTGGCTAGGGAAGGAAGATACTCACTAAAGCGATGGCAAATAGGCTAACACCTGTTATGGAAAAGTTACTTCCTGAAACACAGAGTGGCTTTAGACCAAACCGAGGTACATCGGATCTAATCTTCACACTTAAACAGCTTCAAGAAGAAGCACTCGAGCATCAAGGAGAAATTCACATGGCCTCCATTGATTTAACCAAACCGTTTGACTCGGTGGACAGGGAAGTGCTCTGGAAAATTATGTTCCGCTTAGGTATCCCTAGAAAATTTGTGGAAGTATGTCGCAGTCTACATACAAACAACAACGCCCAGGTTATGTATAATAATGAGGCAACCGAACCTTTCCAAACCCTCACTGGAGTTAGGCAGGGATGTGTCCTGGCACCCCTACTCTTTAACTTGTTTACCACTGCTCTAACAATTATTGTTGACAACAAACTGACAGTCAGAGGAATAGGTCTCAGATACCGTTTTGATGGCGGTCTCTTTAACATAGGGCGCTTTAGAGCTTTCACGAAGACACGCACACGATTCATTTGTGATCTCCAGTATGCGGATGACTGTGCACTTTTAGCCTCTACGCCGGAAGAGCTTCAAGAACTTTTAGATGTGTATGCCCAGAGCTATGATTCCTTGGGACTTAAAATCAACATTGGAAAGACTAAGATTATGTCAACTCCTCATCAAGTGAACCAAATAGACATTACACTTAACGGAAATTCTCTTGAAGTGGTGGATCAGTTCAATTACTTCTGAGGGCACTCTGGGGACTTAGAGAGAGAGAGTATTTGACAACCACGACCTTGCTTTGTTAACGAAAATGGCTGTCTACAGAGCAGTTGTCATTCCAATTCTGCTATATGGATGTGAAAGCTGGGTCACTTACCGTCGTCATGTGAAAGAATTAGAACGTTTTCAGCAAAGACACCTCAGAAGTATGATGAAAATCCGTTGGTTCCATCACATATCAAAAGTGGAAGTACTCAGGAGAGCAAACAGCCTTCCAATTGAGGTGCTTATTTCTAGAGCACGCCTAAGATGGGCAGGTCATGTTCATCGTATGCATGATAACCGCCTTCCTAAATGTACACTTTATGGTGAATTGCTAAGCGGTAGAAGAAGGCGTGGCGGCCAACGAAAGAGGTTCAAAGACGTTCTCCATGAAAATCTAAAATCCTGCGGTATTGCAGAAGAGTAATGGGAACAACTTGCAGCGGACAGAACCGAATGGCGAGGGGTTGTGGCCAGCTATCAAGGAAATGTTACTGCAAGAAGGCCGAATCCAAGACCTAACCAGGTCTATGTTTGTCCTGACTGCGGTCGACATGTGCTCTCCCGAATTGGCCTCTATAGCCATAGTCGTATGCACCGTAGATGAATGGGAATTACAATAGACTACACCTTTTACTTGTTTTTTATAACACACAATCTATCGACTGTAACATTTTTATACTCGGACTCGAGTAAAGGCTAATAAAATATAAGCATGATAAGTTTGAATGATAAATGGCGTAAAAATGTTAATAAAATTGAAATTAACAAAGGATAGAAAAATAATGAAATATAATGATGAAATGAATGAAATAAAATTCACTGAAGAGTCCAGCACTAAAAGTCAGTAAAAGGCACAAAACAGTTTGTCTTCAGGTAAATTTTATGTCTTCGGCTTCGTTGTCTTCTCTCCTTAAGGTAGGTCGTCTTCGTGAAGAGAATAGGTTAGCAAATGTCCTGTAGGGTTTGCTAGGCCTAGGTGGAGATGGGGGTGATGCAGAAACATCGATGGCTAGTCTTCGTCTTTTTGTTCTGCACTTACAAAATAGGTACAGAAATAGCAGTCCAAATAATAGGACAATGATAAAATAGGCGAACTAGGATATGTGTTTTGTTATGAAGGGTTCATTGATCAAATCGTCTAGATCTCTGGAATATTGGTCCAACTTGCGTTAGGCAATTTCGAGATCTTCCGTGTTGAGATTGTTCAATTGTTCAATTTGGAACTCGAATTTAGTCTGGAATTTGTTTACAACATTCGAATGGAATTTGGATTGGATGAGTGTCGTCTTTTACGTCGGTTCTTCATTGGTACTGGCTTGAATTTTTGTGATGCCTATGAAGGCGTAACAATTACTATCGAATTTTTGTCGATGACTTCAGTTTTTGAATTTCTTTCTGGATAGTTGATGGCTGTTTGTAGAGATCCTGCGTTAATAACCAACCATGTGTTTTCGTTTATTTTTTGGACGTGGTAGCCTTGGCTGATGATGAATGACGTCTGGCAGTTTTCTGATAGAGTTATCAATGAGGTATGCAAATAAATTTGGACATAATTTGGTGTTGAAATAAAGTGGTTTGCATTCTCCAAGGTTCGAGATAGGTATGTACATTAAAGAATCCTAATCTCTCGCGATATATTTTTGAGAAGTTGATAATACATGACATAAACCTGTTCTATTATCCAAAATAGGAATAGGGTATAATCGAAATACTGAATAGGTTTGAGGGTCTACCAGAGGTATGTCTAACACAAATATTAGATCTAAATTTGTTTAAAAAGCCTTTAGTTCTATAATATCTAAGTACTGTTCAACCTTTGATAGTTTGATTGGAAGTGGTAAATTGTTCCTTTGTAGGATTTGCGAAATTTCCTGTAGAGAATTTACTAAGTCCTTTGAATTTATAATTGATGTGTGAATTATTTTAAGCCTAGTGAAAGTGATGGAATTTAGGATGTCATTTAAGTTCTCTTGTGACGCGTTTTTCTCCACCTCGCACGTTGACGTGGAGAAAAGGCGCGGCCACTCTTTGACACACGAGCTTCGGAAACAAGTTTTCGAATTACTCGGGCGCCAGTCCTAGTTTAAGTGATAGGACACACTACCCTCAAGCCGAGTACGCGAGGCTGAGCAGCTCAAGTGGAGAAAGTTTATTCCAGTGGATCAATATATGGGAAATTAGACGTTCACACACAGACAATAAAACTCAGAGTATTTCAATAAAGTCAGTATATTACTATAAACCTATATGTACAAAGCTACTTCAACTACTAAAATCTATAAGTTACTTAGGCCAGGAGGAGCAAGTAAAAATCTAGTACCAAATGACTCAGGCGACAAGGATAGCAGGCACAAAACTACCTTGGTCTGGATTCAGGCACGTCTGCTTGCGGGAACGGTCAGAGCGGACTGACACACTTGCTTGGTGTACCAGGACTTTTCTATAATCAAATAACTTATTAGAGTAGCAGGAGAAATACGCCAAACAGATGCGTGGTTTATTCAGTGACGAAATATGGAATCAATATAGATATACATATTTCGGTAACGAAAAATACTTCGTTACACTCTTCGATAAATAAGTAACTTGCCTTAATATAAGTTGTTCGCAGATTTCAATAAATTTCAGTTTTTCATCGATATTTTCCATGTCTTTAGTCATATCTAAAATTGAAGTTTAGATTTCTTTAATATCTCTATTGAAAGTTTCTTCGTCAACCTGCAGTTTTTGAATAGCTGCGTTGAAATTTTTGATTATTGAAGTTGTGACAGATATTTGATTATTGATTAAATTCTCGAGTTGGTGTTTGTCATTATTTATTTGTTGATGCAATCAGAATAATACTGACCGTCTTCTGCGTCTAAATTCCCTGCTATTGATTTGAAAATCGTTCCGATGCCATTTAGTATACCTCGTTTGTATTGTTTTGTGTCAAGGTAAATTTCGTCAAATTTTGATTGTATTGATTGGGAAATTTGCATCAATAAGCTGAGATGAGTTTTTACTTCTCCTAAAAATACGTTCATGTAATGATACGTTGGGCCGAGTGTGTTGTAGAGTGTCTGTAAGATCTTGTCGTATTTATCGAAAGCTGTTTTAAAAGTGGATATGTTTTTGTGTACCAGCAAAGTCCATTTCTTGTGAGAAATCAAAATGTCCGTATCTTGGTGATAATATACTCCGATCGTATTGTTAATGGGTGTTATTTTAAATTGAGCAAGTGCTGATCCGATCAGCAGGAGAAACCTGAAAATAAATTTAACCTTCAGTATATGGTTTCATTCGATCAAAATTTACTTTGGTTTGTTTCGAGATTTAGTAATGTAGCGGAATTTTGAAAGATTTCTGTAATTTCAAAGGGACCGTTGAATTTATTTTGCAATTTATTTTTTATTTGTGATTGTTTGACGTACACTTTGTCGCCAACATCATATGTGTGTTGATTTTCGGGAATGTTCTTGTCGAATCGAACTTTGGCTTTTTGTTATTATGCTTCTGTTCGACTTCGCGCAATTTTGTAATAATGGGATATTCGGTTATTGAGATCCCTAACGTATTTGGTGATCAGGTCTTTTTGATTGTAAAGAGTTTCAGGTGGTCGGTTAGCTGTATGTCCGAAAATAAGCTCGTAAAGCCATGAGTTTTGTTTACCGAGTTATTGTAGCATATCGCTGTATAGGGTAATATAGTAAAAGGATGTTCGTTGGGATTTTCGGTTTTGTGTATTCTTATCATTTCCGCTAGGGTGGCATGAAATTGTTCAATAGATCCGTTGGATTGAGGGTATCCTATGCTTGAGTATGTTAGTTTTGTCGTAAAGGATACAAAGATCTTTTAATAAATTGTTGTCGAATTCACCGCGATAGTCACAATGAATTCTTAGTGGGGTATCTTAGTGTTGAAAACATAGCAACAGGGTATTTAGACTGATTTTGCGCTCTTGTCTGGGACTGCGTAAGCTTGGGTAAATTTCGTTAACTCGTCGCGGATAGTTAATGCATTCGAATAAATTGATATTAACTCTTTCGAACGGGGTTTTAGGAGTTTTCTTGATTACTAAGGGATTATTAAGGTTCCTACGACAGACTTTTGTCCTTTCACATGTTTCACAGTTTTTTTAAGAAGTTTTCGACATCTTTTGTTAAGCCTTGCCAATTATATTTATTTTTAATTCTACGTTCTGTTTCATTTATTCCGCGATGTAAATTGTTTTTTCCGGTGTGATGCTGGTCAAGAATGATCGGACGTTGGTCCTCGTCGGGGGTTCGTACTAAATTTTGGCAAATGATTAGTTTTAAATCTCCTTCTGCAAAAATAAATGATAGGATTTCGAGAATCGGAAAGTCTAAGTTATTTTCAACGTGATAAGTTTTGGAAAGGTCTAATTTGTTTCGGTGTTTGTACAGTGTTAAAAATAGGTGTTCTACCATAGACTCTGGGTCGAAGGGTAGAGCGATAATGTAATAGTTTCTTTGTCGGGTCGATTTACTGGAAACAATATTGATTGTATTGTTATAGAATTCGGGGTTTTCCTCGAAAATATCGTCTATAATTTGATGGTGAAGGTCTGTCAAGTTGTTTAGTTGGAGAAACGTTATGATATTTTTATTTTCTCGATCTAATAGTTGTTTATTTGTGATTTGAATTTTGGAATAGTCTATTAGAAATTCTCAAATTCTCGGGCAATTTGTTCGTCGGTAATCTCGTCGTCGTTGTCTGAAATTTCCTCTTCGTCTGATTCTTCATTTGAGTCTTCGTTTGCGGCTACAATTTTTTAATAAAATTTTGGAACATTCTGAAAAGTGATTGATCTTTATTCTGGACAACGCGTCCGCGTTTTTATTGATCCTTCCTGGTTTGTATATTATTTCATAATCGTATTTTTCGAGTTTTAAGTGCCAGCGGGCTAGTCTACTACCTGGGTATTTTATGGGAAATAGCTTAGTGAGTGGTCGGTGACGAGTTTGAACTTCCTTCCGAATAGATATGGCCTAAAATACTTTACGGTCCAGACCAAAGATAAAAGTTTATGCTCAATGGTTATGTACTTGATTTCCGCGCCGCATAAAGTTCGAGATGCGTATGCGATTAGCAAATCTTTTCCTGTACTTCCTTGTGAGAGTACATAAACTATTGAAAATGCACTAGCATCTGTAGTAAATAGGCAACTTATTTGCGAAAGAAGTTGCATTTATCTGGTTGAATTTTGAGGTTGGCTTTTTGTAAACGTTTGAAGACTTCTGTTAACCGAGAAACACGTTCATGGATAGTAGGGGAATAGATAATAATATCGTCCATGTAGACGAGACAGCGTTCATTTTGGATGCCTAATAGAATATTGTCCATGACCCTCTGGAAAATGGATGGAGTATTTTATAGACCGAATGGCATACATACAAATTCGTAGTGACCATTCTCTACCGTGAAAACTGTTTTTTGAATATCCTTAGAATCGATTTCAATTTGGTGGAAGCCAGAGGCCAAGTCTAGAGTCGTAAAATATTGACATCTGCCTAATTGGTCTAGAAGATCGGAAATGTTGGGCAAGGGATACTTATCACCTATCATTACTTCGCTAAACTTTCGACTATCGACTATGACGCGCCATTTTTGTTTACCGGAAGCGACTAGCTTTTTGGGGACTACCCAAATTGGAGAGGACCAGGGAGAAATTGATTGCTGGATTATGCCTTGGTCTAGCATTTTTGAAACTTGTGATTTTACTTCTTGTTTGTGAATTTGGGGGTAACGATAAGACTTAGTGAAAATTGGTTTAGAATGGTTAGTGTCTATTGAATGCTTGCTTTCGTTGGTAAGTGTCAAGTTGTCACCTTCTAAATAAAATATGTCTGAAAAGTCTAAGCAGAGTTGAGTAATTCGTTAGTTTCGAAATTATTTTGGTATTGGTAATTGGGAGAATAACTTCATATTGATTTGAACTATCGTAAAATTCTTGGTTCAAATGGTGCGTTTTTTGTTGATTGGACCTGTTGAAATTTGAGTTTGGTTGGATGGCAGAAGGTTTCTGCTGGTGGAAGTTAGGGTTTAGCCTGATAGCTGAGGGCCTGTTCTGTTGATTAGGGAAATTTTGAAAGTTCTGCGGTCTATTATTCGTTTGGTTAGGTACAGTGTGGAAATATTGCCTTGGAAGCTGTGCTTGATTAGAATAAGCATTTGGTGTGAAATTGGGAGATGGGAATTGATAATTTTGCCTTGTGCGGCATTCATTAAAATTGTGTCCATTCCTTTTGCAGAATGTACAAAATGGTGGGAGATTTGGGCGTCTTTGTTCTGAATGGGGTTTCTATTTGGAATTTTATTAGAGAATATTTTGAGATTCGAAGTATGATAATGTAACTCACGGTTGATGTGATTTATTGGATCTAGCATACTAGGGTTGCCCGCCCTGATAATTTGTCCTCGTTTCGTTTCAAGTTCGGTAAGTAAAATGGTTAACGTCATGTTTTCTATCAAATTTGATTGAGCCGTTTTTTCCTCAAGGGTTAAAGTTTGTTTCTGTATAGCGGCGTGCATTTTCACGTTGTGTGTCTGTAACCTGGATACAAATAACAATGCAGTTTCGCTAGGCTATTGGCGAATCCTCTGTAGATCCTGAATTAGTGCTGTCAGGTCGCGAGAATCACCAAAATGAACTAAGCTCTTGATTTCTGCCCACGTCAATATGTATGGTTTCGTTTGCAGTGATTGAATTGTTGGCATTGGTCGAATTGCTTCCGTTTGTAGTGGTAGCCATTTTATGTATATTATTTAGATGATTAAATAACTTAAAACGCCTTTTTCCAATTTAACCTAGTACGCTACTGGTATTTGATAAAGTTTTTATATGAAATGTGCAAGAATGTGTTATTTATTCTATAATATTTTAAATTTATATTATAAAAATAGCTAGATTAATTTGAAAAACGCGTTTGGTTTAAAAGCGTTTTGGGTTTGGAAATAGTATATTATCTCTGATAATTTTATATATCAATGTAAAGAATTTGCACTTTAAACAGTATTATGAGCTTTGTATTACGATCTTAACCTTAACCTTTTATTTGATATGCAATATAATATTACGATAAAGAATGCTAAGATAACAATGGTATGTGACTACGGTTAATTATATAGGTCACATAAATAACGATTAAGATATTATGTTACAAGGTTTAATTACATTAAGTAAAATTACTACTTTAGATAGCAGAACTGTATGAAGCAATGTAATGTATTTTGATAAAATGAAATATAAATTATGTCGTTGCTTGAATTAAATAGATAGAAAAATGTACGAGATGATTCAAAAATGACTTACCCTAAATTTTTCATCCTCGTGGTCCGGTTGAATGCGATTTCGTGAGTTTAGTTTCACCAAAGTTCTCTGCCAGGGGCATCACCGAGTGTTCCTTCCACAGGGTTTACTTTGATGCCGAAGACACCAACGAAGCAACGAGATGAATTTCTTACTTGCTAATTGTTGAATCGTGTTGCTTTGAAATGTTGCTTTGTTGAATTATTATTGTTTCTTGTTTGTTTGTAAATGTAGGATCTTCTGAGTAAAGGATTGGGATCCACCGCGCCAGCTAAGGAATTTGTATTTTTCCAGGGGTTCTGGTGTCTAACCTTTTCCAGATGAACTCCTTGTTCCTTCCGATATTTTTCCACTGGTTAGGCTCCCGAACTGTGCATGTTCTTCAGATCCTACCGGCTGCGCCAATGTTAGATTTTGGATTGTTTGATTAACTTTTTAAACAGACTTATTCACTTTAATGAGTCAAGCCTGACTCTTTGTAAAAATAACAATAATAATTTTGAATGTGTTTAATCGAAAATGAGTATATGAGATAATATCTGGAGATCAAAGAACATTGGATTTGCAATTCAGCATGACAACAGATTACTGAGAAAGAAACGTTAAGCTCAGCTAGCGTGAGTAGTTATTAGAGAAGAGCTGTTACGCAATTTGTAGTATGATATGTTTGAGAAGGTTAGGTCTGTCTCGGTGATATTATATATCATATATATATCCAAGACCTAACCAGGTCTATGTTTGTCCTGACTGCGGTCGACATGTGCTCTCCCGAATTGGCCTCTATAGCCATAGTCGTGTGCACCGTAGATGAATGGGAATTACAATAGACTACACCTTTTACTTGTTTTTTATTGTACACAATTTATCGACTGTAACATTTTTATACTCGGACTCGAGTAACGGCTAATAATAATAATTGTATATCATAGTATATTTCTAATATAACATATATAATGTCTCTTCTTCAAATTCAACAGTTCTTGCGTTTCTTGGACGGTCAGCGACTCTGTTTTTCACTTGAAAACTTCCTGTTTCCCTAAGTCAGCGTTCTGTACTTAAAAAATATTTGGCATCAGGAATATTTCTATTCGGAAATTTATCTTTATAACATTCCAGAGCTGCATTAGCGTTACCAAAATATTCTCCCAAAGTCAAAACTACGTCTGTTTCAGAGAACGTGTAATCACCCATGTTTAAATAATATCAACAATTAAACCGAAATTATTTCGAAAAAAGACTCAAAGTCTAATAAATAACAGAAATGTCAAAATAATATGTTAAAGCATTCTTCATGTGTAAAAGAATTTATTAATAAAATGTTGTAAATGCACATTGTTTTACTTCCACGTCCAGTGAAAGTATAGTAACGCAGAAAAATATATGTTGTTGAAATAGGTTTCAAACAAATTTTTTGGCGTTAGCTACCCCCACACTATTTATTAAGGAAGTAAAAAATTAAATTGGGATTTAGTGTGTGTACGAGAACCAAAGGCCTCTAAAATTTATTTTGACATTAGCTACCCTCTCTACCACCCCCCATTGTCACCCCCACCCTATTGTTTAAGGGAATACAAAATTAAATTTGGATTTAGTGTGTATACGAGAACCAGGGGCTTTTAAAAATTTTGTGATACCAGCCAACCCCTCCACCGCCCATTGCTACACCCAGCCTATTATTAAAGGGAGTAAAATATTACACTGGGATTTAGTGTGTATAGAACTAGGATACAAAATCTGGATGTGGAAGTAGTGATTTCTTGGGCTGCGGTTTTTAAATATAAATTTCTCAAGAACGGCTTGATTTATTGAAATGAAATAAGGATACCTTTTTATTTTTAATGAGCTGAAAATTAGTTATTTATAATAATTTTTAGAGATATGACAAAATTAAAAAGTTATGAGGAAAATACTGAGAGTGACTCCTTAAAACTATCCTTTAAACAGAAGAGAGGGTTTGTTTGAAACCAGGCAAACTAATGTACTGATGGTGTATGACTAATTTTAAAATATAAATTTGATGTTTTATGGGAGTCGGAAGATATTGCAGAAAAATTGAAATTTAGTGTCCCCCATTTAAGGGGTATATTTCCGTTATTATTAATTTTCGGATATAAGTTTATATAAGAGACTACCCAGGTAGAACACTAATATTGAAACAATATTAGTTTAATATTACAAAAACGTTGGCTCAATGTAAAAAACACAACATTGAACCAATAAAAAATGTGAACATTTTTGTATATAGACTAAATATTGGTTAAGCTATATTCAACAAATATTTAAAAATCATATCATAATATTTTATTTCAATATAAATTATTATTTGAAATCATATATTGGCCCAATATTTAATGAAAATTTAGCCTAATGCCCAAAGATGGTAAAGCTATTTCATGTAATGTTCGTAAAGTACAATTTTTGAATAATAATTATTATTTTAAGAACCTCACTTACAAGATCTACGAAGTGATTATAGTAAAACGTCCAGCTAAAATATTTAACCTGTGTATGGTAGGTACAACTACATCATCTGTAAAACTCCTAAAGGTATCTCGGGCCTTTGTTAGTACAGATTAGATGAGCATCACCATAGCGAATTTCTCTTTGTCATTATTGAATAACATTGCTTGGAGACCCTAAGTCAAAAATTGTACGCTTGTACAAGCATATTGCAAGGAGAGCCATCTATGCGACTTATTGCAATCAGCCTAGGCGTAGCCTGACTATCCAATATAGATATAAATCGGTTAAAGAATATTATTTAAAAGAGAGTTTAACAATATAATCTCAATATGAATATCCCGATATTTTAAAATTAATATTTGTCGTTATCAGTCGATGTTTGTTGTGCAATATTACTAAAAAGTTCAGTAACAACATAATAACATATATACTTTCCAATACTGGAAAATCAATATTTATTGGTATTAGAAAATATTGCCTAAACAATATAATTTTACACATAGTTGACAAATATGAGTTAAATATGACTTTTCCAATATTTTAGAAACAATATTCATCTTTTATCAATCGATATTTTTTATACAATATTATCAAAAAATGTAATAACAATATAACGTGAATGTAGACTTTGCAATGTTGTAAAATTAATGTTAATAGATATTTATCAATATTGTCTGCAAATATCTGGATTAGAATGTGTTAAAACAATATACTACCAACATAGGCACACCGATATTCTAATACCAGTGTATATTAATATTAGTTCAATATTTTTGTTACAATTTCAATGTATCTATATTGATCCAATATTGACCCACGGTTCAGCTAATATTATGTTCTACCTGGGTACCATTATTTTTGGACATACTATCAGCTGCAGAAATATTGGGACATTATTTTGGACCATCTTGTATAAGAACTATTTGGGAAAACATGAAAATATAATGTAATACATGAAACCGTTTGAAGCAAAGAAAAATCTGGATATGATACTTTCTATCTAAACAACAAATTTTTTACCGTTCATGTTTTATACCAAAAATATTTTCTTTCATTTCTTTGCTAGACTCATACTTTGGTAAAAATGTCAAATTTCCCACTGGAAATTCTTCATTTCTACTATCTAATATTATTTGTTTTCTTTCTAATGACACCAATCTCTGCCACCTCCTATTCATATTGCACTTAATAATGGCTCCTTAACACACAAGCACTGAGAAATGGTAAATAACATAAAAATATTTTATTTAACGACTTAAAATGGCAATACTGCACATTCATTATAGAGGGCGCCACGATTCCACAACTTGACATGTGTAACCAACATGCTTTAACATATATTATGGTTAGTTACACACTGTTCAGGATAAGGCGAATTCTGTGCGTAAAATAAAAAAATGGGTCAAAAAATACGAGAAACATATTCTGAGGTATCCCTCTATAAACGACGTTTAGGAAAACTGCGGAATACATCTATATTTTCGAAAAACGATCTTATTGATAAATATGTTCCAAACCACCTTCGCAAAAGTACCCAGTTTGGTTCAATGGTCACTTAATTATTCTGCTGAAAAATAAATATAAAGCTTACAGTGCTTACAAAAATGTAAGAACGATGAAAATTATAGCGCTTAAAAAACTGAGAGCCCAGCTTAAAACTGAAAATGATTTGGCATACCGACAGTACATACGTAAATCGAAAATGATATGAATATGAATCCTAATAATTTCTGGTCCTTTTTAAATGCTAAAAGATCTCTTTCGGGCATACCGTCTAATGAAATATAACGATACAATTCTCGATAATCTCACTGAAATTGTTCTAGCATTTGCCGACTTCTTTTTTAAATCTATTTCAGATACCAAAGTTAACTCTACTCCGTGTAAACTTGATGACATCTCTCCAACTAATATTTTGCATTTAAGGAAAGTCACCTTGGATGCTGTAAAAAACGCTATTAATCAGTTAAAAACAAATATGACTATGGGACCGGATAACATTCCTGCATTTTTAATTCGAGATCGTGAGAATGTGAATTTGCAATTTTAGTAAATTACTCGAAATTATTTTATACGATTCTTTATATGCCCACGTTAATAATTGTCTATTACCAGACCAACAGGGGTTTATCTCAGGTCGCTCAACAGTAACAAAGTTGGTTATAAAAACTCAATATATTAGTGAAGTCTTAGATCAGAGAGGTCAGGTAGATGTTATCTACACTGACTTCTCTAAGGCCTTTGATAAATTAGATCATAATATATTATTACATAAGCTTCAATATTTGAATATATCTACAGAGTTCTTAAATTTAATAGCGTCCTTTATTTTTCATAATTTTTATAAATGATATTACTGCCAGTATTTATGTAAAATGCCTTCTATACGCTGACTATTTAAGAATATTCTGTCAAATTGACGCAGTGGTCGATTGTGAACACTTGCAAACCAACCTAAATCGCATAAATACATGGTGTATGGAAAATAACCTGTTTTTAAACGTCAACAAATGCAACGTTATGTCGTACTCAAGAAAGCAATTCACTTATGAACTTGATTATAAAATTGAAGTATCTCTCTGAATAGACCTAACAATGTTAAAGATCTCGAAGTTATGTTTGACTCAAAGTTAACATTTGTTGATCACATTAACTCTAATGTTACATCTTCTTTTAAGACATTAGGATTCGTCTTAAGAAATATTCAAGATTTTCAAAATATAGATACGTGCAATTTATTGTTCAATTGTTTAGTAAGATCAAAGTTAAAATACGCCTCGATTATATGGAATCCAATATATGATTGTCACATAACATTATTAGAAAACATTCAACGTCGGTTCCAAAAAAATTTACACCTTAAATCATTTGGCAACTATCCGCCTAGCTGATATCCACATGATATTCTTTTATCTACTTTTAATTTTACTTGTCTTTTAAAGAGGAGGGTGACGCAATCTATAATTTTCCTCTATAAAATTATACATAATTTTATTAAATGTGAAGACCTTAACAACAGTATTTTTTACGCTGTACCTCGTCCTAGTTCAAGACATTGTGAAACTTTTTTAATAAGTACTCCAAGAACTAACATTTTAATTCAATCCCCCTTCTTTCAAATGTTTTCTAATTACAATAATGTCAATACTATAATAGATATTTTCAGCACAAACATTCACAGTATTAAGCAACTATAATTATTTAATGCTAGATGTTTATCATTATATACTTCGTTTGTCTTGTTCTATAGATACTTGTCATGTAATTTATAATTTCATGTATATTTTTTGCTTTTTTAGTATTTTCTCAAACAATAATTACAATAATTATTAGGGGTGAAAATATATTTGAGGGATGATACTTGGGTGCGGTATAGAATTTAGGTGTGAGAGGAACTAGGAGGGTGGGATTATCAGATTTTGGGAGACGAGTTAGCCATCCCCGTGCATTTAAGTCTCCTTATTTTTGACATTATTTTTGTTGTTATGCCTGATGATAACTTGGGAGACGAGTTAGTCATCCTCGTGCATTTAAGTCTCATTATTTTCATTGTTATGCCTGATGGTAACTTGGGAGGTGGGTTAGCCATCCCCGTGCATATTAAGTCTCCCCACCAATTATCCATCCTCTGGTGAGAAGCTAGTAAGAAAAAAAATCTTCGATTTTTTTTTCCTGCGAGTAAAGGGGGAGTTGTTACGGACCTCTAGCGTATGCGACCCACCATACGCTTTAGCGTTTTGTGGGCCGCATTATAACAACTGCTACACGTCCGTAACACATTTCGCTATTCTCCATGGGAGGGCGACACATTTGTGACACGTGATCAACAGTGAAAACGGAAGCAGACATTTTTTGGTTGGCTTGGCTTGGCTTGTTGGTTAGTTGTTATTCTGTGAACCTTGATTTTATTCAAGGCATCCGCATGGATTTTAGAATAACCAACTCAAGAAAATTTCCTCAATCCGTTGTTGTTCCGTTTAGCGGAATATTTTGTGTTTGTGAGTAAATTTTATCTGCGGAAGCAGGATATTAAATTACACAAGGTAAGCTAACCTCTTCACGCCATCTTGCCCGTTCTCTACCCACGTGTTTCGCAAATTTGCAGGCTTTCCTGTGGAAATACAATGTCAACTTTAAAAGGCGACTCAACCCCATTTATCCGACTGTGGCTTCCAGGAGTTTTGGTGGATTGTTCCCTCATCAGTGAGGTAAATTATGTTTCATTTGTAGGTTATGTCAGAATTTCTCACATTAAGCACGCTTCACGTGCATTTCTGACTGTGAATTAAATCGTGATATCTTTAGGGTTCTACGGACGGGGCTTCTACGCACGTCAGTGAAGTTCCACGGACGGGGCATCCACAAACAGTGGAAGGTTCCAGGGCTGGTGAGGCCACGATCAACCCCATCCTTGGGTCCATTTCTTGTGTCCCGAAGGCATCTCTGCAGGGCTTCAGTTCTTCCACCGGACTCGGTATCGTACCACCCTAAATAAGTGTGTGTTTATTATTTTTACTTACCGGGGACCACCTTCAGTGGTTCCGCTCGACATCAATTTATACTTTTTGGCATTTTAACCTGTACATTTTAAAATATTTTATGCATATATTTACATATATTTAAGGAGGTTCTTTAAATCAAACCTTTGTGGCAGAATCTATGACAATTTTATGATCAAATTGTAAACCGATGTGTAGCTACACGAGGCATTTTATGAATGTGTTATAACTTTTTAAGCGTGAAATTTGTCACACCTTGTGAACATCACCAGGTTACATGCTAAAGAACTAATTTTGTAAATTGTTCAATATAGTGCATTTCATTTTTAAAGAAAGTGTCATTATTTCGTCTGCGACCACTACATATGGAAAAACTCAATGATTTGTTAAGTAAGTAAATTAATAATTTATCATAGGTTTTGTAAGCTTGGGCTTAACGCCCTGAGATAGTCTGAGCTAGAGAAATTTTATCGTAGGCACGTACATCACTTTCCGGGTAAGTCAGTGCCTACGGTATCTGCTACGCCACGGTAGCCCAAGTGATTTCGTTACGTAATTATCTGATAATCATTAAGATCCAACGTATCTATTTGTTTATGTACGTTCAACTCGTAGCAGTGGTAAAGTTGGGGGAGTAATCTTTTTAAAATGAAATCGGCTAGAAGTGGAGTGCCCGTTAAATTATGCAAAGATGATATTTTTAATACTTAGTTCTTGACAGTTTGTAATTGAGCTTGTAAATAGGGGGCTATAAGAGGATGCCAGATACAGGGGAAGCGTAGGTAAGGATAGGACGTAGGTAGGATCTGTATAGGAGTGAAACTATGCGAGATGGGGAGTTTTTAAAGATGGGAGATAGGGATGAGGTGCGCCACCAGCATTTGCCGGTTACATTAGAGACATGTTTTTGTGAGTACAACTTACGCCGAGATAGGTAATATGCTGACAGGCGAGGGTTTGACCATGCGTAGTAAGAGTGGTTGTAACCATTTATTGCTTTTTTGAGAAATGTTTTCTGCTGCTGAGACGAAGTTCTTTGATTTTTTGAAAAGGTTTATATTAAATTCTTCTAATCGAAACGACTCACTTTTCGTGTTGGTTGGTTTTTCTGGTTGATTAGCATCAGGAATTGTCAGAACTAAGATTTTGAATTGCACTTTTAATGAACACATGTTCCCTTTTGTAATTTGTGAAATAATGTCCCCAAGCATTAACTTATTGTTCTTTACAGTTTCCTGAAGGGTAAAGGTAAGTATATTATTAAAATAAGCTTTACATCTGGAAATGCGATAACAATTTTCTAGGCAAGTGAAACTGAATTTGTATCAATTATTTTAATATTGTTCTAACTTAATCGGATTGTATGAATGTTTGGAATTGACTGTAATTTGACTTCTTTGATAAGATGAAACTATCTAAACGTTACTTCTTGCAGAACGTCAAAATTCTAATGAATAACAAATTAGAGTATTATTATCGTACAAATGCATATGCATTGTGTTTGGTGCCTGCAGTAGGATGAGCTTTAGTGAATGTAGTTTGGCGGGCAGACTGGACCGCGCTCGAGGAATTTATTTTCTCAATTAGCGCTTGGTTTCCCCTCAACTTGCTTGCGCTCCGTGGACATCAGACAGGCCGGACGGGGTTTTGAGGGGTTTACAGTAGAATTATATGTATAGGCTTTATGAAAATTATTAAAAAGTATAAAACAGTATTTTTAGATTATTTGTGAATCTGCTTAAGTTTTTATGAGTGACTGGATGTCTGTTGAAGTTATCTATGAATTTGAGTAGGAAAACTAAATGGAAGTGCATAGTTGATTTTATATGGCAAATTCTGGCCTGAAGTGAAAAGAAGAGGTCCAAAGACCCTCACGCTTATTGCTAAGGTTAAACAATTCATCCCCACCGTAACCGCGGAAGTTGGCCCGGCACATACACACATACACTATACCGGGTGTAACAGGATCATGGTATACCCCCCTTTCCTCCTTTAGTTTTGAAGATAATTGATTGAAACTTAGGATATCTACGTACATAATAAGCGGAACTTTTGACATACAATTGATTTTTTTTCACTTCCGGTTTCGCCGGAGCAAAAGAGAACCATATCGGTACCGTGGTATCATTTATTAGTACTATAAATAAGGAACTTATTCATATGTAGCATTAAAATGTGCGCTAAATACAATAAAATTACAGCTAAAAGAAAATAAGAAACTACAATTTTATTCTAATTACCTTGTTACACATAAAGTGGTCTTGGAATACACAAAATTAACACAAAACAATACAACAGTTGTTCAAAATGCTGTCCATCAACATCAATGCACTTCTGAACTCGCATAGCTGTTTCTCGAAGAACGTTCGCCAATTGCTGGGCCGTTATGCTATTAATTGCTCGTCTAACTCCTAGCTCCAGGTCTTCACGGATTGTAACGGCGGTTGCATAACAATATTTTTTAAATGACCCCAAACAAAGAAATCAAGAGGCATTAAATCAGGTGACCTTGGAGGCCACCTTACGGGACCATTCGTTGAAATTACGTTTTCTCCGAATCTCCGTTGAAGGTAATCCTTGAATTATGGGGAGGAGCGCCATCTCATTGGAAATACATTCCCTGTCCTAAATCTAAAGGTAACACATCTAAAATATCCTCAATCTCATTTTCCAGGAATCTCAAGTATCCGGCACCAGTCAGAGGTCCTTCAAATATTATTGGACCAATGATTCTACTACCGATTATTCCAAGCCCAACATTGAAACTGAACCGCACTTGAAAGTTACCCTCCCGTAATAAATTTTGATTTTCTTAATTGTTACCAATATTTTGTATTTTGTCAGTTAAATAATCCCAAATTTGTAAACAGACTCGTCCGTAAATAAAATCAGTCCCAAAAAATCATTGTTTGACTGCACGTTATTATACAAAATCCAATTAATTGCAATAGTCCATCCTACGTTTGTAGTCACTTTCGTACAAATGCTGGTGCAATTGGCATTTAAAAGATTTCTAGTGGTATTTGCGCAAAATTCGGCATACTGTTTGGTGTCTGATGTCCAATTCAAACCCAACTTGCCTTAAAGAAACAGTCTTATCAACTTCTATTCGACCCAAAACATAAATTTTCGTTCATTCGTCAATAATGATCAATCATCAATTCTCTTCGGAATTGGTTTTCAACACGTTTAAAATAATTTTTCTTTTACATTCCCCATAAATAATTAACATGTCCACTTTTCCATCTCTTGTAAAAATTTGCAGCATTTTGAACACATTAACAAGAATTTTAAACCATTAAAAAAAAAGACTTCTTATTAATAATACTAATAAATGTCCTCGGTACCATTATGGTTTCACTTGAAAAAATTGAGTTTTGCCCCAAAACCAATTTTGGTGAATTTTTTTTGCTCATAAATCACGTAATTTAGGGTTTTTAACGGGATTTCGAATTTTGTAGCATTACAACGGGCCATTTAGAATAAATCGGAACCGTCACGACATACTTAAATGGAAAACTAAAAATTATATTACATAAAGAATTGATGATTGAAATGTCACTTATTTGGCATCGTTGGATTCAGAAAATTATGCAGAATTCAAAAATGCAATAATATATAGGGTGTTCCATTTAAAAATCGGAAGTTAGTGTCACTTCCGGCGAAACCGGAAGTGAAAAAATCAATTCTATATCAAAAAGCGACGCTTATTATGTATGTAGTATATCCTAAATTTCAATCAATTATTTTCAAAACTAAAGGAGAAGAGGGGGTGTGATCCTGTTACAACCGGCATAAATACCATTATAGTGATATTTATAATTAGGATATGTAGGGTGCGTTAAAGATTTCACGCTCAAAGGAAATTAGCATAACGATACGTTTTAAATTCCTGTGGCAAAGTGGCACAAATATTTCGATTTTATAGAATTTGGTTGTTTATATGTTACACAGCATGTAAATAATACGAACAACAAGTTGCCAGAGTACAGCCTACATGGGAATATTTTCATACAATTATGAAAAGTTCTTTTTTGTAGATACCTAAAATCTTTCAAAATCTAATATAAAAATTTTCTACATATTATACTAATCAATTAATATGTCGTCTATTGTTATTTATACCTTGTTGTACATACTGTTGATCCATCTCTAATCATACTATACTTTTATTGTCTCAAAATACATTTGATAAGTTAAAAGTCAAAAATTCTTAAAAAATATAAGTGAAAGATGCCAAATCCTGCTCACATCATGCCTTAAAATATATTCCCTTCTGCTATCAAAGAATCTCAAACTATTTAAAAATCTTTTTTAAACTTCTATACAAATTTAAACACTACGCAGTTTTTTACACCTTTCACGCTCTTTTTTCATTATTCTACATTTTTAATAACAAATAAATTTATGAATAACAAATTATGTTTCCTTCCCGTACTTAAAAACTTGAATTTCATATCAAACGTGGGTATTTTAACTTGATATTACCATATGTATTTTAAAATAACTGCTTCTATATAAATATAATCAGGACCATAATGCAACGTTAATTATTATCAGCATTAAAAGTTAGATTGTTCTTTAAAAAGGACATTTAATAAACAATCCTTCAATTTCATACTTCTCATTATGTTCCACATGAGCTGATGAATAAAGAATAAACTATAATTAAAAATTAAATACATTAGAAGTAACATACACAACCTTGCATTGCCCACGACCTCTGGGCCCTGTCCACTGTTAGCGATCACGCCCACAGTTACAGCCACCGGAGTGCCCGGATCTGTAACGCCAATCAGTGTTTATGTGATATTTACCAGTGTAATACAAGTGTGGCAGTTTTGAGGCAACTGCTATGTTATATTACCATCTGTCCATTCTGGTTAGTACATTCTTAGCACTTTTATCTTAAATAATTTATCATAATGATCATTGAACTTTAAGTAATGCTTAAACTTTAACCTGTATTAAATTAAATACCTACGTTTATTTCATAATTGTTATTAATTCGATTAAGTATATTTTCTGTACCCGGTAGGTAACTAAATTTCCAGTGAAAGTGCTTTGCGGCGAAAAAATATTTTCTGTTTTAAATGACTAACACAATAATCCATGAAGTAACAGTTTACGTAAAATACTTTGTTTGTAAGTATTTTTTATACATGGAGAATTCTGAAACATAAAAATCTAGTTAATTAAAATGAGTTTTTATTGAAAACATAAAATTACTTATATTAAAGATCAGAGTATATTATTATTATACATGATTTGCAGGAAACAACTACTTAGCGGGCAAATACCCCGACCTGTATTGAATTATACCTTACAAATCATTTTATATATATATATATGTCGACTCCTCCTGGAGTCATGGTTGTCTAAACGACGTTTCGGCAGAATCTATCTGCCATCTTCAGGTTCTCGCTAAAAGCTGCCTACTGCTGCTCCTCGTTGCTCGAACTGAACAAGAGCAACTATGGAGGAGTCGACCTTCGACGCGGGAGAGCACCCGGAAGTACAACAACACTTCATTTAACATCCGCGAAAACCTAAAAAACGACATATATATATATATATATATATATATGTTGTTTTTGGTTTTCCCGGGTGTTAAATAGTGGCCAACCTGCTAATTTTATACAAACTATAGTAAATTGAGTAGTGGTGAGAGGTAAGTGAATCTTCTCATATGGTCAATTGCTACTATACACCATAGACGTCTCCAGGAGCGTATCGCAACTTGCGATTCTGCAAGTACCTGAGAGTGGCGAACTTTTAGTCCTAGGTGGACTTAACCAACTGTTATTATATATGATTTGCATTAAACAACTACTCAGCGGGCAAATATCCCGACCTGCATTGAATTACACCTTACAAATCATGAAAAAGCGGTAGCCAATATCATTTGTCAATTCCCTGACCAGACATAGACCGGTTTCGAACTTACTAGTTCTCATCAGTATGCCATTGGTCATGGAACAGACAAATAATAGTGGCCAACCTGCTAGTTTTATACAAACTATAGTAAATTGAGTAGTGGTGAGAGGTAAGTGAATCCTCTCATATGGTCATTTGCAACTATACACCATAAATGTCTCTATGGGCGTATAGCGACATGCGACTCTGTAAGTACCTGAGACCGGCGACCTTTCAGTCCTAGGTGGACTTAACATACTGTTATAATATATAATTTGCAGGGAACAACTATTCAGCGGGCAAATACCCCGACTCTTTCATGATTTTTAAGGTGTAATTAATTCAATGCAGGTCTGAAGATGGCAGATGAGATTCTGCTGCCGAAACGTCGTTCAGATAACCGTGACTGCTGGAGGAGTTGACCATCGGCGCGGGAGAGCACCCGGAAGTACATTAACGCTTCATTTAACACCCGCGAAAACCTAAAAAACAACATATATATATATATATATATATATATATATATATATATATATATATATATATATATATATATATATATATATAACACATATATATATATATATATGTTATTACATATGATTTGCAGGAAACAACTACTCAGCGGGCAAATACCCCGACCTGCATTGAATTATACCTTACAAATCATGAAAGATTGGTAGCCAATGTCATTTGTCAATTCCCTGACCAGACATAGACCGGTTTAGAACTTATTAGTTCTCATCAGTATGCCATAGGTCATGGAACAGACAAATGACAGTGGCCAACCTGTTAGTTTTATACAAACTTAAGTAAATGGTGTACCGGTGAGAGGTAAGTGAATCCTCTCATTTGGTCAAATGCTACTATATACCAGACATCATAGATGTATCCATGGTGTATAGCGACTTGCTATATTGCAAGTACCGAGAGCGGTGACCTTCAGCCCTTGGTGGACTTAACCTATGCTGTTATTACATATGATTTGCAGGAAACAACCACTCAGCGGGCAAATACCACGACCTGCATTGAATTATACCTTACAAATCATGAAAGATTGGTAGCCAATGTCATTTATCAATTCCCTGACCAGACATATACCGGTTTCGAACTTATTAGTTCTCATCAGTATGCCATAGGTCATGGAACAGACAAATGACAGTGGCCAACCTGTTAGTTTTATACAAACTTAAGCAAATGGTGTACCGGTGAGAGGTAAGTGAATCCTCTCATTTGGTCAAATGCTACTATACACCAGACATCATAGATGTCTCCATGGTGTATAGCGACTTGCTATTTTGCAAGTACCGAGAGCGGTGACTTTCAGCCCTTGGTGGACTTAACCTATACTGTTATTATATATGATTTGCAGGGAACAACTACTCAGCGGGCAAATACCCCGACCTGCATTGAATTATACCTTACAAATCATGAAAGATTGGTAGCCAATGTCATTTGTCAATTCCCTGACAAGACAGGGACCGGTTTCGAACTTATTAGTTCTCATCAGTATGCTATATATATATATATATATATATATATATATGTTAGATAGTGGATTACTTGATTAACTTTTTAAAAAGATTTATTTAGTTTAACACTGGAGTCAACGTTGACTCTATAATAATAACAATAATAATTTTGAAGTGATTTATTCGAACATGAGTTTAAGACTGAGGTTTACAATGGCAGTGGGTAATATTTATAATATCTGGAGAACAAAGAACATTGGATTTGCAATTCAGCATGATAACAGATTACTGAGAAAGAAATGTTAAGCTCAGCTAGCGTGAGCGGTTATTAGAGAAGAGCTGTTACGCAATCTGTAACATGATATGTTTGAGAAGGTTAAGCCTGTCTCAGTGATATTATATATCATAGTATATTTCTAATATAACAGCTTCCCCCTTATAAAAAAAGTTGGTGTTTTATGCAGCAACTTTTGAAATGAATATAAAATGTATATAAAAGATAATGGTACAATTTGGAAAAATATAAAGAGTACAAAAATGTTAAATCGTAAGGTTTAAAATACAGAATATAGCCTTAGCGTCTAAAATATGAAATGCAAGCACAATAAGCTTGATTCATAAAATAATATAACATAAAAATGTTAGAGTTAAAATATAGCTTTAGCAAGAAAGCGTAAAATACAAACATAATAAGTTTGTTGTAAAATGGGATAACATAAAAATATTCCCAGGGTTAAAATATGGCTTTACCTTAAAAGCCCAAAATATAAGCATGATAGGTTTAAATGAAAATGGTATAAAAATGTTAATGCAATTGAAATTAACAAGGGATAAGTAAAATAATGAAATGTAATGATTAAATGAATAAAATATGGTTCACTGAAGAGTCCAGCACTAAAAGTCAGTAAAAGGCACAAAACAGTTCATCTTTATGTAAGTTCTATGTCTTCGGCTTCGTTGTCTTCTCTCCTTAAGGTAGGTCGTCTTCGTGAAGGGAATAGGTTAGCAAATGTCCTGTGGGGTTTGCTAGGCCTAGGTGGAGATGGGGGTGATGCAGAAACATCGATGGCTAGTCTTCGTCTTTTTGTTCTGCACTTACAAAATAGGTACAGAAATAACAGTCCAAATATTAGCACAATGATGAAGTAGGTGAACCAGGATATGTGTTTTGTTACGAATGGTTCGTTGATTAAATCGTCTAGATCTCTGGAATATTGGTCCAATTTGTGTTTGGCAATTTCGAGATCTTCTGTGTTAAGGTTGTTTAATTTTAATGGTTTAAGGTTTGGTGCTCTAATGTTGTTTGGAATTTTGTTGCAGCATTCGAATGGAATTTGGATGGGATGAGTGTCGTCGTTTACGTCGGTTACTTCGTTGGTACTGGCTTGGATTTTTGTGATGCCTATAAAGGCGTAACAATTAGGTTGTAATTTCACTATTGAGTTTTTGTAGATGACTTCAGTTTTCGAACTTCTTTCTGGACAATTGATGGTTGCCTGTAATGGTTCTGCGTTGATAACCAGCCACGTATTTTCGTCTATCTTTTGGACGTTGTATCCTTGGCCGATGATGAATGATGTCTGGCAGCTTCCTGGCAGAGTTTTGAGGTTCTTGAAGAGACGGGCTTCGCAAATGGCATTATCATCAATGGGGTATGAAAATAGATTTAGACATAATTTAGTGTTGAAGTAGAGTGGTTTGCATTCTCTGAGGTCCGGGATGGTTAAGTACATTAAAGAATCATCATCTCTCGCGATATATTTCTGAGAGGTTGACAAGATATGATATAAGCCAGTTCTATTATCCAAAATAGGGATAGGATATAATTGAAATACTGAATAGGTTTGAGGGTCTACCAAAGGTATGTCTAATACGAATATTAAATCTGAATTTGTTTGAAAAGCTTTTAGTTCTATAATGTCTAAATACTGTGCAACTTTTGATAATTTGATTGGAAGTGGCAAATTGTTCCTTTGTAGGTTCTGTGAGATTTCCTGTAAGGAATTTACCAAGTCTTTTGGGTTTATAATCGATGTGTGAATTATTTTGAGCCTCGCGAAAGTGATAGAATTCAGGATATCGTTTAAGTTATCTTCGATAAATAGATAGCTTGCCATAAGCTGTTCGCAGATTTCTATAAATTTTAATTTTGCGTGAATATTTTCTATGTCTTTAGTCATGTCTAGAATTGAAGTTTCGATTTCTTTAATATCTTTATTGAAAGTTTCTTCATCAACCTGCAGTTTTTGAATTGTTGCGTTGAAATTTTTGATTACCGAAGTTGTGACAGATATTTGATTTTTGATTAAATTTTCGAGTTGGTGCTCGTCATTATTTAATTTGTTGATGCAATCAGAATAATACTGACCATCTTCTGCATCTAAATTTCCAGTTATTGATTTGAAAATTGTTCCAATACCGTTTAGTATTCCTCGCTTGTACCGTTTCGTGTCAAGGTAAATTTCGTCAAATTTTGATTGTATTGATTGAGAAATTTGTGTCAATAAACTGAGGTGAGTTTTTACGTCTCCTAAAAAGACGTTCATGTAATGATACGTTGGGTCGAGTGTGTTGTATAGTGTCTGTAAGATCTTGTCGTTTTTGTCGAAAGCTGTCTTAAAGGTAGATATGTTTTTGTGTACCAGTAAAGTCCATTTCTTGTGAGAAATCACAATGTCTGTGTCTCGGTGATAGTATACTCCAATTGTATTGTTAATTGGTGTTATCTTAAATTGAGCAAGTGCTGATCCGAACAGCAGGAAAAACCTGAAAATAAATTTAATTTTCAGTATAAGGTTTCATTCGGTCAAAGTTTACTTTAGTCGTTTGGTTTGTTTCCGGATTTAATAATGTTGCAGAATTTTGAGAAGTTTCTAAAATTTCGAAGGGGCCGTTAAATTTGTTCTGTAATTTGTTTTTTATTTGTGATTCTTTGACGTACACTTTGTCGCCAATATTATATGTGTGTCGATTTTCGGGAATGTTTTTGTCGAATCGAACTTTGGCTTTTTGTTTTTGTGCTTCTGTTCGACTTCGCGCAATTTTGTAATAGTGGGATATCCGGTTGTTAAGGTCTCTAACGTATTTGGTAATCAGGTCTTTCTGGTTATAAAGAGTTTCGGGTGGTCGGTTAGCTGTATGTCCGAAAATAAGCTCGTATGGCGTAAAGCCATGAGTTTTGTTTACCGAGTTGTTATAACATATTACCGCGTATGGTAATATTGTGAAAGGATGTTCGTTTGGATTCTCTGTTTTATGTATTCTGATCATTTCCGCTAGGGTGGCATGGAATCGTTCGATAGATCCATTGGATTGAGGGTGTCCTACGCTGGAGTATGTTAATTTTATGTCGTAGAGAGTACAAAGATCTTTTAATAAATTATTATCGAATTCACCGCCGTAATCACAATGAATTCTTAATGGGGTGCCATAGTGTTGGAAATATAGCAACAGGGTGTTTACAACTGATTTTGCACTTTTGTCTGGGACAGCATAAGCTTGAGTAAATTTCGTTAACTCGTCGCGGATGGTTAATGCATAGTTTCTCGTGGGAAATTCGAACAGATCGATATTAACTCTCTCAAATGGAGTTTTAGGGGTTTCGGTAATTACTAAGGGATTGTTGAGGTTCTTACGACAGACTTTTGTTCTTTGACATGTTTCGCAGTTTTTTATAAAATTTTCGACATCTTTTGTTAAACCTTGCCAATTATATTTATTTTTGATTCTACGTATTGTTTCGTTTATTCCACGATGTAAATTATTTTTTCCGGTGTGATGCTGGTCGAGAATGATCGGACGTTGGTCTTCATCGGGAGTTCGTAATAAATTTTGACAAATGATTAGTTTTAAATCTTTTTCTGCAAAAATAAATGATAGGATTTCGAGAATTGGAAAGTCTAGATTGTTTTCAACATGGTAAGTTTTGGAAAGGTCTAATTTGTTTCGATGTTTGTAAAGTGTTAAAAATAGATGTTCTACCACAGACTCTGGGTCGAAAGGTAGAGCGATAATGTAGTAGTTTCTTTGTCGGGTCGATTTGCTGGAAACGATATTAATTGTATTGTTATAGAATTCAGGATTTTCTTCGAAAATATCCTCGATAATTTGATGGTGAAGGTCTGTCAAGTTGTTTTGTTGGAAAAACGTTATGATATTTTTATTTTCTCGATCTAATAGTTGTTTATTTGTAATTTGAATTTTGGAATAGTCTATTAGAGATTTGGTTTTGTAAAGTCGGGAAAATGTGTCAAATTCTCGGGCGATTTGTTCGTCGGTAATTTCGTCATCGTTGTCTGAAATTTCGTCTTCGTCTGAGTCTTCGTTTGCGGCTAGAATTTTTGAATAAAATTTGGAACATTCTGAAAAGTGATTAATTTTTATTCTGGACAACGCGTCCGCGTTTTTATTGATCTTTCCGGGTTTGTATATTATCTCGTAGTCGTATTCTTCTAGTTTTAAGCGCCAACGCGCTAGTCTACTACCTGGGTCTTTTATAGAAAATAACCAAGTGAGTGGTCGGTGGTCGGTGACGAGTTTGAACTTCCTTCCGAATAGATATGGCCTAAAATGCTTTACACTCCAGACCAAAGATAAAAGTTCACGCTCAATGGTTGAATACTTGGTTTCCGCGCCGCATAAAGTTCGAGATGCGTATGCGATTGGCAAATCTTTTCCTATACTTCCTTGTGAAAGTACAGAACCTATTGCAAATGCACTAGCGTCTGTAGTTAGGACAAAAGGTTCATCGAAATTGGGGTAGATCAATATCGGAGTAGTTGTCAAGGTTTGTTTTAGGGTTTCAAATGAATTTGTACAGTCATTGTCGAAATTGAAAGGTATATCTTTTTGTAGCAATTTAGTTAAGGGTTTTGAAATTTTGGAGAAATTAGGAATGAAGCGTCTATAGTAGCCTGCTAGACCTAGAAAAGATTTAATTTCTTTCTGATTTTTGGGTTGAGGAAAGTTTAGAATTGCCTCGACTTTGGCAGGGTTTGGTTTTACACCATCCTTTGTAATAAGATGCCCTAAATAGGCGACTTCCTTGCGAAGGAATTCGCATTTGTCTGGCTGAATTTTGAGGTTGGCTTTTTGTAGACGTTTGAAAACTTCTGTTAGTCGAGAAATATGTTCATGGATAGTAGGGGAATAAATAATAATATCGTCCATGTAGACGAGACAGCGTTCATTTTGGATGCCTAATAGAATATTGTCCATGACCCTCTGGAAAGTGGATGGAGCATTTTTTAGACCGAATGGCATACGTACAAATTCGTAGTGGCCATTCTCTACCGTGAAAGCTGTTTTTTGGATGTCCTTAGGATCGATTTCAATTTGGTGGAAGCCAGAGGCCAGGTCTAAAGTCGTGAAATATTGGCATTTGCCTAATTGATCTAAAAGGTCGGAAATGTTGGGTAGAGGATATTTATCACCTATCGTTACTTCGTTTAATTTTCGGTAGTCAACTACGACGCGCCATTTCTGTTTACCAGAAGCGTCTAGTTTTTTGGGGACTACCCAAACTGGGGAGGACCAGGGAGAAATTGAAGGCTGGATAATGCCTTGGTCGAGCATTTTGGAAACTTGTGATTTTACTTCTTGTTTGTGAATTTGGGGGTAACGATAAGATTTAGTGAAAATTGGTTTAGAATCGTTAGTGTCTATTGAATGCTTGATTTCGTTGGTAAATGTCAAGTTGTCACCTTCTAGATAAAATATGTCTGAAAAGTCTAAACAGAGTTGAGTAATTAATTCACTCTCCTCGTCGTTCAAGTGGTCTAAGCGTAATTGTTTTTTATTTCGTAGTTTCGGTCTATGTATTGGGAATCCGGATTTTGAAGATTTACGTTAAATATTGATCTAAATTTTTGAACGGGTTCAAGTTTAAGATCCGAGAAATGTATTGTTTTTGGAATCGCGTTTGCGTTTATTATCGTTGTCAAAAATTCACCATTGTTGTCTATTTTGACAATGGCATTCGGTAAACGTACCTTTTCATTTTCCTGGGCTATTAGTATAGCTTCGGTATTTTGTAAATTGCATTTAAGTTTAAAAATCTTTTCTGTGCGTGGTTCGATAGAAATTACATTTTGGTTTTTAACATTTAAATTTGGGTTTGAAATTCTAATACCTGGATTATTGTTTTCGTTAGAATTATTGTGGTTCCTGATTGATGTTACCTCAGTCACTTCAAATAGTGGTACGGTTTTAAAATTGGTAATAAGTTGATTATTTTCAAAGTCCACATGACACTTATAATATTTTAAAAAGTCTGCACCTAATAGTCCATCGAATTCTATATCTAGGTCGTGAACATAAACCTTGTATGGGTCATTTATATTGAATGGTATTAGTACAGATTCGGTGATATTAATTTTTTCATCTGTTATACCCTGTATAATTACGTTTTCAGGATATCTTTGTTTGTACCTTTCCGCTGTTTTGGTTTTAAATACAGAAATACCTGCACCTGAGTCGACAAGAATTTTGAAACGATTTGTGAAGTCTTTTATGTAAAATAGATTTTTGGAATTTACGACATTTAGTTTGTAGCGGGGTGTTTTTACATGAATTGGTTTTCCGGGAAGTTCAGGTTTGGGTCGAAACTGTCCTGGAGGTTTATCGCTTGGACTTGGCGAGAAATTTGGTCTAGTTCGTCCGTTTGTTGTGTTGGAGTATTCGTGGAATACTCCGGGCCTGTGCAAAAATCCGGAGGATTAGCAGTATAATCCTCGTATTGCTGAGAATTAACAGTATAATTCTCATGTTCCTGGGATTGGGAATTAGCAGTATAATGCCCACATTGTCCGTTTGGAAAATCGTAGTCATCATTATTTTGAGATTGATAATCAGGAGAATAATTGGTAGAATAATTTACGGATTGATTTGCAGAGTAATCTTCGTATTGGTTTGGGTAATCTGAATAATTATCATAAGTTTCTTGGTTTAGGTGATGGGTTTTTTGTTGGTTAAATCTATTGAAATTCGGGTTCGGTTGTATGGCAGAAGGTCTCTGCTGGTGGAAGTTAGGATTTGGCCTGATAGCTGAGGGCCTGTTTTGTTGTGGATAATTGCGTTGTTGATTAGAAAAATTTTGGGAATTCTGTGGTCTAAAGTTTGCTTGATTAGGTACACTCTGGAAGTGCTGTCTAGGAGCTTGTGCCTGATTGGAATAGGCGTTTGGTGTGAAATTGGGTTGTGAAAATTGGTGGTTTTGCCTCGTGCGGCATTCGTTAAAGCTGTGCCCATTCCTTTTACAGAATGTGCAAAATGGTGGGAGATTTGGGCGTCTTTGTTGATTTTGAACGGGACTTCTATTTTGAATTTTATTGGAGAATTTTTGCGATTCGAAGTACGACAATTGCAACTCACGTTTGATGCGATTTATTGCATCTAACATATCACCAGGGTTGCCAGCCCTGATAATTTGCCCTAACTTGGGTTCTAATCCAGTCAGTAAGGTGGTCAAAGTCATGTTTTCGATGAGGTTACATTGAGCGGTTTTTTCCTCTAAAGTTAGAGTCTGCTTTTGCACTGCTGCGTGCATTTTCGCGTTGTGCGTTTGTAGTCTTGATACGAATATTAGTGCGGTTTCGTTGGGTAGTTGGTGAATGCGTTGTAAGTCCTGTATAAGGGCTGTCAAGTCGCGGGAGTCACCGAAGTGGGCCTCGAGTAGGCTTTTAATTTCTGCCCAGGTGGCAGGGTTCCTGGAGTTTACTAACTCGGCGGCTTTCCCCCGAAGTTTATTTTTAATGTGCAGAGCAAGTAGAACACGTTGGTCTTCTATAGACATTCCGTTCGCGTAAATACACGCACTAATAAAGGTTTGTAAAAATATCGGATTTCCATCGAATTCCGGGACTATCGAAAAAATCTCACTTAACCTGTAAGGTTCAATATTTATAGTTTCGTTCGCCGTGATTGAATTGTTTGCATTGGAATTGCTTACGTTTGTGGTGGTAGCCATTTTGTTTATATTATTTAGATAATTAAATAACTTAAAACACTTTTTTCAATTTGAGCTAGTACGCTACTGACAATTGGTAATTTTATATTATATGTAAAAGAATGTGTTGTTTATTTTATAATATTTCAAAATTTAATTACAAGGATAATTGGATTAATTTAAAAAGTGTTTTTAGTTGGGAATAATGTCACTGAAATTTTATATACTAATGTGCATTTAAACAGTATAGAACATGTGGGTTTTATTTTATTTCACAGTCAAGTAAGGCGTAAACTTAACCTTTATATGATATATGATATTATGATAAAAATAATGTTAAGATAAAAATGGTATGTGATTATAATTATTTATGTAGGAAATGTAGATAAGTTCGTACTTAAAGAGTATATGATATTACGATAAAAATAATGTTAAGATAGGAACGGTATAGTTATTTATGTAGGTCACATAAATTTTAAATAAAATATTATATTACTTCTGAATGAAATTATTATTTGAATATTAGAACTGCTGTTCGTTAAATTGAATTGTTTTTTTATAAGAAAAATATGCAAAATAATCGAGATGATTCTTAAAATCTACTTACATTAAAATTTCCATTCCACACGTCTGGATTGAAGTTGAATGCTGCTCCGTGAACTTTGTTACAATGCGGTCTACTCTGCCAGGGGCGTTACCAGGTATTCCTTCCACAGAGGTCTCCTACACTGCCGAAGACACCAACTTCTCGACTGGGATGAATTCTTACTTGCTAATTTGTTGATTGATTGATATGTTGCTTTGTTGCTTGTTGAATTATTATTATTGTTTCTTTGTGAACGTAGATTCTTCTGAGTAAAGGATTGGGATCCACCACGACAGCTAAGGAATTTCTCCTTTTTCCAGGGGCTCTTTTCTTCAGGTTAGGCACCTTTTCCAGATGAACTCCTTGTTCCTTCCGATATGTTTTCCACTGGTTAGGCTCCCGAACTGTGCGTGTTCTTCAGATCCGCCACGACTGCGCCAATGTTAGATAGTGGATTACTTGATTAACTTTTTAAAAAGATTTATTTAGTTTAACACTGGAGTCAACGTTGACTCTATAATAATAACAATAATAATTTTGAAGTGATTTATTCGAACATGAGTTTAAGACTGAGGTTTACAATGGCAGTGGGTAATATTTATAATATCTGGAGAACAAAGAACATTGGATTTGCAATTCAGCATGATAACAGATTACTGAGAAAGAAATGTTAAGCTCAGCTAGCGTGAGCGGTTATTAGAGAAGAGCTGTTACGCAATCTGTAACATGATATGTTTGAGAAGGTTAAGCCTGTCTCAGTGATATTATATATCATAGTATATTTCTAATATAACATATATATATATATATATATATATATTATAATAATGTATACTTACTAAAATTAAATTGCATGCGAATTCCTTCAGGGAATTATCGCCAAGAATGAATTGTATTTGAGGAGCAATAGTATACACAATAATTCAATGGTTGTCCTCACTGCTTGTGGGACGGAGACTCCCTTCAGGGGCGAGTTCTTTGAATACTTACAATGTGGGTAGCAATCAAACGCACAAATAGGTAGAACAATTTTTAATATAAGCAAATAAGTGGCATTTATGATATTAATATGGAAAACGTAAAGAACAAAAGAACAAACAAATGAAACAACTTAAAACTAACAATATAAATAAATCAATGTGTACTGTTGTAGTACGAGCTCTCTTTACTTTTTTTTAAAAATGTGCACACTATACCTCGTGATTCCAGCGAAGTTTTCATCGACCATCGAACCAATTTACGGACCAACTACGGCGCTTTACTTCTTCCCTTTCACAGACCCTTGGTTCAGCTGTTCTTGTCACTTGTCGGTATAATCGGTGCACTATTTATTGACTATATTGTGATGTTTATGTGAAATTATATATAATTGGATATTTTATTACTTTCAGGTAAGTTTATTAAACAAATTTAATTGAAATGCTTTATAATTATGATACATTGAAATCTTTTAATATTTACATCAAATTCGCAACTTGTCAACTTTGACGTTTCTAAAAATTTTCTCAATCTTGGAAAATTGAATTTAAATTGCAGAGCAAAACGAAAACGCGTCTGTCTTCTATAAATTTGAAAATTACTCTCTTTTGGCATTATTTCCATAGAAACGGTAAATTTGAAGGATCTTGACCTCCTATAATTGACAAATTTTTAACTGTCACATTCTTTTTTTTTTCGTTTATTTAGCTTATTTTTGAATAAATTGGATTTATTTTAACTGAAGCCTCTTTATTTTTGTCTCCTGAACGAATTGATATGCAATTTAATACTCTAAAAGTTTTTTTTAAACAATTTAAATTTTTGACTATTTTCTTATATTCTACTTAAAATTGGCTATTTATACCACTTATATTGCTTGAAGCACCTTGCTTACATACTATTACAACCTATTCTATACCTCTACTAGCTTCAAAGACTGATTTCTTAAAATTAATTAGGGATTTTCTAGGAAGTGTCATACCCCAAACTATGTCCACAACTTTTTTAATACACAGTCTCTATCTATGAAATATACCGCAAAACACTCACTGAGACCTGTGGATTGAATGTCTATACATTTGAAATTCAGCAAATATTTTGTGTGAATTTTACTAGTGAAGCTACGCTGCTCAAGTCACCTGTGCAGAAAATGTCCTGAAAAACTACTAAATGTCAACGTAGTTTAAGAGCTGCTACACACTACATTTGGTCAAGGTTTGTACCTTTAAAGTTCTCAAATAGTTTTCTTAAATTACTAACTCACTTTTTTGTAAAGTTCATATTAACACTCAAATGTCAAAATTTCTAATTTTTCCAAATATTTTTCTTCAAACCAGGCCTGTGGCCTGTTTTCTACTTTTAATGGTGTTCATTCACTTAGTTTAATGGATTGTGCTATTTACAAAAGGTATTTATTCGAGTAATTTGTAATAATAATATTTGTTTCAGATCTACCGTTTCTCTGCGGTGGCAAGAAAGGGCTTGGATCTTTATTTCACTAATTGAGCTGAATTTCCATATCCAGAAGCAGCGTATGAGTACTTCAATGGAGTTTATATTTAGTTTTTCCCATTTTGGGCTTTCACTACCCCTGTGGGATATGATTTATACGGTACTTAGTCACATTTTATTATAATTATTCTATTTTACATAAATTTTTAAGGTGCATTTAGTTTTGTTTTACCCATTTGCAACGTTATTCATTTTTAAAGTTTTATATTGAACATGTAAGTAGGAATGACCTCCTGAAAATCTTGTAAGGTAAAAGAAAATGTAAAATTTTGATTTTTAATAAGACTTTTGTGGTATTTTGTACCAGTATATGTTTTTCCTTTAGGATGTAATTTTTTTGTTTGATTTGATACTGTATTGCTGTGTAAATACCATAATATATATATATATATATATATATATATATATTGTTATTATACATGATTTGCAGGAAACAACTACTCAGCGGGCAAATACCCCGACCTGCATTGAATTATACCTTACAAATCATGATTTGTAAGGTATAATTCAATGCAGGTCGGGGTATTTGCCCGCTGAGTAGTTGTTTCCTGCAAATCATGTATAATAACAGTATATGGGTTAAGTCCACCAAGGGCTAAAGGTCACCGCTCTCGGTACTTGCAAAATAGCAAGTCGCTATACACCATGGAGACATCTATGATGTCTGGTGTATAGTAGCATTTGACCACATGAGGGTATTCACTTACCTCTCACCGGTACACCATATATATATATATATATATATATATATATATATATATATATATTGTGCTGTTCTACTTTTTATTGTACTTAATAATTTGCAGTACTAATCAAACCTTAACTTGCTTATTTCCAATAGATAAAAAAAAAAACTTTAAAACCAAAAGATCAAATTAAAATCTCTTACCTTTTGATCCGAAAGTATGTCAAAATATTTAATGGGCCGGCTAGCTTATCTTTCCCTTCAGGAGCATGTTCAAATTCAGTTCCTATTTAAAATGAAATTTTTATTAAAGTAAAATTTTTAATCTGATATAAGTAATTTATTTTCTTTGATATTTAGATAATTTAGCTTTATAACAGGTTCGAAAATCTAATAAGTACACTATTTAAATTTTAATATACGACCTTGTCCAAAATTAAACACACAAAAACCTTCCTTCTTCGTAGCTACACACTTCTCTTTCCAAATCCAACAATTCTCCTTTCATTAATTCTTCACCTTATCTCGTCCTTATCTCCTCTGCAACTCCAAACCACAATAACACCTCTACCTTCTTATTTACAGTCTATTTTTCTCTTCTTCGCTGATCTCCGCAATTTCTGACTTTCAATTCAATTTCAAAATTCTTAATCCTTGTTTATTATTTTTCTTCTTCACTCCCTAATTTTCACTTGTTCTTTTAACCTCTCCACAATAAAATTGTTTTTTTCTTAAATTTGTTTTTCCAATTTTACAACCTCTCTTTTATCTGTTGTTTATTGTTCTATCTCACTAAATATCAAAGTATCCAAAATAAACAAAACAAAACACCATATGAATTTTGATTAATTTCATGCCAAACATAACCTAACTTAAACCTCCTTGTCTTTCTCCAGGAAAAGATTTACCAACTATAAAATAAACTTTCCTACTTAAAAGAAATGTCATAATGACTTAAATGTCAGAAATTATTTCAACAACAACTTAATAACTCAGGAAAACATTTACCAACTGTAAAAATAAAATTCCCTACTTAAAAGAAATGTCATAATGACTTAAATGTCAGATATTATTTCAACAACGACTTAATAACTACTAACATAGATGTCAGTATCAAACTTACTGTTGACATCAAATAAAAACTTTAAAACTATTAAAACAACTCTAAACAAGTATTAACATTCTAAAACACATACCTTTCGGCTTTAGCTAATTTAAATAAATTTTGAAAACCATCTAAAGGAAATAAACAAATTCAAACCCTGATTCAGCAAATAACACAAACATGCAATCTTCGTAATCGTCCAATATGCAAATACATAGCATTTTCCCTCCCCAAATTATAAGCTTTTACTTATGTAAAACTGTTTAATTTTATTCAATTATGCCGTATTTGCAAAATACTGTATTTATCATCAGTTTTGTTGTGTTTTCTTTGTGTGTTTTAATTTGTCAATGTGTATGGATAAATCATTTCTATGTGAAATTTACCTCTTATGTTTTCATTATTCATGTTTTTTAGTTCATACGTATTTTCATTTTGTAGCATTGCATATGCTACATTTTTCATAGTTATCAATTTAAAAAGTAAACTGGTGCATAGTGAGTTAGGCCACCCAGTATGTGGATAAATGTATTACTGGTTGCAGTGAAAAATCTCCTGAAAAGGAATTCATTAGACAAATATAAATATTTTTTTTATTCTTTCTTTCCTGCAAAAACATGCTTCACATGCAGTTAAATATATAAGTAAATAATAATGAAAATAATGCGGCACCGTTTCAGACAATTAACACTGCAATTATAACTTGTTCAGGTTGAAAAGCACTTGACACCTCAACACCGAAATATAGTAAACGCACGACGTCTTCTCTTCCTGGCTGGTTTAACAGCATGTTTCTTATGAACTTGTTTTATTTATTTCTTCAGAAGCACATAGTAGCACACTCTCTATTTTAAGGTTATATTTTGGATATTTTAAATTCATCTTCTTCTTCTTATAGTTCGATTTTGCCAAGAGCACAATTCTGTGATTTGAGTTGGTAATTAAGACCTGCGTGTAGGGATCGTTAGTTTTTTTAAATTCGCAAGACCGCGTTAGAAAGCTAAGCCATCTTAGCAGCCCTTTTAAGCGTGATCCATTGAAGGAGCCGGTAGTGCTTAGGCTTGGGGCAGTAGCCTAACTAGTAAATTTGGTCAAGCCATAATTTTTATTCACGCCATAAGCTTAGGCTTATAATCGATACTGAGCCCCCACAGGTCACTTGGGGTAAGTCTTGCGAATTCGTTTGAATTTCATTTTGTAAGGTGTATTTTTTTTACATCTTAGGGTTGCCAGTATCCCTCATATGAGGCAATTTTCTTTGGTGTAATATCATTATTGGTATATCATCTTTCCGATGTAACGGCCACACACAGATGGTATTATTTTAAGAAGCAAGAGGTCAATAAGCGAAAGAATCCGAGTCGTCGATTTTTTTTTGGACCACGTAGACAGTGGAGACAATTTGAGAGTGGAGGCAGCGTGTTGTAGAGGGGTCCCTGCAGTCATACCTGATTCTGGAACAAAGTTACACCAGGGCCTTCTGTTGGGTGGTATTATTTATAACATTTTGTTTGATTTAAATTTCTACTTTTCATATATTTTTTTTACTTGTAAGAAATGGTACCATTTTAATTAAATTTTAACATTTTTCAAATATTCATACATTTTCACATAAATATTTTTACATAAAATTTTTTTAAATAATACTTGTTAAACCTTGTCATAATTTAATATTTTTTTTATCAATCATTCAAATTTCAACTTAACTAAATTTTTTTGCTATTGCTAAATAAATTATTCAACTGTCCCATTGTCAAATATTAAAGTCAACTTATTATTAACCTGTGTGTTTCCTTTCTTCTACTCATTTAGCTGGATATATATTATTGGTGAGCTTATTACATAACTTAGGTACTCAGTATTGTTTTCCTTAGCTTTCACAATACTCATGGTTCATATAGTAAGTTAAGGTGGCGCCCTGAACATCTATTTTTTTGTTTATATATATATTCACTATTTTATATTTTTTTTGCAAGTTAACAAATGAGTAAATATCGAACCACGACCTCGTTTTCCCATAACCCAGAGCTGCCGTTCGCATAATTGAAACACTTCCTGGTTTTAAGCCAAGGGGTGTTACAATTTAAAACCCTGTTTATCATATATGGTCCTTCATATGGATATTGAAATTTAGCACATATATTCCTGCCAATCTTTGATACCTTCAGACTTTTAATTATTACTACATCACCTTGTTTATAAACTATCTGTCTTTTAATTCTCTTATTTTCTTTATCTTGATACTTCTTTGCATTTCTTTCTAATCTGGCCCTTACTTGATTTCTAACTTGTTCTAAATTTATTCTTGTCTCAAACTCCCATGGCCTGACAGGTGTAACGCAAAACATTACCGTTATTGGTGATACTTGAGTGATCGTACTTGGTACACTATTTATGAAATGTTCTACATATGAGAGAAATGATACCCAATCAGTATGATCATGTTGTACAGTTAATCTTAAAATTTTTATTACTTCTTGAATATAAGGTTCTGCAGGGTTTGCTTGTGGATGTCTAATTGTCGTAAAAATTATTTGTATTTGTTTGTCTGTCAAAAATTTCTTTAATCTGTCGTTGTCAAAATATGTCGCATTGTCAGCTAAAATTTTTCTAGGAGTGCCTACAGTTTTAAAATATTTAGAAAGTATTCTACAAACCGTATTTGTATTACATCTTTTTGTGGGATATACCTTTGTAAATTTTGAAAAAACATCAACCACAACCAGTATGTGTTTATAACCACCTTTATAATAATAATAATAATAATCTTATTAAATGAAGATAAGTGCGTATCGAATTGTTCTGTAGATATTTGTACAACCTGGCTACCAATGTTAAAAGAAGAACTTAACAAACTCAACATTATCTAAAAAATACCATCAGTTCTATGTTCTGTGTAAGTAGTAAGTATCTATGGAAATAACATAAACAGAATCTTAAAGCTGTGTATTTGACATACACAGCAAAATAAGAGTTCTTCAAAAAATAGCTTTGAAAACGGAAAGAGATTACTTTCCGAAACGTCAGCAAAATACATTATTTTTGTGATTATTCCGATTTATATTATTTGCAAAACATAACCTCTGACTTTTCCTTTGGCGTAAACATCACGGGCGCAGAGGCTTTTTTTTCCAATAATTCTATTATTTTGTAGATTCGGTGATTTGTTTTGAAGAGGATAATAGTACATGTGGTAGAAAACCCAAATAATAGGAAAGAATATTCGTAGAATGCCACAAATAACTTTCAGACAATATTTAAACCACCTTTATCCTTTATTAGATTGCTTATAAAATCAATAGCTATAATTTCTAGAGGTTGTTTTGTCAAAATACTATTTACTTTATTTCTATTTTTATGGTTTTTAATTTTTCCCAAACAACAATTGTGACATAATGAGATTATTCTTTTCGTTAATGGTAAATCGTTCTTACAAAAAAACGTTTCTCTAAAAATCATCCAAGTTTTTCTCACCCCAATATGCCCAAAATGAATATGCAAATCATTTAAAATATCTAAAGCTAATTTATCATGTATCACGTATTTCTCTTCATCCATAACAGTCTTAATGAGCATATTGTTTTTAATACTATATCCTCTATGTGAACATACACGTACTGTATTTTTAAGTTCATTCAAATATTCTTGACTTTCAATAATTTTCTCATTTGTATATAACGAATTTTCACCCAACAGAATATTTAAACCTACTATAAAATTATTTCTTTTATCAATATCAACTTGTTTATTTCGAGTAAGTGCATCTGCTGTTATATTTTCTTTGCCCGATCTATGTTTAATAGTAAACGAGTACTCTTGAATAAAAAGAGACCATCTATAAATTCGATTGTTTGCAAACCTATTTTTCATGAGTGAACATAAAGCTGAGTGATCTGTTTCAATTGTAAAATGGTTTGATGTTAAAATATAAGACAATTTAGATATAGCGTGTATTACTGACAACATCTCGAGTTCTGATGTGGAATACCTAGTTTCATACGGTTTTAAAATCCTAGATACAAAACATATTGGCGTTTCAATTCCATTTATAATTTGAATAAGTTCTGCCGCAACTATTTGTTCTGAAGCGTCTGTACGTAAATTAAAAGGTAAATTAAAATCTGGACTATATAAAAGTAAATTATCATGAAAATTAATTTTTAATTTGTTAAATGCTTTTTCACGTCTTCTATTCCATTCCCATTTTGTGTCTTTCCTAAGTAATTCTATTAGCGGTGTTTCTAACTCTGAAAGTCGAGGTACAAACTTCTTATAATAATTTAATATACCTAAAAACCCTCTTAACATCTTTAAATTTTTTGGAGCTGGATATTCTTTGATTTCTTTAATACGTTCTTTACCTATCGATATTCCTTGTTGATTTATAATATACCCTAAATATTTTACCGAGGTATTATAAAATTCACATCTCTATGTTTAATTTTAAACCTGCCTCATCTAAAGCATTTAATATTATGTTTAAATGTTCAAAATGTTCTTCCTCTGTATCTGAAAATACAAGAATGTCATCTATGTAATGAAGACAAAAATTTTCGTATCTATCTAAAATTGATTGCATAGCTCTAACTAAAGCAGATGACGCTGATTGTAAACCAAATGGAACTACCTTAAATTGATAGATATGTCCATCTACACTAAAACCAGTATATTTACGAGAATTTACATGTAAAGGAATAAGCCAAAATGAATTTTTTAAATCTAATTTAGAAAATATGGTATTCTTTCCAATTCTATAAAGCATAGTATCTATGGTTTGAGGTGGATCAAATTGAGACTTAGTAATTTGGTTTAAATTTCTAGCATCGAGACATATTCTTATGGAATCATCCTTTTTACTCACTATTACTAAAGGATTTATAAAGTCTGTCTTTGCTGGTTCTATAATATTAGATTTTATCATATTTCCGATTTCTTCTTGTACTTTATTTCGACGTTTGAAGGGTATAGGATAAGTTTTACATTTAAACGGTTTGCTTTCATCTACTATCAACTTGTGTACATAACTTTTAGCTATTCTCGGTTTGTAATTTATTAACGATATATAATTTTGTAACACTTTTCTTACTAGATTTTCATATTTAGTAGGACAATTTATCTCCAATCTTTTAGGCATTTTATAATTATTCATTTCACATGTGGGCTTATATTTTTCATCATTTAAATCATTTAAATTATTATTATTACAATTACCTATATAACCCACTATGTTTAACTCATTTCTATTAAATATTTTCACCGCAGTACCTTTTAAAACTAGGGACTTTTCCCCAAAATCTATTTTTGCCTTAAGTCGTGATAAAATATCTTCACCAATTATGACATCAAAACTCAAATTGTCAACAGTTACAAACTCGCCTCTAAAATGTATCTCTTTTACTTCAAAATCTAAATTTATAATTTTATTGCATTCTGTGAATTTCTTACCATTTGCATTTAATAATTTAATTTTTGAAATCTTAGTACAATATTTTTGATATAACTCTTTTTTACTATCTATTATCTTTCCATTTATTAAACTGACTTCTGATCCCGTATCAATCAATGCTTTTAAATTTATTTCATTAACTTTAATGTTGATGATTGGTAAATTACTAATTCTATTATTATCTAAATTTGATTCATTCTCAATACCTATAAATTCTCGCATATGTCCGTATGTCGTCATCTCAATTAAAACTTCCCTATCTAAAAATTTTCCCTTGGAAAATGTGAATTTACCTCTGCTATCGTCTTAATTTTATTCATGTCATTCTGTTGATCAGATCTGACATTTGTATTGTTTACCTGTGCATATCTTACTGAATCACGTTTAGTATCATGCCTATTCTGTTCTTTATCATAATTATCATTACCGTTGTACCTCCTATTTTCGTCATAATCTCTACCTTTATTTTGATTATTAAAATTTTTACTGTCATAATTTTTTTGATAATTATTATTATACCCATTTTGTTGTCTATTTGCATAATAATTTTGTCTGTTGAAATTTTGGTCATTACCATCTGTTTGGTTATATGTTTTTCTATTAAATGCTTTATGATTTTTATTCCATCCCATATGTAGATCATCGATCACTCTCAAGTACTCATTCAAACCATCTAATGTCGTAATGCGTTGTGTAATGATTACTTGGTGGATGTCATCAGAAAAATGTCTTGCTAGATATTTAATCATTTCATTTTCTGTCAAATTTGGCTCTAAGAATTTAATATTATACATTTTACGCATGACATAATTTTCCCTAGACATACCACTATTTTCTGAATATTTTCCATTAAATAAATTGAAATGAATTTTTTCCTGACAATGTTCAGACCAATACTTTTTTAATAATAACTTTTCAAATTCTTCTAAAGTTTCAAATTCAGATTCTACAATTTGATACCAAATTTCGGCTTCACCTTTTAATGAATTTTAGGTGTGTATGTGTCCTTCAATATCTTCGTATTCTGTTCGATCTTACCATCATGTTCTTTTAATTGTGTTTTGATTATATCTTCTTGTTTTTTCATGCGTATATCTATTTCATTCATACCATCTACTATAACATGTTCTACTTCTACTCTTACTTCTTTTTTAAATTCACTTATCTTTTCATAAACCTTTTCTACCTTTTCTTCTACTTTCTTAATTTTCTCGTCCACTTTATTGTGTAACTCTACTATACTCGTTTCCAATTTCCTATTGTTCTCATCCAGTTTTTTATTCATATCTTGTTTGCTTTCTTCAAATTTATTATTCATGTCTTGTTTGTTTTCGTCCATTTTTTTTGTTATTTTCATCAAATTTATTATTCATGTCTTGTTTGTTTTCGTCAAATCTGTTCGCTATCATGTTCATTAATTGTATAAATTTATCATCATTTTGTGTTTGTTGGGATGTATCACCTTGTTGAGAAGTTTCTGGTGTTTGATTTTTATTCTCCATTTTTGTTTGTTTTCCTGATCTTAATTTCATACAAATACCACACAATTAAGAATTAATACTTTATATACCCTTAATAAATGAAATTGTTATTGAATTTTAAAACTATGTACCACAATCAACAGTTCACAAACTTTCACCAAGACTGCACACTTTATCAAATCGACAATTTTACAATCGCCACGCGTTGGGCGCCAAATGTGCTGTTCTACTTTTTATTGTACTTAATAATTTGTAGTACTAATCAAACCTTAACTTGCTTATTTCCAATAGATAAAAAAAAACTTTAAAACCAAAAGATCAAATTAAAATTTCTTACCTTTTGATCCGAAAGTATGTCAAAATATTTAATGGGCGGGCTAGCTTATCTTTCCCTTCAGGAGCAGGTTCAAATTCAGTTTCTATTTAAAATGAAATTTTTATTAAAGTAAAATTTTTAATCTGATATAAATAATTTATTTTCTTTGATATTTAGATAATTTAGCTTTATAACAGGTTCGAAAGTCTAATAAGTACACTATTTAAATTTTAATATACGACCTTGTCCAAAATTAAACACACAAAAACCTTCCTTCTTCGTAGATACACACTTCTCTTTCCAAATCCAACAATTCTCCTTTCATTAATTCTTCACCTTATCTCGTCCTTATCTCCTCTGCAACTCCAAACCACAATAACACCTCTACCTTCTTATTTACAGTCTATTTTTCTCTTCTTCGCTGATCTCCGCAATTTCTGACTTTCAATTCAATTTCAAAATTCTTAATCCTTGTTTATTATTTTTCTTCTTCACTCCCTAATTTTCACTTGTTCTTTTTTTTTCTTAAATTTGTTTTTCCAATTTTACAACCTCTCTTTTATCTGTTGTTTATTGTTCTATCTCACTAAATATCAAAGTATCCAAAATAAACAAAACAAAACACCATATGAATTTTGATTAATTTCATGCCAAACATAACCTAACTTAAACCCCCTTGTCTTTCTCCAGGAAAAGATTTACCAACTATAAAATAAAATTTCCTACTTAAAACAAATGTCATAATGACTTAAATGTCAGAAATTATTTCAACAACAACTTAATAACTCAGGAAAACATTTACCAACTGTAAAAATAAAATTTCCTACTTAAAAGAAATGTCATAATGACTTAAATGCCAGAAATTATTTCAACAACAACTTAATAACTACTAACATAGATGTCAGTATCAAACTTACTGTTGACATCAAATAAAAACTTTAAAACTATTAAAACAACTCTAAACAAGTATTAACATTCTAAAACACATACCTTTCGGAGCTTTAGCTAATTTAAATAAATTTTGAAAACCATCTAAAGGAAATAAACAAATTCAAACCCTGATTCAGCAAATAACACAAAAATGCAATCTTCGTAATCGTCCAATATGCAAATACATAGCAATATATATATATATATATATATATATATATATATATATATCACTTACCTCTCACCACTACACCATTTACATTAGTCTGTATAAGACTAGCAGGTTGGCCACTGTCATTTGTCTGCTCCATGACCTATGGCATACTGATGAGAACTAATAAGTTCGAAACCGGTCTATGTCTGGTCAGGGAGTAAACAAATGACATTGGCTACCAATTTTTCATGATTTGTAAGGTGTAATTCAATGCAGGTCGGGGTATTTGCCCGCTGAGTAGTTGTTTCCTGCAAATCATGTATAATAACAATATATATATATATATATATATAGTTTTTATTTTATATATATATATATAGTTTGCATAAAACTAACAGGTTGGCCACTGTCATTTGTCTGTTCCATGACCTATGGCATACTGATGAGAACTAATAAGTTCGAAACCGGTCTATGTCTGGTCGGGGAATTGACAGATGACATTGGCTACCAATATTTCATTAAGGTATAATTCAATGCAGGTCGGGGTATTTGCCCGCTGAGTAGTTGTTTCCTGCAAATCATGTATAATAACAGTATATGGGTTAAGTCCACCAAGGGCTAAAGGTCACCGCTCTCGGTACTTGCAAAATGGCAAGTCGCTATACACCATGGAGACATCTATGATGTCTGGTGTATAGTAGCATTTGACCACATGAGGGTATTCACTTACCTCTCACCGGTACACCATTTACTTAAGTTTGCATAAAACTAACAGGTTGGCCACTGTCATTTGTCTGTTCCATGACCTATGGCATACTGATGAGAACTAATAAGTTCGAAACCGGTCTATGTCTGGTCGGGGAATTGACAGATGACATTGGCTACCAATATTTCATGATTTGTAAGGTATAATTCAATGCAGGTCGGGGTATTTGCCCGCTGAGTAGTTGTTTCCTGCAAATCATGTATAATAACAATATATATATATATATTTCTATATTTATTTTTGCTGCGTAAAATAATTTTTAAATAACAATTAATTTATAATTGAATTCCTTTTATTTTTTATTTTGTTGAGCGCCAGATAGTTCCTGAGAACCTTCAATATTCAGATTTAAATCTATGATTCTTGTTTGTGAAACTTAGTACAAATACTGTGCATGGGATACAATACAACGCATGTATAGTGTTATTCTGTCTCTCTCAGGAGCCGGTTCTGATTTAATTTTGCTCTGTTAAAACTAACTAATCATTCAAATTCAATGGTTTAAGGAAAAATAACAATTTTAATGTCAAAAGGTTAACAGTTTTGACAAATAAAAATTATATACAAAACTATAGGAATCTTAACTAGAAAATTTTAGTATATTCTTCTTTAAAAGTTTCAACATATATAAACGTTCACTGTTATTTTGTTTTAAAAGTTATCGAAAAAAATAGCAAATGCTCGAGACTTATATTTTACTTTGCAAAGTAGTACCTTTTATTTCTATTCCAGTTTGTAACATTTCTCCAATCCGTATCTTTTCATCTGATGCGTGACTGACTGCAATCTGGAATGGCAATACTGCTAAATACACCACCGTCTCTCTGCTAATCTCAGCTACTCTCAATGTATTATCTATATTTAAGATGAGTTATGTAACCAGTATGTGTTTAAATTTAAAATACTTTTTATTTTTTTCAAAATCTCTCCTCGCCAGCAAAATGTCACTGTCGCTTAATATTTTTCTTAGTAACCGCCCTTTTCAAACTTTACACGCTATGATCCATGTTTATTGTACATGCCTTATTTTCTTGTATTTATACTCTATTATACTTATAATTATTTACGCAATTTAAACAAATAAACTAATTTCAGATGTGAACTTTTTTACTCAAATCATTGAATTCCAATAATTGAAACAGAATTGAGAAACATACAATGTACTCGCTCATGTCCTGACCATTTGTAGTGATCTAAACAAAATATGCCTGTAAAATCAGATTCATGCTTCTTATGAACTTTCTGGTGTTTTGTGGATGTCATGGCATTTATTCCCCCCAACTAATATAATTTTTAACAATTCAAAATTAATATTAGTTTGACAGCATGTTATGACATTCACAACAACATATTATACAATTAACCAGGTTCATATGGATATAGCAATTCTACATGAAATTTCCCTCTTATTAAATTTCCTTCAATATTTTTTAACTCGTACGTATTTTGATGTAATATGTTGTTAATAACATAAGGCCCTTCATATGGGAACATTAATTTAGCACAGATATTATTTTTCCTGTCTGTATATCGTAAACGTTTTATTATCACTCGATCTCTCAATTTATAAATTGTCCTTTTCTTGATTTTTCGGTTTTCTCTTGTCATGTATCGTTCAGCGTTAAGTTTTAGTCTTTGTCTTACTTGTTCGTGGATAATTGGTAATTGGTTTTCATTTGTCCAAGTTCTAGTCGGACATTGGCCTATCATAATTTTCACAGGTGAGATATGTGTGATCGTACTTGGTACGTTGTTTATATAATTTTCCACAATTTCAGTTGCTGTTGGATATTCAGTGTTTACCTTGTACAATTATTCTTAAAAATCGCATTATTTCTTGAATGTACCTTTCAGTAGGATTTGCCTTGGGATGTCTGATTGTTGTGAATACCACGTGAACTTTTTTGTTTTCCCAGTATTGTGTGAATCTATCATTATTAAAATAGGTGGCATTGTCTGCTAATATTCGTCGAGGAGTTCCTATTGTTTTACAAAAGTGGTTTAATTTAACTATTACGATATTTGTAGTACAGCGTTTAGTAGGGTAGGCTTTAATAAATTTTGAAAAATGATCGATGATAACTAAAATGTGTTTATAACCCTCTTTTGACGATATTAAATTACTAATGAAATCTATTGCAATAAGTTCTAATGAATTGATTTTTCCAGGTAAAACCTTTGTGTGTTTGTTTCGTGTGTAATGTATCTATTAATTCGTGTAATTGTTGTTGACACTGTAGAACTTGTGTAGATGTGTATAAGTCATCGTTGTTTGACAATGTGTTGAGAGCTACAATGAATGTATCATTCTTGTTCATGTTAATTTGTCAATTACGTGTCAGTGCGTCTGCTGTAATGTTGTCTTTTCCCGGTCTGTGCTTAATTGTAAAAGAAAATTCTTGTATCAGTAAGGACCAACGATAAATTCTATTATTAGAAAACCGGTTTTTCACTAAGAAACATAAGGCTGAATGATCAGTGTCTAAAGTAAAATGTGAGGCTGTAAGATAAAACGATAGCTTTGATACGGCATATACGACTCCGAGCATCTCACGCTCGCTCACAGAGTATCGAACCTCGCATGGTTTTAGTATTCTCGAGATAAAGCAGATCGGTGTTTCAATTCCCCCTTGTATTTGTATCAATTCTGCTGCCACAATATTTTCTGATGCATCTGTCCTAAGTATAAAAATGAAAAATCTGGACTGTGAAGCAATAAGTTGTCGTGAAAATTTGTTTTTAAACTTATGAATGCATTTTCCCTCCTATCGTTCCATTCCCATTTAATATTCTTTCTAAGCAATTCTATTAATGGGACTTCAAGTTCTGACAATTTTGGTATGAATTTCTTATAGTAATTTAAAATGCCTAGGAACCCTCTTAGTGTTTTTAAATTTGTAGGTCGTTTATATTCTTTTATCTCGTTAATTATTTCCTTCCCAATACTAATGCCTTCCTGGCTGAACTGATAACCTAAATATTTGACCGATGTTTGGTAGAATTCGCATTTCTCTATATTTAATTTTAACCCTGCCACATCTAAAGCATTTAATATTGTGTCTAAATGTTCATGATGTTTTCTTCCGTTTCAGAAAATATTAAAATATCGTCAATGTAATGCACACAGAAATTTTCAAATTTATCGAGAATAGATTGCATTGCCCGTACGAGTGCTGAAGATGCCGATTGTAAACCAAAAGGGACCACCTTGAATTGGAAAATATGTCCATCAATACTGAAACCACTATATCTGCGAGAGTCTGGATGTAAAGGAATTAGCCAAAAAGAATTTTTTTAATCTAATTTTGAAAAAATAGTATTTTTCCCTACTCTGGAAAGCGATTTGATTGTCTGTGGTGCATCAAATTGCGATTTAGTTATTTCGTTTAATAAGCGAGCATCTAAACATAATCTTACTGTATTATTTTTCTTTTTAACTGTTACTAATGAATTTATGTAATTTGTTTTTGCGGATTCTATTATATTAGACTTTATCATATTCTCAATTTCATTTTTAACTTGTGAACAGGGTATGTTTTACTTTTAAATGGTTTAGTTTCATCTACTTGTAATTTGTGTACATAACTTACTGCTACTCTTGGTTCAAAATTTATAAGTGACATATAGTTCTGTAATAAATCTTGAATAATATTATCATATTTAGAAGGGCAATTTAAATGTAAACATTTGAGCACCTTAAAATTATTATTCATAACATACGTGGTCGTTTCTATCATATGTTCTTCGGCTCGTTCGCCATCAAATTTATTATTTTCCAAATTACTCATTTGAATTATAGGTATCGTGCTATCTTCTAACAATATGATATGCTCCCTCAAATTAATAATGGCTCTTAATTGATATATTATGTCTTCCCCTAAGATAACATCAAAATTCATTTCCGGCACAATAACTAGTTCCACTCTAAAATTTTGATGTTTTATAGTAATGTTAGAATTTAAAACCTTGCTACATTCTGCAAATTTTTTGCCATTGGCATTTACTAATTTAATTTTAGATATTCTAATACATTTCTGTTCAAAATTACTTTTATGTTTTGTAATTACATTCTCGTTTATTAAACTAATCTCAGAACCTGTGTCAATTAAAGCTTTTAAGTCTAAATTTTGTATTTTAATGTTTATAATAGGCAAATTACTAATTTTTGTCTGTTCTGTATTTCCGTTTTTATTCTCGATGTCAATGTACTCTCTCATGTGTTGATACGTGGTGTTTAAAATCTTCTTAATTAAAAACCCTAATTTAATGGTTGTGGGTGTACTTGTGCCATTGTTTGAATTTTCTGAATGTCCGCGTGTTCAGTATTTTGGCTTGTTGAACTGTTATTGCTTTGTATGTTCATATTAGCAACCTGTGCATATGTTCTTGCATCTCTGTTTCCTTCATCTGTAAATTGTGCACGTCTGTCTTCCCATCGTACTTGTTTCTTCTCCTGATTTTGTATGTTGTTTTCCCTATTTGAGTTTGAATTATAAGGATTAATTTGTTCCCTGTTTTGATTGTTATAATATGTCCTATTTTGACCATTATTTCCTTTTTTTAAATTGGCGTAATTGGTATTGTACTGCTGTTTGTTACTTTGTTGCATATTATCTTGTTGTCTGTTGAATCGCTGTCTGTCATCACGTTGTCCGTTGTCTCGAACCGATGATTTTCTCCAACCGACCTTATGGTCATCGATTACCCTAAGATATTCAATGAAAGAGTCGATAGTGCATATTCTTTGTGTAATAACAACATCGTGAATATTATCGGGAAAATGCCTGGCTAAATAACGCACCATTTCTCCATCCGTAAATTTAGGTTCAAGGTATCTAATATTATACATTTTACGCATAACGTAACGTTCTCTAGACATACCAAAAGATTCGTCGTACTTACCATTGAAAAGGCCTTACTTTCTGTTGATTGTGTTCCCCCCAATACTGTTTGATGAACAAAGTTTCAAATTGCTGTAATCATATTTATCTTCTATTATTTGATACCATAACTCGGCGTCCCCACATAGCATGTTTTGAATGATTTGTTTGACATAAAAAGACGGATGTATTGCATGTATAGATTGTATACGTTGTCGTAACCGTGTAATGAAAGCCCATGGATGTATCTTAGCGTCTCCTAGAAACTGAAGATCAGTGTTTATGTATGTCTGTGGCTCTATGTGCGTGCATGTTGTACGTGATGTATTGTATAGTGCATTGATTTTCTCCGTATTTTCGTCTACTTTCTTTGTTTGTTCTTGTATATGTTGCTGAAATGTCTCTTTATGTTGTTTTATTTGTTCATCTATGCCAGTCAAACCTTCCACCATCAGATTTTCCACTTTCTTGCGTATATCTGTTCTGATCTCTTGCGCGACTGTGTGTATTCTGGTATTTATTTCTTCCCTGACTTCTTGTTTGATTCTATCAATCTTTGCCTCAAACTTGTCCATTTTTTCGCTCAAATCTGAAAACTTTTTTCTATTTTCTTGTATATTTCTACGGAGTTATTTTTGATTTCCTGTTTCAATGCTGAAGTATTTTCTTCCATCCTTTTATTTAATGCTTGGGCGTTTTGATCTATTCCTGTCATCATTTCCATAATTCTGTTTAGTATATTTGTGTCTGTTTCTGTTTGTGTATTTTGTGTTGTATTACCTGATTGTTGTGTGAATGGTTCTGGTATTTGTTCTATGTCATCCATTTTTGTTCTTTTACCGGACCTCAATTTCATGAACTATTCAATATGTTGATGAGAATGCCACCCTCAAACTGCCAATTAACCTTATTTCGCTTGTGGTTACCCACGTTAAATGTTTTGCTCGCCCCACGTTAAAGCGTCAAAATTCTATATTTATTTTTGCTGCGTAAAATAATTTTTAAATAATAATTAATTTATAATTGAATTCCTTTTATTTTTTATTTTGTTGAGCTCCAGATAGTTCCTGAGAACCATCAATATTCAGATTTAAATCTATTATTACCTCTCGATCTCCAATTTTTTTATTTATTTTAGTTAAACGGGGGTGAGGTTAAGTACCCCAGAAATGGTAATACATATTTATTATAGTGTGTAAAGGGGTGGAAGAGGCCAAATACACACTCCAGCTAACTCTGCGTGTGGGTGGGGTTCGTTGCTCTGTTTTGTATGATAAATAACGACAATAGAAATAATTTTGCTAGAGTTGTTGTTTCAATCCAGTACTTACCTTGTTATAACTTTTTAGAGTATTGGGGCCGTTACGGCCAAGAAATTAAATAGCTGGTTTTAAGATGAAAGATAGCAACAAGAAAAAGAATAAATAAAAATGAGAAAATTTCTCTAATCTCATTTACTGGCTATTCAAAATATATAAATCATTACATAAATACTACGTAATTATTGAATAGTATTATTTTTACTTCTATTTCAGAAACTCAAAAAAACAATTAACTGGTAAACCAAATATAGTCTATATCGTAGGTTCTTACACAAAAATTGTAGTAATTCAATGGCCAGATAACATGTAATATTTACAAAATTTACAGACTAAGGGAGGGAGCATAAAAAAATAAACTATATAGGCACAAATTCTTATTCATCTAAAAAGAAAGTAGTTGGCATATCCAGACGCAAGGTAGGTAGGCTCGTAAATCCAAAATATGTATATTCACCCTATTGTTGTTAAAATTCGATAAATTCTTTTATAACAGATCAGTCAAATATCTTATAATGTAAAATTAATACCTCCAAGATGTTTTCTTAAATTTTACTTGCCGATCTTAACAATTTCGGGCTATTCGATTCCAATGCCAGCGTCTAGTGTTGTCCTTGATTAGGCAGCTACCCTTGGAAGTATATCAGCCACTAGGGGTAGTTCCACAACGGAATGACAGTATATAAGACAGAATAAGATTGGTACAATATAGAAACCCTCTAATACGGAGGGTTTCTTTTTCGCGAAATGGCTTTTCAACTTGTGGTAGGTAGATTCTTCAGCTGATATCCCAGTGAAGGAAATTATGAGAAATATAATCAACCAAAACCAAAACGACACTTCCAACTAATATATTTTCCGGGGCTAAAATCCCATATAGGTTACGCAAAATAGCACTAATTTCTTGCCCTCAAAAATTTGCTGTTTAATCTACCAGCCAGATAGTAAAAATCCCTCGTTCTAGAATCTTCCCTTTCTTTTAAATCTTTTGGTAAAAACTGTGAAGCCCGTTACTATGCTATGAACGACCTCCTTTAATTAAATCGGATACTACACAATAAATTCCTGAAGTGAACTACTTCCTAATATAATAATTGCAAGTGGATAACCTAAAATATACTTCAAGATATTTTAATTCATTAAATTTACGTTACGGGGAAAGTGACCCGTAACATTCCACCCTTACCTCAAAGAAATTTCTACCATAGCTAACTCTAACTACTACTATATCACTATTTAATATATACAAATCAATCAATCAGTTTCCCAAGCATCCTAAGTATCTGTGGAATTTATCTCTACATCCCGTCTGGAAAAGTTAACCCCAAAAAAAAAAAATTAAGGAACATAAGCAACCAAACACAAAAAAGGGGAAAAAACAGAGCACCATCTGTTCCCATCAATCTGTTAGCAATACATTATATAAAAGTTTTAAATCCAAATAATGAAATAAGCATAACCTTATGGAGCAATCAAGATTCCACTCTTTCACACTACATTCATACCTTATTCTTACTATTTTCCGACTACCTACGTCACATCACTAGTATCTGGCTTGAGATCTTTTACGTTCCATACACCACATAGTTCATTATTAGAATCTCTTAATTCGTATGTCCACGGGGATAGTTTTCGGTGAATTATAAGGGGGTCAACGAATTTTGGTGCCAGTTTGGCTGTAAAGTAGCGAGCGGCATCAGACAATACATAATTCTTCCGCCACACTAATTGGCCTACCTCGTATTTTACATCCCTCCTTCGAAGATTGTAAGTCCTTTGACTCTGCGTAAGAGCTTTATCTAACCTTTTCCTAACATCCTTAAAAATCTGAGAAAAAACCGTCTCTCTCTCTGCAGGAGATTGAACAATATTATTTTCTCCCGGCTGGGGAGGTATGTGGTTCATTCCATCAAGAATGATCTCTCTACCAAAATTCACAAAGAATGGGGACAACTGTGTACTTTCGCTCCTAGCTGTTCTTATAGCACATGCTGCTTTTTGTAACAAGGTATCCCACTTACGATGGCTATCTGTGACAAAGGAGGCGAGAATAGTTTTCAATATTCTATGCTGTCTTTCACATGCATTAGCCTGCGGATGGTAATAAGGCGTGTTAATTAGTTTGACGTTGTATGATTTAGCAAGGTTTTTGAATTCCTTACTCGTTAGCTGTTTACCATTATCAGTTAAAAGCATACGTGGGACACCAAACAGAAGGAACACATTGTCCTCGAGGAGTTTAACGATAGTTTTTGAATTAGCACTACGCATTGGAAGAAAAATACAAAACTTACTAAAATAGTCCTGTATGCTCAGTATATACATGTATCCCGAGGAAGATTTTGGTAAAGTGCCGACTATATCTACCGATATTAGTTCCCATGGTCTTGTAATGTCAGGACGATTACACATCAGTCCCGCTGAACGTTTTTGCTCAGGTTTTTGAGCCAAACACGTCTGACAGGTTCGTACGTAGCTGGCGACGTCTGATTTCATTTTAGGCCAATAATATTTTTGTGCCAGTCGATGAAAAGTTTTATATACTCCAACATGTCCTGAAGTTGGGTTATCGTGGTGCTCTTTGATGACCTGTAGACGATGACACTTAGGAACAACAATTTTCCAATCATACGCTGGATCCTCTAGTCCTGGATATGGATTACGAGTGTGATGGTAAATAATATTATTTTCTACGCGCCAGAGTGAGTGATTAAGTGGTCGCGTTGAGATGTTCTTCAACATTTTTGTATACCACTTATCTCTATAGTCAGTAAAAACTATATGTGGCTCAGAAGAAATCTCATCTACAACAGGTACTGACCGGGAAAGTGCATCAGGAACTACATTATCCTTGCCTTTCCGGTGTACGATTTGAAAATCACATTGTTGTAAACGGACGCTCCAACGAGCTAGCCTGCCGGTTGGACCTTTTAGGTTACTTAGCCACAGTAACGCAAAATGGTCTGTAACAACAGTAAAATGCGTGGCTTCTACATACGGGCGAAATTTTTCTATGGCCCAAATCACAGCAAGACACTCTTTCTCTGTTGTGCTAAACTTGCGTTCACTAGTGGTTAAGGAACGGGATATAAAACTAACTACACGTTCGCCATCAGGATATTGTTGCGTGATGACGGCTCCTAACCCATAGTCGCTAGAATCCGTTTGGATAGTAAAAGGACGATCAAAATCTGGACAACTCATCACTGGCGAAGATATCAAGTGTTCTTTGGTAGTCTCAAAAGCAGAGTCGCACTCCTCTGACCACACAAATTTTATGTTTTTGCGTAGTAAGTTTGTGATGGGAGCGACAAGAGTAGCAAAGCTTGGAATAAACCTGCGATACCAACTTGTCATTCCCAAAATTCTCCTAACTTCTGAAACTTTTTTGGGTGGAGGAATATTGAGGGTAGCAGAAACTTTTTCCGGATCACAATGTAAACCCCTATGATTTACCACATATCCTAGGAATTTAAGTTCCGGGCGACAAAAGTGACATTTATCGCGACCCACTGTTAGACCTGCCTTCTTTAAGCGCGTGAATACCTCACGTAAGATGTCCAAATGTTTTTCAAATGTTTGAGTAACGCTGATAATCTCATCTAAATAGACAAAGACATATGGTTCCAGATCTACTCCAAGCACTCTATCAATAAGTCGTTGCCAAGTAGCGGGCGAATTGTGCAGACCAAATGGCATGCGACAGAATTAGAACAGGCCCCGACCAGGGACTGTAAATGCCGTTATCGGTTTGCTAACTGTTGCCATGGGGACTTGCCAATAGGCGCTCTTTATATCTAGGCTCGAAAGATACTTTGCGTCCCTTAACTTATCTAAGGTATTTGTGACAAATGGCAATGGATATGCATCGCGTTCTGTAACTCTGTTTACTTTTCTGTAATCCACACAGAAGCGATACGTCCCATATTTCTTCCGAACCATCACTATTGGTGATGACCAGGCAGAAGAAGATGGTTCTACTACTCCCTGTGCCAACATTTTATCTAATTCAACGTTTACATGTTTTTGTAGGGCAGGCGAGATCGGATAATACGCTGCTTAATAGGGTCCGAATTTGTTACTATTTTGTGCTCTACCAAGGCGGTACAACCTAGAGGTTGCTTTTGGAATCGTTTGGTTACCCCATCGTCGCAGTCTCCTTCTGTGCCATGGGACCACACCACTCGCCTTCCGCAACCGAGCTGGTCAGTTGCATACCTGCCCCAGCTAAAACTTCAAATGCAGCTTCGTTTTCAGTCGATTAAGACTCCTCGACCACCAACTCAAGACAATGTATGTCGTGGAATTCTCAGCTCCCGCTGAGAGCAACATTTTCTTGAAAGAGGAGGAAAAACGGACAAAATATCGAGATTTGCTCTTCGAACTCCGCAGGCTTTATCCAGGCCATTCTGTTAAAATAGTGGTACTGATTATAGTAGCCCTCGGTGGAATGAGACAGGCGCTGCTTTCAGAACCAAAGATCATACCGGCATGCCGAGATTCGGCAGAGATCTTAGCCGGCAGAATGCAGAAGGCTGTCATCCTCGGTTCATTGCGTCTACTCAGGGCACACGATTCGCGTACCCGGTAGTCACTCACCCCACGGGCGTGGGGAGTGGCTGTTGGTATCCATCTATCAAGCCTTTGGTGTGTAGCGCCACCACTTACTCCAGCTGGGGTGTAAAACCGAACCGGCAGCCCTAGTACACCCGGGAGGGGAAAGCGTCTTCCCCTCTGGTGTCGGCCGTGGGCCTGCTGGGCTAACCACCCACAGGCCCTAAACTTTGGTTCCCATAGGGCGAAGGCAGGGCCCCCACGATCGACCCCGTGCGGATAGGGGTCAAGGGCAAGGTGGTGGGGCCCAACCGGACAGACCGCCCGTTGATGACAATGGCAATGCCCAAGGACGCTTTGAGTGGACGGATGAGCTGAGGGATAAACTTCTGCATTGTTATGAAAGTAGTGAGCCCGCGCGGAGGGGATACATGGAGCGGATGCATGCTCTGTGGTGTGAGAGGCTACCAGAGCATAACGCCTTCACGCCACAAAATCTGCGTGACTATGTATCCCACCTTCGTAGTAGGGGCTACGTGAGGGCTGCTCCTGGACCGGTGAATGAGGTGGCCAAAGAGCCGCCACATTCACCGGTTGAGGACGTAGCTCTCCTCGTTCCGCCAATACCAGAGGGCCTCAGTACCAGAAGGGGGTTACACCGTCTGAAAACCCCCGGGCCACAAGACCTGGCCAGAGTGGACGCTGAACTTCGTACAGCGCTACCAGAAGAGGCTGACATCTGGCACATGAATTGTGCCGTGTATGCCGCTGCTCAACGCGGGTGCTCCAAGCAGTTGAACCGGTTTACGAACGGATATATGAGCAACGAGGGTCGAAGAGAGGTGTCGCTGGCTGCAAGGAGAACCTGCTGATCGACAGATGTATCACGCAGGACTCCATGCAGTATAAGCGGAACCTCTCTATGGCCTGGATCGACTACCGCAAGGCATTTGACATGACATCACATGAGCTCATTGTTCACTTGCTCCGATGTCTTGTGGTACCCGGTCCCGTAGTGAGATGTACAAACAGAGTCGGTAACATTCAGAAGAGGAGTATTTCAGGGAGATTACCTCAGCCCCCTTCTGTTTTGCATCTCACTACTGCCATTATCCGTCTCGCTCCGGAAAACTCGTGGCTACAACTGCGGTACCCCCGGCGACAGGAGGCATAAGGTCACCCATCTATTTTATATGGATGACCTTAAAGTTTATGCCTCTGGAGAGAGGGATCTCCAACTGTCCCTTAGGGTGGTACAGGAGTACACGCAGGCTGTCGGTATGCAGTTCGGGTTGGACAAATGCGCACTGATCCATCTCAAGAGAGGACGATGCGGTGACTATGGAGAGGACGCGCAGCTCGTGGATGGAAGCATCTTACACCATCTAGATGCCGGAGAGTCGTACACTTACTTGGGTGTCGAGCAACGCTCCACCCAAGAAGTGAGTGTAGTGAAAAACGCTCTCCGCGGCAAGTATCAGCACCTACTCCGACAGATCTGGTCTTCAGAACTGTCGGGGAAGAACAAGGTATCTGCTACAAATATGCTTGCCGTTCCGATCCTTCTCTATTCTTTCGGAGTAGTGAAGTGGACTAGAGAAGAGCTGCATCAACTCGATGTAGTAACCCGCAAGAAGATGCATCTCAATAGGAGCTTGCATCCTAAATCGTCCGTCCCACGGTTATATCTTCCACGACATCGGGGAGGCCGTGGACTCTTGAGCTTGGAGAGTCTCCATAGCGGGATGGTTCTGGATGGAGCATGTAAGGTCATCAGGAGTTCGGATCCCCTCCTCTGCATGGTCCGAGACCATGAAAATGCAGAGGTAGGAGTTTTTCTCTTTAAGGCAGCACGGAGAGCAGCCGATGAACTTGGTCTCATCTTCGACGTCGAGCGGGTAAACCCCGACTCTGTCACCGAGTTGGAACCCGTTCGACTAAAAGCCCACATTAGAGGTGCAGAACACAACATCCTTCTGCAGCTCCATAAGGATAAGCCATTGCACGGGGTCTTCTATAAAAATATAGAAGACCTCGGCTTATCCGAAAGGCTGACCTTCGCCTTTTTAAGGTCAGCTGGGCTGAAGTCTGAGACTGAGGGATTCATAATGGCTTGCCAGGATGGTGTATTTAATACTCTCGTCTATCGACGTCGTGTCATGGATATGGAGGTCCCTGATGTCTGCTGCAGGGCCTGCCGCAGGGCGCCGGAGACTGTAATGCGCTAACTGTCGGCTTGCCCGACATACGCAGTCTCGGCCTATATTCATAGACACAACGCAGAATGCTTTACTATCATCTAAGGCACTCGTATGGGATAGACGAAACACCAGTGCTGCCTTACGTTCCGGGGGATATTGAGTCCGTTGTGGGGAATGAGAAGTGCCTAATTTATTGGAACTACTCGTTTCCCACCGTCAGGCAAATACAAGCCAACAAGCCGGACATAGTACTCCTCGACCACCAACTCAAGACAATGTATGTCGTGGAATTCTCAGCTCCCGCTGAGAGCAACATTGTCTTGAAAGAGGAGGAAAAACGGACAAAATATCGAGATTTGCTCTTCGAACTCCGCAGGCTTTATCCAGGCCATTCTGTTAAAATAGTGGTACTGATTGTAGGAGCCCTCGGTGGAATGAGACAGACGCTGCTTTCAGAACTAAAGATCATACCGGCATGCCGAGATTCGGCAGAGATCTTAGCCGGCAGAATGCAGAAGGCTGTCATCCTCAGTTCATTGCGTCTACTCAGGGCACACGATTAGCGGACCCGGTAGTCACTCACCCCACGGGCGTGGGGAGTGGCTATTGGTATTGCCAGCCACAGAGTAAGGTGACTGGTTTTTTGTAAAAAAAAAGTATAATAATAATAATAACAACCTAGTTATCCAGGAGTATCCGAAACCAATTCTTGAATAAGGTTATCGAACACCTGACGTTGTTCGGGCGTATATTGTGATATTCTTTTGCTTACGGAGCACTGGCAAAATAAAGACCAATTACATAGTGTAAAGTTATGCAACTATACTTTATTAGACTGTTTCTGTCGCAACGCTCAGAAGAATGGTGGTGTTGCTGTTTACAAGAATAAAAAATTCACCTCGGATATTATTGTTCATTCTATAAATGATTTCTGTGAGGAAGGTATTTTGGAGTGTTGCTGTGTTGAACTTGTATATTATAAAATTATTATTGTGGTAATGTACAAACCTCCTTCTGGAGATTTTAACACATTTTTAAATTTATGTAACGGTTTACTGAACCATCTTTATAGTACTGAAAAGTCAATAATTATTGGCGGGGATTTTAACATTATTTTTTTAAGTCATAGTATGAATTTGTCACTGTTTAAAGACCTTCTCTGTTGCTTTGATCTTCATATTACTCTTAACTCACCAACAAGAGTAACTTCGGTTTCCAGTACATGTATAGACAATTTTTTAGTCACAACAAACATTAATAATTTTGAAGTCAGTGTTGTTGATCTGTATTTATCGGATCATTTTTCTCAGTTTCTTTCCATTAAAGTAAAAAATAAATGTAAAAATGAAACCAAATATATATACCGTAGAAATTTCAGCACAGAAAATATTACACGGTTCCATGATTATTTGCAGAATAAAAATTGGCAAGATGTTCTTACCCAAAATTGCCCTAATACTGTCGTGGACAAGTTTTATGACATAATTTTGTATTATTTTGAAGCAAATTTCTCTATAAAGCGTTTTAATATTAATAATAGAAAACTAAATGAAAACAAATATATGACACCTGAAATAATTAGACTAAGAAACCAAGTAAACTTATAGAGTGACATAGCAAAAATAGATAATAATTATAAGGGCCTTAGTACACGTCTGAATAACTTATACCGTAATAAATTACAGACCGCTAAACGGGAGTATCATGATCGTGAAATCTGCAATTCAAGTAACAGGACTAAAACTATGTGGAACATAATTTAAAAAATTCAGGGGTCAGGTTCAATTTCTAAAGATATATGTTTTAAAAAAGATGGCGATGAAATACCCATTGAAGATGTAGCTAATGGCTTTAATATTCATTTCACAAGCACCACAAATATAAATGCCTTGCGCGATTTTAATTTCTTAGATATATATATCATATATATATCTGCAGTTTCTACTACTGATGTTGAATTATTTATGGATAAACTAAAATCCTCAAATTCTAGCGGCCATGATAATATTTCTAATAATTTAATTAAAAAATGCAAATGTGTTATTAGTTATCCGTTAGCTTACATAATAAATCTCTCCATAGAGAATGATATTTTTCCCAGCAAATTTAAAAGGGCTATCGTCCATTCCCCTTATAAGAAAGAAGATCCAAATGAGTATAGCAATTACAGAGCTATTAGTTTATTATGTAGTTTTTCAAAACTTTTCGAACTCCATCTCAAAGAGCAGTTATTCAACTTTCTGCAAAAAAATAATCTGCTTTCTCCTGCTCAACATGGTTTCACTAGTAATAAAAGCACTGAGTCGGCATTATGTGATTTCCATCACCAAATTATTAAGGCGCTGGACAATAAAAAATTTGCTCTAGGTCTTTTTCTAGATTTCTCGCGAGCTTTTGATATGGTAGATCACCAGTTGCTCAAAGCTAAACTCGCACGATATGGTGTTCGAGGGAAAGCTTTGGAAATATTCTCTTCCTATCTTGACAACAGAGCTCAAACTGTAAAAATGGCCTGTGGAGCTGAAAGCGAGACTTACTGCGTCAAGCAAGGAGTTCCACAGGGTTCAATTTTGGGACCACTATCGATTACTTGCAAAGAACATCAAATGTTCATGTTGTGTGCTACGCAGATGATACAAATGTTCTAATTACAGGAAATAACTCAATGGAAGTAAAAAAAACCACTGAAATAATTTATCAGGAAATTATATGCTGGTCTTATAAGAATAATCTAAATTTAAATAAAACTAAAACCGTTTCCATACAATTTACATTAAATAACAGTTCCGAAGGCATAACACTTTTTAATGGTACTGACCTTGAGTTAAATACCTGTGATGCTAATAATTTGTTAGGTGTCACTTTTGACAAACACCTGCAATGGGCCCATCACATTGAAAATCTGTGTATAAAGCTACGAAAAAATGGTTTTGCTCTAAAATTTATGTCTAAGCATTGTAGCCAGGATATCCTTAAAACCCTTTATTTTGCCAATTTTCATTCTCATCTGAGGTATGGAATTGTAAACTGGGGTAATAGTACTAATGTAGCCAGGGTATTTTTACTGCAAAAATATGCAATTCGTATACTGTTAAATTTGAGTTACAGAGAAACTTGTAGAGATGCTTTTAAAGTTTAAAAAATTTTGACTGTTGCTAGCCTATACATTCTGGAAGTATGTTCATATGTCCACAAACACAAATCCACTTTTTTAAATAATCAAGTTGGACATTCACATGATACTCGATCTAAACATCTCCTACTGCCTGACTGTCATAGAACTACTATGCATCAGAGAAGTTTTCTATATCAAGGGTGCAAATTCTATAATTTATTAGACGAAGATATTAGATCCTCTGATAGTATACATGTTTTTAAAGGGAAACTTAAAAAATTATTGCTAAACAAAAGCTGTTACACAGTCAATGAATTTTTTTATTAATTGTTTTTTAATATCTCCTTTTTCCATATTATTGTTTGTTTTTCCTCTTTTTAAATTCATATGACATAAATATAATCTATTTTTATAATTATTCTAGGGTCTGACTAAGTCCAAAAATGTCTTACATATTTTAGCCACATTTATATTATACTGTATTGTTTTCTATTTTTGGTCCTGTTTTTTTAATTATTTATGTGACATTTTCTTCACCGACCTTATGTATACCTTTTTGGGTACATATGTTTTTTCAGTGGAGAAATGAAGATTTTTTTTTTTTTTTTTTACAAAAAACCAGTCGCTCTACTATGTGGCTCCGACCCTCACAGAGGGGAGCTGGTAATACCAATAGCCACTCCCCACGCCCGTGGGGTGAGTGACTACCGGGTCCGAGAATCGTGTGCTCTGAGTAGACGCAATGATCCGAGGATGACAGCCTTCTGCATTCTGCCGGCTAAGATCTCTGCCGAATCTCGGCATGCCGGTATGATCTTTAGTTCTGAAAGCAGCGTCTGTCTCATTCCACCGAGGGCTCCTATAATCAGTACCACTATTTTAACAGAATGGCCTGGATAAAGCCTGCGGAGTTCGAAGAGCAAATCTCGATATTTTGTCCGTTTATCCTCCTCTTTCAAGACAATGTTGCTCTCAGCGGGAGCTGAGAATTCCACGACATACATTGTCTTGAGTTGGTGGTCGAGGAGTACTATGTCAGGCTTGTTGGCTTGTATTTGCCTGACGGTGGGAAACGAGTAGTTCCACAACGGACTCAATATCCCCCGGAACGCAAGGCAGCACTGGTGTTTCATCTATCCCATACGAGTGCCTTAGATGATAGTAAAGCACTCGTAATGCTGCGTCGTGTCTGTGAATATAGGCCGAGACTGCGTATGTCGGGCAAGCCGACAGTAAGTGCATTACAGTCTCCGGCGCCCTGCGGCAGGCCCTGCAGCTGACATCAGAGACCTCCATACCCATGACACGACGTCGATAGACGAGAGTGTTAAATACACCATCCTGGCAAGCCATTATGAATCCCTCGGTCTCAGACTTCAGCCCAGCTGACCTTAAGAAGGCGAAGGTCAGCCTTTCGGATAAGCCGAGGTCTTCTATATTTTTATAGAAGACCCCGTGCCATGACTTATTCTTATGGAGCTGCAGAAGGATGTTGTGTTCTGCAGCAATATACATACCCACTAACCTTTTAAATTGTGAAGTTATACATTATCCACTATCAGACCACAATCCTCAAGCTCTTAGAGTCAATTTAGCTGTAGAAAATATATATAACAAAAAATATGTAGTTAAAAGGTCATTTAATGAAGGTAACATCAATACATTTATCAATCTTATTCATTCTGAGAACTGGGATGCGGTTTATGCAGAAAAAGACTCGGATGGTAAGTACAATTCTTTTTTGAAGATATTTCTATATTATTTTGACATTGCATTTCCTAAAACAAAAAAATCTGTCAATATTCATAGACATAAATGTTGGATACCTCCTGAAATTAAGCAATGGTCTATCTATATTAGAGACTTATATATATTACATAATAGGACGAATTGTGACAATATTTTAGAGGTATATAAAACTGAGAAAAAAGCGTATAAAAAATATATCAAAGAATATAAAACTCAACTAAACAATAATATAATTTCGAATTCTGGAAACAAATCAAAAGCTACCTGGGATATATTTAATAAAAGTATTAGTAAAAAAAATAGACAAGATCAAAATGAATTTATCATCAAGGACCATCAAAATAATAAAATAACCGACCCAGACGCCTTAGTAGTGCGCTTATTTAGTGAACATTTTTCTCTTTCTCCAACACAGCCTGTTAGAGAGAGAACAAATATGATAGTTCAAAATCGAGCAAATTTGTTTCTAAACCCTACTAATGCCCAAGAAATTATAGATATTGTTCTTGCCATACCTAACAAAAAATCAACGGGTCTTGATGAAGTACCAATTTATGTCATAAAAAAAAGTAATTGTAGAAATTTCTGAACCACTTTCCGCTATAATAAATAATTGTTTTCTGGAAGGAGTATTTCCTAATCAATTAAAAATTAACAAAACAATACCTATCCATAAAAAGGGCGATAAGGAAAACGTCGCAAACTACCGCGGTACATCAATCCCACCGAATTTCTCTAAGATTATTGAGAAAACAATTTATAACAGAATGATTTCTTTTTTCACTAAGCATAAAATAATTAAAGATTGTCAGTTCGGCTTTATGCCTCATTGTTCAACAGAACAGGCTATCTATCACTCACTAACTAAAATTATTACAGCGCTTGATTCAAATTTGAAGGTGGCCTGCTTGTATTTCGACATGTCAAGAGCGTTCGACACAATTAATTATGCCATTTTGTTGGATAAATTAAATAGTTACGGTGTTCGAGGTACATGTAACAAACTACTCCAGTCATACCTTACAAATAGATCACAAGTTACTGCACTAACAACTTGCAAGGATGGAGTACTTCAAACTGTTTTTTCAGATAAAACTTGTATACTGCAGGGTGTGCCTCAAGGATCTATACTTGGGCCTCTCCTATTTATTTTGTATACAAATGATTTAAAAGATTATACTAATATAGATTTTTTATATCAATATGCAGATGATAACTCCTGTGTTGCAACCGAAGAATCCTTAGTGGCTTGTGCAAGTAAACTTATCACAATATCCTCAAATATGTATAAATATTGTAATTCGAATGGCTTAAACTTAAATGTAAATAAAACTACTCTTGTTATGTTTTCCCCAACTACTGATCTTGATTATTCGTTGTATGTTCAATTAAATGGTTCTTCAATCACACAAACGGAAAATGTAAACTTTCTTGGCATAACGCTAGATAGTAAGTTAAATTGGGAAGCTTATACTAATACTTTAATATCAAGAATTAATTCGTCCTGTTACCTAATACGATTCATGAGATACCAACTATCAGTAGACTCTCTAAGAATGTTTTATTTTTCATACGTACAAAGTATTCTAGAATATGCGATAATATTCTGGGGTTCCTCCCTACATTGGCAGAAAGTATTTGTTTCTCAAAAACGCATAATTAGGTGTATGATGAAGGTATCTTGCAGAGATTCATGTAGACCTCTGTTTAAAGAATTGAAAATACTTACCATCCCGTCTCTTTATATTTATAAATTAGTTTTGTTCGTTAAAAAAAATACTGGTGAATTTACAAGAAATATTGATGTGTACAGATTGATGACAACAAGACATGGGAATGATCTCAGAATACCAGCACACCATCATAGTTTTTATGAAAAAAGTCCATGTTATCACGCTATCAAAGCCTACAATGCCTTACCACAAGAATTAAAATCTATTAATAACATTCATACCTTCAAAAATTAACTTAAATTGTATTTACTTGAAAATGCATTTTACTCTTACAGTGATTTTTTAAATGCATAAAACTATTGTTAGTAACTTCAATAGTGCAACTGATTATAATGTTTTCTACAGTTTTAGTTTTAGGGTTGTTTTAGTTGTGTGTTTTCTTTTTGCTGCTCTCCTTGTTTTTATATATTTTATATATGTTATATATTTTGTATTCTAATGTTTTATATTTTAATGTATTGTAATAACTTTTAATATTTAATTACCCTGACAATGCTAATGTCTTTTTTGTAAGATCTATAGCAATAAAGTTTATTCTATTCTATTCTAATGTGGGCTTTTAGTCGAACGGGTTCCAACTCGGTGACAGAGTCGGGGTTTACCCGCTCGATGTCGAAGATGAGACCAAGTTCATCGGCTGCTCTCCGTGCTGCCTTAAAGAGAAAAGCTCCTACCTCTGCATTTTCATGGTCTCGGACCATGCAGAGGAGGGGATCCGAACTCCCGATGACCTTACATGCTCCATCCAGAACCATCCTGCTATGGAGACTCTCCAAGTTCAAGAGTCCACGGCCTCCCCGATGTCGTGGGAGATATAACCGTGGAACGGACGATTTAGGATGCAAGCTCCTATTGAGATGCATCTTCTTGCGGGTTACTACATCGAGTTGACGCAGCTCTTCTCTAGTCCACTTCACTAATCCGAAAGAGTAGAGAAGGATCGGAACGGCAAGCATATTTGTAGCAGACACCTTGTTCTTCCTCGACAGTTCTGAAGACCAGATCTGTCGGAGTGGGTGCTGATACTTGCCGCGGAGAGCGTTTTTCACTACACTCACTTCTTGGGTGGAGCGTTGCTCGACACCCAAGTAAGCGTACGACTCTCAGGCATCTAGATGGTGTAAGATGCTTCCGTCCACGAGCTGCGCGTCCCCTCCGTAATCACCGCATCGTCCTCTCTTGAGATGGACCAGTGCGCATTTGTCCAACCCGAACTGCATACCGACAGCCTGAGTGTATTCCTGTACCACCCTAAGGGACTGCTGGAGATCCCTCTCTCCAGAAGCATAAAGTTTAAGGTCATCCATATAAAATAGATGGGTGACCTTATGCCTCCTGTCGCCGGGGGTACCGCAGTTGTAGCCACGGGTTTTCCGGAGCGAGACGGATAATGGCAGTAGTGAGATGCAAGAGAGAAGGGGGCTGAGGGAATCTCCCTGAAATACTCCTCTTCTGAATGTTACCGACTCTGTTTGGACTCTATCGTTAAACGATGTAATGGTAAAGCGAGTCCTCCAGAGCGGCATGAGTTCTTCAATACATCTCACTACGGGGCCTGGTACCACAAGACATCGGAGCAAGTGAACAATGAGCTCATGCGATGTCATGTCAAATGCCTTGCGGTAGTCGATCCAGGCCATAGAGAGGTTCCGCTTATACTGCATGGACACATCTGTCGATAAGCAGGTTTTCCTTGCAGCCAGCGACACCTCTCTTCGACCCTCGTTGCTCATATATCAGTTCGTAAACCGGTTCAACTGCGTGGAGCACTCGCATGTACAAAATGCGTGTAAACACCTTGTATCATGCGTTTAGACAGGTTATCGATCTGTAGGCCATTATTATTATTATTATTTATTTATTTATTTATTTTTACAAAAAACCAGTCACCTTACTCTGTGGCTCCGACCCTCACAGAGGGGAGTTGGTAATACCAATAGCCACTCCCCACGCCCGTGGGGTGAGTGACTACCGGGTCCGCGAATCGTGTGCCTTGAGTAGACGCAATGAACCGAGGATGACAGCATTCTGCCGGCTAAGATCTCTGCCGAATCTCGGCATGCCGGTATGATCTTTAGTTCTGGAAGCAGCATCTGTCTCATTCCACCGAGGGCTCCTATAATCAGTACCACTATTTTAACAGAATGGCCTGGATAAAGCCTGCGGAGTTCGAAGAGCAAATCTCGATATTTTGTCCGTTTTTCCTCCTCTTTCAAGACAATGTTGCTCTCAGCGGGAGCTGAGAATTCCACGACATACATTGTCTTGAGTTGGTGGTCGAGGAGTACTATGTCAGGCTTGTTGGCTTGTATTTGCCTGACGGTGGGAAACAAGTAGTTCCAATAAATTAGGCACTTCTCATTCCCCACAACGGACTCAATATCCCCCGGAGCGTAAGGCAGCACTGGTGTTTCGTCTATCCCATACGAGTGCCTTAGATGATAGTAAAGCACTCGTAATGCTGCGTCGTGTCTGTGAATATAGGCCGAGACTGCGTATGTCGGGCAAGCCGACAGTAAGTGCATTACAGTCTCCGGCGCCCTGCGGCAGGCCCTGCAGCTGACATCAGGGACCTCCATACCCATGACACGACGTCGATAGACGAGAGTGTTAAATACATCATCCTGGCAAGTCATTATGAATCCCTCGGTCTCAGACTTCAGCCCAGCTTACCTTAAGAAGGCGAAGGTCAGCCTTTCGGATAAGCCGAGGTCTTCTATATTTTTATAGAAGACCCCGTGCAATGGCTTATTCTTATGGAGCTGCAGAAGGTTGTTGTGTTCTGCAGCTCTAATGTGGGCCTTTAGTCGAACGGGTTCCAACTCGGTGAGTCGGGGTTTACCCGCTCGATGTCGAAGATGAGACCAAGTTCATCGGCTGCTCTCCGTGCTGCCTTAAAGAGAAAAGCTCCTACCTCTGCATTTTCATGGTCTCGGACCATGCAGAGGAGGGGATCCGAACTCCTGATGACCTTACATGCTCCATCCAGAACCATCCTGCTATGGAGACTCTCCAAACTCAAGAGTCCACGGCCTCCCCGATGTCGTGGGAGATATAACCGTGGAACGGACGATTTAGGATGCAAGCTCCTATTGAGATGCATCTTCTTACGGGTTACTACATCGAGTTGACGCAGCTCTTCTCTAGTTCACTTCACTACTCCGAAAGAGTAGAGAAGGATCGGAACGGCAAGCATATTTGTAGCAGACACCTTGTTCTTCCCCGACAGTTCTGAAGACCAGATCTGTCGGAGTAGGTGCTGATACTTGCCGCGGAGAGCGTTTTTCACTACACTCACTTCTTGGGTGGAGCGTTGCTCGACACCCAAGTAAGTGTACGACTCTCCGGCATCTAGATGGTGTAAGATGCTTCCGTCGGCGGTACCGCAGTTGTAGCCACGGGTTTTCCGGAGCGAGACGGATAGTGGCAGAAGTGAGATGCAAAACAGAAGGGGGCTGAGGGAATCTCCCTGAAATACTCCTCTTCTGAATGTTACCGACTCTGTTTGGACTCTATCGTTACCCGATGTAATGGTAAAGCGAGTCCTCCAGAGCGGCATTAGTTCTTCAATACATCTCACTACGGGGCCTGGTACCACAAGACATCGGAGCAAGTGAACAATGAGTTCATGCGATGTCATGTCAAATGCCTTGCGGTAGTCGATCCAGGCCATAGAGAGGTTCCGCTTATACTGCATGGAGTCCTGCGTGACACATCTGTCGATCAGCAGGTTCTCCTTGCAGCCAGCGACACCTCTCTTCGACCCTCGTTGCTCATATATCCGTTCGTAAACCGGTTCAACTGCGTGGAGCACCCGCATGTACAAAATGCGTGTAAACACCTTGTAGCATGCGTTTAGACAGGTTATCGGTCTGTAGTTCTTTGGATTGGACAAATCTCCGTTCTTGGGGATCAGCACTGTCCGCCCCTCAACAACCCAAGAAGGGATTTACTGCTCCCCATTCAACCAGGAATTAAAAATTCTGGCCAAATGATGGTGGGTGCTCGATAACTTTTTCCACCAAAAGTTATTTATCCTATCGGGACCTGGAGCAGCAAAGCTCTTAGAGCCCTCAAGAGCCCTACGAACCTCTTCTGGGGTTATTGGTTCGCACACTTCCTGTGGTTGCTGAAGCCTTTGACAAAAGGCTTCAAAGTGTGCAAGGGCAGGAGAATCTCGGTTGAGTGGAAGCCTCTCCTCGTACAGCGTTTTCCAGAAGTTCTCCACCTGATCTGCAGTCGGCGGATTTTCTACAACACGCGGAGGCGGTTGGAGAAGGCGCGAGGGCTTTTCGCGGAACAGTTTATTTTCCGCAAGCCCTCTCGCCCACCTCACTAATGACTTTTTGCAAGTCACTAGCATTCGTATCCTGTCGAGACAGTGCTGTTTGGTGGTTCGCAGCACTGCCTCATTGAGTGTGTGATGGGCGCGTCTTAAGTTGGCGGCTAATCGACGCACTTTAGGCGTGAACGGCCTGTTGGCCGCCATATAGTCCATCACACATTGGATACGGGATGCGTGTTGCCTCGCCAACCGGATCTTGGCTTCTATCTTTTGTATGCGCCGCTCCGCCCTCTCCTGTGGGGAGGCAGTGTTTCACCTCTCCACCCGAGAAAAGCGTTGAGCAGCAGCATACACGGCACAGTTTATGTGCCAGAGGTCAGCCCGTTCTGGTAGCACTGCACGAAGTTCTTCATCCACTCTGGCCAGGTCTTGTGGCCCGGGGGTTTTTATGTGGTGTAACCCCCGTCTGGTACTGAGGCCCTCTGGAGTTGGCGGAACGAGGAGAACCACGTCCTCAACCGGTGAATGTGGCAGCTCTTCGGCCACCTCATTCACCGGTCCAGGAGCAGCCCTCACGTAGCCCCTACTACGAAGGTGGGATACATAGTCACGCAGATTTTGTGGCCTGAAGGCGCCATGCTCTGGTAGTCTCTCACACCACAGAGCATGCATCCGCGCCATGTACCCCCTCCGCGCGGGCTCACTGCTTTCATAACAATGCAGAAGCTCATCCCTCAGTCCATCCGTCCACTCAAAGCGCCCTTGTAGCTCGCGGTCGTCATTGGGCAATCGATCCGGTTGGGCCCCACCACCTTGCCCGTGACCCCTATCCAGATGGAGTCGATTGTGGGGGCCCTGCCTTCGGTTTATGGGAACCGGAGTGTAGAAACTTGTGGGTGGTTAGCCCAACAAGCCCACGATCGACACCAGAGGGGAAGATGCTTTCCCCTCCCGGGTGCACTAGGGCTGCCGGTTCGGTTTTGCACCCCAGCTGAAGTAAGTGGTGGCGCTACTCACCAAAGGCTTGATAGATGGAAGTCAGCCCCTCCTGCTTATTATTATTATTTTTTTTTTTTACAAAAAGCCAGTCACCTTACTCTGTGGCTCCGACCCTCGCAGATGGGAGCTGGTAATACCAATAGCCACTCCCCATACCCGTGGAGTTGTTAAAGAACGCTATAACCCCGATATACTTTTCGACGTTGTAACAAAATCCGACTTAGGAAATACTTCGTAAGAAAAGCGTGCTTCACGTAAAATCGCCGTGGAAGAGGTTTTTAATTCTTGTAAACATATTTTCGCTCTTCGGAGCGTTTTTTATGCCAAAATTTTCGCTAACTCTTCAAGGAGCGTTAATTTAGAAAGTGTAGCAAATGCCGCTGCACAGGGACGTAATGTCGCCCCGACCACCTAATTTTAGAAAGTATACTAAAATTAGAATTTTCAAGATTAAAACCCTTTTACGAATCCACGTTGTCAAGTACTGCAACTCTTACGAGGTATTGAATATGACAAGTTAGTCCAACGACTATTCGAAGTATATCGGAAGTTATAGCGAAAATAGCCCTTAGCGACATGGGACCCCCATCATTTCCTAGCAGTCGGATTTGACGGGGAAATGATGTGTTTTGACGGGGTTTGCCCTAAACCGGTTCCTCAGTGATTCGGAGCCAAAAAAGTATCTATACCATGTACTCACACGTGCATGGGATCTGCCTTGCCTGAACGTAAAAAGTTGTTATTGTATAATACAATCGAAGTAGAGACGCTTCAAGCAATTTTAAGCTCCGAGGAGCGACCAAAATTAATGTGAATTTAATAATACGTTTATAAGACAGGCAAGCAAAAGCCCACCAAAATTTCAGTTACATCAAACTTTTCTTGAATCTTTTTGTGCATCGTTAGCTTATAAAACCGCATATTGGATGGTAGTTGGTACCGTATGAATCGTCCCGTTCCTCACCATGTGTTGTACACGGGTCAGACCATTGTTCGTTAACATTTTCTCTTGAAAAAAGTTGTTGTAAAAACATGATTTTTTTAAAGATTTAATATATATTTTTTAAACTTTATATTGTCTTTTAGTTGTGTTTTCTAACAAAATTCCTTTTCAGGTTTAATTTTAAGAGAGTGTGATACAGACAGTGTTAGATTTATAGTGTTACGACGTCGTCCAATTGATACCATCAGAGCAGCAGTTAAGCATAAACGACAGTAAGTATGATTTATTACATTATTCTCCGTTTGAAACAGTCGTGTTGAACCCTAAGAATTTTGTGAACGTAATATTTATTATTTAGATTTAAGAAAAGGTTGAGGAAAAAGAAAATTATTTTTTTCTTTTTCCTATTTTTTTAAATTTTTCTAAGTTTTTCGAAGCAGAAAATACGTCCTTCAGACAAGTAAAATATGGATCGTTCACATTGCGCCCGAACAGGGACCATGCCGTCCCCAAACCCAACTAATCCTTTCTCCTTCATGGCGGCAGACTCCGAGGAGCCGACCCCAAGAGGATTTTACGAGTGAGCCACCGCGCCGCTCGTCGACGACGGTTCTAGAGGGATAGAACCACAACGACTGTTTCCAGAGGAAAATAATCCAAATTTATCTGCTTCACAGCCACAAACTGTTAATTCGATGGAAAGTATGTTTCTGAAAATGGCAGAGGGCTTCGTGCAGACGATACAGAACGTGTCGACCTGTACGCCCCATGAGAGACAAAGATGTCCGAACGTGACGTTCCATGGGCTTGATCATGAAGATCCAGAAGCTTTTCTGAAAATTATGGAGGAATATTTCGACAGAGCTCGCATAAGCCACGACTATGATCGTCTCCATAACGTAACCGGCCAACTCAAGGGCGAAGCTCAACGATGGTCCGAACAGTTTAGGACGTTGACAACTTCGTATGCCTTATTCAAGGAAAGATTCCTTACGAGATTTAATTCTCCCGACATACAGTCACGAGCTATTGCTCAACTGTATGCCACCAAGCAAACGTCTTTAGACGACACGGCAGTGTTTATCACAAGGAAGACCTACCTTTTCGATCGTATTGATCCCTTCAAATCCGAAGCCATCAGAGCTCGGATCATCATGGACCAACTACGTCCAGAAATTAGGTCACGCTTGAGAAGCAACCTAATTTCATCTACAGAGATGTTAATAGCAGCAGCTACTAACATCGAGCGGGATACAGCTGACGAACAGACGTCGCTAATCCAGCTTATCGATCAACGCCTGTCCCGTGCGTCTTACTATCAAGAGCCGGGACGTATTAGTCAACAAAATTCAAGTATAAGGAGCAATGGAAGCCCAACTCCGACAGCACCGAGGGTGCATTTCCGAGAGGATGTCTCTCGACAGGACGGTCCAGGTAGAGCACCTGGTCGTCCTTTTTTTATGCCTAATTCTTCAGGCGGATCAGCGAATCCTGACCGCAGGCAGAACAATTTTAATGGCGGATCGGGGAAATTCCGAGTACCCGACCGACCGGCTACCCCGTGCCGATACTGCACAGACACAGTGCAGTGGCACTTCCATAGTCAGTGTCCGAATAACCCTCATCTCAACAGGAGACCGGGAAACTTTCAAGGGGCCAGAGACCCAGGCCAGGGTCAATCTGCAAGATCCCCGGCACAACGGCCGAACCAAGGCGGCAGCAATGTCCATTAAACTTTTCTAATACTCATGACCACTACGACGCTCCCATGCATAAGACACGGGAATCTATAAATTATATGAGCGAAGCGTTCCCTTTGCCTCGTATAAAAGTACAAATTAATGAACATGCGGTCGACGCTCTGATTGATTCAGGCTCGACGCGAAACGTTATCCATCCGAGGATGTTGTAATTTTAAAAATCTCACGACACGTCGATCATTTGCTATGGCGTGCGGAGATCGAATGGTGGACTCTCTTGGCACGACAAAATTAAAAGTAATAATTTCCGGCACTTCTTTTGAAATTGATTTTCAAGTCATCGAAAATTTGAATGAAACTGTAATATTAGGATCACCATTCTTATACACGAACAATGTCGCATATGATTATTATTACCGTCTTCTGGAATCAAGCTTCTCAGAGGGAGAGACAGCAGGCAGAGCTTCCTGAAGAGCTTGTTATTAAAGACAAATTTCTACGGCCGCTGTTCGAAGAATTTGTCGATCTGTTCACTGCGGAACCGACTCAAGCAACCACAGTGACTGTTAAACACAAAATTATAGTAAAAGGTACAAAACCCTTTAATATCAGACCATATCAGATGTCTCCGAGTACGAAGAAAATTATGTATGACCAAATCGAAGAGATGTTGAAAGCTGACGTCATCGAACCTAGCACTACCCAATATAGTTCACCACCCGTGATAATAAAACGATCAGACAAGAAACCACGTTTTTGCATCGATTATCGCCATTTGAATGAAATGACTGAAGACGAGGCTTCCGTCTTACCAAAAATACATGAAAGTATTAAAGATTTAGGAAATTCGAAAATTTTTTCTGTGTTGGATCTAAAGAGTGGATATTGGCAAATGCCGCTCAATGAAGCATCAAAAGATTTCTCAACTTTTACCACTCCTGATGGGGTAGCTTACAGATTTAATGTCATGCCTTTCGGCCTCAAGACAGCTCCCTGTACCTTTCAGATATTCATGGCAAAGGACGTTTTGACGGGTTACCTGCACCATTTCTGTAAAGTCTACTTAGATGATATAATCGTCTACAGCGTAAACGTGAAGGAGCATATGTCCCACCTGAGGGTAGTCTTTGAAAGACTACGTTTGCACAATCTAAAAGTGTCACCGGAAAAGTGTGTAATAGCGACGAATGAAATCCAATATTTAGGCCACACAATTAGAACTGATACTTCCCGACCATTAGAAAAACATGTATTACAAATTCAAAATTATCCCGTTCCAGCCACCAAAAAGCAGCTCCAAAGATTCCTAGGACTTTGCAACTGGGTAAGAGAATACCTACCAAATGTGGCGATGATCACGAAGCCGCTAACGAAACTTCTTTCGAAGGAAAATCGTTTTCACTGGAACCATGTATGCGATGAAGCTTTTAGAAAATTAAAAGATTTATTATCCGGACCGCTGGAACTCCATCGGCCGGATTTTTCACGTCAGTTCATTTTACAAACCGATGCATCCTTACAAGGTCTTTCGGCCGTATTATATCAATTAGGCGAGAACGGCGAAAAATATATTATTTCATATGCAAGCAACACGTTATCTCCAGCAGAGAGGCGTTACCACATAAACGAGCTGGAATGTTTAGCGGTGGTGAACTATATTAAAAAGTACAAGATGTACTTAGCAGACAAACCGTTCTTGGTGAAGACGGACAACAGGGCGTTACTTTGGCTGAACAAACATAAGGACGACAAAACTAAATTCACACGATGGTCTTTATTATTGCAAGAATATGCATTCAAAATTGAACACTGTCCAGGAAAGGAGAATTTATTAGCAGATTTTCTCAGTGGTAACCCACAAAATAAATATGACGAGACAGACGATGAAGAGGAAAGAATGTTCCTACCAAATTACAAGTGTCCAGAACGTATTTCTGTTTTAACACATTCAGAAATATATGAAGATATCGTACAAGCTCAATCGAGTTCGAGAGATACTCAAGACCAGATCCGCCGTTGGAATGATCTATTTCAACAGGAACAACGTTCCGATGCGGATCTTATTTTTATGAAAAATTTTCACGTCCAAGACGATGTACTTTTGAAAGACTGCGATCAAAATTTTAAATTAATAGTTCCAAAGAGGAAAATTAAGGAATTGATTTACCATTATCATGACCGAGATGAAGCATGTCACCCAGGAAGAGACGAGACTCTTAGGAAAATTGCAAAACGCTATTATTTTAATAATATGGCCAGGATCGTCGGCAAATATATAAACGACTGTCTGATATGCCAATCAGTAAAAACACGACAAGCTCAGCCTAACGCTCCACTTAGAAGTCATGCACCGCAGAATGCATTTGAAACTCTGAGCATCGACGTAATTGGCCCACTGCAGAGACGCCGAGAATCGATATATGATTATCGTTGAAGACGTATTTAGCAAGTGGATAGAGGCAAAGGCATACATTCAGGTCGATGGCAGAACGATAGCCAAATTTATAGACAAAGAGATAATAGCGAGATTCGGAGTCCCTCGAGTCATAATTTCAGACAATGGAGGTCATTTCAATTCCGAATGGTACATCACGTTTTGTGAAAGAAATGGTATCGAACGATACTTAATTCCGGCATATCATCAACAGTCCAACCCCGTGGAACGACGGGTTCAGGAGTGTAAGAAAATTTTAAATACCCTCTTATTCAAAAAGCCAAACGACACTTGGGATCGCTACGTGCATCAGATGACTTACATCTTAAGAAATCGTAGGAACGCCGCTACAAATCAAGCACCTAGCATGATCGTGTTAGGATATGACCCAGCCGAAAGAGGCGAATGGATTTGTATGCCTGGAGGCAAGAAAGAGCCAAGCAACAAACGCTTCCACGATACGAGCGAGTCAAGGAAGCCCGTGAGGCTCAACAAAATTACAAGCAGAAATACGCGCCGAAAGAGGCCGTCACTCCAGTCGTGTTCAAAGTAGGAGACAATGTCATGAGTAAGAGAAAAAGGAAGGTACATACCTTCACGCCGTCTTGGTCAGGCCCAACCAGAATCTTGAAGAAGTTTTCAGACGAAGTATATCTCGTGCAAAAGGGAAATGTAACGACGAGAGTACATGTAAATGATTTGAGACCAGCCCCGCCCGAGGAGCACAACTTGGAAATCGAATCTTCCGACGAAGAAAATGCTAGTCCAGGCGGAACATCACTCGATGGAAATGATTCCCCGTTCTCAGACGATTCCACAGAACCTCCACCGCCGGAGCAAACGGTTGTACAAATCCATGCACCGCCACGAGATGCTTCCCCTTCTGATTCAGAATCAAGTTCTGGAGATTCTATCATATTTTTATAATATTTTTCAACCTAGGCTAAGTTTTAACTTAGTGCTAGGTTTATTTTATATCAAAATTTCCATACCAACTTCTTGTCGTGTCTGGCAAGAGTTGGTAATTTTTATGCATTTTTTACAAGTTATTTTCTATTGAGGATATTGTATCGTCCATACAAATCTTCCAAATTCACTGCAGCAACTCTGACCGTGTCCGGCAGAGTTGGTATTTTTATAATTTTTACAAAGTTCTCAAATGTTATTAAACATTCATCTGTAAGCAGAGTCCGACCCAAAGGGTCCAAACAAATGTTCCGTTGGCACGACATGGAAAGACGACGACTCTGACGCAAGAGCGCGATTCAGATGAGTCTAGCAACTGAAGGGCGAGATGCCGCGACGTCTGCTGGATGGGCAGATGCAACGATCCGACGGATGCAGATTCTGTCGCAGATTTTTCCTAAGAAGAGATTTTAATAAAAACGGAAACCATTTCAATCAGCATAAGTCTACAAAATTCAATGCTCATATTCTCAAAGACGACGATGTGATATCGGTCGCAGATTTCTCCCAAGAAGAGATTTTTAATTACACGGAAAACATTTCAATCAATATAAGTCAACAAAATTCAGTGTTCCTATTCTCAAAGACGACGATGTGTTATCGGTCGCAGATTCCTCTTTATGCTCAGACGGGATAAAGCATGAACCCAATGAACAAGACAATTTACTAAAGTTTTATTTTATATTGTTTCATATAAATGAGCAGAGCCATTGTATAGCTGGAGCCAAGCAGTCCGAGGACCACCTAAGCTGTTCCAGAAGGCAGTTCGACACCGAAGGTGATCGACGAGGCATAGACACGAGGAGGAGCAGACGCAAGCCCGCATTAGTGGAAGAACACTAAGAAAGATAAGTGCGTCGAAAGTGTTTGTGTTGTGTCATCGAAAATCTGAGGATTTTCGATTTTTTCTTTTATGCCATTTTCATATACAATATTCAATATTCAATCGAATGCTATGCATCGATATATGTTCAATTTAGATTTGCAAAATATGTTATGTTCAGATAGGCCGGTCTGAAATATAACCGAATACAACACATGGGAGACTCCATCCAATGATCAATTTTCTTTTCAAAAACCAATTTAACCAAACGTTGCACAAAAAGATTCACGGAAAGAAGGGGGGTGTTAAAGAACGCTATAACCCCGATATACTTTTCGACGTTGTAACAAAATCCGACTTAGGAAATACTTCGTACGAAAAGCGTGCTTCACGTAAAAACGCCGTGGAAGAGGTTTTTAATACTTGTAAACATATTTTCGCTCTTCGGAGCGTTCTTTATGCAAAATTTTCGCTAACTCCTCAAGGAGCGTTAATTTAGAAAGTGTAGCAAATGTCGCTGCACAGGGACGTAATGTCGCCCCGACCACCTAAATTTAGAAAGTATCATAGAATTTGACTTTAACTTCGAAATTTTCAAGATTAAAAACTCTTTTACGAATCCACGTTGTCAAGCACTGCAACTCTTACGAGGTATTGAATATGAGGACAAGTTAGTCCAACGACTATTCAAAGTATATCGGAAGTTATAGCGAAAATAGCCCTTAGCGACATGGGACCCCCATCATTTCCTAGCAGTCGATTTTGACGGGGAAATGATGAGTTTTGACGGGGTTTGCCCTAAACCGGTTCCTCAGTGATTTGGAGTCAAAAAAGTATCTATACCATGTACTCATACGTGCATGGGATCCGCCTTGCCTGAACGTAAAAAGTTGTTATTGTAGAATACAATCGAAGTAGTAGCGCTTCAAGCAATTTTAAGCTCCGAGGAGCGACCAAAATTCATGTGAATTATATAATACGTTTATAAGACAGGCAAGCAAAAGCCCACCAAAATTTCAGTTACATTGAACTTTTCTTGAATCTTTTTGTGCATCATTAGCTTACAAAACCGCATATTGGATGGTAGGTGGTACATTATAAATCGTTCCGTTCCTCACCATGTGTTGTACATGGGCCAGACTAGTGTTTGTTAAACATTTTTCTTGAAATAAAAGTTGTTGTAAAAACATAATTTTTTTAAAGATTTAATATATATATATTTTTGAACTTTATATTGTCTTTTAGCTGTGTTTTCTAACAAAATTCCCTTTCAGGTTTAATTTTAAGAAAGTGTGGTACATCCAGTGTTAGGTTTATAGTGTTACGACGTCCAGTTGATACCATCAAAGCAGCAGTTAAGCATAAACGACAGTAAGTATGATTTTTATATTATTCTCTGTCTGAAACTGTCGTGTTGAACCCTAAAATTTTGTGAACGTAATATTTATTTTTTAGAAATAAAGAAAGAGTAGAGGAAAAAGAAAATTTATTTTTTCTTTTTCCTATTTTTTTTAATTTTTCTAAGCTTTTTTTAAAGACGTCCTTCAGACACCATAAAGATAGATCGTTCACAAGAACACTACTCTAACATTCTTAACCAGCAAAGTCAAGCCGATCACGATATTATAAACCTTATCCCTCAATATGACACCTTCGAAGACTTAGATAAACCACTAACAACGGAAGAGATCTTAACCGCCATTGGGCAGCTAAAAAATAACAAATCTCCCGGCGCCGACTCACTCCCAGCTGAGATCTTTAAAGCTGTGGCGTCAGAGCTCATACCCTACCTCAAAAAACTGTTTGATGTCGTGTGGGAAAGTGGTCAAGCTCCGCAGGAGTTTCGTGATACACTTTTAATCAACCTCTTCAAAAATAAAGGGAGCACTGCGGACTGTGGAAATTACAGAGGTATAGCTCTCCTGGCTGTTGGAGGGAAGATACTCACTAAAGCGATGGCAAATAGGCTAACACCTGTTATGGAAAAGTTACTTCCTGAAGCACAGAGTGGCTTTAGACCAAACTGAGGCACATCGGATCTAATCTTCACACTTAAACAGCTTCAAGAAAAAGCACTCGAACATCAAGGAGAAATTCACATGGCCTTCATTGATTTAACCAAGGCCTTTGACTCGGTGGCTTAGGTATCCCTAGAAAATTTGTGGAAGTATGTCGCAGTCTACATACAAACAACAACGCCCAGGTTATGTATAATAATGAGGCAACCGAACTTTCCCAAACTCTCATTGGAGTTAGGCAGGGATGTGTCCTGGCACCCCTACTTTTTAATTTGTTTACCACTGCTCTAACAATTATTGTTGACAACAAGCTGACAGTCAGAGGAATAGGTCTCAGATATCGTTCTGATGGCGGTCTCTTTAACATAGGGCGCTTTAGAGCTTTCACGAAGACACGCACACGATTCATTTGTGATCTCAAGTATGCGGATGACTGTGCACTTTTAGCCTCTTCGCCGGAAGAGCTTCAAGAACTTTTAGATGTGTATGCCCAGAGCTATGATTCCTTGGGACTTAAAATCAACATTGGAAAGGCTAAGATTATGTCAACTCCTCATCAAGTGAACCAAATAGACATTACACTTAACGGAAATTCTCTTGAAGTGGTGGATCAGTTCAATTACTTAGGCAACGTTGTTAATGACAAAGCAAACATGGACAGCGAGATCTAGAGCACTCTGGGGACTTAGAGAGAGAGTATTTGACAACCACGACCTTGCTTTGTCAACGAAAATGGCTGTCTACAGAGCAGTTGTCATCCCAACACTACTATATGGATGTGAAAGCTGGCTCACTTACCGTCGTCATGTGAAAGAATTAGAACGTTTTCAGCAAAGACACCTCAGAAGTATGATGAAAATCCGTTGGTTCCATCACATATCAAACGTGGAAGTACTCAAGAGAGCAAACAGCCTTCCAATTGAGGTGCTTATTTCAAGAGCACGCCTAAGATGGGCAGGTCACGTATTCCAGACGAGCAATGGGAACAACTTGCAGCGGACAGAACCGAATGGCGAGGGGTTGTGGCCAGCTATCAAGGAAATGTTGCTGCAAGAAGGCCGAATCCAAGACCTAACCAGGTCTATGTTTGTCCTGACTGCGGTCGACATGTGCTCTCCCGAATTGGCCTCTATAGCCATAGTCGTGTGCACCGTAGATGAATGGGAATTACATAGACTACACCTTTTACTTGTTTTTTATTACACACAATCTATCGACTGTAACATTTTTTTTTATACTCGGACTCGAGTAAAGGCTAATAATAAATTTGTTTAAATTGTGTAAATAGTTATAAGTATAATAGAGTATAATACAAGGAAATAAGGCATGTACAATAAACATGGATCATAGTTTGTAAAGTTTGAAAAGGACGGTTACTAAGAAAAATATTAAGCGACAGTGACATTTTGCTGGCGAGGAGAGATTTTGAAAAAATAAAAAGTATTTTAAATTTAAACACATACTGGTTACATAACTCATCTTAAATATAGATAATACATTGAGAGTAGCTGAGATTAGCAGAGAGATGGTGGTGTATTTAGCAGTATTGCCATTCCAGATTGCAGTCAGTCACGCATTAGATGAAAAGATACGGATTGGAGAAGTGTTGCAAACTGGAATAGAAATAAAATGTACTACTTTGCAAAGTAAAATATAAGTCTCGAGCATTTGCTATTTTTTTCGATAACTTTTAAAACAAAATAACAGTGAACGGTTATATATTTTGAAACTTTTAAAGAAGAATATACTATAATTTTCAAGTTAAGATTCCTATAGTTTTGTATATAATTTTTATTTGTCAAAACTGTTAACCTTTTGACATTAAAATTGTTATTTTTCCTTAAACCATTGATTGAATGATTAGTTAGTTTTAACAGAGCAAAATTAAATCAGAACCGGCTCCTGAGAGAGAGAGAGAATAACACTATACATGCGTTGTATCTAATGCACAGTATTTGTACTAAATTTCACAAACAAGAATCATAGTGTTACGGGTCACTTTCCCCGTAACGTAAATTTAATGAATTAAAATATCTTGAAGTGTATTTTGGGTTATCCACTTGCAATTATTATATTAGGAAGTAGTTCACTTCAGGAATTTATTGTGTAGTATCCGATTTAATTAAAGGAGGTCGTTCATAGCATAGTAACGGGCTTCACAGTTTTTACCAAAAGATTAAAAAAAGGGAAGATTCTAGAACGAGGGATTTTTACTATGGGGCTGGTAGATTAAACAGCAAATTTTTGAGGGCAAGAAATTAGTGCTATTTTGCGTAACCTAAATGGGATTTTAGCCCCGGAAAATATATTAGCTGTGGGAAGTGTCGTTTTGGTTTTGGTTGATTATATTTCTCATAATTTCCTGCACTGGGATATCAGCTGAAGAATCTACCTACCACAAGTTGGGAAGCCATTTCGCGAAAAAGAAACCCTCCGTATTAGAGGGTTTCTATATTGTACCAATCTTATTCTGTCTTATATACTGTCATTCCGTGGTGGAACTACCCCTAGTGGCTGATATACTTCCAAGGGTAGCTGCCTAATCAAGGACAACACTAGACGCTGGCATTGGAATCGAATAGTCCGAAATTGTTAAGATCGGCAAGTAAAATTTAAGAAAACATCTTGGAGGTATTAATTTTACATTATAAGATATTTGACTGATCTGTTATAAAAGAATTTATCGAATTTGAACAACAATAGGGTGAATATACATATTTTGGATTTACGAGCCTACCTACCTTGCGTCTGGATAATGCCAACTACTTTCTTTTTAGATGAATAAGAATTTGTACCTATATACAATATGTTGTCCCGATAACAACTTATTGTAACACTGTCTACTTCTCGTGCCTAGATAAAGCAACAAAATGTCGCCTACAAAAAATTCAAAATAGCTGTTGTAGATTTATTTATAGAATTAGGAAGTATGATCATGTTTCACAAAAGATAAAAAATCTCAATTGGCTCAATATGGAAAATCTTTATAAATATAACTTAACAGTATTCACACACAAGGTTCTCGCCACATCTACACCTCATTACCTCCGAGAAAAATTTACTTTCAGACATGATATGCACAATTCAAATTTAAGGTTCGCAGACAAATTAGCGCTGCCGCAATATCACACAGTTATGTTTCAGCGGTCCTTCACTTATAACTCCGTGTCACTATATAAGTCTCTTCATAGTCGATTGAAAAATCTACCTGTAAATAGTTTTCGTAAAAACACAAAGGCTTACTTTTTGTCTCGTCAGTAGTTACGTTTTGAATTGTGTTTACCACTCGCAATAAAAGTCTGTTTATATGTTTATTTTGGTGTCAGTAAATTATGCTTTTAAATTTTTATATTGTATGTTGTACATATATTTTTTTTTCATCTAATTTATTTTATATAGTTTACTTTTGTTATATTATACAAGTTTTGTAAATTTTAAATGTTACCTTCAAACTTATTATAAAATAGTACAAATAATTTACTGATGTATTGTAAGGGTTGAGTTGAGTAGCTTAGGCTAGACTTCGCCCATTTGGAAATAATTGAATTGTTCAATTTTTTTTCTAAATAGTCTTTTTTTTTGCAAAAAACCAGTCACCCTACTCTGTGGCTCCGACCCTCACAGAGGGGAGCTGGTAATACCAATAGCCACTCCCCACGCCCGTGGGGTGAGTGACTACCGGGTCCGAGAATCGTGTGCCCTGAGTAGACGCAATGAACCGAGGATGACAGCTTTCTGCATTCTGCCGGCTAAGATCTCTGCCGAATCTCGGCATGCCGGTATGATCTTTAGTTCTGAAAGCAGCGTCTGTCTCATTCCACCGAGGGCTCCTATAATCAGTACCACTATTTTAACAGAATGGCCTGGATAAACCCTGCGGAGTTCGAAGAGCAAATCTCGATATTCTGTCCGTTTTTTCTCCTCTTTCAAGACAATGTTGCTCTCAGCGGGAGCTGAGAATTCCACGACATACATTGTCTTGAGTTGGTGGTCGAGGAGTTCTATGTCAGGCTTGTTGGCTTGTATTTGCCTGACGGTGGGAAACGAGTAGTTCCAATAAATTAGGCACTTCTCATTCCCCACAACGGACTCAATATCCCCCGGAGCGTAAGGCAGCACTGGTGTTTCGTCTATCCCATACGAGTGCCTTAGATGATAATAAAGCACTCGTAATGCTGCGTCGTGTCTGTGAATATAGGCCGAGACTGCGTATGTCGGGCAAGCCGACAGTAAGTGCATTACAGTCTCCGGCGCCCTGCGGCAGGCCCTGCAGCTGACATCAGGGACCTCCATACCCATGACACGACGTCGATAGACAAGGGTGTTAAATACACCATCTTGGCAAGCCATTATGAATCCCTCGGTCTCAGTCTTCAGCCCCGCTGACATTAAGAAGGCGAAGGTCAGCCTTTCGGATAAGCCGAGGTCTTCTATATTTTTATAGAAAACCCCGTGCAATGGCTTATCCTTATGGAGCTGCAGAAGGATATTGTGTTCTGCAGCTCTAATGTGGGCTTTTAGTCTAGCGGGTTCCAACTCCGTGACAGAGTCGGGGTTTACCCGCTCGACGTCGAAGATGAGACCAAGTTCATCGGCTGCTCTCCGTGCTGCCTTAAAGAGAAAAGCTACTACCTCTGCATTTTCATGGTCTCGGACCATGCAGAGGAGGGGATCCGAACTCCTGATGACCTTACATGCTCCATCCAGAACCATCCTGCTATGGAGACTCTCCAAGCTCAAGAGTCCACGGCCTCCCCGATGTCGTGGGAGATATAACCGTGGAATGGACGATTTAGGATGCAAGCTCCTATTGAGATGCATCTTCTTGCGGGTTACTACATCAAGTTGACGCAGCTCTTCTCTAGTCCACTTCACTACTCCGAAAGAGTAGAGAAGGATCGGAACGGCAAGCATATTTGTAGCAGACACCTTGTTCTTCCCCGGCAGTTCTGAAGACTAGATCTGTCGGAGTAGGTGCTGATACTTGCCGCGAAGAGCGTTTTTCACTACACTCACTTCTTGGGTGGAGCGTTGCTCGACACCCAAGTAAGTGTACGACTCTCCGGCATCTAGATGGTGTAAGATGCTTCCGTCCACGAGCTGCGCGTCCTCTCCGTAGTCACCGTATCGTCCTCTCTTGACATGAGATAAACTTTATGCCTCTGGAGAGAGGGATCTCCAGCAGTCGGTATGCAGTTTGGGTTGGACAAATGCGCACTGCATTTGTCCAACCCGAACTGCATACCGACAGCCTGCGTGTACTCCTGTACCACCCTAAGGGACTGCTGGAGATCCCTCTCTCCAGAGGCATAAAGTTTAAGGTCATCCATATAAAATAGATGGGTGACCTTATGCCTCCTGTCGCCGGGGGTACCGCAGTTGTAGCCACGGGTTTTCCGGAGCGAGACGGATAATGGCAGTAGTGAGATGCAAAAGAGAAGGGGGCTGAGGGAATCTCCCTGAAATACTCCTCTTCTGAATGTTACCGACTCTGTTTGGACTGTATCGTTACCCGATGTTATGGTAAAGCGAGTCCTTCAGAGCGGCATCAGTTCTTCAATACATCTCACTACGGGACCGGGTACCACAAGACATCGGAGCAAGTGAACAATGAGCTCATGCGATGTCATGTCAAATGCCTTGCAGTAGTCGATCCAGGCCATAGAGAGGTTCCGCTTATACTGCATGGAGTCCTGCGTGACACATCTGTCGATCAACAGGTTCTCCTTGCAGCCAGCGACACCTCTCTTCGACCCTCGTTGCTCATATATCCGTTCGTAAACCGGTTCAACTGCGTGGAGCACCCGCATGTACAATATGCGTGTAAACACCTTGTAACATGCGTTTAGACAGGTTATCGGTCTGTAATTCTTTGGGTTGGACAAATCTCCGTCCTTGGGGATCAGCACTGTCCGCCCCTCAACAACGCAAGAAGGGATTTGCTGCCCCCATTTAACCAGGAATTAAAAATTCTGGCCAAATGGTGGTGGGTGCTCGATAACTTTTTCCACCAAAAGTTATTTATCCCATCGGGACCTGGAGCAGCAAAGTTCTTAGAGCCCTCAAGAGCCCTACGAACCTCTTCTGGGGTTATTGGTTCGCACACTCCCTGTGGTTGCTGAAGCCTTTGACAAAAGGCTTCAAAGTGTGCAAGGGCAGGAGAATCTCGGTTGGGTGGAAGCCTCTCCTCGTACAGCGTTTTCCAGAAGTTCTCCACCTGATCTGCAGTCGGCGGATTGCCTACAACACGCGGAGGCGGTTGGAAAAGGCGCGAGGGCTTCTCGCGGAACAGTTTATTTTCCGCAAGCCCCCACGCCCGCCTCACTAGTGACTTTTTGCAAGTCACTAGCATCCGTATTCTGTCGAGACAGTGCTGTTTGGTGGTGCGCAGCACTACCTCATTGAGTGTGTGATGGACTCGTCTTAACTTGGCGGCTAATCGACGCACCTTAGGCGTGAACGGCCTGTTGGCCGCCGTATAGTCCATCACACATTGGATACGGGATGCGTGTTGCCTCGCCGACCGGATCTTGGCTTCCATCTTTTGTATGCGCCGCTGCGCTCTCTCCTGTGGGGAAGCAGTGTTTCGCCCCTCCACCCGAGAAAAGCGTTGAGCAGCAGCATACACGGCACAATTTATGTGCCAGAGGTCAGCCCGTTCTGATAGCACTGCACGAAGTTCTTCATCCACGCTGGCCAGGTCTTGTAGCCCGGGGGTTTTTATGTGGTCTAACCCCCGTCTGGTACTGAGGCCCTCTGGTGGTGGCGGAACGAAAAGAACCACGTCCTCAACCGGTAAATGCGGCGGCCCTTTGGCCACCTCATTCACCGGTCCAGGAGCAGCCCTCACGTAGCCCCTACTACGAAGGTGGGATACATAGTCACGCAGATTATTATTATTATTATTATTATTTTTTTTTTTTTTTCGCGAGAGCGATGCTGGTCAGTTCTGCCGTGTCTCCGACATTCTCACGGAAGAAGCGCCAGCGAATTCACTACGACCACTCCCTGCAACCTGCAGAGTTAGCGACCGTAGGTTCCTAAATCGTGTGCCCTAAGTAAACGAAGAGAACCCAGGATAACAGCTTTCTGCATCTGGCCTGCCAGCCATTCGGCCGAATGTTGACAGGCCGGTATTGTTCGTAATTCCGAGAGCAGCGTGGGCTTCATACCTCCAAGTACACCGATTATAAGGACTACCAACTTGACCGAGTAGCCTGGATACAGCACTAGGAGCTCATACCGGAGATCGCGATACTTAGCCCGTTTTTCCTCCTCTTTCAAGACGATGTTTGTTTCAGCCGGAGCTGAAAACTCGATGATGTATATCGCCTTCTGCTGATGATCGAGGAGTACTATGTCAGGCTTATTAGCTTGAATTAGCCTGACGGTCGGGAACGAGTAGTTCCAGTATATCCTGCACCTCTCGTTCTCGACAACGGACTCAATATCTCCGGGGATGTAAGGCAGCACTGGTGTTTGGTCTACCCCGTACGAGTGCCGTAGATGGTAGTAAAGCACTCGTAATGCCGCGTTATGGCGATGGATGTAGGCCGAAATCGCATATACCGGGCATGCAGACAGTAAATGCATGAGCGATTCCGGCGACTGATGGCAGGTCCTGCAGCTGGTATCAGGAACCCCTACACCCATCACACGGCTTCGGTAGACCAAGGTGTTAATAACATCATCCTGGCAGGCCACAATGAATCCCTCGGTCTCCGACTTAAGCCCAGCTGATCTTAAAAAGGCGAACGTCAGCTTGGTCGATAAACCCAGCGTTTCTATGTTCTTATAGAATACACCGTGCATGGATTTATCGACGTGCCGTCTAAACAGATTCTCCTGTTCAGCGGCTTTAATCTGGGCTTTCAGGCAATTTGGCGGAAGCTCAGTGACCGACTCTGGGTCGGCACCTCGCCGGCCTCCTCGCCTGATGTCGAATACGAGACCGAGTTCATCTGCGACTCTCTTTGCTGCCTTGAATAATCCTGCTCCCACTCCTGCATTTTCATGATTTCTCACTAATTGCAGGAGAGGGTCTGAGCTCCTAAGGACGTTACATGCTATACTCAGGACTACCCGGCCATGCATGCACTCCAAACTCAAGAGTCCTCGGCCCCCCCGATGACGTGGGAGGTACACACGAGGAACGGACGATTTTGGATGAATGCTCCTATGGATATTCATCATCTTGCGGGTACCTCTATCTAACTGATGCAGCTCATCTACAGTCCATCTCACTACTCCAAAGGAGTAGAGCAGAACAGGAACGGCAAGCATATTAGTGGCAGACACCTTGTTTTTCCCCGAAAGTTCGGATGACCAAATCTTTCGGAGTAGGCCTCTGTACTTGCCGCGGAGAGATTCCTTAATTTGTTGCACATCCTGGATGTGATGTTCTTCAGCAAAGTCCCCGCATCGTCCTCTCTTGAGGTGGACGACTGCACACTTGTCCAATCCGAATTCCATTCCAATAGCCAGCGTATACCGTTCGACCACCCTTAGAGCATTTTGCAGTTCCTGCTCTCCGGAGGCGTAGAGTTTAAGGTCATCCATGTAGAATAAATGGGTGACCTTATGCCTCCGGTTGCTGGGTGGACCGCATTGGTATCCGCGGGCTTGGCGGAGTTCAACAGATAAAGGCAACAGTGAGATGCAGAAGAGGAGAGGACTCAAGGAGTCCCCTTGGAATACTCCTCTCCTGAATGCTACCTGCTCGTACGGAACATTGAATTTTGTTCCATACTTCGCACCCGCTTGTTCAACTTCTTCTTTATTGCCATCAGTGTGCGAATCCTATCTAAACAGTGCTGCTTGATGGTAAGCAACACTGTCAGATTCAGAGTGTGGTGTTGGCGTCTCAGTCCGGCTGCCACTCGCCGGACTTTAGGCGTAAATGCCCTGCCAGATGTTATGTGTTCCACCACACTCTGAGTTCGAGAAGCGTGTTGTCTGGCCGAATGTATCTTGCCTTCGATTTTTTGTACCCGCCGCTTAGCTTTCTCGATTCCGCTAGAGGCATTGGTTTGCCTTTCGCGAGGAACGAGTTGCCTAGCGGCGTTGTACACCGCAGAGTTGATTTGCCAGATGTCGGCATCCTCTGGGAGGTCCTCATCGATGACCGCGTCCATTCTAGCCAGGTCTTGGGCCTTTAGGGTAGTCCTGGTGATAAGACTTACCCTCGTCCTTAAGTCGGCTTCGGTGTACTCTGCTGGAAGTCTCCCGTCAGCGTTTTGCCGCGGTGGTTGTGCGGCTGGTACAGCTACTTGCTGACGGGGTACGCGTTGATAACCTCTCCTGCGCAAGAAGGATACTTGGTCTCTCAGATGTTGCTGAGAGAAGGCACGATACTCTGGATGCATTCCGCACCAAAGTGCGTGCAATCGTGCCATGTATCCTCTACGCGCAGGTTCGCTGCTCTCATAGCAGGTCAGCAAATTATCCCGCAGTTCCCTCGTCCACCTAAAGCGCCCTTGTACATTGCCATGGTTGTCATCATTAGGACTGTCCGGTCTGGCCCCTCCCACATGTCCTTGACCCCCATCCGACTGGGGTCGATTGTGAGGGGCCTGTTCTTGGCTGTTCATAACCAAGTCAGGAATCTCAGGGTGGTTAGCTCTGAGACCCACGTCCGACATCAGCCAGGCAGAGTTTTACCTCTGCCTGTTGCCCGGGTAGCACCGCGAGGAGGTTGCCGGTCCGGTTTTCGCCCCCTTATTATTATTATTATTATTATTATAGACTTAAGCCGTGCACTTTCTCGGCCGAAGCCGGAAAAAATTTACCGACCCCTCGCGCGCGCCGTTGGGGTTCGGCTCTGTGGGGACCCGGGCCTCTCCCGGGCCCATTGCTGTTGGGGATCGGCTCGGTTAACGGGGATGAAATTCATCACGTCCCATTAATCCGGTGGATGTTTCGGTTTTCTATCCTTCGTCGTTCAAAAACTTTCTGGTAATATGGCATGTCTGGAGAATTACCGTCCTCTGGATAATCTTCACGAGGCCTCTAGGTAGATTAAGTTGCTCCAAATAATTCAAGAACTTCTTCGTCACCACGCCTGTAGCCGAAATTATGACCGGGATAATTCGAACCTCCTCTAATCTCCACACGTGTTTAAGTTCTATGGCCAAATTCTGATATTTGTTTCTCTTTTCCATCTCCGTTTTCTGTAGGTTGTTGGTTAGGGGGCATCCAATATCAATTATAGTGGCCTTCTTGTCTTTCTTTTTGATCACCAGGATGTCAGGGCGGTTGTGATCCAAGGTTCTATCAGACTGTATTGGTCTATCCCCGTACAACAATGTTTCATCGTCTTCTAAAACAGCTTGAGGTGTGTATTTATAGAAGGGCGGTGGATTAGTAATGAGTCCTAAGTTAAGTGCCAATTCTCTATGGATGATTTTCGCCACCTCGTTGTGCCTTCCCAAATACATTCCCGTAGCCAAAGCGGGGCAGCCTCCAGTGACATGTTCGATAGTTTCACCCGCTGCCTTACACTTTCTACACACATCGTTCACGCCGGGGACTTTAAGAATGTACTTTTCATAATTTCTAGTACGGATAATGCTATCCTGAATGGCTATTATGAATCCCTCAGTTTCTGGGTGTAACATTCCTTCCTTAAGCCATAGGAGCGAGGTCTCCTTGTCGATCTCTGGATTGTTTAAGGCATTGGGATACTTTCCGTGGAGTACCTTGTCCTGCCATGCTGTTTGAATATCCTCGTTCGTTCGGGTCATTATCTCGTGTTGTCGATCTTTGAGGTTTAACGGTGTATATCTGTTGTCACTTTCCACTATTTTCCGAATGAGGACCCTGTCTGAATTGTAGAAATAGAGGCGCATGTTCTTCTCTTGCGTTCGGCACATCTTCTGAACGCTGCTTAACCCCCTGCCTCCTTGTGTTCTTGGCATGTATAGTCTTTCAACTGCGCTCTTTGGGTGATGCATTCGAAACTTTGTAAGTGTAGTTCTCGTCATTCTGTCTAGGTCTTCCAGGTCTGTATCCGAGTACTTTAGTATTCCGAATGAGTATGCCAGACTAGGAACAGCATATGTATTGATCGCTGTAATCATGTTCCTAGCGTTGAGTTTAGTATTCATCAGCTTAGTTAGACGTTGTTTGTATTTTTCCCTGAACTCCTTCTTTAGCTGGGTGTGGTCTATCCTTCTATTCTGCAGAATTCCAAGGTACTTGTAAGTTTCTTCTGGCAGCATTTGCTCAAAGTCACGGATATTCTCCGGCTGCTGCGTTAATTTTCCCTTTGTGACATGTACTTCGGCACACTTCTCCAGACCAAACTCCATTCTGATATCATCGCTGAAGGTTTTGACATTGGCTACTAGCGCCTTCAATTGTCTTGGATTCTCAGCGTAGAGCTTGATGTCATCCATAAAAAGTAAATGGCTGAGCCTCGAGCTTGGTTGCTTCGGATCTATTCGGAAACCGTAGGTGGTGTCATTCAATATTGCTGAGAGGGGATTGAGAGCGAGGCAAAACCATAATGGACTCAGCGAATCTCCCTGGTATATACCTCTTCTAATTCTGATGTTCGAGATAGTGCTTCCTCCAATTCTTGTCTGGGTTTCCCAAGTCGCCATTGCATATGTTAGTAGCCGAACGATGGTGGGGCTAACTTTGTATACTTCTAGCACTTTTATTAGCCAGTCATGAGGTACAGAGTCGAATGCCTTTTTATAGTCTATGTAGGCCATACTGATGTTTCGGCGCTTTACTTCAGCTTGTTTGATGATTACTGCATCTATTGTTAGCTGCTCCTTGCATCCAAGTGATCCCTTTACGCATCCCCGCTGTTCTGGGCCAATTATATTGTTCATCTCACAGTGTTCATTGATTTGCCTATGTATCAATGACGTGAGAAGTTTGTAGATCGCAGACAAGCAGGTGATTGGCCTGTAGTTTTTCGGGTCTTTCAGATCTCCTTTTTTGGGCAGAAGGTAAGTTACTCCTCGACCTAAAAATTCGGGAAATTTTGTTGGATCTTCAAGGATTTTGTTGAATGCTCGGGCAAACTGTGGGATTAGGGCTGGGAATGATTTCAACCAGAAGTTCTGTATATTGTCTGGTCCAGGTGCTTTCCAGCTTGAAGTGTTCTTTATGCACTCTTCGATATCTGCAGGAGTAATATTAGTATCTGGCATATCTGGAAGATCATTTGCATTGCGCTCTGCTGTTTGGAGCCATGTAGCTGCTTGATTGAATCTCACAGGGTTTGACCATATCCCCTGCCAGAATTGACCGAAGCGATTGTGGTCAATTTTCTCGAGTTCTGTATTGCCTTGGTTGTTGCTTTCCAGATTGCGATAGAAGATCTTCTGGTTACTAGAGAATAAATTGTTTTGCTCCTTGCGCTTCGTAGTCTCGTTGTATCGCCGTAGTCTCGCTCCCTTAACTTTACTTTTCTGTCTAGTATCATCGTAATAATTCGTGAGGGTTTCGTTGAACTGTGGATGGTTTAAGTCTATTTGTTGTTTTCGGCATATTTTACGAACATTGCTCTTGACTTTATTGCTCTTATTGCCATCTAAGTACTCTTTGATAATGTTTGCCTCAGTTCTTAGCAGATCTATTTGCCTTTCGAGTCGCATCTTCCAGGCCGGCTTTCTTTGTTTCTGAATGTTCCTATTTTGTTTATAAATTTGAAGTTTCTGTCCATTCAGTTCTATGACAGTGGCAGCTCCTGCATATAAAGCTGTATGTATAGAAGTTAAATCAGGATCCAGTTGTTCCTCCATCCTCAACTTCAATTCGGTATCCACAGATTTTATGTACCGTTGTGTATCTTTATTAATTTTTAGCCTCGGTATTATTGGTCTAGTGAGAGGGTTCGAGTCGCTAAATAGCAGTAGATTGCTCAGTAGTTTCTGCCGTACTTTTCCTACTTCTTCCCCGTTATTTTGATTGCGGGGCTCTTCCTCATGAGGTGCATTGTCATCCACTGGTCTTATAATATAATAATAATAATAATAATAATTTTTTTTTTTTTTTTTTTTTTTTTTTTTTTTTTTTTTTTTTTTTTTACAAAAAACCAGTCACCCTACTCTGTGGCTCCGACCCTCACAGAGGGGAGCTGGTAATACCAATAGCCACTCCCCACGCCCGTGGGGTGAGTGACTACCGGGTCCGCGAATCGTGTGCCCTGAGTAGACGTAATGAACCGAGGATGACAGCATTCTGCCGGCTAAGATCTCTGCCGGATCTCGGCATGCCGGTATGATCTTTAGTTCTGAAAGCAGCGTCTGTCTCATTCCACCGAGGGCTCCTATAATCAGTACCACTATTTTAACAGAATGGCCTGGATAAAGCCTGCGGAGTTCGAAGAGCAAATCTCGATATTTTGTCCGTTTTTCCTCCTCTTTCAAGACAATGTTGCTCTCAGCGGGAGCTGAGAATTCCACGACATACATTGTCTTGAGTTGGTGGTCGAGGAGTACTATGTCAGGCTTGTTGGCTTGTATTTGCCTGACGGTGGGAAACGAGTAGTTCCAATAAATTAGGCACTTCTCATTCCCCACAACGGACTCAATATCCCCCGGAACGTAAGGCAGCACTGGTGTTTCGTCTATCCCATACGAGTGCCTTAGATGATAGTAAAGCACTCGTAATGCTGCGTTGTGTCTATGAATATAGGCCGAGACTGCGTAAGTCGGGCAAGCCGACAGTAAGTGCATTACAGTCTCCGGCGCCCTGCGGCAGGCCCTGCAGCTGACATCAGGGACCTCCATACCCATGACACGACGTCGATAGACGAGAGTGTTAAATACACCATCCTGGCAAGCCATTATGAATCCCTCGGTCTCAGACTTCAGCCCAGCTGACCTTAAGAAGGCGAAGGTCAGCCTTTCGGATAAGCCGAGATCTTCTATATTTTTATAGAAGATCCCGTGCAATGGCTTATCCTTATGGAGCTGCAGAAGGATGTTGTGTTCTGCAGCTCTAATGTGGGCTTTTAGTCGAACGGGTTCCAACTCGGTGACAGAGTCGGGGTTTACCCGCTCGACGTCGAAGATGAGACCAAGTTCATCGGCTGCTCTGCGTGCTGCCTTAAAGAGAAAAGCTCCTACCTCTGCATTTTCATGGTCTCGGACCATGCAGAGGAGGGGATCCGAACTCCTGATGACCTTACATGCTCCATCCAGAACCATCCTGCTATGGAGACTCTCCAAGCTCAAAAGTCCACGGCCTCCCCGATGTCGTGGGAGATATAACCGTGGAACGGACGATTTAGGATGCAAGCTGCTATTGAGATGCATCTTCTTGCGGGTTACTACATCGAGTTGACGCAGCTCTTCTCTAGTCCACTTCACTACTCCGAAAGAGTAGAGAAGGATCGGAACGGCAAGCATATTTGTAGCAGACACCTTGTTCTTCCCCGACAGTTCTGAAGACCAGATCTGTCGGAGTAGGTGCTGATACTTGCCGCGGAGAGCGTTTTTCACTACATTCACTTCTTGGGTGGAGCGTTGCTCGACACCCAAGTAAGTGTACGACTCTCCGGCATCTAGATGGTGTAAGATGCTTCCGTCCACGAGCTGCGCGTCCTCTCCATAGTCACCGCATCGTCCTCTCTTGAGATGGATCAGTGCGCATTTGTCCAACCCGAACTGCATACCGACAGCCTGCGTGTACTCCTGTACCACCCTAAGGGACTGTTGGAGATCCCTCTCTCCAGAGGCATAAAGTTTAAGGTCATCCATATAAAATAGATGGGTGACCTTATGCCTCCTGTCGCCGGGGGTACCGCAGTTGTAGCCGCGGGTTTTCCGGAGCGAGACGGATAATGGCAGTAGTGAGATGCAAAACAGAAGGGGGCTGAGGGAATCTCCCTGAAATACTCCTCTTCTGAATGTTACCGACTCTGTTTGGACTCTATCGTTACCCGATGTTATGGTAAAGCGAGTCCTCCAGAGCGGCATCAGTTCTTCAATACATCTCACTACGGGACCGGGAACCACAAGACATCGGAGCAAGTGAACAATGAGCTCATGCGATGTCATGTCGAATGCCTTGCGGTAGTCGATCCAGGCCATAGAGAGGTTCCGCTTATACTGCATGGAGTCCTGCGTGACACATCTGTCAATCAACAGGTTCTCTTTGCAGCCAGCGACACCTCTCTTCGACCCTCGTTGCTCATATATCCGTTCGTAAACCGGTTCGACTGCGCGGAGCACCCGCATGTACAAAATGCGTGTAAACACCTTGTAACATGCGTTTAGACAGGTTATCGGTCTGTAATTCTTTGGGTTGGACAAATCTCCGTTCTTGGGGATCAGCACTGTCCGCCCCTCAACAACCCAAGAAGGGATTTGTTGCTCCCCATTTAGCCAGGAATTAAAAATTCTGGCCAAATGGTGGTGGGTGCTCGATAACTTTTTCCACCAAAAGTTATTTATCCCATCGGGACCTGGAGCAGCAAAGTTCTTAGAGCCCTCAAGAGCCCTACGAACCTCTTCTGGGGTTATTGGTTCGCACACTTCCTGTGGTTGCTGAAGCCTTTGACAAAAGGCTTCAAAGTGTGCAAGGGCAGGAGAATCTCGGTTGAGTGGAAGCCTCTCCTCGTACAGCGTTTTCCAGAAGTTCTCCACCTGATCTGCAGTCGGCGGATTGTCTACAACACGCGGAGGCGGTTGGAAAAGGCGCGAGGGCTTCTCGCGGAACAGTTTATTTTCCGCAAGCCCTCTCGCCCGCCTCACTAGTGATTTTTTACAAGTCACTAGCATCCGTATCCTGTCGAGACAGTGCTGTTTGATGGTTTGCAGCACTGCCTCATTGAGTGTGTGATGGACGCGTCTTAGGTTGGCGGCTAATCGACGCACTTTAGGCGTGAACGGCCTGTTGGCCGCCATATAGTCCATCACACATTGGATACGGGATGCGTGTTGCCTCGCCGACCGGATCTTGGCTTCCATCTTTTGTATGCGCCGCTGCGCTCTCTCCTGTGGGGAAGAGGTATTTCGCCTCTCCACCTGAGAAGAGCGTTGAGCAGCGGCATACACGGCACAATTTATGTGCCAGATGTCAGCCTCTTCTGGTAGCGCTGTACGAAGTTCAGCGTCCACTCTGGCCAGGTCTTGTGGCCCGGGGGTTTTCAGATGGTGTAACCCCCTTCTGGTACTGAGGCCCTCTGGTATTGGCGGAACGAGGAGTGCTACGTCCTCAACCGGTGAATGTGGCGGCTCTTCGGCCACCTCATTCACCGGTCCAGGAGCAGCCCTCACGTAGCCCCTACTACGAAGGTGGGATACATAGTCACGCAGATTTTGTGGCGTGAAGGCGCTATGCTCTGGTAGCCTCTCACACCACAGAGCATGCATCCGCGCCATGTATCCCCTCCGCGCGGGCTCACTGCTTTCATAGCAATGCAGAAGTTCATCCCTCAGTTCATCTGTCCACTCAAAGCGTCCTTGGACATTGCCAATTTCGTCAACGGGCGGTCCGTCCGGTTGGGCCCCACCACCTTGCCCTTGACCCCTATCCGCACGGGGTCGATCGTGGGGGCCCTGTCTTCGGCCTGCCGGAACCAAAGTTTAGGGTCTGTGGGTGGTTAGCCCAGCAGACCCACGACCGACACCAGAGGGGAAGACGCTTTCCCCTCCCGGGTGCACTAGGGCTGCCGGTTCGGTTTTGCACCCCAGCTGGAGTAAGTGGTGGCGCTACTCACCAAAGGCTTGATAGATGGAAGTCAGCCCCTCCTGCTTATTATTATTATTATTATTATTATAGACTTAAGCCGTGCACTTTCTCGGCCGAAGCCGGAAAAAATTCACCGACCCCTCGCGCGCGCCGTTGGGGTTCGGCTCTGTGGGGACCCGGGCCTGTCCCGGGTCCATTGGTGTTGGGGATCGGCTCGGTTAACGGGGATGAAATTCATCACGTCCCATTAATCCGGTGGATATTTCGATTTTCTATCCTTCATCGTTCAAAAACTTTCTGGTGATATGGCATGTCTGAAGAATCACCGTCCTCTGGATAATCTTCGCGAGGCCTTTAGGTAGATTAAGTTGCTCCAAATAATTCAAGAACTTCTTCGTCACCACGCCTGTAGCCGATATTATGATCGGGATAATTCGAACCTCCTCTAATCTCCACACGTGTTTAAGTTCTATAGCCAAGTTCTGATATTTATTTCTCTTTTCCATCTCCGTTTTATGCAGGTTGTTGGTTAGGGGGCATCCAATATCAATAATAGTGGCCTTCTTGTCTTTCTTTTTGATCACCAGGATGTCAGGGCGGTTGTGATCCAAGGTTCTATCAGACTGTATTGGTCTATCCCAGTACAGCAATGTTTCCTCGTCTTCTAAAACAGCTTGAGGTGTGTATTTATAGAAGGGCGGTGGATTAGTAATGAGTCCTAAGTTAAGTGCCAATTCTCTATGGATGATTTTCGCCACCTCGTTGTGCCTTCCCAAATACATTCCCGTAGCCAAAGCGGGGCAGCCTCCAGTGACATGTTCGATAGTTTCACCCACTGCCTTACACTTTCTACACACATCGTTCACGCCGGGGACTTTAAGAATGTACTTCTCATAATTTCTAGTACGGATAATGCTATCCTGAATGGCTGTTATGAATCCCTCAGTTTCTGGGTGTAACATTCCTTCCTTAAGCCATAGGAGCGAGGTCTCCTTGTCGATCTCTGGATTGTTTAAGGCATTGGGATACTTTCCATGGAGTACCTTGTCCTGCCATGCTGTTTGAATATCCTCGTTCGTTCGGATCACTATTTCGTGTTGTCGATCTTTGAGGTTTAACGGTGTGTATCTATTGTCACTTTCCACTATTTTCCGAATGAGGACCCTGTCTGAATTGTAGAAATAGAGGCGCATGTTCTTCTCTTGCGTTCGGCACATCTTCTGAACGCTGCTTAATCCTCTGCCTCCTTGTGTTCTTGGCATGTACAGTCTTTCAACTGCGCTCTTTGGGTGATGCGTTCGAAACTTTGTAAGTGTAGTTCTCGTCATTCTGTCTAGGTCTTCCAGGTCTGTATCCGAGTACTTTAGTATTCCGAATGAGTATGCCAGACTAGGGACAGCATATGTATTGATCGCTGTAATCATGTTCCTAGCGTTGAGTTTAGTATTCAGGAGCTTATTTAGACGTTGTTTGTATTTTTCCCTAAACTCCTTCTTTAGCTGGGTGTGGTCTATCCTTCTATTCTGCAGAATTCCAAGGTACTTGTAAGTTTCTTCTGGCAGCATTTGCTCAAAGTCACGGATATTCTCCGGCTGCTGCGTTAATTTTCCCTTTGTGACATGTACTTCGGCACACTTCTCCAGACCAAACTCCATTCTGATATCATCGCTGAAGGTTTTGACATTGGCTACTAGCGCCTTCAATTGTCTTGGATTCTCAGCGTAGAGCTTGATGTCATCCATAAATAGTAAATGACTGAGCCTCGAGCTTGGTTGCTTGGGATCTATTCGGAAACCGTAGGTGGTGTCATTCAATATTGCTGAGAGGGGATTGAGAGCGAGGCAAAACCATAATGGACTCAGCGTATCCCCCTGGTATATACCTCTTCTAATCTTGATGTTCGAGATAGTGCTTCCTCCAATTATTGTCTGAGTTTCCCAAGTCGCCATTGCATATGTTAGTAGCCGAACGATGGTTGGGCTAACTTTGTATACTTCTAGCACTTTTATTAGCCAGTCATGAGGTACAGAGTCGAATGCCTTTTTGTAGTCTATGTAGGCCATACTGATGTTTCGGCGCTTTACTTCAGCTTGTTTGATGGTTACTGCATCTATTGTTAGCTGCTCCTTGCATCCAAGTGATCTCTTTACGCATCCCCGCTGTTCTGGGCCAATTATATTGTTCATCTCACAGTGTTCATTGATTTGCCTATGTATCAATGACGTGAGAAGTTTGTAGATCGCAGACAAGCAGGTGATTGGCCTGTAGTTTTTCGGGTCTTTCAGATCTCCTTTTTTGGGCAGAAGGTAAGTTACTCCTCGACCTAAAAATTCAGGAAATCTTGTTGGATCTTCAAGGATTTTGTTGAATGCTCGGGCAAACTGTGGAATTAGCGCTGGGAATGATTTCAACCAGAAGTTCTGTATGTTGTCTGGTCCAGGTGCTTTCCAGCTTGAAGTGTTTTTTATGCACTCTTCGACATCTGCAGGAGTAATATTAGTATCTGGCATATCTGGAAGATCATTTGCATTGCGCTCTGCTGTTTGGAGCCATGTAGCTGCTTGATTGAATCTCGCAGGGTTTGACCATATCCCCTGCCAGAATTGACCGAAGCGATTGTGGTCAATTTTCTCGGGTTCTGTATTGCCTTGGTTGTTGCTTTCCAGATTGCGATAGAAGATCTTCTGGTTGCTAGAGAATAAATTATTTTGCTCTTTGCGCTTCGCAGTCTCGTTGTATCGCCGCAGTCTCGCTCCTTTAACTTTACTTTTCTGTCTAGCATCATCGTAGTAATTCGTGAGGGTTTCGTTGGACTGTGGATGGTTTAAGTCTATTTGTTGTTTCCGGCATATTTTACGAATTTTGCTCTTAACTTTATTGCTCTTATTGCCATCTAAATACTCTTTGATAATGTTTGCCTCAGTTCTTAGCAGATCTATTTGCCTTTCGAGTCGCATCTTCCAAGCCGGCTTTCCTTGTTTCTGGATATTCCTATTTTGTTTATAGATTTGAAGTTTCTGGCCATTCAATTCTATGACAGTGGCAGCTCCTGCATACAGAGCTGTATGTATAAAAGTTAAATCAGGATCCAGTTGTTCCTCCAGCCTCAACTTCAATTCGGTATCCACATATTTTATGTACCGTTGTGTATCTTTATTGATTTTTAGCCTCGGTATTATTGGCCTGGTGAGAGGGTTCGAGTCGCTAAATAGCAGTAGATTGTTGAGTAGTTTCTGCCGTATCTTTCCTACTTCTTCCCCGTTATTTTGATTGCGGGGCTCTTCCTCATGAGGTGCATTGTCATCCACTGGTCTTTGTGGTATGTCTTCAATTTGTTGGCGTATTTCTTCGTTATGTATTTGGGCTCCTGCTTCCCTACGCAGCGTATCTATTTCAAGCTGTGTTAGATATTTCCTTTTAATGATTATGTTCTTTCTATCGGCTAAGTTTTGTTCGGAGATGTTCATTCCAGGGTGAGTTCTTGAAAATTCGGTGAAAAGTTTTTGTCTCCATCCAGGCAGAGGATCGTCTCTGCATTCATTAACGAGCAAGTATGTTCGTATGACATCCTTATTCATTTCATTGCTCCATTTTATTCTTCCGGCTATTTCGTTCCTCCTGGGAGCAGCCCGTTTGGCTCTACGACCTGGGCGCTGTCCAAGTGGTGGGTTTGGCTGTCCTTCAATGCCTGGTGGTGGTAATTCTTCTCCTTCGTTATGTTCGTTGTTATGGGCTGTAGCTTGTTGATTGACAGGTGCCCGCCTCCTCAGCACTATGCCACCGGCGTCCCGCATGCTGTCACGTCCAGCGCCAGCTCCAGACGTGCCCTGGCGCTCCCCAGGCAGCGGCTCTTTTCTTTTCCTATTTCTCGTCTCCATCTTCATGGGTGTGCCAGTTTTTGCTCCACGGGGAAGTATTTAATTTATTCCCTACCCTCCTGCCGCAGCGGTGTGAGCATTCCCCTATTCGCAAGGGGACGCGCCCGATAGAGGAACTGGCAAACTTATTATTATTATTATTATTATTATTATTATCATTATTAATAGTAATAATATTTCTCAAAATTTTAATAATAATAACGCACCTAACATAAATAATAATATCGATAATACTATTCCTAACTTGGAAAATAATAATATAATTGAGCGAAACCATAACACAACCAATACGAGTCCACTTAAATATATGTCATTACCATTTATTGAAGATTTTACTCCCAAGCTGATAAACTTAGTTAAACACATGGACATAAAAATTGCATTAAAAAACATATTAACTGTTGGAAAACTTTTCAGTCGGGTAAGACCCCATTGAATAATAAAGAAAAATCAAATGTGGTATACAGAATAGAATGTAACAACTGTAATAAATCCTATATTGGTCAAACCTCTCAGACACTTAATGGGCGTATAACTTCACACAAAAGTGATTGTAACAGAAACGTGAAATCATGTGCATTGGCAGAACATGTCATCACTACCAGTCATAAAATGAATTATGAAAGTGCTAAGGTTTTGGCTGTAGAGAGTAACTATAAAAAAAGATCATTCCTGGAAATGATCCATATTAATAATGAAACAAATAGCTTAAATAAAAAAATCTGATATCGATAATCTAAGTAAGATTTATACATACATCCTCAAATTAGAAAAAGAGAATTTTCGCATTTTTCAAAATTCAAATCTGCCGCTGGATCACAGTTGGTAACAGTCACGTTGGAATTAATGTTCCTAACTTAATTCCTAGTACAAGCCAGCCAATTGAAATACCTTTCTGTCATTCAAAATTTTTTGTATACAGTTTGATAAAGAAATTTAGTTCTATACTCACATGTGGTAATTATTCATGTTCATTTTGTTATATCTATTTTAATCACGGTTTAATTCCTTAATTTTAAATAATCAGTAGTTGTTTACCTTAAATTGTGTACCTGTAAAGGAATTTTTGTATGAATTTGTCTATACTAAGTAAAAAATGCGACTATTTTATAATACATGTGACCTTAACTTTTAACTTCAAGTTAGTAAGTATTATAGCAAACTATATTATATGACTCTTATTAAATAATAATTTATTTATAGATGTCTTGATAAAGGGAATAAATAATTTCCGAAAGCTTAAAAAAAACACCTCTGACTGCAACCCTCTGAAATGGAAAAATCAGTTTTATGCTAATATCTCGAAAAATAATAATAAAAAAAACCGATAGCACCACGTGAAAGAACGGGAAATTTTACATGTAAATAGTATAAAAGTTAGCAATCTCGGCATCTGTCTCATTCCACCGAGGGCTCCTCCTATAATCAGTACCACTATTTTAACAGAATGGCTTGGATAAAGTCTGCGGAGTTCGTAGAGCAAATATCGATATTTTGTCCGTTTCTCCTCCTCTTTCAAAATAATGTTGCTCCCAGCGGGGGCTGAGAATTCCACGACATACGTTGTCTTGAGTTGGTGGTCGAGAAGTACTATGTCAAACGAGTAGTTCCAATAAATTAGTCACTTCTCATTCCCCACAACGGACTCAATATCGCCGGAGCGTAAGGCAGCGCTAATGTTTCGTCTATCCCATACGAATGCCTTAGATGATAGTAAAGCACTCGTAATGCTGCGTCGTGTCTGTGAATATAGTCCGAGACTGCGTATGTCGGGCAGTCTCCGGCGCCCTGCAGCAGGCCCTGCAGCTGACATCAGGGACCTCCATACCCATGACACGACGTCGATAAACGAGGGTGTTAAATACACCATCCTGGCAAGCCATTATCAATCCCTCGGTCTCGGACTTCAGCCAGGCTGACCTTAAAAACGTGTAGGTCAGCCTTTCGGATAAGCCGAGGTCTTCTATATATTTATAGAAGACTCCGTGCAATGGCTTATCCTTATGGAGCTGCAGAAGGATGTTGTGTTCTGCAGCTCTAATGTGGGTTTTTAGTCGAACGGGTTCCAACGCGGTGACAGAGTCGGAGTCTACCCGCTCGACATCGAAGATGAGATCAAGTTCATCGGCTGCTCTCCGTGCTGCCTTAAAGAGAATAGCTCTTACCTCTGCATGTTCATGGTCTCGGATCATGCAGAGGAAGGAATCCGAGCTCCTGATGACCTTACATGCTCCATCCAGAACCATCCAGCTGTGAAGGCTCTCCAAGCTCAAGAGTCCATGGCGTCCCCGATGTCGTGGGTGATATAACCGTGGAGTGGACGATTTAGGATGCAAACTCCTATTGAGATGCATCTTCTTGCGGATTACTACATCTCTAGTCCGTTTTACTACTCCGAAAGAGTAGAGAAGAATCGGAACGGCAAGCATATTGGTAGCAGACACTTTATTCTTCCCCGACAGATCTGAAGACCAGATCTGTCGGAGTAGGTGCTGATACTTGCCGCGGAGAGCGTTTTTCACTACACTCACTTCTAGGATGGAGCGTTGCTCGACACCCAAGTAAGTGTACGACTCTCCGGCATCTAGATGGTGTAAGATGCTTCCGTCCACGAGCTGCGCGTCCTCTCCGTAGTCACCGCATCGTCCTCTCTTGAGATGGATCAGTGCGCATTTGTCCAACCCGAACTGCATGCCGACAGCCTGCGTGTACTCCTGTACCACCCTAAGGGACTGCTGGAGATCCCTCTCTCCAGAGGCATAAAGTTTAAGGTCATCCATATAAAATAGATGGGACCTTATGCCTCCTGTCACTGGGGGTACCGCAGTTATAGCCACGGGTTTTCCGGAGCGAGACGGACAATGGTAGTAGTGAGATGCAAAAGAGAAGGGGGCCGAGGGAATCTACCTGAAATACTCCTCTTCTGAATGTTACTGACTCTGTTTGGACTCTATCGTTATCCGATGTTATGGTAAAGCGAGTCCTCCAGAGCGACATCAGTTCTTCAATACATCTCACTATGGGACCGGGTACCACAAGATATCGGAGCAAGTGAACAATGAGCTCATGCGATGCCATATCAAATGCCTTACGGTAGCCGATCCAGACCATAGAGAGGTTACGATTATACTGCATGGAGTCCTGCGTGACACATCTGTCGATCAGCAACTTCTCCTTGCACCCAGCGACATCTTTCTTCGACCCTCGTAGCTCATATATCCGTTCGTAAACCGGTTCAACTGCGTGGAGCACCCGCATGTACAAAATGCGTGTAAACACCTTGTAACATGAGTTTAGACCGGTTATTGGTCTGTAATTCTTTGGGTTGGACAAATCTCCGTTCTTGGAGATCAGCACTGTCCGCCCCTCAACAACCCAAGAAGGAATTTGCTGCTCCCCATTCAACCAGGAATTAAAAATTCTGGCCAAATTGTGGTGGGTGCTCGATAACTTTTTCCACCAAAAGTTATTTATCCCATCGGGACCTGGAGCAGCAAAGTTCTTAGAACCCTCAAGAGCCCTACGAACCTCTTTTGGGGTTATTAGTTCGCACACTTCCTGTGGTTGCTGAAGCCTTTGACAAAAGGCTTCAAAGTGTGCAAGGGCAGGAGAATCTCGGTTGAGTGGAAGCCTCTCCTCGTACAGCATTTTCCAGAAGTTCTCCACCTGACCTGCAGTCGGCGGATTGTCTACAACACGCGGAGGCGGTTGGAAAAGCCGTGAGGGCTTTTGGCGGAACAGTTTATTTTCCGCAAGCCCTCTAGCCCGCCTCACTAGTGACTTTTTGCAAGTTACTATCATCCGTATCCTGTCGAGACAGTGCTGTTTGGTGGTTCGCAGTACTGCCTCATTGAACGTGTAATGGGCGCGTCTTAAGTTGGTGGCTAGTCGACGCACTTTAGACGTGAACGGCTTGTTGGCCGCCATATAGTTCATCATACATTGGATACGGAATGCGTGTTGCCTCGCCGACCGGATCTTGTGCTACGTTTGATTACGAACTCGCATTGACATGGTCAACTTGTCAACTCAAGATATCTTCAGGTCCCGATAACACTCAGATCAACTTACCACCTCGGCTAATAATCCTCCTCTCAGGTTTTGGGTCCCCGAGTTCAACAAGTGAACTGGGCCTATTAATTGGACCTAGGTTAAGAAAAAAATAAGAAGTTAATAAAAGTTCCTGTCAATAGGTAAATTACCAAGTGGTTTATTATACCAGAAATAATAACAAATAGTTATCGAGTTCAAGGAATTTTATTCAGATAGACATCAGGTTGGTATTGATAAAATTATAATGTAATTTGGCAGAGATATATAAGTAGCATGAACCTAAATGTTCAAACTAACCTTTAGGAGGTGGAGTTAAAACTGTACCAAACAAATTTACAAATGTACAATAAGGTTATTCCGTTAATTTACAGAAAAAAAAAATACCCAATTGATAAATGAAATAGAACAGGTAATATCACTTACGCCAGATGCAATTGCACTTAGTTTACATAAGGTCCTTAATTATCCCCATATTTACACTATAACTAGACCTATAGTCTAGGTTCATAAAATGTGTGGTTACACAATATAGTTAAAACAACTTTAAGTTTCAAAACAAAAAAAAAATAATTAATTACAAGTACCAATCTTTATAAACCAACTTGGGTTTTATTATCTATAACCATCTAACAATGAATATTTTAAAAAGTGAATTTTGAACAAGTAAATAACAAAAAAAACATGAATAACTTATCTTATTATTCCAAGGAGTAGTAAGGTAATATGCTTGTAACCTCAATGTGAATACATAAAAAAAATGTACCAGAACCTAGAACCCCTGCAGCTACTAGGCTAATTCAAATAAAATTTTAACTCAAACCTCTAACTCCTAACTCCATCTATACGAAATCTTGCTAACTATAATACGTCGGTCTCTCCACGTTCCTCATGCATGATGTAACCATTTCGATTTCGCAGACTAACCCAAAAAAAAAAACAGCATAACCGACATAATCCAGCATCGACCAAACATAGACCCAACATAGACCGCCTAAAAGTTACAATAACTATTAATATCTAAACGACATCAAGCACATGTTAACCTACCCTTTCCATGTAGGGCATTTTCAAATACGAGTACACAAAATCCAGCAAAATCTGACGATATTTCAAATATCCTATTTACGGCGAAGAACCAATCCCAAAAATTACAAATTATATGATGATGATACACCATTCCCAAGATTAATTTGGATTAAAAATTACTCTTCTACCAGCACAACGTATAGAAAATGGAGGCATGTCTATATTGCTTCAACAGCCACAACGAAAGAGACAGAAGTAAGTTCGAAGTTACCAACAAATGCAACATGTGGCTTTTCAAATCAAGCGCAAGCGCTGCTAGCAGACCGATATAACGTTTGTTCAATTCGTAGCCTGAAAGTTATTAGGGTCTGTTCGATTAAAAAATAATAATGCCAACTAACAAATTATTCAAATTACAATGAACTATTCAAATACTGCTTGTTTAATGTGATAAAGGAAAAGTTAAAGATTAAATTTTAAAAATACTACAAGTGAATCTATAGAAACAACTTTAATTTAAATATCAAATTAACTGATCAGAACAGAACTGAACCAATGGTGTTACAACCAATAACTAATTGAATATACTTAGAAAGCAAAGAAACTTAACCTCCACTAGAAATTGAACATTACAAAGAATAAACTGTAATAATTGTATACTACTGAATACTACAGTAAGTACTCGAAGTAATACGTTAATTATCCCAACATTTACAGTGCTACGATTGTGGTTATGTTGTAGTTGCTAACATTTTTCAATGTTCCAGGTACTCTAGACAAGACAACGAAACTGCAAGAACTAGATGACATATACCCCATTATATAACCGACACAAACCTAATTCAATGCTTAATCTTTTCAGAGCCAAACATGCCAGTCAAAGCTATACCTTGCATAAACTAGAAGCTATTAGTAAACTAGGGTACGACTTCTCAGTAGTTGAATGTTTAATAGTTAAACTCTGTCAAGACAAATACAGCGTAAAGAAAAATACAGAAAGTTTTCTATTAATAATGGAAAATGGATACGAAATGCAAATAATAAAAGAAACAGTGCAAGCTACATTTAATGTGTGAATTAAAATAATAATTATATCCTTTTATATTTAGTGTTGACTATTATTGTTGTACGTGATTATTAAAATTTAAAATTACAGGGAATGTTAACGACTAAATTTATTCGGCTAAATAAAAATGATTAACTAAATTGCTATTGATAAGTGACTTTCTTTTTATCTGGTAAAACCAATGCAAAATTTCATACTTATATTTGCCATGACAAAATCAAACGTAACACTTGGCTTCCATCTTTTGTATGCGCCGCTCCGCCCTCTCCTGTGGGGAAGCAGTGTTTCGCCCCTCCACCCCAGAAAAGCGTTGAGCAGCAGCATACATGGCACAATTTATGTGCCAGACGTCAGCCCGTTCTGGTAGCACTGCACGAAGTTCTTCATCCACTCTGGTCAGGTCTTGTGGCCCGGGGGTTTTATGTCGTGTAACCCCCGTCTGGTACTGAGGCCCTATGGTCTTGGCGGAACGAGGAGAACCACGTTCTCAACCGGCGAATGCGGCGGCCATTCGGTACCTCATTCACCGGTCCAGGAACAGCATTCACGTAGCCCCTACTACGAAGGTGGAATACAGGGTCATGCAGATTTTGTGGCGTGAAGGCGCTATGCTCTGGTAGCCTCTCACACCACAGAGCATGTATCAGCGCCACGTATCCCCTCCGCGCGGGCTCACAGCTTTCATATCAATGCAGAAGTTCATCCCTCAGTTCATCTGTCCACTCAAAGCGTCCTTGGTTATTGCCAATGTCGTCAACGGGCGGTCTGTCCGGTTGGGCCCCACCACCTTGCCCTTGACCCCTATCCACACGGCGTCGATCGTGGGGTCTCTGTCTTCGGCCTGCTGGAACCAAAGTTTAGGGCCTCTGGGTGGTTAGCCCAGCAAGCCCACGACCGACACCAAAGGGGACGCTTTCCCCTCCCGGGTGCACTAGGGCTGCTGGTTCGGTTTTGCACCCCAGCTGGACTAAGTGGTGGCGCTACTCGTCAAAGGCTTGATAGATGGAAGTCAGCCCCTCCTGCTTATCTACTTTTTTTTTTCTTCCATATGAGGTTTCCACTTAGTGGGGTCAAATTGACCAATCACTAAGCTCAGGCATCAATTGCATCAAATAATATTCGTGGACTCCGCTTTGGTGTTTCAAACCGCCATGTTTTCCGGTAAATTCAACGTCTTTTCCTCACTATTCTACATATTTATAATATTACAGACTTTTGCATATCGCAAGGATGCATTTTTCTGTAAGTTTAATATTTTCTAGATTCGTTTTCAGGTTTTTTGTTGTTAGCCCGGTCGCCGAGATGACTACTGTTATGATGTGTACTGTTTTTAATTTATATTGTTTTCGAAACTCTTCCGACAGTTCGTAATATTTGTTAATCTTGTCTCTCTCGGTCTATTCTAGATTGTGAAGCGCGATGTCAATGAAATAACCCACTTCCTCTTTTTTGTTCACCAGCGTTATGTCCGGCCTGTTGTTCGCTGCTGGCCTATCAGTAAGGATTGTGGTGTCCCAGTGTAGACGGTATATATCATTTTCTAAAATCGGGAATGGCACGTATTTGAAATACTGTTCTTGCTGTTGCTTCAAGTTGTATAAGATTGCCAGCTCTTGATGGATTATGCTGGCTGTGAGATTGTGTCGTTTTAGATACTCAGTTGGTGCTAAAGGGTACAGCCAGCTATGATGTGTTCAATGGTTTCTGAATGCTTATGACACATACGACAGAGATCTTCGCATTCGCAATTCCAACATTTTATACTACAAACGTCGCTAGTTTGAAAAGCTGTACTATTGGTTGGAAGAGAGTTCGATCTATTGCTTTCATAGGCTAAGTCTGGTTCAAGATAACAAACTTTACTTAAAGGCTTGGATTTGTTAGCTAGATCCCGAGAAATCTCTAATTTTTTACATTTTTCCAGGAAATTCTGAACATTTTTAATTTCCGTTAAACCTAATCTATCTATAAGATATGCTTCAATATTACGGTGTAAAATATTTAATTTTCCTTGCTGATGTCTAACCATGTTAAACATAATTTTACTTTTTTCTAGGGTTTCATGGAACCTACAGATTGTTTTATTTTGATTCAATTACCGTGGCCGACATTAATGTTATTATAAACAAGCATCATTACTAACCAAGCAAGGTCGAAGTGTTAAAATGTGCAACACTGTACATTTTTATAAACAACGTATGAATGAATATAAGTATAAGTCAAGGTTTTGTTATTTATTTACTACCTACATTTTTACTTTATAAAGATTATATTTTTTCGTAATAAAACAGTTACAACTCCACATTGTCTCTCACTACAACTACAATACCTAAGCCATAATTCGGATGTGCGGCTACATCCACCCCTACAACAAACAACAAATTAATCAGCTGATCCACATCACGCTGATTGATACAGCAGCTTCCATAGTCTGCTGTACACATAATCATCTCATTTGACGAATTCAGAGTTACCCCCAGTTCTCTGAGTTTGTTCATTGGTCCTTCGAGCCGGATACTTCAAGTAATCCAAAAGAAGCGTACACTAGGTTTTTGTTTAACATATTAATCGCATGCGAAATATTTTCCTACACGTTCATGTAACTTTTGTTCTCTTTTGCGAATCTCATCCCACAGTTTATTTTAATAATCATGCCCTAAATATTCGGTTCGAAATTTTTTAACAAATTCTAACCAAGTTGTTATATTATGCTTAACTGATCTATACCACAATAATGCTTTTTCGCGGAGTAAATCTTCGATTGAATCGAACAATTGTTGATCGGATACGCGATGCGGTTTTTTATACTCCTCAACGCGCTCTAAAAATGCATTAACACTCATAGTATTTGGCTTATCGGAAAAAGAAATATCCCATTTAAAAATTGGAGTCGAATTATGTCCACAATAGTAGAGTTATCAAATGCATAAAAGTCCTCTAGAAATGATTTCTGTTGGCACCTAAATTTGAAAATGTATTGACCATCAGAACTCATTTCCAACACCTCATAGATAACAAAAATTGAGGTTGTAAAAAATCATACTCTGCAGGGGTGGATAGGGTGAAATTAATGAAAAACACCCCAAAAATTTTTATTGCACAGTTTGATCAGATAAAATGGATGGAAGCTCAGAAAAAAATTATTCATTAAAAAAACTAATTTAAGATACTTTAAATATTTTTTCCGATTTAGTTTTACATGTGTTGGAATGGGAACGCCTCCGAGAAAAGTGCTGTTTACTCAAAACTTATAATGTTGCAATTTCTGATTTTCGTTCAACTCGCATTATCTCCGAAATTAGTAAATTTTTCAAAAAATACTCTGAAATTAAAACTATGGGCCGCTCTTTCAGGACGCTGCCGGTTTTTGTTCTTTCAAATCGAAGCAGCGGTTACAGAGAAAATGAATATTTTGATTGCCGATGCACGCAAGCGGAAAGCAGAACGCGCTGGCCACGGAGACTCCACTCAATTCACTTCTGCAATAAGTATTTCAGGATCGCTATTAATTATTGTTCCAAAATACAGTTGGTATATTATTTGAATCATCATGTTACATATATAATAATTCGAATTTAGCTATTTCTTGCAATACAAGTTTAAAAAGTGCGTATTTTTCAATATTTTACATTATTGACAATATTTTTTACCTTTACATCCAGTGGAAGTGTAGTAACGCAAAAAACTTCTTTTTTTTTGTTGAAATACGTTTAAAATGTCATGAAACGTCGAAAAAAATGTCTGTCTGTCTGTATTTTTTTATGTGCGCACGTTTACTCTGGAACCATTTATAATATTGACTTGAAATTTGGTCACTTATGTACTATAACGAGATCTGGAAATATATTATATTTTGAACTAATCCCGTTGAAGGGTTCGGGGGTAAATGGGGTAAATAAGGGTAAATAGTCAAAGCAAGCAGGTAAGAGTCCATAACTTGCAATTTAGGACATGCACGAAAAATCAAGATCTCAAAATTTTTTTGGCACAGCCACCCCCTCCATTATCACCTCTAATACCACCCACATTATTATGAAAGGGAGTAAAAAAAATTAAAATATGATTTAGTTTGTATACAAGAACGAAACGTCTCAATTTTTTTTTATCGTTAGCTACCCCCTCTACCACCCCCACCCTATTTTTAAAAGCAGTAAAAAATTAAATTGGAATTTAGTGTATATACTCTAAAAATTTTTTGGCATTATGGCATTTGGAATTTTAGAATTTTTTTATGTATGTAAAATAGAGGACTATATTTAAAAATCGGCCTGAGTAACCGATTTATTATCGATTGCTTTTTAATGATTTTATAGAATTTATTCCAACCTTTACACACTCAATGTAACCAGAGATCTGCAGATTATTTCAATTATATATATTTATAACCAATTAATAAAAGCGTGAATAATTATATTTCTTTAGAAATACTGCGTTGGTTTCTATCAGCAAGCTATTTTACACCTCGAACGTGGAGGTGGAGTAAGCGTTTCGCGTCCCGCTTGCGTGAATCGGCAATCTAAATATTCATTTTCTCAGTAACCGCTGCTTCAATTTGAAAAAATAAAAAACCGGCAGCATCCTGAAAGAGCGGTCCATAATTTTTATTTTAGAGTATTTTTAGAAAAAATTACTAATTTCGGAGATAATGCGAGTTGAACGAAAATCAGAAATTGCAACATTACATGTTTTGAGTAAACAGCGCCTTCTCGGCGGCATCCCATTTAAACACATGTAAATCTAAACGGGAAATAAATTATTTTAAGTATATCAAATTAATTATAGATACAGGATTTTTTTACGAGTTTAATCCATTTCAGAGGATGAAATTATGCAATAAAAATATTTAGGGTGTTTTTCATTAATTTTAACCCATTCACCCCCTGCATAGGATGATTGCAACCTCAATTTTTGTTGTCTATGAGGTATTAGAAATGAGTTATGATGGTCAGTACATTTTAAAATTAAGGTGCCAACAGAATGACACATTCTGAGGGCCCGAGCACTCTACTATAACCCGTTGAATTAAAATTTAAGTGGTTGGAGTACTGCTGCCCACTGTAACTGCGCTTTGATCAACTATACCAGCAACTTCTTCCAAACTTAACTTTAACTCAAATTGATCCTCCAAGTCCACTACTTGTTTGAATGAATTCGCGCAACTAATTCGATGTTCTCTATTTCCCTCGTCCTCAGGAATAGTTAACCTATTAAGTCTACCAGACAAGTGGCGTATTTTCGACTCAAGGTAACGCGCTTCATGACTTCGTGGTTTAATTATTTGATGAACATAAATATAAATATTCTTCTAAAGAAACAACTTTTTCATTACAAATATTAAGTACTTCCGCGATATCCGGTTCAAAAGATTCGTGCGTCACAACTATTCAAAATTCTTCACCATCCGATAATTCTTTTAATTTAGCTCGCATAGATCTAACTGTCTCTCCGGCGACATTAACTACGCCTCTCACTTTTAGTTCGTAAATTAATTAATCTCTTAGCAAACGTGAAATGTCCATTTTACACAAACTATTTTATCATGAATATACACCTATATCATCATAAATTAAAATATTTTTACTAATTTTTTAAAATTATTTTTGAGAAAATCACTCGTACTAACGTTTGTGGAACTTTTAAAAGAGGCAATCTTATCCTAAGATTTCATACGTATAAATATGGGCAATATCATATCTACTTAATAAATAACAGGTAATATAAAAGGTAAAAAACTTACAAAGGAACAAAAAACTTTAACACTTTCCAAACTTATCTTTCTAAGTTTATCTGTAACCCTTTTTGTAATATTATTTTAATACATATCAAATCAAAACATCAATGCCTGTGCACAATTTATAAACAAATAATTGTTAAGCCCCATGTTGGGCGCCATTTTTTTTCTCTTTACCTGTTACGAGATTATTTCGTCTCTAGGTAATGGGTTGCAATTGGGACTTCGGCTCTCGACTTAGCTGCAGTGGAGACGGGACCGGGTTCTCACACTTGTCTCAATAATGCTATTACAGGGGGCGAAAAGAAATTCTATTTACATGCCCCAAAAGTTATCTATACAAGAGTAAGTGAATCCCTAAATTTTACTCTTACTTAATTCCTTAATAAAACACCTACATATCTAAATTGCAAGAAATATCTTATAGTACTTGCACAAGATGGCGGTTACTAAACTATGTTAAAATCATAAAATCAAAATGATTAAATGGAGCGAGTATCGTGCACGATCAAACCCTCGCGACAATAGAATTTTCGATCTTACATCTAATAGTAAAAAAACTTATAAAATTCATCTTTCAACTAGTACTTACCTAAATTAACACTAAATAAATAGTATACACATGCGATATGATATTGTCCATACACAATCAAATAGATCAATATATACTTAGCTAAACAAAAGGTGAGAAGAACCCGCTAGGAGGTACTTATCCCTATCCTGGGAGCGGCGTTCGGGTCAACCTGATGATTTCTTCTTAAACGGCGAAGTATACTTATTAGCTATTTACGAGTTCACGTATTGTTCCGTAATTCCTGAGGAGGCATCAACCCAGCTTTCAGGCTTCCCCTCTTATTACGTAATAAATCCAAATCGAAACTTCAGGGTATGGTGGAAAAAAAAAACGCCCAAGAGAAGAGATTCCGATATATGATAAACCGTATATAGATCGCATATTATGTTTTCTTAAAAATATTTTCTTAACCGCCTCTCAGGTTACAGAAGTAACCCCCTGGAAGATCTCAAGGATCTTGTGCTAGATAAAGAGAGACGAGGCCCTACAGTTTAATGTGGACTCCGAACCACTCTTGGGGCAATTTTTTAAATGAAAAATTGTTTCGCCTTGTGGGTATCGAACCCACTTCGCTAGGCAACTCAGTTTGCTAGCCAGACGCTTTAACCAACTGAGCTACCATTCCCCTAAATCCATCTAAGTAGTGAATGAACAAACTCACCTCCAACCATAGAAACTCCCTAAATGACTTGGAGGCGTTGTCCTTGCGCTCGATGGCAAATACTTATAACCTCCCTCAACGGAGCCAACTAGATGACTAGATTAAAAAATAAGATTTAAAACAATATCAAGGTAAACGCGATAAAAATAGAAAAATATGGCTGCGTTTGAATGACTGTATCTTAATATTCACCGAAAAACTTTTCGGGAGCACCATTTGTAAGGAAATTTCACCAACTTTTTTTCTACACATCAATGCCTATACATATCTCTGCTCAAAAAAACTTATGGGCAAAAAAGCAAAAAAAAAACAAAAACTTGGATTTTTTGCTTTTTTTAATTGTTCTTTTGGATACTTTTCGCACAAAAAATTGTTTTTTATTTTTTTAAATAAGCCATTTCGATGAGAAATTTGATTCTCTACAAAAAGTCTCCTATTAATTATATCTGAGTTTTGCTTCGTTTTCGAGTTATATTTAAGAAACTGAAAGGGTTGCATTTTCACGCCTATCTCTAACTTGCACCCTCTAATTTAATAGCACTCGCGGTTGTCTCATCTTAAATGACGAATGGCGAATAAACGATTTATGCAATAAAACCCTTGAACGTCTTAGTTCCTTATTTCCCTGTTTTTATGACATAATCAATAGACTATTAAAATACCATTACTCTGTGCTATATCGACCGCAAATTGTTTTACTTATCTTTATAGGTTTTTAATACGTCGACTTGTTTGATGACACCTTAACGACTGGCTTGCCGGCATTAATGATGAGCTCGTAAATTTTTTGTTGCGTTTTTTATTTGCACAGTAAAATTGTACTCGATTGTATACATTTATTTTCTTTTTTAAAATTTATTATCTAATTTATGAACATGAAAATAAAAAAGTAAAACGAACTAGAGGTCTGTTAGTAAATTTTATAAACACATATTTCTGCAAAAAAATAATATCCCCAAAAATGGTATCTTTAAAGCGGATTTCCTGAATTGCTGCAGGTTTGCGAAATCCGAAAATTCTAAATCCATTCTCATTCGCCTGCTTATGAAAATTAAGAAGATATTTGGTACCAACATAAACAAAACAATAATCTAGGTTTCTGTAGGTTTCTATGAAATTGTCGATCTAATTTTTTGTTTTTTAAATTTTTTACAATTTTGTGTATAAATTATGTAAATTAATATATTGATTAATCAATCATACAAATTACAAACACATTTATCTTGGTACCAAATAGCTTGTCTTAAACACCCGAATGAGAACGGATTCATAATTTTCAGAGTTCTCAGATTTTTCAAATTTCCCAAACCTGCAGCAGTTCAGGAAATCCGCTCTGAAAATTTGATTTTTCGGGCAATTAATTTTATGCAGAAACATTCGTTAAAAACTTAGTAATAGACCCCTAGTTCGTTTTCCTTTTTGTTTTTCAGTGTTTATAACTTACGTAATAAACTTTAAAAAAAGAAAAATAGATCTATAGATGTATGAATTATTGTTCTGTTCATCTTCGTGCCAAATATTTTTTTTTCTTCATAAGCACTATAAGCAGCCGAGTAAAAGAGGATAATATGCTATGATTTCGACACTTCAGTAGTTTACGTATAATGATTTTGGTTGTTGTAAAATCGTCTTGCGCAAATTTCTAACAGTGAAAAACGCTGTTGTAGAAACAAGCTTTTATTTATATATATATTTATTTATTGTTATATAGCAGATCTTCTATTTCGAAATAAATAATTATTACTCTTGTAGCCACATATATTAACCAACCACCAAAACGAAATACAAACTATATCATACATCAACTTTTCCTTGCAGTAAGGTTTTACTCTAGATATTAGTTTTACAAATAACTACTTCTTACTTACCTACAATAAATGTCAATCTATTTAAAGTAACAGTAACACTGTTGCCAATTTTCAGATGTTACAAAGTGCGGCATCTGAGATAGAATATCCACTCTAAAAACTTGGACGTCCTATGAACCGCTGACGTTATGACTGTCGTTATACGAAATATACAGCTCCAGCTCTCACGCGCGCGTCATACATTATACACTGGAACTAATTAAACAATTCCATTTTGAAGTGACTGTATTTTGACATCCACTTCGAATTTTTTCTGCAACCTACCACACCCCTTAGACGGTGATTTAATGCAGAAAACGTTATTCGATTTAAAAGTACGGTTAGAATCGCCATTCTCCCGGGGAATTGGCGGATTCCCTCACGTTTACCAGTAGAAGTAAGTTCACGCATTTTCGCATGATGTGATTACTCACGTAGTTACAAAATAGACTTTTATACATTTTCAAGTGAACTCCGCTCACTTCTCACGGGAATGTGCTTTCACGCTTTTACAGCCTGAGGAGTCACGGTTATCTAAACTACGTTTCGGCAGAATCTCATCTGCCATCTTCAGGTTCTCACTGAAAGCTGCCTACTGCTGCTCTTCGTTACTCGAATTGAACTGATGTTCTCCACGTTGTGCGGCTCCTTATATAGGCTGTGGTCTAGGGCACGCCTGCGCGACTGGCTACGTGTCACTGGTCCCCTACTACTTGTGAGAGGCGTAGTGGGCACCTGAGCCAACTCGACCATCGTAAGTATTTGTCTCCTTATCTGGGGTTACATCGGCTTTCCGACGTTTAATTTTTATTTTTTTGTATTTTATGTATTTTTTCAGAAAACAATTACAATTATTATTAGGGGGTGAAGATATAGTTAAGGGATGGGTATTTGGGAGCGGTGTAAAATTTAGCGGTAAGGGGATCAAGGAGCGTGGGATTGTTTGAGGATACAAGCGTGTTGGCGAAGTTTGGCAGCAGTCTCTTATAAATAAAATCAGAAAGAAGTGGTGTACCGGTAATTATGTGTAAATCGATGTTTCTAGTGCGAGATGGTAAATGTAAAGCTATTTTTAATATTTTATTTTGAACGGTCTGTAGTTGAGCCTGAAGGTAGGGGGCAATTAAAGGGAACCAGATGGGGGAAGCATAGGTGAGGATGGGGCGGAGGTAGGATTTGTAGATTAAGGTAGCTACGTGGGATGGGGAATTTTTCAGGATAGGAAATAAAGGTGAGGTACGCCGCCAGCACTTGCCAGTGACGTTGTCGACGTGCTTCTTAAGGTATAATTTACGGTCGAGAGTTACACCGAGGTAGGTGACATTCTCTGACCAAGAAAGGTTATGACCTTGCAGAACAAGGGTAGTTGCAACGGCGTTTTGCTTTTTGCTAAAATAGATTGTTTTTGTTAGGTTAGTATTGAGTCCCCAGTCTTTGTAGTAGGTAATCGTGGTGTCAGTCTGTCTCTGTAGGTTGTTTGTCATGATGGCAGGGCTTACGGAGGTGGTGAGGATGGCGGTGTCATCTGCATAAAGGCAGAGGGTGGTGCGATGGTCTAAAGGAGGGGGTAGGTTGTTGATATAGAGGTTAAAAAGGACAGACCAAGGGATGACCCGTGGGGGATGCCAGATAATATGGGGGTGAGTGGAGAGCAATCCTTGTTGACTTTAACTCGAAAAGTACGATTAGAAGTATATGATTACATCATTTTAATGATGCGAATCGGGATGTTCGCGACGTGGAGTTGATATAAAAGTCCAGGATGCCAGACCTTGTCGAGGGCTTTTTCGAGGTCTAAGGCGACAAACCCTGTGTATAGACTTCGATTGAAGTTGGTTGTGACAATTTCGCCAACTCGATAGAGCTGCTGGGTGGTGGAGTGACTGGTACGAAAACCGTAGTGGTATTTGTTTAAAAATCCAGAGGCATCCAGACTACGCTGGACCCGACTTAGTATAAGGATATCTAATATCTTAGCCAGGGATGAGATGAGGCTAATAGGGCGGTAAGATGAGGGTAGGTTGGGTGGTTTACGTGGTTTAAGGACGTTAAAAATTCTGACTTCTCGCCATGCGTGCGGGTAGTGCAAGCAACGCATGCACGAGTTGTACAGCTTAGTTAGAAAAAGGTAGGCGGAAATACGGAGGTGTTTGAGGGCAAAAGTAGGGATATCATCGGGCTCAGGTGCTTTTTTACTGCTCATAGAATTGAGTGCCCTTCGAATTTCTGAAGGCGAGTAAAAAATTGGTTCGTCGCCAGTCATTAGGGTAGTGTGGTTAAGGGTTTCAACAAAGGGTGTAACAATATCAAGGGTAGATTGGGGGTTCGGGTTAGGTTGAAAAACGGTGGAATAATAGTTGGCAAAGGAAGTAGCCTTATCGGAGTCGGTAACTGCCACTCCAACTGGGGTGTTTAGTGGTGGGATTAGGGTAGTTTTGCGGTTGAAAATACGTAGGGCAAAATGGGGATCTTCAGGATGAGAGGCAACTAATTTAGCAATACATTCGCTTCGAAATAATTTGATTGATGTATCTATTTGTCTTTTAAGAAGGTTAAATTGAATTTTAAGCTGTGGATTCCTTGAGCGGTGAAATTGCTTTCGGATTCGATTTTTATATTGTATCAAGTCTATTAGTTGCCTGGGAAGTTCTAAATTGTCAACTCGACAAGTGGTCTCGCTGAAATATCACGCTCCATGTGACTTCTCGATGGTGGTTTGGCATCCTCGTGTCCAATCGTTACCGTAGAATGCCGATGTCCTCTCTGATTGGTCAGCGCTCGGCTCTGACTCCTCGTGATAGGTCCATTTCTGGCAGGTTGCTGTGTTTCTTCACTATTTGTCAATGCTTGAACGTACCTTCTCGTGATTGGTTCGCCTACGGTGGATCGTCGTGTGTTTTCTGTTGCGTATCTTCCTACAAAAGCGGGCTTCTAAGAACTGCGTAATCTCTGGGTATCATCTCGTTTATTAAGATTTTGTAGTCTTTTTTCGATCTCTATGGCTTCTTTGGTAATCCTTGACCTATAATGCTCGATATTAGCTACTTATCTGGTGTTGTCGAAGTCTATTTATGTCCTGTGGATTTTATATGCTACGCTAGGGACGATCTTTTCTCCTCTTTTCGTACTGCATTCATATGTTCTTCCTTTCTTACACTAATACGTCTATTGGTCTGTCCTATGTATGATTTATTGCAATCTTGGCACGGGATTTCGTATAAGTACTCCTTGGTTTTCTAGGGTAGTTTTTGATTTTGGATTACGGAGGATTGCACTGATTTTTCGGTCTGTTTTAAATATTGTTTCTATGTTATGTTTGTTTACGTAGAAGTTTGCCAATTTTATCTGTCATCCCTTTCACGTAAGGTAGATATGCCTTTGTCAACTGGCTTTAATTTTGGATTTGGTGGTCTTCTCCAGGTACATAGTGGGATTTGTAGTAATCGCTTGGTATGCGATGTCTTCCAGTAGTTTTTCTATTTTACTGTGGTATTCCTTGCTATTCATTACTACAGTGGCATTGCCTTTATCTGCTGGCAAGATTACGATGTCCTGGTTTTGCTGCTCTCAGTATACGTGATGCATCTTGGCGTATAGTTTCAGCTATCTTAGTCGCCTCCATGCATACACAGGCACTCAGCCCTCTATGATAAATATTGAAGTTTTCTGTGTGTATTTTGCACAAATGGCAAAGGGATAAGAAATTAACAATTTTAAATACATACAATTTTTTGCCTTAATCGTAAATGTAGCACGCCTCCATATATCAAGTGGTAGAAACGCCTCTCTTGTATAAGTTTTTGCTATATAACAGCTCGCTTATGCCTCCAACAGTGTTGCCAAACCGAATTTGATGCGCAAAAGGCCATTTCGAGACTATGGGAGGTAAGTTCATCTACCGCCTCATTAGATTTGGTGGTATTTCAGAGTGAGGCGCATTGTAAAGATAATATAAAGTAGTGTATCTTATAACCAATGAGTTAAAAAAAGTAGACATATTTCAAAGATTATTTTATTCTCTAGTATTAATTTTTTCACAAAACAAAGATCATTTGAAGTTTTCAATGTATTTCTATATTTTTTATTTACTATACTGGGTGTCAGCGGATTATGGTAGACCCCTTTTGTCCTTATTTTTTAGAATATCAGAATGAAACGTGGTAGATATATTATATGACCAGGGTGACACTATGTAACATAACTGTAATTTTTTCCCCTTCCTGATTCACCGGAAATGGCCCCAACTTTTGATTTCTACATGGAACACCCCGTATATTATTATATTTTTGGAATCCTTGAAAAATTTTGAGTACGGCGATGCTCCATAAGTGACGTTTCGACTCCATGAAGAAAATTTCACTCGAAATTTGTTGGTGCATCTAGAGTGCCATGACCAGAAAATTGTAACGAAACTTAATTTTTTCAAATGGAACTGTATTGGTAGAGTACTACCATAAAATTGTGGATATTCTAAGGAACCCGTGAATGTGCCCAAAAGCAACATTTCTGGTCATGTCACTATAGATGCACCAACAAATTTCGAGTCCAATTTTTTCATGGAATCGAAATGTCATTTATGGGGTATCACCGTACTCAGAATTTTTCAAGGGTTCCAAAAATATGGTTATATACGGGGTGTTCCATTTAAAAATCAAAAATTGGGGTCATATCCGTTGAAATCGGAAGGGGGAAAAAGACAGTTATGCCACAAAGTGTCATCTTGGTCATATAAAAAACAAAAATGTTGCAAGTATTGAATACAATAAATTACTTTTTTTTCTCAAACCGTTAACAAGATTTTAAAAATTAATACTTCAAAAAGCGGCATTTTAGTAAAAAATGTGATTTAATTACCGTAGTAGCGGGAAAAGGTATACCGTTTCAAAACTGTAATGACAATCTAAAAGTTAACTTTCCACACCACATCCAGATTTATTACTCTTGCTTGCTTTGTTGACAGACAGACCGACACGCATAAACATTTTTTTCTCTCAAATTTAAAACCTCAACGTTTCATGACATTCTAAGAGTATTTAAACAAAAAGAATATTTTTTTGCGTTGGTCCATTTACCCCCGAACCCTTCAACGGAATTAGATCAAAATATAATCCATATCTCGTTATAATACATAAGTGTACCAAATTTCAAGTCAATATCATGGACGGTTCCAGTGTAAACGTGTTCACAAAAAAATTACAGACTCACAGAATTTTTTTTCGCTCAAATTTAAAATCTCGACGTTTCGTGACATTTTAAGCCTATTTCAACAAAAAAAGTTTTTTTGTGTTGCTATACTTCTACTGGACGTGGAAGTAAAATATCAATTTTAATAGTGTTAATCTATAAATGAGATTTCAGTGTTACTTCGACGTCTAGTGGAAGTATAGTAACGCAAAAAAAATATATATTTTTTGTTGAAATAGGCTTAAAATGTCATGAAACGTCGAGATTTTAAATTTGAGCAAATAAAATTTTTTGTCTGTCGGTCTGTCTGTAACTTTTTGTGCGCACGTTTACTCTGGAACCGTTTATGATATTGACTTGGAATTTAGTACACTCATGTATTATAACGAGATCTGCAGCTAGATTATATTTTCATCTAATTCCCTTGAAGGATTCGGGGGTAAATAAGGTTAAATAGGCAAAGCAAGCAGGTAAGAGTCCATAAAATTGCAATTTAGGGCATGAACGAAGAGTCAAGGTCTCAAAATTTTTTTTGGCATCAACCATCCCCATCCCTATTGTCACCCCCAACAGCACTTCCACACTATTATGAAAGGGAGTAAAAAAAAATAAAATGGGATTTAGTGTGTATACAAGGACGAAACATCTAGCGTTAGCTACCCTCTCTACCACCCCCATTTCCACGCCCACCCCATTAATAAAGGGAGTAAAAAATTAAATTGGGATTTAGTGTGTGTACGAGAACCAAGGGCCTTTAAAATTTATTATGGCATTAGTTACCGCTCCTACCATCCCACCCTATTGTTTAAGGGAATAAAAAATTAAATTGGAATTTAGTAGGTATACGCGAATCAAGGGCTTCTATTTTTTTTACATTTGCCACCCCCTCTATCGCCCCCACTATATTATGAAAGGGAATAAAATATTACATTGGGATTTTGTGTGTATAAGACTTGGCTACAAAATCTGGATGTGGAAGTAGTGATTCCTTGGGCAGCGGTTTTAAATGGTAACTTATAGATGCTGGAAAAATAAATGTAAAGTTAATATTCTTTTATACATTAAAAAAAAATACTGTAGACAATCAGACCCAAGAACCCATATAGCACTAGTAGTATACAGCTTCTACATTATAGGAGGCACCCGAAACCACTACCACAGCCACATAACTTTAAAACCGCTGCCCAAGGAATCACTACTTCCACATCCAGATTTTTTAGAATCTTGCTTACTTTGCCGGCAGACATAACATTCTTTTCTCGCTTAAATTTAAAAGCTCGACGTTTCTTGACATTCTAAGTCCATTTCAGCAAAAAAAAATAATTTCTCTTTTTGCATTTTTAGCCCATTTACCCCCGAACCCTTCAACGGTATTAGATCAAGATATAATCTAGTTCCAGAGTTGTTATAATACATAAGTGTACCAAATTTCAAGTCAATATCATAAGCGGTTCTAGAGTAAACGTGCGCACTAAAGAAAGTTACAGACAGACCGACAGAAGAAAGAATTTTTTCGCTCAAATTTAAAATCTCGACGTTTCATGACATTTTAAGCCTATTTCAACAAAAACATATATACATTTTTTAACGTTACTATACTTCCACTAGACGGTGGAAGTAAAATTAACTTTTTTTAGCGTGACCTGACTATTGCCTAACTGACATTAAGTATTCTATATCAATGATATTGTAACTTTCTTTTACCTAGTAATTGTGTTCTATTTGTAGATAACATAACGTTAATTTGTTCAGATGATAATTTTAATGATTCAAAAGACACATCGAAAGCTTGTGAAAAACGAGCCCAAGGGTGGTTTACAGGCAATAGACTTAAGGTGGACATATCCAAGAGAGAGAGAGAGAGAGAGACAGATCCGATAGGGAAATATTTATTTTTTTCTGTCATAACTTTTTTTCAATACATATTATTAGTAAAAAGTATAGGACTACTTAAGTGGTACTATGGCAGATGTAGTTATATGAATTTTCACTCAATAATTTCAGTTGTTTGCAAAAGAGTTAGATTTAATTTTAACAATCATGTCAATTTCCGTATTGCCTAAATTTAAATCTAACTATTTCGCATATGTTTGAAATTATTGAGTGAAAATTTATAACCCTACTCTTGTTCCTGTACTTAGGTAGTCTTATAGTTTGTTTGCAATAAGTGTGTTAGAATAAGAAGTTATGGTCAAAAACAGTAAATAATTCCCTATCGGACCTCTCTCTCTTGGATATTCTCACCTTAAGTTAAATGAGAGAGAACAAGACTCAAAAGTTATTCCTTTCTTCCAATAATAAATTTGTTAATGGAGATATTGTCAATTTACTTGCCATAGTCGTTGATGATAAACTGAATTGGAGTTGTCACGTAGACAGATTAAGACATGAATTATGCAATGCAACCTTTCTAATTGGACAACTGAAAGACAAACTTCATATAAGCATTTTAAAAATTGCTTGTTTTCCACTTTTCCACTATCAGTTAAGGTATCGTGTTTTCATATTAGGAACTTTAGTTTTGCCATAAAAATTTGTAGACAACAAAAGAAAGTCGTTAGGTTAATAGGTAAATCAGGCTACAGGGAACATTGTCGGCCTTTATTATGTTAGGAGTCGTGTCCCTACCATCACTTTATAGTTATTCTGTTTTGCTTAAAATTCACAAAAGTAATAATCATTACATTAAACGACTAAACAATCAAAGTTACACAATTATAATACTAGAAATGCAAATCTATTAAGAACTCCTTGCTTTAAACTGTCCAAGGCCAAAAGAACCTGTTAAACCTAAAGCTTTAAAATAAATCACCATTACACATTAAATCTTTAAATGACCATCGATTTAAAAAAAAACAAATAAAAAACTATATGTTACAGCACTGTTTGTATATAGGAGATGAATTTCTTAATTTCTAAATTCTCATCCAATTTAATTATAATAATAATAATAATATATATTTACCATTTGAGATACATACAGTATATATGGCAGGTCATTATAAAACTAAAATTAAAATAAAATAAATAACATGCATGTGTATATAACAAAAAAACTTACAAACAAATCGACAAACCATTAACAAAATATATATACAAGCAGTCATAATCCAGATATGAATACATAAATAAGTATAAGACTCTAGTTATAACTGTTAGTTTACGCTCCTCTGTTTAAAAACTCAGTGACTGTGTAAAATGCGTTTTCCAATAATAATTTTTTCACAGCTTTTTTATACTTTACATATGTGGAAGATATTTCATTGGGCAGAGCATTATATAATACTATGCAGTTATAAATTGGAGAAAGTTTAAATGTAGTTGTACGATGCTTAGGGATACATAAGAGGTCTCCATGTCTAGTGTTATATACATGAGTCTCGTTACACTTCTGAAAACTGCTCAAGTTTAGTTTGACATATGTTAAACATTTCATGATATATATACACGGAAGTGTTAAAATTTGTTTTTTCTTAAAAATTTCTCTACAGCTTTCTCTAAAATTCATGTTGAACATTAGCATAACTAATCTTTTTTGAATAATAAAAATTCTTTCAATATCTCTGGTACTACCCCAAGATAATATATTAAATGACATATGGCTGTAAGCCAACGCGTAATATATATTAAGTAAACCATTTACATCCAGTGAACTTTTCATTTGTAAAATCGCAAAATATGCAGAATTTAATTTATTGCAGACATGCCCAGTATGCAATAACCATGTCAGTTGTGGATCGCGGTGAGTACCAAGAAATTTAGCCGAACCAGAAATAGTCAGGTTGTCATTCAGGCTTAAAGTGGGAGGTATTGATTTTTGTATATTAAAATTTAAACATACCGTTTTGTTATTATTGAGAATCAGTCTGTTTCTCTGACACCAAGAGTTTAATTCGATAATTATGGTTGACACATTATGTTGCAGCTCATCCAAGTTTTTAGAGGCTACAGTGATGGTAGTGTCGTCGGCAAACATAGTTACTCTGCCGTGGCTAATGTGGTTCGGCAGTTCATTGACATACAACATGAATAGTAGAGGGCCCAAAACCGACCCCTGCGGAACACCCAGTAATACGTCAAAGATTTCCGAATTTGTCTCCTTTAGTTTAATCATCATAGATCTATCGCTCATAAAGGAAATTAACCAGGATTGGATATGTCCTCTAATTCCTTTTTCTTTAAGCATATTTTTGTCAACGGTATCAAAAGCTTTGGATAAGTCGAAGAACAGTAATACTACATAATGACCCTGATCCATATGTGTATATACATATTCCAAAAGATGCAAACTAGCCGTTTCAATAGATTTTCCAGACCTAAACCCATGCTGGGATCCCGTTAAAATATTTTTATGTTCGATGTAATTACAAATTCTATTATGAGCAACTTTTTCAATCATTTTGGAAAATATACTTAGTACAGAGATTTGTCTGTAATTCTCTACATCTTCAGTACAGCCTTTTTTAAATAGAGGTATAACAGAAGCTAATTTTAATACGTTAGGGAACTGCCCATGTTCAATCGACTTATTTATTAAATATACTAAATGACTTAATAGGCTATTCTTAAAATGTTTTTCTTAAAATGTTTTTCTTAAAATGTTTTCTTAACCGCCTCTCAAGTTACCGAAGTAACCCCCTGGAAGATCTCAAGGATCTTGTGCTAGGTAAAAAGAGACGAGGCCCTACAGTTTAATGTGGACTCCGAACCACTCTTGGGGCAATTTTTTTAATGAAAAATTATTTCGCCTTGTGGGTATCGAACCCACTTCGCTAGGCAACTCAGTTTGCTAGCCAGACGCTTTAACCAACTGAGAATGTTAGATGTAAGACCATCAAATCCTGCAGAATATTTATTTTTATGAGCTATTATTACGTCATTCACTTCTTCAATAGTAACAGGAGCAAAATACATCGACTGCGTATTATATTCCGATAAGGTGCAAGGTAAAGATAAGTTAGAAAATGTTCACGAATTTTATCCGAGACAGCTGTGGAAAAAAAATTACCAAAAATATTGACTATTTCCGATTTATTCGTAACATCATTATTATAATTTAAAACTATAGGAATATTATTATTTCTATTGTTACGCCCCAAGTTACTCCATGTTTTTTTAGTTTTATTAGAAGAATTTATGATTTGATCATTATAATATTTCTGTTTAGTTTCTTTAATTTTGTTTTTATATGCTGCTTTTTCCTCTCGGTATAAAGTTTTAGTTTCTAAAGAGTTAACATTTACCATTACCCAGTATAAGTTTTTTAGTCGTGTGCTCTGTTGAACTATTTCATTTGTTATCCACATGTTACTGTTTCTTCCCGAGGACACAGATACCTTTCTTACAGGACAGTGTATGTTCAGATACCAAATTATAGTATCTACGAAGAATTTAAAAGCATCAGAGATATTTAAATGGTAAAGATTACTCCAGTCAATAGATAATAATATTGAATTTAGTTGACTTAAATTGTTGTAATTTATTGACCTACACAACAAAGTATTATAGTTCTTAATTTCCTTTTTCTCTTTCTGGGCGTCACTGAAATTGATTTTAATACAAGATAAATGACCAAAATGATCCGCTAAGTTAGGATTTACTAAATAACAGTTGAAACTGCTAGGAGGCAAATTCGAGGTCATATAATCAATACAACTGCTACTAGTTTGACCGTTGACATTAGTAAAAACTCTCGTAGGTTCCGTTAAGGTTATATTTATGTCAAAAGACTTAAACACATCGCACAACTTGGTAGTATTTAAACAATTTTTATTATAATCGATATTAAAATCACCACATAGTATTATATAGTCTGATATTTTAGCAGCAATATTTAAAGCTTCTTAAAGCAAATTAAAAATAAACACATTAATATCACCATTGGGTCTGTATAGGACTATATTAATAAATTTATAATTACCTACAGTAAAAGAAGTCGCACATAACTCCACGTGACATTCGGCTGATAATCTTTTTATTGATAAAATTTCTTTCTATATCTATAAATGAGATTTCAGTTTTTAAGTAGTAACTTTATATATAGGTGCTAGAGAAATAAATGTAAAAGTTAATATTTCAGTTAAGAAACTAAATGATTACATTTCGGTTTTACATTTGAAAAAAAATTGCTGTAGATAATAAGACCTAAGCACCAATATAACACTAGTAGTATACGGCTCCTATAGTCATAATGGCAGCACTCGAAACCACTACAAAATTCAAATTACGGGAACAGAATTATATATACTCATATAAACGTACCACATTAATCTACCTTCGCACACTGTTGTCATATTTCAGAGGCATGCTGGTATAAAAAACATGCGGAGGCAAACACTGCTGGGCCATCATTTTTATCGTATATGCGTATTAAACGGCGGCGCCCCGTAGTAGAAAAACAGTGTACGGCATTGTATAACTTCAGATATATACCCTTCCAAATAGCCTCCGATGAAAAATTCGGCAATCGCATGCTAATGACGTAATAATAAAAATTTACCTGTTATACACGTGGGTTCGTATTCGCCTCCGATTTTTTCGAAGGCGAATCCGTTTTGGAGGCGTACTCGATCAGAGCATCTCTATTTTGGAGGTGTATAAGACATTTTGCATATATACAGGCTGTCCATTTTATCAGGGCCCTTAATATCGGTCGTACAAAAAAATTATTTTTACAAAAATTGTGCCGATTTATATAACCAACAAAATGGTTTAAAAATAATTTAAATCCATGGTCTACTTTAAGAGTTATGGCGGAAAACATCGAAAATGCGGAAAACGTCTAGGCCAAATATCTCCGTTATTTGAAGAGATACGAGAAAATTTTAAGGCGAAATTTTTTTGCAAAACAGAGTGTTTCAACGAGGTTTTATCTAATTTTTTTCAAAACCGCTATATTTTGAGATTTACTCTTCAGGCTGTTAAAAAAATTATTTTGAAACGGGCGGGAAATGGCGCCATTAAATAGAGTATTTTCCTCCCTTTTCAACAATATATATATATATATATATATATATATATATATATATATATATATATATATATATATATATACTGTTATTATAAATGATTTGCAGGAAACAACTACTCAGCGGGCAAATACCAAATACATTAGTCTGTATAAGACTAGCAGGTTGGCCACTGTCATTTGTCTGTTCCACGACCTATGGCATACTGATGAGAACTAATAAGTTCGAAACCGGTCAATGTCTGGTCGGGGAATTGACAAATGACATTGGCTACCAAATGATTTGTAGGTATAATTCAATGCAGGTCGGGGTATTTGCCCGCTGAGTAGTTGTTTCCTGCAAATCATTTATAATAACAGTATATAGGTTAAGTCCACCAAGGGCTGAAGGTCACCGCTCTCGGTACTTGCAAAATGGCAAGTCGCTATACATCATGGAGACATCTATGATGTCTGGTGTATAGTAGCATTAGACCACATGAGAGGATTCACTTACCTCTCACCACTACACCATTTACATTAGTCTGTATAAGACTAGCAGGTTGGCCACAGTCATTTGTCTGTTCCACGACCTATGGCATACTGATGAGAACTAATAAGTTCGAAACCGGTCTATGTCTGGTCGGGGAATTGACAAATGACATTGGCTACCAAATGATTTGTAGGTATAATTCAATGCAGGTCGGGGTATTTGCCCGCTGAGTAGTTGTTTCCTGCAAATCATTTATAATATCAGTATATAGGTTAAGTCCACCAAGGGCTGAAGGTCACCGCTCTCGGTACTTGCAAAATGGCAAGTCGCTATACATCATGGAGACATCTATGATGTCTGGTGTATAGTAGCATTAGACCACATGAGAGGATTCACTTACCTCTCACCACTACACCATATATATATATATATATATATATATATATATATATATTGATGCTAGTTAAGTTGTCACCTCCGGCACATAGAAAGGACGACCTGACCTCCATGTTATCCCGTGCATATATTGCTATAAATTTTATATATTTGTGATTAGGGGGACCCCCAGAATACGAATCTCAAAAGAGGGGAAAAGATTTATAATTTTTTTTGTAATCATATATACAGGATACAAGAGATACGAACTCACCTCCAATACATATATATAAGTAGAAACTGAAGCATCGTTAATACCTCTAGCAATGTTGCCAAATTTTCGGAGGTCAAAACGTAACGCCATTATCTGTAGTTGTTAATATATATAAACATTGTCGAACCCACATTTGAATTTGTAAGTTTCTGGAAAACGATGGTCATAATTTTATAACTTCTTAGTAGGCAGAAAATGTACATTTTGAACACAGCTTTTGGCAAATATTTTATTATTAAAACTAAATTAAAGTCTGAATCTATGTCCCCTAGTCTTTCACTCAGACAAATCTTTCTAGATATCTAAGATTTAAAAGACTCATTCAGGTGGTTTGGAAGGCCTTTAAAAACATTTTTTTCGAATTTTGGAATGAAATTGGGTGAAAATAAAGAATTACTCTTCTGATCAATCAATATTTCAGAAAATATTAAACTCTTACGTAGTGAGATTTTTTTTCATCTAATAATATTTGAAATATAATGTAACTGATTTTAAATGATATTAAGATTGTTTGATGTTTAGAATAAAATATCAACAGTTCTGTGTAAATAATAAGTAGCTATGGATATAACATAAATAAAATCTTAGGGGCTATGTTTAACATACACAGCCCATAAGAATTTCCTCTAATCTGTTTCGAAAAAGATTTAGTGCCCTAAAGGTCAGCGATATGGTATATTACATTTATTTTTCTCGTTATAATTTATATTAGTTGGCAAGAAGTAGCTTCTGGCTATTCCTTTGACATAAACATCATAGACACAGAGGCTATTTTTTCATTATACTGAATAATTGTGTTTTTGTAAATTCTGATGTGATATTTTTTTAGAAGATCTATATGGTAAAAACTCTAAAAAAGAGAAAAGAATATAAACAGAATACCACAGTTAACATTTAGACGATATCTTGTATATTTTTACACCATTTCAGCGTAAAATTACGTTCAGCATTAATTTTCGTTTTGAAAATGCTGTGGCGTCGCCAAGTTATTGCAAAAGGTATGAAAATTTACAGAACAACAATGCATCACAAATGCTACAAAATGAACTTTGCTAACAACAGTTAAGAGAAAATATTTGGTAAGGGCAAAGATAAGGGATAGTTGAAATGTAGTGGACTGGATGGATCTACAAGGAATTTTATACGGGGGCGTTAATTTGGAAACCTACAAATATCTAGAACATCGTTTTTACAAATAGAACAACAAGTACATTATCCCACTATGCACGAATATATTGTCCTTTATGATATTAGTCTCCAAAACTAATAGTTTTTGAGGCATTTTCAGTTTAACCGATAATTTAAAAATAATTGTGTTTTTCTTTGTTCACAAGAAAGCTATGACTTTATTGTATTATAGTAAATGAAGATTTTAGTACTGAAAATGAAAACCAAATGAAAATGATTCAGAATTATATTTTTTAATTCGATTTTAAAGCTGGAAAATAATTTAAATAATTAAAATATTCAAATATAAGAGCAACGGTAACTATAGGAAAAATACATAATACATTTGGAACATTCGTCATTTAAGAAATTATCTATACATTTTTTTCTAGCTACCGTTATTATTTTTATATACTGTAATTATTCAAATTATTACAATTACTAAATGACGGCAAAGCCATAACTTACTAGTGGAATAGGCGCAATTATTTTTAAGTTAATCAATTAAAATGAAAATATTTCAAAAACTATCAGTTTTAGAGAAATATCATATTAACTAATTATTATTAAAGAAACAAAATAGTTGTGCAAAATGGCGAAAAAATATACAGGGTGTTCCTTTGGAAAAAATGAAGCATTAGATATAATATGGAGGTTGGCAAGTTAATGCCCCTGTATAAAATCTCCTGTACATAAAAATAAACTTTTGCTTTACTCAGATATTTCAGTTCACCCCTATGTTTGCATTTACTAAATAGTTCCTCTTAGCTATTATTAGCAAGGTATTTTAGTGACATTTGTGATGCACTGTTTTTGCGTAAATTTTCATATTTTTGACAATCTTATAAATTTCTCAAAACAAAAATTAATACCAAACGTAAAATTTTACGCTGAAATAAGTGGTGTAAACCGGGTATGTTATTTTAAAGTTGTCATTCAAGCTGTCTCACTTTAAATAAACCCACTGTATATTTCACGTATTTTAAAAATAGGCAACAAAGTATGTTCTATAACTTTTACTTAATTTTTTTTTCATATTCCTCATAATAGCAAAGATATTAAACTTCCTTGCACTAATGAGCTACCAAATAGACCAATTTACTATTGAAAGCAAGCACTAGAATTTCAAGTGTATCACTAATAGGGACTATTTTATCCGCTTATTAACTTATTATAGAGAATTTGAATTTAAACCTAGGAATTGTATTCTTTGAATAAGCATAATGGGTGTATTAAATATTATTTATCAACCAATCAATCAATCAAAATATGTTTTATAGTTTAAAAATCAGTCCGCGACAACTCGGACAAACTTTCCCATTTAGGAGTAGATCGCCCCACAGCTTCTCTCCCTGTATTTTCTAGGAGCAACTGGTCATGTCATTTGAAAGCGGTATTAGGGGAGTGTCCATATGCCAAATTTAATCAAAATCGTTAGAACCGCTTTAGAAGAAAAATTATTTAATTTCTCCTTGCCCTCCCCCCGCAACTCCCTTTCTACATTTCTTAGGTATAACCGGTCATGTTACCTTATGCTACTACTAAGTCAGTATTGATGTGCTAAATTTGATTAAAATTGTTAGATCCCTTTAAAAAAAAATTATGAAATTATTTAAAACTCAACTTTCCCCCCACAGCTTCCTTCCTGGTATTTTCTAAGAGCAACTGGTCATGTCATTTCATATCGGTAGTAGGGAAGTGTCCATGTACCAAATTTAATCAAAATCTTTAGAGCAGTTTTAGAGAAACAAATTATTTTCTATTTTTTCCCTGTTTTTAGGGGTTCACTCCCCCCATATTTGAGCTAGGATCGATTTTGCGATCTCGCCTCGAGATGTGGCCGTCTTGAATACACAGGTAAAACTCGATGCAGCAATTTGGCCTCTAGGTGGGGCGACAGACGGCAGACAGACATTTTTTAAAAACCACTTTTGTTGGTTCAAGAGACTTGAAAACGCGTAAATCCATCAAAAACTCAAACTCGAATTTTTGCACGATCGACATACTTTCGTTATATGCTATGTATATGGAAAAATAAAAATGAAATACTCCTATTGAGAAAGTTATACTCTACCTATAACATATTATAATAATGATAATAATATTAATAATACTTTATTCACCAATAAGCTAGAAAAATATATATATGAAAGTCAAATTATATATAATGTTTTATAAAACAAACAAGTATAGGTTATAACCATATAAAAACATATAAAATAACAAAATATGTGTGAATCATAGTATGCAGTATTAAATTTACAGTAAAATAGAGCAAGATGCTGGTACAATGAAAATTGCATGCATATATATTATGTACATTGTACAAACATACACCAAATAAAAAGAAAATAAAGTCAATCATATTAGATAATAGACATACATTTTCACGTTTGTCACCATATCCAGATCTAACGAATGATTAAAGAAAAGAAAGTTGAAGTAATCAGTTCCCGGTAAATGAAAAACGCAACAAAAACTTTACGACCTCATTAAAATATCGATATTCTTTGTACAGTTCAAGTAAGGACTTCCCTGCACTCAATAAACGCAACAAAAACTTCACGACATATTTATATAGCTGCGGGCCGTGGCGCCATGTCTGTCATGAAACGACTAGACGTACATTAGAAACCTATAAAGGTAAGCGAGTCAATATGCGAACAGCAGTACAAAGAGTACCGGTATTTTAATGAGGTCGTAAAGTTTTTGTTGCGTTTTTTATTTGTCGGGAACTGATTACTTCAACTATACTGCTGTTCGCAAATTGACTCGCTTACCTTTATAGGTTTTTAATGTGCGTCTGGTCGTTTGATGACAGGCATGGCGCATGGCCCGCGGCGATATAATTATGTCGTAAAGTTTTTGTTGCGTTTTGAGTGCAGAGAAGTCCTTACTTGGACTATACATTCATAGTTAAGAGTAGTCATATATAAAAATAAGTATTTAAACAAATTGGGTATTAATATCAAAGTAAGTAGTGGTTAGAACTGCCATACTTCAGTCTAGAATTTAAAAATTAATGGACTAAAAACTTAGAGGAAAGGTTAAAAAAGTAACAAGTAGAAAATAATTGAGAATAATGATAAATAATCGAGATATGGTTGCCACTTGATGCTGTGCAATTTGATTTTTTTTAAACGCATACCTTTGCATGGCGTTTCACGTACGTTTTTAAAAACATCCCTTTGCAGTATGCATATGGATAATAATCTCCCGCATTTTTATTACTGATGCTCCGACTTGGTCGTACTACTGTACCACCTATATAGAAATAGTTTACTTTCTCAATCATAAAAGCGCGACGCCTTTCCTAACTATTTGTAGGACACTGTAATATATTATGTATCTATGTCCATAAACAATTAAAAATTATCAATTAACAAACAGAATACTATCAGCGCATTTAAAAGTTCTGTATTATTTCTCTCGTCCTTTTGTAGTAAACACTGACGACCCTAAAAGGGTCGTCAGTGTTTACTACAAAAGGACCGCAATAGAAAAGCAGGTACTAACATCTGGTTGTGATAAGAGAGAAGTAATGCATAATATAGTCTGTACGAATATAATAAAGTGCCTAAATTCTTCTTTGCACAATTTGAATTAATTTCCGCAGAATTAGCGGGATTTTAATTCTCATTGTCATTAATTGTTCTTGCTACAAAAATGTAAATAAATCGATATCAAGTAGATATCATAGCAGTCAAGTAAACCAGACGAAAATAATATAAAAGATAAGCTTTTCATCGTAACCATATCGGCATTAAATGGTTTTCTGCATGCAATTTTTTACGGAGTATTGTACAATGTCGAACTTGTACTTTTGTCCTTTTTCTTGATTATTGATAATTACGTAAACATATTGCACTTAATAAACTTTAGTCAACCTTAAATATTTCAGTTATCAGATCCCTATAGCCTGTCGCTATATATTCTTTATCAAAGTATTTGTTTTCATACACATTTCTTGTCGATAGTACTATTAAAACCTTAAAGCCTAATATTTCAAATTACAAATTAAATGAAATTTTTGGAACATGTTTTTTTGAACAATTTATCTGTTGAAGCACGATTTTCTTTAATTTTTTAAAAGAATATCTCCGGTTGTACTTGTCATACCAGGAAAATAAAAATACAAGCCTCTACGCAACTAAATTTGAAATTAAAAAGGCTATGAAGTTCCGACCGATTCCGAGATAAAAATATAAGTTTCCATCACTATTTGTTGATTTAAATCTACTGGATTTAATTTACCAGTCACAATCAGTTTTAAATTATACTACACTTCACTGAAAAACAAAGAAATATATTTAATTACAGCTAAATACAACATGAGATATTTACAGTTAGCTTTTTTTATTAGGTGCATTATTTTATCTTTCCTGGTAGACATATTTGAAAAAATCACACACACAATAGAGACAGAGAGATTTAAAACACATGTAAAAACAGACATGTACTGTTGTTTTGCATAATCAATATTTTGTTAGAATATTAGAGCAAAATGTTAATAAGGTTTTAATAAGTTCTGTGAAAATAAAAATTTAGTGAAAATTACATCAAAACTGTCTTGTTTTATATAAATCGACGCTTTCTATAAGAAAACAACTGAAAAACCGCGACAATTTCCACACGCTTTTCAGGAATGAAAATTTGAAAAATACCTCATTTAAAGGTTAAAAACAATATTAACCAGAATGATAGAAATTTATTTTAAATTGAAGCTGTTGATATAGAGAAGAACTGCTAAAAAAATAATTATTGATGTAAGTTCTGAAGAAAATGCAACACGTGTTTCTAAAAACTGTAAAATTGCTTCTATCATGTTTGACTATAGTGCACAATGACTAAGAATAACGTCAATTACGGTTTAAAAAATGCTTAATAAAAAAATTGAAAATCGATTTTTTATTATTTTTTACTACAAATTTCAAAGTTAAATGGATTTGACCATATATATCATTTTAATGTAACTGCATAAAAATACTTCAAAACTGAATATTTTTAATTGTTTTTCTACTGCAAAGCATCAAACTACATACTTTTCATTCTTTGATATTTATCGAAAGAGTACAACATTTTCAAGACATTTTCACGCGCTTTTCTGGAATAACGGTATTTAAAATGTATCAGTTTTTCCGTTGTTTTCTCGTAGAAAACATCTATCTAAGCACTTTTTGTTCCCCATTATTCTTCAAAAAATGCCCAATTTTCATGATAATGAGATTTATAAAATTTCACGTGCTTTTCCGGTACAATCGCGGAAAGGTAAGTGGAAAATTTATGAATGTTTCTTTACCTTATTGTAGAAAATGTTGATTTAAACACTTTTTCTTCTTTGGCGTATTTTGATAAATTGCTTAGTTTTCGAAATACCATTGATTTTTAATTTATGTAATATTCGTTTTTGCGTGATAATGCTTGAAATATGACTGATTTTTGTTTTATCTGTTTATTGAAAACATCTAAGCATTTTTGCTCTTTGTGATTTTTCGAGAAAATGTATAGTTTTCTTGATAAGTGATTTTTATACAATTTTTGGATGTACATATGTTAGTTTTTCATTTAATGCGAAAAAGCGGTTGGAAAAATAAAAAAATTCCCACATAATGTTGTAGAACATTTAATTGCGTACCTACATTTTTTTACACATTCTCATTTAAAGCGTGAGTGTAATTTCAACAATGATTTTTTTATGAAGAAAGTACTAAGTTAAAACTTTGAAAACAAATGTTGATTTTTGGAATTTCAGAATGCTAAGCCCTTTTTTACTTTTTTGTTCCGATCGCTCTGTAATTTTTTAATATTTTTTGTCAGAGCGCCCGCACAAGATCTTTTAAGGTCGACTTTTATTTGTTTCCTCATTGCACGTGGTCTTTTAAAGTCTAGTATCGCCTGTACGATCACACAGTATTGATGTATTATTTGATATATTCATATATTATTGCATTATACGCGGATATTTTTGTAATCTGAGATAAATTTATTCCTGACTGGGCATTGTCTTAGTGTTTGTTGGTATTGAAATAATTTAAAATCTTTTATTCCCGGTGGACTAATTATTTTAAATTTGCTGCACTATTTTACTACTTATTAAGATCTAAGGTAGTGTGTGAACTTTAAGAACTTTCAAAATTTTTCATCATTCGTGTTTTAGAAAATTTATATGGACATATGGATATAGATGCTTTAAGGTGAGAATATCCAAGAGAGAGAGAGAGAGAGTGGTCCGATTGGGAAATATTTATTGTTTTTGGCCATAACTTCATATCCTAAAACACATATTGCAAACAAAGTATAAGACTACTAAGTAGAACTATAACAAGAGTAGTGTTAGAAATGTTCACTCAATAATTTCAAACATATGCGAAATAGTTAGATTTAAATTTAGGAAAAACGGAAATTGACATGATTTTTAAAATTAAATCTAACTATTTCGCAAACAACTGTAATTATTGAGTGAAAATTTACAACACTACTCTTGTTATAACTCTACTTAGGTAGTCTCATAGTTTGTTTGCAATATATGTGTTAGAATAAAAAGTTATGATCAAAAACAGTAAATATTTCCCTATCGGACCTTTCTCTCTTGGACATTCTCACCTAGTAGTACTAGTTCATATAGGATGGAAAATTATTGATAATAAAATTACCCCTGTTCTCAGTACCAAATCATCAATGCTGATTAAATCACATTTTTTTATCTACATGTAACTGTAGACAAGATTTATTGATTATTATATTTCGAAACACCTAAACTATTTCAGCAAAATTTTATAGGTTGTAGTAGTCTGCAATGCTCATGTACGAAGAAGACATTACCATGCATCGGATCCTACAAGTGTATGGGACAAAAACCATGTTATAAAAACCCCAACACTAAGGAAACTCGTTTTACTTCCGAAATAGTTTAAGGGTCTCGGATTCAGATTGAACAAGTATAATATAACTTGAGCAAACATATTATTTGAATTTTTTATATATTTGTTCAACAGTCCATAATATAATTTTCACATTTTTTATGTTATTTTTTAGGTATAATTGCTATTTGCATATTTCCAATTCTAATTATCTCCTAATGATACTGTCTTGATTGGCGATACGTTCGTCAGTACCTATATTATATATTATTTTCGAGTCTGTAGAATCTTATCAAATGTTACAATACTCCACATTGTGTATAGTTATTTTCATAAAATATTTCCTATTTTTTATGTTTACTGAGCAATTTTTTTTAAACAATAGGGTACCTTCACTAGCAGCACTAACTAACTGTTAAAACTTTGTTCAAATCAGACGTGTCCTTCTCAAGTTATCATGCTTACAAGAAACGTGAGGGACGGACAGACAGACACTTCAAAAGTTGCTTAATTTGATCACTAACACAATGATATGAAATTTTTTTTTCTCCACAAGTGATATATACAGTTTTAGAAATGCCGATCAAATGCATTATACTCCTCTGCGAAAACTCGAAACGTATAATAAAATGTAATAATTGTAATGATTTGTTCAAACAAACTACATAACATTATGTGTGTTTATACAAGCTCAGTTTCTATTATTCACATAACAGTCAAATGAACAACTATTTATTGCGAGGACAGGCGATGATACTGTGCCTTAAAATACCTCGTGCAGCTCAAATACAAATGACAGTCACCCTTAAAAGATCTTGCGCGGGCGCTCTTAAAAAAATTATTGAAAAATTAGAGCGATCGGAACAAAAAAGTAAAAAAAGGCTTAGCATCCTGAAACTCCAATTTATAACGTTATTAATGAGTATTTTTGATCACGTTAAGAATAAAGTAGCTAGGGCGGTGGTAAAAGAAAACGTTGCCTATGCAATAAGATGCTTTTCACCAGCGCACTTTAAACGTAAACGTCGTCCATTTAACTCCATGCTTTGGGAATTGTATAATATTTTTTCTAATGTTCCCGTTGCACCTCGTACAGGACGACATGTTGACAACCTTCAGATTTTGATATTTTAGAAGCTAAGGAATCATTTGAAATAGGTTTTAGCTGTTAATGTCGAAGTGCAAACAGAAATCATTTATAAAGGACTTTGAAGCTGTCGTGGCCTATATTATTATGTATTATTTACATTTTTTAAATGATTCTATAACCTGTTAGTTCCATATTAAAGGAATAATATTTTTCTATAGTTTTACTTTCATAAAATATTATAAATCGTGATTACGGAAATTTTCTGATAGAAGCCGCTGAGTTTTATTGAAAATTACCTGTGTAATAATAACATCAATGTGAACAGATTTTCTATATTTTTATGTATTGAATGGGTATTCATTGTTTCATATAAAAGAAAAGTTCCCAAGTTCTTACATGTTTTGCGATTTGGAAGTTCACGATCAAGAAATTTAAGGGCCCAAAAACAGTAATTTACCTAAACAAGAACAAAATAAACTGCGTTATCTTAAAGCTAAGAAAATATACTATGAAATATTACATTTTAGCTTTTTTCTTGGGAAACTTTCTATATTGCAAATAAAAATTCATAAAATAATATAATAATTGAATTTTGCTAAATTATTTAATCGCAAATACCGGACGTAAAAAACTAAAACTACATTTAAGTTGAAATATAACATATTTTATGGATACTCAAATATGCTTATAAGAAGCAATTTAAAAAACGCATTTTTTTGCTCATATTTGTTCTCTGGTAAACATTCCAAGTACTAGTAGCGTAATTCCTGTTCAACCGCATAATTTTTGTCAATGAACCAAAAAACTAGCCTTTCGTAGTATAGAGGAAATGAATCGTGCTTGATGTAGACGAAATTTTATTTGTATTATGAGGTAGGCATTATGGGCAGTCCCCAACCCGGTATATTGTAACTTTTTAAACCTGATACATTTCTATAGCATATTTTAATAATGCCCATTCCGGCACAACGCTACGCAGGTATATTTCTGTTGTGTTGAATTTATCCCGACATTCATCGCGATGTTGCCGATATTTGGAGGTGATATCGTACCCTCTGTGATCTAAAGAGCAGCATATATAGCCGGAGGTGACATCGTATTGGCTGTTGTACAAATGAAAACGACAGCAGCGCCATTGATATACAGTTGAACTAAAAATTTAATTTGTGGATATAAAAGGTGTCTTTTCACCTCCACACGAAAATTTAAACATAGGTTTCTAATTCAAATGTGCTTTTAGAGGGCGGAATATTAAACATAATATTTTTAGTCGCAAACTCCTCTATAAATCCTTATTTTACTATAAGGAACCTAACCAGACTGCAACCAACAGCTACTCTCCGGGCTATGTGCCCCGCCGAGCGCTGAATTACAAGTTACAAGCCTGGCGCGTTAAGTGTAATAATTGCATATTACCATCAAAACGCTAATGCTTCGATTGCAACAAACACCAGCCGAAAGACTGATCCTACTTAAAGGAGCTCCCTTGCCAGTCGTCACACACCACTTGCTGACTGCAGTTTCGAGCTGTTGGCTCTCGTCAGTGCAAGGTAGGTATGCGACGACCGACATGAGAATCCTTTGACTATAGTACATCCCGGTATTTTCACAATAGCGACATGTAAAACAGCTAGATGGTGCCTGCTGGCTGTTTTACATGTCGCTATTGTGAAAATACCGGGATGTACTATAGTCAAAGGATTCTCATGTCGGTCGTCGCATACCTACCTTGCACTGACGAGAGCCAACAGCTCGAAACTGCAGTCTGCAAGTGGTGTGTGACGACTGGCAAGGGAGCTCCTTTTTAAGTAGGATCAGTCTTTCGGCTGGTGTTTGTTGCAATCGAAGCATTAGCGTTTTGATGGTAATATGCAATTATTACACTTAACGCGCCAGGCTTGTAACTTGTAATTCAGCGCTCGGCGGGGCACATAGCCCGGAGAGTAGCTGTTGGTTGCAGTCTGGTTAGGTTCCTTATAGTAAAATAAGGATTTATAGAGGAGTTTGCGACTAAAAATATTATGTTTAATAGGTTTCTAATGTCATCTAAATGCTTGTAAAATTGAAAACTGTGCAAAACGTTGCCACCTCCGAAAACGGAGGTGGCAACGTATAGCCAGTATCTGTTTTGGAGGTGGCAAAGTACCTTCCGTACATATATATATATATATATATATATATATATATATATATATATATATATATATATATCAAGAAAAAAATTCGTGGGCAAGCCCGCAGAAATGATAGTGCAACCGTGTACACGTGTTTCGGACTTTTTGGTCCTCATCAGCACGGTGTAGCTAAGTTGAAAGGATAGGCACAACTTAGGAAAAAACGACACAAATGGAAACCACTGACAGGAAGCCAGTTGCACATTTGTGGCTGCAGTCGGAAGACCTTGAGGTTTCAAGGCAACAACCAACATTGCCACGGAGGCAAACTGTAAGCCGCCTGCGTGGAGTTCCATAGCCCAAGGTAAAATACAAAAGGAAAGGTGTTATCGCGGGAACAGGACAATAAGTCAAGAAAAAAATTCGTGGGCAAGCCCGCAGAAATGATAGTGCAACCGTGTACAAGTGTTTCGGACTTTTTGGTCCTCATCAGCACGGTGTAGCTAAGTTGAAAGGATAGGCACAACTTAGGAAAAAACGACACAAATGGAAACCACTGACAGGAAGCCAGTTGCACATTTGTGGCTGCAGTCGGAAGACCTTGAGGTTTCAAGGCAACAACCAACATTGCCACGGAGGCAAACTGTAAGCCGCCTGCGTGGAGTTCCATAGCCCAAGGTAAAATACAAAAGGAAAGGTGTTATCGCGGGAACAGGACAATAAGTCAAGAAAAAAATTCGTGGGCAAGCCCGCAGAAATGATAGTGCAACCGTGTACAAGTGTTTCGGACTTTTTGGTCCTCATCAGCACGGTGTAGCTAAGTTGAAAGGATAGGCACAACTTAGGAAAAAACGACACAAATGGAAACCACTGACAGGAAGCCAGTTGCACATTTGTGGCTGCAGTCGGAAGACCTTGAGGTTTCAAGGCAACAACCAACATTGCCACGGAGGCAAACTGTAAGCCGCCTGCGTGGAGTTCCATAGCCCAAGGTAAAATACAAAAGGAAAGGTGTTATCGCGGGAACAGGACAATAAGTCAAGAAAAAAATTCGTGGGCAAGCCCGCAGAAATGATAGTGCAACCGTGTACACGTGTTTCGGACTTTTTGGTCCTCATCAGCACGGTGTAGCTAAGTTGAAAGGATAGGCACAACTTAGGAAAAAACGACACAAATGGAAACCACTGACAGGAAGCCAGTTGCACATTTGTGGCTGCAGTCGGAAGACCTTGAGGTTTCAAGGCAACAACCAACATTGCCACGGAGGCAAACTGTAAGCCGCCTGCGTGGAGTTCCATAGCCCAAGGTAAAATACAAAAGGAAAGGTGTTATCGCGGGAACAGGACAATAAGTCAAGAAAAAAATTCGTGGGCAAGCCCGCAGAAATGATAGTGCAACCGTGTACACGTGTTTCGGACTTTTTGGTCCTCATCAGCACGGTGTAGCTAAGTTGAAAGGATAGGCACAACTTAGGAAAAAACGTCATATCACTATCAACTATCATTTCTGCGGGCTTGCCCACGAATTTTTTTCTTGACTTATTGTCCTGTTCCCGCGATAACACCTTTCCTTTTGTATTTTACCTTGGGCTATGGAACTCCACGCAGGCGGCTTACAGTTTGCCTCCGTGGCAATGTTGGTTGTTGCCTTGAAACCTCAAGGTCTTCCGACTGCAGCCACAAATGTGCAACTGGCTTCCTGTCAGTGGTTTCCATTTGTGTCGTTTTTTCCTAAGTTGTGCCTATCCTTTCAACTTAGCTACACCGTGCTGATGAGGACCAAAAAGTCCGAAACACGTGTACACGGTTGCACTATCATTTCTGCGGGCTTGCCCACGAATTTTTTTCTTGACTTATTGTCCTGTTCCCGCGATAACACCTTTCCTTTTGTATTTTACCTTGGGCTATGGAACTCCACGCAGGCGGCTTACAGTTTGCCTCCGTGGCAATGTTGGTTGTTGCCTTGAAACCTCAAGGTCTTCCGACTGCAGCCACAAATGTGCAACTGGCTTCCTGTCAGTGGTTTCCATTTGTGTCGTTTTTTCCTAAGTTGTGCCTATCCTTTCAACTTAGCTACACCGTGCTGATGAGGACCAAAAAGTCCGAAACACTTGTACACGGTTGCACTATCATTTCTGCGGGCTTGCCCACGAATTTTTTTCTTGACTTATTGTCCTGTTCCCGCGATAACACCTTTCCTTTTGTATTTTACCTTGGGCTATGGAACTCCACGCAGGCGGCTTACAGTTTGCCTCCGTGGCAATGTTGGTTGTTGCCTTGAAACCTCAAGGTCTTCCGACTGCAGCCACAAATGTGCAACTGGCTTCCTGTCAGTGGTTTCCATTTGTGTCGTTTTTTCCTAAGTTGTGCCTATCCTTTCAACTTAGCTACACCGTGCTGATGAGGACCAAAAAGTCCGAAACACTTGTACACGGTTGCACTATCATTTCTGCGGGCTTGCCCACGAATTTTTTTCTTGACTTATTGTCCTGTTCCCGCGATAACACCTTTCCTTTTGTATATATATATATATATATATATATATATCTTCCTCGTTGATGGTCGACTTCTCCAAGAGTCACGGTTGTCGTTTACGACGTTTCGGCAGAATCCCATATGCAATCTTTAAGTTTTCACTGAAAGCTGCCCACTGCTGCTCCTCGTTGCTCGAACTGAACTGACGTTCCCCGCGTTGTGCAACTCCTTATATATACTGCTGTCTAGGGCGCGCCCGGCGCGTTTGGCTACGTATTACTGGTCCCCCACCATCTGTGGTAGGCGTAGCGGGCGCCTAAGCCAACCAGACAAGTGGCCTCGCCGAAACGTCATGCTCCACGTGACATCTCGCTGGTGGTCGGGCATCCTTGTGTCCAATCGGTGCCGCAGAATGCCGTGGTTCTCCTTGATTGGTCAGCGCTCGGTTCTGACTCCTCGTGATAGGTCCATTTCGGGCAGGTTGCTGTGTTTCTTCACTATTTGACAATACTTGAACATACCTTCTCGTGATTGGTTCGTCCACGGTTTATCGTCGTGTGTTTTCTGTTATGTATCTTCCCGCAGGAGCGGGCTTCCAAGAACTGGGAAATTTCGTTTATTAAGATTTTGTGGTCTTTTTTTGATCTCTATGGCCTTTCTGGTAATCTTTGACCTATAATGTTCGATATTAGCTACTGTTATGGTGTTGTCCAAGTATATTTTGTGTCCTGTGGATGTTGTGCTAGGGATGATGTTTTCTTCTCTTTCCGTATTGCATTCATATGTTCTTCCTTTCTTACACTAATCGTCTATTAGTCTGTCCTATGTATGATTTATTGCAATCTTGGCACGGAATTTCATATACTCCATGGTTTTATAGGGTAGTTTTTGATTTTGGACTACGGATGAATATTGTGGGGCTAGCCAGTCTTCCAGTCGCTTGGAAATCATTGATCTCCAGGCTAGCCCCACAATATTCATCCACACCTCATAATCCTGATAGCAGCCGTTCTGCTCTGATGCCTCCATCAACAGATCATCAACCCCCCACCACTCTCCCACCCACAGACAGCTTTCGTATAAATAACACTTCGTCCGATACTGCCAGCGAGTTCGCTCTAAGGAGTAGGCAGGTTGAGGCCTTAGAGACGGATCGTGGTGAGATCTGGGGAGTAGGCAGATTAAGACCCCGGAATCGAACCAGTTCCACGAACTCCTAGCATTATTTTCTTTGACAATTTTTACTTGACCCACTTTTTCTCTTGAAAATGGCTCCAAAACGGGAGCCGAAACGTCGAGACATTAACAATCTCAGACGCGGTTCAACCCGAGAACCTAGTATTTTTCATATATATACATATATATTTTTCATGATTTGTAAGGTGTAATTCAATGCAGGTCGGGGTATTTGCCCGCTGAGTAGTTGTTTCCTGCAAATCATGTATAATAACAATATATATATATATATATATATATATATATATATATATATATATATATATATATTTATTGATGCTAGTTAAGTTATCACCTCCGGCACATAGAAAGGACGACCTGACCTCCATGTTATCCCGTGCATATATTGCTATAAATTTTATATATTTGTGATTAGGGGGACCCCCAGAATACGAATCTCAAAAGAGGGGAAAAGATTTATAATTTTTTTTGTAATCATATATACAGGATACAGGAGATACGAACTCACCTCCAATACATATATATGAGTAGAAACTGAAGCATCGTTAATACCTCTAGCAATGTTGCCAAATTTTCGGAGGTCAAAACGTAACGCCATTATCTGTAGTTCTTAATATATATAAACATTATCGAACCCACATTTGAATTTGTAAGTTTCTGGAAAACGATGGTCATAATTTTATAACTTCTTAGTAGGCAGAAAATGTACATTTTGAACACAGCTTTTGTCAAATATTTTATTGTTAAAACTAAATTAAAGTCTGAATCTATGTCCCCTAGTCTTTCACTCAGAGAAATCTTTCTAGATATCTAAGATTTAAAAGACTCATTCACGTGGTTTGGAAGGCCTTTAAAAATATTTTTTTCGAATTTTGGAATGAAATTGGGTGAAAATAAAGAATTACTCTTCTGATCAATCAATATTTCAGAAAATATTAAACTCTTACGTAGTGAGATTTTTTTTCACCTAATAATATTTGAAATATAATGTAACTGATTTTAAATGGTATTAAGGTTGTTTGATGTTTAGAATAAAATATCAACAGTTCTGTGTAAATAATAAGTAGCTATGGATATAACATAAATAAAATCTTAGGGGCTAGGTTTAACATACACAGCTCATAAGAATTTCCTCTAATCTGTTTCGAAAAAGATTTAGTGTCCTAAACGTCAGCGATATATGTAGATTACATTTATTTTTCTCGTTATAATTTATATTAGTTGGCAAGAAGTAGCTTCTGGCTATTCCTTTGACATAAACATCATAGACGCAGAGGCTATTTTTTCATTATACTGAATAATTGTGTTTTTGTAAATTCTGATGTGATATTTTTTTAGAAGATCTATAAGGTAAAAACTCTAAAAAAGAGAAAAGAATATAAACAGAACACCACAGTTAATATTTAGACGATATCTTGTATATTTTTACACCATTTCAGCGTAAAATTACGTTCAGCATTAATTTTCGTTTTGAAAATGCTGTGGCGTCGCCAAGTTTTGCAAAAGGTATGAAAATTTGCAGAACAACAATGCATCACAAAAGCTACAAAATGAACTTTGATAACAACAGTTAAGAGAAAATATTTGATAAGGGCAAAGATAAGGGATAGTTGAAACGTAGTGGACTGGATGGATCTACAAGGAATTTTATACGGGGGCGTTAATTTGGAAACCTACAAATATCTAGAATATCGTTTTTACAAATAGAACAACAAGTACATTATCCCACTATGCACGAATATATTGTCCTTTATGATATTAGTCTCCAAAACTAATAGTTTTTGAGACATTTTCAGTTTAAACGATAATTTAAAAATAATTGTGTTTTTCTTTGTTCACAAGAAAGCTATGGCTTTATTGTATTATAGTAAATGAAGATTTTAGTACTGAAAATGAAAACCAAATGAAAATGATTCAGAATTATATTTTTTAATTCGATTTTAAAGCTGGAAAATAATTTAAATAATTAAAATATTCAAATATAAGAGCAACGGTAACTAGGAAAAATACATAATACATTTGGAACATTCGTCATTTAAGAAATTATTTATACATTTTTTTCTAGCTACCGGTATTATTTTTATATACTGTAATTATTTAAATTATTACAATTACTAAATGACGGCAAAGCCATAACTTACTAGTGGAATAGGCGCAATTATTTTTAAGTTAATCAATTAAAATGAAAATATTTCAAAAACTATCAGTTTTAGAGAAATATCATATTAACTAATTATTATTAAAGAAACAAAATAGTTGTGCAAAATGGCGAAAAAATATACAGGGTGTTCCTTTGGAAAAAATGAAGCATTAGATATAATATGGAGGTTGGCAAGTTAATGCCCCTGTATAAAATCTCCTGTACATAAAAATAAACTTTTGCTTTACTCAGATATTGCAGTTCACCCCTATGTTTGCATTTACTAAATAGTTCCTCTTAGCTATTATTAACAAAGTATTTTAGTGACATTTGTGATGCATTGTTTTTGCGTAAATTTTCATATTTTTGACAATCTTATAAATTGCTCAAAACAAAAATTAATACCAAACGTAAAATTTTACGCTGAAATAAGTGGTGTAAACCGGGTATGTTATTTTAAAGTCGTCATTCAAGCTGTCTCACTTTAAATAAACCCACTATATATTTCACGTATTTTAAAAATAGGCAACAAAGTATGTTCTATAACTTTTACTTAAATTTTTTTTCATATTCCTCATAATAGCAAAGATATTAAACTTCCTTGCACTAATGAGCTACCAAATAGACCAATTTACTATTGAAAGCAAGCACTAGAATTTCAAGTGTATCACTAATAGGGACTATTTTATCCGCTTATTAACTTATTATAGAGAATTTGAATTTAAACCTAGGAATTGTATTCTTTGAATAAACATAATGGGTCTATTAAATATTATTTATCAACCAATCAATCAATCAAAATATGTTTTATAGTTTAAAAATCAGTCCGCGACAACTCGGACAAACTTTCCCATTTAGGAGTAGATCGCCCCACAGCTTCTCTCCCTGTGTTTTCTAGGAGCAACTGGTCATGTCATTTGAAAGCGGTATTAGGGGAGTGTCCATATGCCAAATTTAATCAAAATCGTTAGAACCGCTTTAGAAGAAAAATTATTTAATTTCTCTTTGCCCTCCCCCCGCAACTCCCTTTCTACATTTCTTAGGTATAACCGGTCATGTTACCTTATGCTACTACTAAGTCAGTATTGATGTGCTAAATTTGATTAAAATTGTTAGATCCCTTTAAAAAAAAATTATGAAATTATTTAAAACTCAACTTTCCCCCCACAGCTTCCTTCCTGGTATTTTCTAAGAGCAACTGGTCATGTCATTTCATATCGGTAGTAGGGAAGTGTCCATGTACCAAATTTAATCAAAATCTTTAGAGCAGTTTTAGAGAAACAAATTATTTTCTATTTTTTCCCTGTTTTTAGGGGTTCACTCCCCCCATATTTGAGCTAGGATCGATTTTGCGATCTCGCCTCGAGATGTGGCCGTCTTGAATACACAGGTAAAACTCGATGCAGCAATTTGGCCTCTAGGTGGGGCGACAGACGGCAGACAGACATTTTTTAAAAACCACTTTTGTTGGTTCAAGAGACTTGAAAACGCGTAAATCCATCAAAAACTCAAACTCGAATTTTTGCACGATCGACATACTTTCGTTATATGCTATGTATATGGAAAAATAAAAATGAAATACTCCTATTGAGAAAGTTATACTCTACCTATAACATATTATAATAATGATAATAATATTAATAATACTTTATTCACCAATAAGCTAGAAAAATATATATATGAAAGTCAAATTATATATAATGTTTTATAAAACAAACAAGTATAGGTTATAACCATATAAAAACATATAAAATAACAAAATATGTGTGAATCATAGTATGCAGTATTAAATTTACAGTAAAATAGAGCAAGATGCTGGTACAATGAAAATTGCATGCATATATATTATGTACATTGTACAAACATACACCAAATAAAAAGAAAATAAAGTCAATCATATTAGATAATAGACATACATTTTCACTTTCACGTTTGTCACCATATCCAGATCTAACGAATGATTAAAGAAAAGAAAGTTGAAGTAATCAGTTCCCGGTAAATGAAAAACGCAACAAAAACTTTACGACCTCATTAAAATATCGATATTCTTTGTACAGTTCAAGTAAGGACTTCCCTGCACTCAATAAACGCAACAAAAACTTCACGACATATTTATATAGCTGCGGGCCGTGGCGCCATGTCTGTCATGAAACGACTAGACGTACATTAGAAACCTATAAAGGTAAGCGAGTCAATATGCGAACAGCAGTACAAAGAGTACCGGTATTTTAATGAGGTCGTAAAGTTTTTGTTGCGTTTTTTATTTGTCGGGAATTGATTACTTCAACTATACCGCTGTTCGCAAATTGACTCGCTTACCTTTATAGGTTTTTAATGTGCGTCTGGTCGTTTGATGACAGGCATGGCGCATGGCCCGCGGCGATATAATTATGTCGTAAAGTTTTTGTTGCGTTTTTGAGTGCAGAGAAGTCCTTACTTGGACTATACATTCATAGTTAAGAGTAGTCATATATAAAAATAAGTATTTAAACAAATTGGGTATTAATATCAAAGTAAGTAGTGGTTAGAACTGCCATATTTCAGTCTAGAATTTAAAAATTAATGGACTAAAAACTTAGAGGAACAAGTAGAAAATAATTGAGAATAATGATAAATAATCGAGATATGGTTGCTACTTGATGCCGTGCAATTCTCTTCATTACAGAATCTGCAACGAGAACTTTTTTTTACTCTGCTTTCGCTTTTGCTACAAAATTTTAAACGTGTTATTAAGGCCATTTTATTACTGTTTATATTAACTTAATAATATTTAACAACTTTATCAAAAGACTTAACTTCAAGGAAAACTGACTCTAATTTGTTCAGAGCGCGGCTTGCTTTTTATTTTTATAGTGATAGCTATTGCAACTTCCAAATTTCTCACTTCAGTACTGTCGTCACTTAAAACCTCAATGTTGGTATCCCTACTACTTTCCGTGATGTTGCCAATATCAAAATACTTAAAACATTATGACAAACAAATATATTTACTCAATGTGACCCACTTCTCATCTCAATATGCTCCGGGAATCAAATTAGAAATTAATCTAATAATCAAATCAATGTTGTTCAAATGCTTTTTACATTAATTATTATTATATTGATAAGTTTTAAACGAATTGGTTGAATGTAGTCGAGTTTAGCGTCGCACATATACAAATCTAGAAAAACCCAGCATATAACTTGAATAAGGGAGGCAAAGCCAAAATGGAGCGTACATAGAAACTATCCCGAAATTATAGTGAAATATCAAAAAAATCTATGTCCATAAACAATTAAAAATTATCAATTAACAAACAGAATACTATCAGCGCATTTAAAAGTTCTGTATTATTTCTTTCAACGAGTGTTTAAAAGGGTCGTCAGTATTTACTACAAAAGGACCGCAATAGAAAAGCAGGTACTAACATCTGGTTGTGATAAGAGAGAAGTAATGCATAATATAGTCTGTACGAATATAATAAAGAGCCTAAATTCTTCTTTGCACAATTTGAATTAATTTCCGCAGAATTAGCGGGATTTTAATTCTCATTGTCATTAATTGTTCTTGCTACAAAAATGTAAATCAATCGACATCAAGTAGATATCATAGCAGTCAAGTAAACCAGACGAAAATAATATAAAAGATAAGCTTTTCATCGTAACCATATCGGCATTAAATGGTTTTCTGCATGCAATTTTTTACGGAGTATTGTACAATGTCGAACTTGTACTTTTGTCCTTTTTCTTGATTATTGATAATTACGTAAACATATTGCACTTAATAAACTTTAGTCAACATTAAATATTTCAGTTATCAGATCCCTATAGCCTGTCGCTATATATTCTTTATCAAAGTATTTGTTTTCATACACATTTCTTGTCGATAGTACTATTAAAACCTTAAAGCCTAATATTTCAAATTACAAATTAAATGAAATTTTTGGAACATGTTTTTTTGAACAATTTATCTGTTGAAGCACGATTTTCTTTAATTTTTTAAAAGAATATCTCCGGTTGTACTTGTCATACCAGGAAAATAAAAATACAAGCCTCTACGCAACTAAATTTGAAATTAAAAAGGCTATGAAGTTCCGACCGATTCCGAGATAAAAATATAAGTTTCCATCACTATTTGTTGATTTAAATCTACTGGATTTAATTTACCAGTCACAATCAGTTTTAAATTATACTACACTTCACTGAAAAACAAAGAAATATATTTAATTACAGCTAAATACAACATGAGATATTTACAGTTAGCTTTTTTTATTAGGTGCATTATTTTATCTTTCCTGATAGACATATTTGAAAAAATCACACACACAAGTTCACAATAGAGACAGAGAGATTTAAAACACGTGTAAAAACAGACATGTACTGTTGTTTTACATAATCAATATTTTGTTAGAATATTAGAGCAAAATGTTAATAAGGTTTTAATAAGTTCTGTGAAAATAAAAATTTAGTGAAAATTGCATCAAAACTGTCTTGTTTTATATAAATCGACGCTTTCTATAAGAAAACAACTGAAAAACCGCGACAATTTCCACACGCTTTTCAGGAATGAAAATTTGAAAAATACCTCATTTAAAGGTTAAAAACAATATTAACCAGAATGATAGAGATTTATTTTAAATTGAAGCTGTTGATATAGAGAAGAACTGCTAAAAAATAATTATTGATTTAAGTTCTGAAGAAAATGCAACACGTGTTTCTAAAAACTGTAAAATTGTTTCTATCTTGTTTGACTACAGTGCACAATGACTAAGAATAACGTCAATTACGGTTCAAAAAATGCTTAATAAAAAAATTAAAAATCGATTTTTTATTATTTTTTACTACAAATTTCAAAGTTAAATGGATTTGACCATATATATCATTTTAATGTAACTGCATAAAAATACTTCAAAACTGAATATTTTTAATTGTTTTTCTACTGCAAAGCATCAAACTACATACTTTTCATTCTTTGATATTTATCGAAAGAGTACAACATTTTCAAGACATTTTCACGCGCTTTTCTGGAATAACGGTATTTAAAATGTATCAGTTTTTCCGTTGTTTTCTCGTAGAAAACATCTATCTAAACACTTTTTGTTCCCCATTATTCTTCAAAAAATGTCCAATTTTCATGATAATGAGATTTATAAAATTTCACGTGCTTTTCCGGTACAATCGCGGAAAGGTAAGTGGAAAATTTATGAATGTTTCTTTACCTTATTGTAGAAAATGTTGATTTAAATACTTTTCCTTCTTTGGCGTATTTTGATAAATTGCTTAGTTTTCGAAATATCATTGATTTTTAATTTATGTAATATTCGTTTTTGCGTGATAATGCTTGAAATATGACTGATTTTTGTTTTATCTGTTTATTGAAAACATCTAAGCATTTTTGCTCTTTGTGATTTTTTGAGAAAATGTAGTTTTCTTGATAAGTGATTTTTATACAATTTTTGGATGTACATATGTTAGTTTTTCATTTAATGCGAAAAAGCGGTTGGAAAAATAAAAAAAATTCCCACATAATGTTGTAGAACATTTAATTACGTACCTACATTTTTTTTACACATTCTCATTTAAAGCGGGAGTGTAATTTCAACAATGATTTTTTTATGAAGAAAGTACTAAGTTAAAACTTTGAAAACAAATGTTGATTTTTGGAATTTCAGAATGCTAAGTCCTTTTTTACTTTCTTGTTCCGATCGCTCTGTAATTTTTTAATATTTTTTGTCAGAGCGCCCGCACAAGATCTTTTAAGGTCGACTTTTATTTGTTTCCTCATTGCACGTGGTCTTTTAAAGTCTAGTATCGCCTGTACGATCACACAGTATTGATGTATTATTTGATGATTATATGATCATTCGTGTTTTAGAAAATTTATATGGACATATGGATATAGATGCTTTAAGGTGAGAATATCCAAGAGAGGGAGAGAGAGAGAGAGTGGTCCGATTGGGAAATATTTATTGTTTTTGGCCATAACTTCATATTCTAAAACACATATTGCAAACAAAGTATAAGACTACTAAGTAGAACTATAACAAGAGTAGTGTTAGAAATTTTCACTCAATAATTTCAAACATATGCTAAATAGTTAGATTTAAATTTAGGAAATACGGAAATTGACATGATTTTTAAAATTAAATCTAACTATTTCGCAAACAACTGTAATTATTGAGTGAAAATTTACAACAGTACTCTTGTTATAACTCTACTTAGGTAGTCTTATAGTTTGTTTGCAATATATGTGTTAGAATAAAAAGTTATGATCAAAAACAATAAATATTTCCCTATCGGACCTTTCTCTCTTGGACATTCTCACCTAGTAGTATTAGTTCATATAGGATGGAAAATTATTGATAATAAAATTACCCCTGTTCTCAGTACCAAATCATCAATGCTGATTAAATCACATTTTATTATCTACATGTAACTGTAGACAAGATTTATTGATTATTATATTTCGAAACACCTAAACTATTTCAGCAAAATTTTATAGGTTGTAGTAGTCTGCAATGCTCCTGTACGAAGAAGACATTACCATGCATCGGATCCTACAAGTGTATGGGACAAAAACCATGTTATAAAAACCCCAACACTAAGGAAACTCGTTTTACTTCCGAAATAGTTTAAGAGTCCTCGGATTCAGATTGAACAAGTATAATATAACTTGAGCAAACATATTATTTGAATTTTTTATATATTTGTTCAACAGTCCACAATATAATTTTCACATTTTTTATGTTATTTTTCAGGTATAATTGCTATTTGCTATATTTTTAATTTTAATTATCTCCTAATGATACTGTCTTGATTGGCGATACGTTCGTCAGTACCTATATTATATATTATTTTCGAGTCTGTAGAATCTTATCAAATGTTACAATACTCCACATTGTGTATAGTTATTTTCATAAAATATTTCATATTTTTTATGTTTACTGAGCAATTTTTTTTAAACAATAGGGTACCTTCACTAGCAGCACTAACTAACTGTTAAAACTTTGTTCAAATCAGACGTGTCCTTCTCAAGTTATCATGCTTACAAGAAACGTGAGGGACGGACAGACAGACACTTCAAAAGTTGCTTAATTTGATCACTAACACAATGATATGAATTTTTTTTTTTCTCCACGAGTGATATATACAGTTTTAGAAATGCCGATCAAATGCATTATACTCCTCTGCGAAAACTCGAAACGTATAATAAAATGTAATAATTACAAGCTCAGTTTCTATTATTCACATAACAGTCAAATGAACAACTATTTATTGCCAGAACAGGCGATGATACTGTGCCTTAAAATACCTCGTGCAGCTCAAATACAAATGACAGTCATCCTTAAAAGATCTTGTGCGGGCGCTCTTAAAAAAATTATTGAAAAATTAGAGCGATCGGAACAAAAAAGTAAAAAAAGGCTTAGCATCCTGAAACTCCAATTTATAACGTTATTAATGAGTATTTTTGATCTCGTTAAGAATAAAGTAGCTAGGGCGGTGGTAAAAGAAAACGTTGCCTATGCAATAAGATGCTTTTCACCAGCGCACTTTAAACGTAAACGTCGCCCATTTAACTCCATGCTTTCGGAATTGTATAATATTTTTTTCTAATGTTCCCGTTGCACCTCGTACAGGACGACATGTTGACAACCTTCAGATTTTGATGTTTTAGAAGCTAAGGAATCATTTGAAGTAGATTTTAGCTGTTAATGTCGAAGTGCAAACAGAAATCATTTATAAAGGACTTTGAAGCTGTCGTGGCCTATATTATTATGTATTATTTACATTTTTTAAACGATTCTATAACCTGTTAGTTCCATATTAAAGGAATAATATTTTTCTATAGTTTTACATTCATAAAATATTATAAATCGTGATTACGGAAATTTTCTGATAGAAGCCGCTGAGTTTTATTGAAACTTACCTGTGTAATAATAACACCAATGTGAACAGATTTCCTATATTTTTATGTATTGAATGGGTATTCATTGTTTCATATGAAAGAAAAGTTCCCAAGTTCTTACATGTTTTGCGATTTGGAAATTCACGATCAAGAAATTTAAGGGCCCAAAAACAGTAATTTACCTAAACAAGAACAAAATAAACTGCGTTGTCTTAAAGCTAAGAAAATATAATATGAAATATTACATTTTAGCTTTTTTCTTGGGAAACTTTCTATATTGCAAATAAAAATTCATAAAATAATATAATAATTGAATTTTGCTAAATTATTTAATCGCAAATACCGGACGTAAAAAACTAAAACTACATTTAAGTTGAAATATAACATATTTTATGGATACTCAAATATGCTTATGAGAAGCAATTTAAAAAACGCATTTTATTGCTCATATTTATTCTCTGGTAAACATTCCAAGTACTAGTAGCGTAATTCCAGTTCAACCGCATAATTTTTGTCAGTGAACCAAAAAACTAGCCTTTCGTAGTATAAAGGAAATGAATCATGCTTGATGTAGACGAAATTTTATTTGTATTATGAGGTAGGCATTATGGGCAGTCCCCAACCCGGTATACTGTAATTTTTGAAACCTGATACATTTCTATAGGATATTTTAATAATGCCCATTCCGGCACAACGCTACGCAGGTATATTTCTGTTGTGTTGAATTTATCCCGACATTCATCGCGATGTTGCCGATATTTGGAGGTGATATCGTACCCTCTGTGATCTAAAGAGCAACATATATAGCCGGAGGTGACATCGTATTGGCTGTTGTACAAATGAAAACGACAGCAGCGCCATTGATATACAGTTGAACTAAAAATTTAATTTGTGGATATAAAAGGTGTCTTTTCACCTCCACACGAAAATTTAAACATAGGTTTCTAATGTCATCTAAATGCTTGTAAAATTGAAAACTGTGCAAAACGTTGCCACCTCCGAAAACGGAGGTGGCAACGTTATATATGAGGTGACAACGTATAGCCAGTATCTGTTTTGGAGGTGGCAAAATACCTTCCGTACATATATATATATATATATATATATATATATATAAATATATGTCATATTTATTCATTGGTACTACGTTAGTAATTATAAAAACATTTTTTTAAAACCAATAATTTTTTTTTAACCAGCATTATACTTGCCTTGGAGAAGAATCATTATATAAAACGATAAAATAATTCAATAAGTTGTTCAAACCTTTGCTGTAATAAAACATTAACACAATTAAGAAGAATAAAGTAAATTCAGGTAACAAAAACAGATTAATAATAAAAAGAATATAGCACACAGAACATTAATATTTATCTAATCCTCAAAATAATTTTTAAGATATCATATCAAGTGTTCAAAGTGTCTACCGGGATTTCTTATGCACAATGTTGAATTCGAGCTTTTAGGTCCTCTACATTTTGCGGTGTCGTCGAAAACACTTTATATTTAATATGCCCCCATAGAAAAAATCCATTGGGGTTATATCTGAAGAACGAGGGGGCCATCGAATAAATCCATTGGTACCTATCCAATGTTGAGGCAAAATTTCGTCTAAATAATCTAGGCAAATCTGGGAATTGTGGGGAGGATCTCCATCTTGTTGAAAATATTGAAAGTTGTGTCGATTCTCTAAAGGTAGGTCATCTAAGAATTCATTAAATTCATTTCTCAAAAAGTTTGGGTACCTTTGACCACTGAAAGTGACCATCATAAAAATAAGGACCTATTAAATTGGTGCCTAAAATACCTATCCACACATTTATTGAAAAACGATTTTGAAACCCAGTCGGTCTATGCCGGTGTGTATTTTCAGAAGTTCATTTGTAATGAATATTGCGATTAAAAAGTCCATTATTGGAAAAATTTGCCTCGTCGGACCATTAATGGATCGGCACGCTTCTCCTCCATCAGCCACCTACAAAAAGTCGTCCTCCTTGGTTTGTCCCCGCTTGTAAATTTGGCTTATATACCACCGGCAACCATTTTTCTGTAAAATTTTTCAAGCACTTGTTTTATTTATATGACAAGCAATTTGAATTTCTCTTAATGATGTTTTCAAATTTTCTGTATTTTTATTTCTTACATAATTAATAACTCTGTTTACCTTATTTACATTATCAGTAACAACGTTCAACCTTGTCTTCTTCTTTAAAAATGAACCATTATTTTTCAGTTTCACAGCTAATTTCTGTACAGAGTTTTATTCGGCTGTAGTGCTTGCGGAAATCTGTTTCTATATTTTACTTCAGCTAATCTAGAGTTTAAATTGCATTGGCAATATGTAACGAACATATTATAACGATCAATGTGAGTGAAAATCATTTTTGAAAATTCTAAATTCTGAAACAACGAGTGTAATTGAGTGAGAGTTTAAGTATTAACTGAGATAATCTGTCAAAAAATTAAACTGCCAAGATTGTTCATAGCCAACTATTTTAAAATAATTGAAATAATAGTGAAATCATGAAATACAAACAAATGGACATTATACTTAAATTAATTGGTAAAGACATTTTAACTTTCTGAGCAGGGGCGAGCGAGTCTTTACTATGTACATACTTCAGTATGCGATGTAAAGCAATGACAGGCGCAGTTAGTACTTGGATGGGTGACCATTCCAACGGAAACCGCGTTCTCGCCTCACGCATCTTCCAGCGGCTTGTATATCAGTGTATGCGCGGAAGCTATACAACCTTAGGCGAGGATTGTATAGGAGATATACCATCCTTCGGAGGGGATGTAAAGTCGTCGGTCCCTTGTCTATTAAATGTTAGGCAAGTAAAAGATCCCTACTCTTCTTAAGGGAAGAGGTTTGGCAAAAATTCCTGGTTGGGGGTAGCTCGTCTACAGGCGTCGGTGTTAGGCCTCAGTAGCGGAAATAGGCCGACGTTAAATAAATGTATTAAAAAAAAACTTTCTGAGCAAGGAATGATGCTTTTATGGAGGACCTCTATACGCATAACTGCGAATACTCTTTCCATAATTACTCCATGTTGCTTTCTTGATTATTATTTTGTTTTTGTTACCTGAATTCACTTTATTCTTCTTAATTGTTGTTTTATTATAACAAAGACTTGAACAACTTATTGAATTATTTTATCGTTTTATTTAATCATACTTCTCCACGGCAAGTATAATGCTTGTTAAAGCAAAATTTATTGGTTTAAAAAAAATGTTTCTATAATTACTAACATAGTACCAATGAATAAATATGTATATCATTGAAAAGGGAGGATAATATTTAATGGCGCCATTTCCCACCCGTTTCAAAATAAGTTTCAAAATAATTTTTTTTAACAGCCTGAAGAGTAAATCTCAAAATACAGCGGTTTTGAATACCGAGCGGTATAACGAAACAATATATATATATATATATATATATATATATATATATATATATATATATATATATATATATATTGTTTCGTTATACCGCTCGGTATAACGTGTGAGAATTTTGAATTTTTGAATATGATTCTTGGGCGCCACCTATCGGATGATAGGACAAGTACTACGCAGATCGGTAGAACATGAGAGACTCACCACAGTTAGCCGGTTCTGCGACTTTTCGAGTGAAGACTGAAATAAAGCTCACAATAACAATTGACACCTTTTATTTGGTATTTGTTCAGCAATAAATTAACAAAGATACAAATTCTATAACTAAATATGCGCATGTGAAATGTGAATCAATACAAATATCATGAAATAAATGGTTATACCGCTTGGTTTAAAGAGAGCTCTTTATTAGTACGAAATCTCGATACCTGATGCGTCGACGTGGCAGATTTCCAATCTGTGATTATGTTGGTTTATGGTGACAGCTGTCGGATGATCAGCTGATGTCCTCTTCACAGTGCCAATGGCTTCTGGATTTCAGTGATGTTAAAACGATGCGAGGAAACACTTTAATTTACGTACGAAGCACTGTTTTACCTTTTATTTGGATTTAGCACTGTAAACCGGAAGTATAAAGCTATTTTTCGGGTAACATTCCCCTTTGAAATAAACAATTGCATGTAAGCAATTTCTAGCTTGTGAAGTTTAAAAAATTCTTTTTGATTGCAACTGCTCGCATGTGACAAAATACGAGATTATTATTTAAATTTTTGTAATTTCCGTCTCCCTGGCTTTAAGTGATTTTAAACTTAATATGACTTTAATATTGAGGTTACCTGCAAAACCACGATTTTTAAATTCAATTTTTAACATACATTTTAATATTTTACGGAGCAAAATTTTAACGCAGCTTCCTCTAGCAATGCAAAATTACGACTCTTTATTTAATTGTTGCCATGGAGATACTACAAAATTCGTAAATCTAGGTGTCTAGATTTTTAAATTATTATCTGTCAAAACTAAATATGGACTTTTTATGCCTTTTTCAATAAATGACCTGAAATGTTTTTATATTTCCTTTACCTATGTTTCTTGCTGATTCTTTCTATACCACTACGAAAGCTGTAGAGTGGACATTCACAAATTTAAAATTTTTGAAACTTTTTCAAGTGTATTCTTAAAATTAAGCTTTTAGCATCCCAAATACCAATGAAAACTGTTCCTTATGACCTAATACACAAACTTATACTAATATTCTACCGAACAATGGCTTCTACTTACTTCTAACACTATCTCAACTTTTTAGGTCATGCCCACATCAAGTTGCACTCAAAATTTATGTTTGTACGTCAAATAATGACTGAAAACGTTATGAAAAGCTTGTCCAGCACCATGGCTTTGAACATTGTACACAATTGTAGTTCCACAACCATTTGGGTCTTTGCTAGCACTGAATTTATAGTACCTGTGGAGTTCCAGGATTTAAACTGTCTCTATGGACCTACATGAAAGTAAAATTCCAGAGCTGTAGTACCCCGGTGTAACCTTAGATATGTACCTAAATGTTGTGTGTAAAAAGTTTTAATTTATTCTGCTATATTGAAGTTATGCACCAATGTTTATTCTTCAATGTGAAATGTCAAAATATTTCAATATAGTTTATTGCACAAAAGTTTGTTTAACTACACAAACTTGACAAAAGTTGTTGGATTTAGGCTGTAGATGAATGTTCTTTGATAATCCGTGCAGCAATGCATGCGACATGTGTCTAAATTGTAAAATTTCTCGTATTCCGTAGGTTTCCCGATACCCCGAAATTTGAAATTGGACTTACGACCTCCTGCAGCCAACTTGAAATTTATTATTATTAGCCTTTACTCGAGTCCGAGTATAAAAAAAAATGTTACAGTCGATAGATTGTGTATAATAAAAAACAAGTAAAAGACGTAGTCTATTGTAATTCCCATTCATCTACGGTGCACACGACTATGGCTATAGAGGCCAATTCGGGAGAGCACATGTCGACCGCAGTCAAGACAAACATAGACCTGGTTAGGTCTTGGATTCGGCCTTCTTGCAGCAACATTTCCTTGATAGCTGGCCACAACCCCTCGCCATTCGGTTCTGTCCGCTGCAAGTTGTTCCCATTGCTTGTCTGGAATACCGCAGGATTTTAGATTATCATGGAGAACGTCTTATTAGATTACCGCGTTGCCATCTGATAGCTTATAGCGTAGCAGCATTAGACGCTCGGATAGGCCTTGTGGTACTTGTGTTAAGTTGGATACAAGTTGATTCCGAACGGCAAATCCTACTCCATGTTGTCTTCTTGAATTGGTGGGAAGACCTTTCCAATAGAAGGTGTAGTACTTTTCTGTGAGAGAGCCTTCCTCCAAAAATCGAGTTTCGCTGAGAGCTTCAACGTCAACATTGAGTCGGTGAAGTTCTCTATCTATTAGAGCAGTTCTTCTTTTAGGCCGATCGGTGCGAGTGCTGTCGTTCAAAGTACGAACATTCCAAGCGCCGTAGATGAAAGAATTAGTTTTCTTGGATTTAACTTGTCGGTGTTTTTTCGATATTCGATGAGGTGTCCCTGTGGACACCCTCCTCCGGAGATCCGATCGGGAGGGTATTTTACTTCCGGACGATTTTGTCCCACTTGAACGCTCCTTCATTTTTTTTAAGCCTTAATCGACTGAAAACGAAGCTTCATTTGAAGTTTTAGCTGGAGCAGGTATGCAACTGGCTAGCTCGGTTGCGGAAGGCGAGTGGTGTGGTCCCATGGCACAGAAGGAGACTGCGACGATGGGGTAACCAAACGATTCCAAAGGCAACCTTTGTGTGCGATGGGTTATTTTTACCGCACTCTTCGTGAGAAGGTGGATGTGCTCACGGCAAAAGGTAAGGGTTATTCCGCCCTTACTCGGTCGTTGGAGCCTCGTTAGTAAAAACAGGGTGCACCAAGTTCAAATTGAATGAATCGCGAAGGTGGGTTAACAATTGAGTAGGAGAGGCTATAACTTGCGCTTCACTACCCTTTACACCCCACAACTTGAAATTATGTAGATTTCTTAATGCAAATTGCTGTTGTGACATTATTCAGTGTTGCTGGCTCTCAAATACTAACCGAGCTGTGAAAATTCTCAGATGCACGTTACATGTAACGGTCAAGAAACAATATTTAACTTCGTTACGATATGAGAATTCTGAAATACATTTATTTGTCATACAATTACATATTGGTTTTGTGTTTGCGCTGGGTGAAATCATGTCAATGTACTCACCTAACGCATAATACGAAACCCGACATATTCTTCGGACAGATGAAAGCCCGGGTTAAGAAGCAAGAGGGGCAGACGTACATTTTGTATATATATAATAAATCTTAAGAAGCCGAGTATATTTGTCGAATATTTAGAAGCCTGATTGTTTAAATTGCATAACAATTCTAATCTCTGCGGTGTTGTCAAGTATATCGTAAATAGTGTAGATCACATAGAATAAAAATAATTCAGCGTACACAAAGCGGAAACTAAATAATTTGGTGTATTTCAACGTTTATTGTAAACGTTATTGGCTGCATTTTTACCAGAAATTCCGTTTTCTATTCTATTTCTTTCAATCTGTTCCACCGTTATATAAAAATATAATTTGCTGCTTCACCTTTGCTGTGTATTTGTAATCGCCAGTTATTTATACATACATATTTTACACTTCTCATTTTAGTGAATATGCGGTTTCTTAAAAATTCAAATTATGCCCTTAATTTTTGTTTTAATTAATTTTGTACTTTTAGATCATATAAGCATCTACTTATAGTTTTGATTTGACTTGAACTTCATGCTTCTTGACCTCACCATTTTTCATTTTAACCGTACCCATGAACACATTAAAGAAATCTCGTATTGTTGTTAGTATTCTTATAAAGATAAAGCATGATGAATGTAACTATTTTACTAAGAGAACGGATAAGTCACTGTATATGCTACATTTAAGCAATTAATATTAGAGACTTTTTAAGCCAACAAAAATAACGTCAGTTTTAAGCAACGTTATGGTTATATTTATTAACGATAACGATTACCACGACTATTAAAAAGAGAGGTTTTAGACCGCTTTTTAGAAATAAGATTTAACAGTTGACAGTTTGGTAACATAACCTCGACTAATTTGGCTAGGAGCTAGTTACTTGATGCCAGATAATGCCAGAGGAAAACACAATTGGTTCTTTGCCTTAACGTTAAAACGTTTAAAAGTTTACTACCCCTTACAAATTATTTTTTTATAAAAAGGACTTCCTAATAAGCTTCAAGTAGCGGAAATGAAAGATTTTTAAAAAAATTATTGTGTAAAAATATCATTGAAAACTTACTTGCAAGGTGTTAAATGTTCTAAAATCTGTTTCGTGGTTAATCGTGGCAACGCTGTCATTGGAAAAATAACCATAAGCATAATACGTCCTGCGGTATTTCTCCGTAAGTAACGGAATCCGTTATCGTTAATAAAGTTCAGCAGTTGACATTTTAGTATTGCGCATGCTCAGAATAACGATAACGATAAATGCATGACGAAATAAGGGGTTTAAAAAGTCCCTAATGTTACACGATTTTCTAGTTTATGTTAATTTGTATAGTGTGGAAGATATTTCTTAACTAAGGTAAAGATGATATTTCTAAAATGCGTTCTAAATATTTTTAAACTGAATTGGTCGAATCAATAGCATTTCAACTGCAGGTACAAGTTACTATAATTGAATAATAATGATAATATTTATAAACAAATCCAGAGTTAGTGGGGCAGAGTAAACTAGTTAAAAAAGAATTAATGCTATGTAGCCCAAAATAGAAACAAATATGCATATACGGACACTAGTGCTTCGGAATTATTGTTCCTCATCATCTGCTAACATAAAAAATCTAATAACAAATGGATCAGGAACAATAATAGACGAAAAGCACAGCACACAGTACTCATACTTATGTTTTCATATCCCAACGTACCACATTTAGGGTCTCGATCAGAATGTTTTTCGATCATTTGATCATTTTCAACCAGAACATTCTCGTCAACTTGATGTAGTAACCCGCAAGAAGATGCATCTCAATAGGGGCTTGCATCCCAAATCGTCCGTTCCACCGATATATCTCCCACGACATCGAGGAGGCCGTGGACTCTTGAGAATGGAGAGTCTCCATAGCAGGATGGTTCTGGATGAAGCTTGTAAGATCGTCAGGAGTTCGGATCCCCTCCTCTGCATGGTCCGAGACCATGAAAATGCAGAGGTAGGAGCGTTTCTCTTTAAGGCAGCACAGAGAGCAGCCGATGAACTTGGTCTCATCTTCGACGTTGAGCGGGTAAACCCCTACTCTGTCACCGAGTTGGAACCCGTTCGACTAAAAGCCCATATTAAAGCTGCAGAACACAACATCTTTCTGCGGCTCCATAAGGATAAGCCATTGCACGGAGTCTTCTATAGGAATATAGAAGACCTCGGCTTATCCGAAAGGCTGACCTTCGCCTTTTTAAGGTCAGCCGGGCTGAAGTCGGAGACCGAGGGATTCATAATGGCTTGCCAGGATGGTGGATTTTACACCCTCATCTATCGAAGTCGTGTCATGGGTATGGAGGTCCCGTCCCTGATGTCAGCTGCAGGGCCTGCCGCAGGGCGCCGCAGATTGTAATACACTTACTGTCGGCTTGTCCGACATACGCAATCTCGGCCTATATTCACAGATACGACGCAGCATTGCGAGTGCTTTATTACCATCTAAGGCACTCGTATGGGATAGACGAAACACCAGTGCTGCCTTACGCTCCGGGGGATATTGAGTCCGTTGTGGGGAATGAGAAGTGTCTAATTTATTGAAACTACTCGTTTCCTACTGAGGCAAGTACAAGCCAACAAGCCTAACGTAGTACTTACTCCTCGACCACCAACTCCAGACAATATATGTCGTGGAATTCTCAGCCCTCGCTGAGAGCAACATTGTATTGAAAGAGGAGGAAAAGCGGACCAAATATCGAGATTTACTCTTTGAACTCCACAGGCTTTATCCAGGCCATACTGTTAAAATAGTGGTAACGAGACAGACGCTGCTTTCAGAGTTAAAGATCATACCGGCATGCCGAAATTCGGTAGAGATTTTAGCAGGTAGAATGCAGAAGGCTGTCATCCTCGGCTCATTACGACTACTCAGAGCACACGGTTCACGGACCCAGTGGTCACTCATCCGACGGGCGTGGGGAGTGGCCACTGGTATTATCAGCGCCCCTCTGTGACGGTCGGAGCCACAGAGTAAGGTGACTGGCTTTTTGTAAAATAATAATAATAATAATAATAATAATAATATGTCTTTATTTATTATTGAAGTACAATAATAAAAGGGCGAAGTTCAGTAGAGTGAGACACTCTCTGCTCTTCCACTTAATATCATAAATATCATTTATCGATACCTATATACCTATCAATAGCAATATGTATCGATAATCATCGCTGTACTGATAATTATTGATGTATCAATAATTACTGCATTTATCGATAATTATTGGAATTATCGATTAATCAGTCGTTATCGATATTTTCCCATTATCGATAATCGATAATAGATTTCACTTATCGCCCACCTCCTACTACTGCAACGCCGGCGCCGTCGTGAAAATGTTACAACATCCTTTTGTCGTATAAATTACTATTATATCTTACTAAAAATAAGACAGGAAGGAGAAAAAGATGAACAGAAGAGTTTTTATTTCTTAAATCTCGTAAACCAATCTAACAGTAAGTAGTAGTAGTAATATAGAAATGCAATACACAACTTTATCCACAACCAGTAAAAATGCAATGAAAACATATAGACACATACCTACTCAATTCAAAAGAATAATAAAAAAAATCATAGGGACCATATCTAATACTATAATTTCTTTTGGTTTGTTATGGATTAGTAGCTATGGCGAATTGTTTTTTGTGTTTTCTGTTATTTATTGATTCAATTTTGTATGTGTTAGGCTTGATGAGAAAACTTGCTAAGAGATTAATCCCATCAGAGAAAAAGAAGATTGAGAAGCATTATATTTAAGTTCAAATTAAGTCTAAACTAATATGAAAGGGAATTAACTTTTTGTCCTTAATATGTGCTATGTTTTTTACAACATACACAAAGATTTTATTACAGCTATAGATAAAACAGTTAATAATTTACATATAAATAGTTAACAGTGTTGCCAGTGAATGGGGACTCATTATTATTATTAGCCGTTACTCGAGTCCGAGTATAAAAATGTTACAGTCGATAAATTGTGTACATTAAAAAACAAATAAAAGGTGTAGTCTATTGTAATTCCGATTCATCTACGGTGCACACGACTATGGCTATAGAGGCCAATTCGGGAGAGCACATGTCGACCGCAGTCAGAACAAACATAGACCTGGTTAGGTCTTGGATTCGGCCTTCTTGCAGCAACATTTTCTTGATAGCTGGCCACAACCCCTCGCCATTCGGTTCTGCCCGCTGCAAGTTGTTCCCATTGCTCGTCTGCAATACCGCAGGATTTTAGATTTTCATGGAGAGCGTCTTTGAACCTCTTTCGTTGACCGCCACGCCTTCTTCTACCGCTTAGCAATTCACCATAAAGTGTACATTTAGGAAGGCGGTTATCATGCATAAGATGAACGTGTCCTGCCCATCTTAGGCGTGCTCTTGAAATAAGCACCTCAATTGGAAGGCTGTTTGCTCTCCTGAGTACTTCCACGTTTGATATGTGATGGAACCAACGGATTTTCATCATACTTCTGAGGTGTCTTTGCTGAAAACGTTCTAATTCTTTCACATGACGCCGGTAAGTGACCCAGATTTCACATCCATATAGCAGTGTTGGAATAACAACTGCTCGGTAGACAGCCATTTTCGTTGACAAAGCAAGGTCGTGGTTGTCAAATACTCTCTCTCTAAGTCCCCAGAGTGCTCTAGATGCAGCGTTAATTCTATTGCGGATCTCGCTGTCCATTTTTGCTTTGTCATTAACAACGTTACCTAAGTAATTGAACTGACCCACCACTTCAAGAGAATTAAGTGTAATGTCTATTTGGTTCACTTGATGAGGAGTTGACATAATCTTAGTCTTTCCAATATTGATTTTAAGTCCCAAGGAATCATAGCTCTGGGCATACACATCTAAAACTTCTTGAAGCTCTTCCGGCGTAGAGGCTAAAAGTGCACAGTCATCCGCATGAATCGTGTGCGTGTCTTCGTGAAAGCTCTAAAGCGCCCTATGTTAAAGAGACCGCCATCAAAACGGTATCTGAGACCTATTCCTCTGACTGTCAGTTTGTTGTCAACAATAATTGTTAGAGCAGTGGTAAACAAATTAAAGAGTAGGGGTGCCAGGACACATCCCTGCCTAACTCCAGTGAGGGTTTGGAAAGGTTCGGTTGCCTCATTATTATACATAACCTGGGCGTTGTTGTTTGTATGTAGACTGCGACATACTTCCACAAATTTTCTAGAGATACCTAAGCGGAACATAATTTTCCAGAGCACTTCCCTGTCCACCGAGTCAAACGCCTTGGTTAAATCAATGAAGGCCATGTGAATTTCTCCTTGATGTTCGAGTGCTTTTTCTTGAAGCTGTTTAAGTGTGAAGATTAAATCCGATGTGCCTCGGTTTGGTCTAAAGCCACTCTGTGTTTCAGGAAGTAACTTTTCCATAACAGGTGTTAGCTTATTTGCCATCGCTTTAGTGAGTAGCTCCCTTTGTTTTTGAAGAGGTTGATTAAAAGTGTATCACGAAACTCCTGCAGAGCTTCACCACTTTCCCACACGACATCAAACAGTTTTTTGAGGTAGGGTATGAGCTCTGACGACACAGCTTTAAAAATCTCAGCTGGGAGTGAGTCGGCGCCGGGAGATTTGTTATTTTTTAGCTGCCCAATGGCGGTTAAGATCTCTTCCGTTGTTAGTGGTTTATCTAAGTCTTCGAAGGTGTCATATTGAGGGATAAGATTTATAATATCGTGATCGGCTTGACTTTGCTGGTTAAGAATGTTAGAGTAGTGTTCTGTCCATCGGGCTCTTATTTCTTGGTCTTTTTTGAGGAGATTTCCATTTAAATTTTTAATAGGGCACATATTTTTCCGACTGGGGCCGTACATTGCTTTTACTCCTTGATAGAAATTCCTGTAGTCGTGTGAATCGGCGTACCTTTGAATTTCTCTGGCCTTGCTTGCCCACCACTCGTTCTTTATTCTTCTGAATTCGCGTTGCGTTTCATACTTAGATTGGGTAAAAGCTTCTGCTTTTGATGAGTCGTTGGGGTGGTTGATAGCGTTTTGGAAGGCAGTATGTTTGCGGTCAAGAAGTTCTTGTATAAAAGCTTCATTATCATTGAACCAGTCCTCCTGTTTTTTACTTGCTGCAGTGCCAAGAATTTCCTCACTCGCACTTTCTAAACTGTATTTAATTGGTGTCCAGGTAGCAGCGACATCTACAGAATTGGTTTCTTCTAGTGCACTCAAATTCTCTTGAACTTTTTGCTTTAGCTGTTCGACGGTTTGTTGGTTACGCAATTTACTAATACAGAGACGGAGTCTACGTTTTACTTGAGTTCTTCGGTGTTTGGGTCTCATAACAATTTTCATTTTAGAGACAACAGGACGATGATCGGTCCAACATTCGCTATCAATGCGCGCCTTTGTAATTTGGACGTCCTTGAGATGCTTCCTACGTACGATAACATAGTCCAGTAGATGCCAGTGACCTGATCTGGGGTGACGCCAGGTGCCTTTAAATTTATCCTTTTGTCGGAAAATGGTGTTTGTTATAACTAGATCATGTTCGGCGCATTTAGTTAGGAGTAGTTGACCGTTAGCGTTCATGTTGCCCAAACCGTTCTTGCCTATGATGCGTGTCTGCATCTCTCCCTACTCTAGCGTTAAAATCGCCAAGAATAACGAGTCGTTCCATTTTAGGTATTCTACAGAGGGTTTCTTCCAGCTGTTGATAGAAGCTTTCCTTGGTTTCGTGACTTGCATCCAGAGGCGCTTATTAGATTTACCGCGTTGGCATCTGATAGCTCATAGCGTAGCAGCATTAGATGCTCGGATAGGCCTTGTGGTACTTGTGTTAAGTTGGATACAAGTTGATTCCGAACGGCAAATCCTACTCCATGTTGTCTTCTTGAATTGGTGGGAATACCTTTCCAATAGAAGGTGTAGTACTTTTCTGTGAGAGAGCCTTCCTCCAAAAATCGAGTTTCGCTGAGAGCTGCAACGTCAACATTGAGTCGGTGAAGTTCTCTATCTATTAGAGCAGTTCTTCTTTCAGGCCGATCGGTGTGAGTGCTGTCGTTCAAAGTACGAACATTCCAAGCACCGTAGATGAAAGAATTAGTTTTGTTGGATTTAACTTGTCGGTATTTTTTCGACATTGGATGAGGTGTCCCTGTGGGCACCCTCCCCCGGAGATCCGATCGGGAGGGTATTTTACCTCCGGATGATTTTGTCCCACTTGAACGCTCCATCATTTTTTTAAAGCCTTAATCAACTGAAAACGAAGCTGCATTTGATGTTTTAGCTGGAGCAGGTATGCAACTGACCAGCTCGGTTGCGGAAGGCGAGTGGTGTGGTCCCATGGCACAGAAGGAGACTGCGACGATGGGGTAACCAAACGATTCCAAAAGCAACCTTTGTGTGCGGTGGGTTATTTTTACCGCACTCTTTGTGAGAAGGTGGATGTGCTCACGGCAAAAGGTAAGGGTTACTCCGCCGTTACTCGGTCGTTAGAGCCTCGTTAGTGAAAACAGGGTGCACCAAGTTCAAATTGAACTCATCGCGAAGGTGAGGTTAACAATTGAGTAGGAGAGGCTATAACTTGCGCTTCACTACCCCATTACACCTCAATGGGGACTCATATAATACCTTCGATATGTTACGGCTCTTAAAGGCTGCTCGGTTGGCTTAAAATGTATGCTGTATATACACTTCTTCACTGAGCGACATCTCTCTGGGATACTGTGAACTGAGTCCTGTATGTTTGACGAGAGCATGAGATCAATTTGAGGCCCAGGTGATATTTTGCTATTTAAAGCCATTTTCTATAAATAGGTCACAGACAACGTTATACATGCAAATATATACGAAGCCCGAAAGCGGGCCTCTTATATGTGTCTCGGGCTTCCAATAATCCACATGATGTAGTGAATCGGGCTTCACATCTGCGCAAAATACGTCTATATATATATCTATATATATATATGTTTTTTTAAGCTATAAATCTGTTGATTTAAAAATTTAATAACTGTAATTGAGTTTATATTTTTATAATTTTATTTGTTAGGCGCCAGACAATTATTGAGAACTATCAATCAACACCCAATGACTTTAATGTACAAATCATTACAAATGCTCAGCATGAGTTACCATACAACGAATGTACTAAGTAAGTAAGTAGTACTCTCTCTCTACTTTGCAAAGATTTGTAGTACTAGTATCTTTTCTATTTTTAAAAATCTGTTTCGATGAGAATAGTACACTAACCTCTCTATGGCTTCATACGCGACACAATATTGGGAAACTCTGCTCTTTAATCCTCTACCCTTTAAAAAAGTTATTTCGATAAAACAGTACACTAACCTCTCTATCTCTTCATATGCGACACAGTATTGGGAAACCCTGCTCTTTTATCTTCCACCCTTTTTTAGTTATTTCGATGAAAACAGTACACTAACATTGGTTCCATCTCTCGTTCAAAAACTGAATTTTTCTTCAAAATCTTCTTTACTTTTGAACTTGATATGTTCAATGGAAAAGAATGTATTCAAAACTTGTATTTACATTAATCTTCCAATACACTCCTTAATACTTTTAACAAAGCTTTCTTTTTCTCAGAATCTCTAAATTTTATTCCAATTTGAAATTTTTTTTTTCATCAATCAAATAAAAATTTTCTATCCCCTCCTTGGCATCTGTCACCTCCTTGATATTGTGATTTTTTTAAAATCTAATTTTGAGATTCTGAATTTAACACAAATTACCTTAAAACTAAAATACATATTCAATACCATTTGAACTCATTTTATTCAACAATTCTTATATTATTAATAAAACATTTAAATAACTAAACTAGTTAGGTATACCTTTATCCTAACTATCGAATCTTAATGACTGAAACTAAATTTATATAAACTACGCTATGAATTCGCACATGTCCTGCACATTTATAATGATTTTGATAAAATTCGATCATTGAATCAAATTGACGTATCTCAGTAGCTGTCTGGTGTAAATTAAGTATAATTTTTTTTATGATTTGGGAATGACATAACAATATTACCCCCCCAAATTAATAAACGTTTTATAATGTAAAACTCTTATTAATTTTTGTTAAGTCTCTTGTATTTCTTTCAATGTTTGTCCTGGTGTGTAAGGATAAAGTAACCCAATATGAAACCTTCTCTGTAAGTTCATAAGTGTTATCATTGATTACCTTGTGAATTATGTAAGGTCCTTCATAAGGATACATAAGTTTGGCACATTTTTCCAGTTTTTTGCTTGTGTAACTTAAGCATTTTATTATAACCAAATCCCCTGCTTTAAATTTAATATGTTTCCTAATTTTCTTTTGTTCCCTTTTATTATATCTTTCTGCATTATTCTTAATGCATTTTTTAACCATTTGGTTTATATTATCTAAGTCAATTGTCTATTCTTGTATCCAAGGGAGGCTTGGATGTTGGCCTGACATGAGTGTGATTGGTGATATTTGTGTTACCGTGCTTGGAACATTATTTAAATAATTTTCTATTGTAGATATATGTTTCACCCAATCTCTATGTCTTCCTTTTGCAGCTATTCGTAAAAATCTGATTACCTCTTGTATATATCGTTCCGCAGGGTTGGCCTGTGGATGTCTTATTGTCGTGAACATTACCGTTACTTGTTTGTTTTCCCAATACTTTGTAAAACGTTCATTAAAATATGTTGCGTTATCCGCAAGAATTTTCTTTGGCATTCCTACTGTTTCTATAAAATTTTTAAGTAATGCAATCGTTGTCCTTGTGTTGCTTTTTTTTGTTGGATAAACCTTTACAAATTTTGAAAATAAATAAGTTGTTACTAAAATATGTCTAAAACCATTCCTTGTTGTTATCAAATTACTTATGTAGTCGATTGCAATTATCTCTAATTTTTCATTGTGATTATACTACATGTTGTGTTGTGATTTGTGTGATTTTTGTATTTACCTAGTGTACATTCGTGGCAGTGTGTGACTATTTGTTTCGCCAAATTCAAGTCCTTTTCTGTATAGAAATTTTCCCTGTAAATTAGCCATGTCTTACGTGTCCCAATGTGTCCATATCTAAGGTGTAAATCGCGTATAATTGTTTTTGTTAATGTCTCATCTATGATAGGGTATCGGCTACTACGTTTTCTTTACCTCGAATATGTCTGATGCCGTTCGTGAACTGTGCGATATATTCCAAATATCGAGTTTGGCGAGAAGCCTTTTCGGAACGAGAAACTAGAGCTGTGGTTAACGGTTTATGATCCGTGAAGCAAATAAACTTACGGCCCTCCAAGAAATGCTTGAAATGTCTAACTGACGTATAAAGGGACGGCAGCTCCTTGTCAAAATTAGAGTAACGCTTTTGGGCATCGTTCAAGCGCGAGAAAAAAGCTAAAGTTGTACCTAAATCTCTAACTGTCTGCTCCGAAACCGCACCCATAGACCCGTTCGAGCAGTCTACTGTCAACGACAGGGTTACATCATCAGCGTAATAGGGGTGAGATAAAACTGTCGCATGTTATTATTATTATTAGCCGTTACTCGAGTCCGAGTATAGAAATGTTACAGTCGATAAATTGTGTACAATAAAAAACAAGTAAAAGGTGTAGTCTATTGTAATTCCCATTCATCTACGGTGCACACGACTATGGCTATAGAGGCCAATTCGGGAGAGCACATGTCGACCGCAGTCAGGACAAACATAGACCTGGTTAGGTCTTGGATTCGGCCTTCTTGCAGCAACATTTCCTTGATAGCTGGCCACAACCCCTCGCCATTCGGTTCTGTCCGCTGCAAGTTGTTCCCATTGCTCGTCTGCAATACCGCAGGATTTTAGATTTTCATGGAGAGCGTCTTTGAACCTCTTTCGTTGACCGCCACGCCTTCTTCTACCGCTTAGCAATTCACCATAAAGTGTACATTTAGGAAGGCGGTTATCATGCATACGATGAACGTGACCTGCCCATCTTAGGCGTGCTCTTGAAATAAGCACCTCAATTGGAAGGCTGTTTGCTCTCCTGAGTACTTCCACGTTTGATATGTGATGGAACCAACGGATTTTCATCATACTTCTGAGGTGTCTTTGCTGAAAACGTTCTAATTCTTTCATATGACGACGGTAAGTGACCCAGCTTTCACATCCATATAGCAGTGTTGGAATGACAACTGCTCTGTAGACAGCCATTTTCGTTGACAAAGCAAGGTCGTGGTTGTCAAATACTCCCTCTCTAAGTCCCCAGAGTGCTCTAGATGCAGCGTTAATTCTATTGCGAATCTCGCTGTCCATGTTTGCTTTGTCATTAACAACGTTACCTAAGTAATTGAACTGATCCACCACTTCAAGAGAATTTCCGTTAAGTGTAATGTCTATTTGGTTCACTTGATGAGGAGTTGACATAATCTTAGTCTTTCCAATGTTGATTTTAAGTCCCAAGGAATCATAGCTCTGGGCATACACATCTAAAAGCTCTTGAAGCTCTTCCGGCGTAGAGGCTAAAAGTGGACAGTCATCCGCATACTGGAGATCACAAATGAGTCGTGTGCATGTCTTCGTGAAAGCTCTAAAGCGCCCTATGTTAAAGAGACCGCCATCAAAACGGTATCTGAGACCTATTCCTCTGACTGTCAGTTTGTTGTCAACAATAATTGTTAGAGCAGTGGTAAACAAATTAAAGAGTAGGGGTGCCAGGACACATCCCTGCCTAACTCCAGTGAGGGTTTGGAAAGGTTCGGTTGCCTCATTATTATACATAACCTGGGCGTTGTTGTTTGTATGTAGACTGCGACATACTTCCACAAATTTTCTAGGGATACCTAAGCCGAACATAATTTTCCAGAGCACTTCCCTGTCCACCGAGTCAAACGCCTTGGTTAAATCAATGAAGGCCATGTGAATTTCTCCTTGATGTTCGAGTGCTTTTTCTTGAAGCTGCTTAAGTGTGAAGATTAAATCCGATGTGCCTCGGTTTGGTCTAAAGCTACTCTGTGTTTCAGGAAGTAACTTTTCCATAACAGGTGTTAGCCTACTTGCCATCGCTTTAGTGAGTATCTTCCTTCCAACAGCCAGGAGAGGTATACCCCTGTAATTTCCACAGTCCGCAGCGCTCCCTTTGTTTTTGAACAGGTTGATTAAAAGTGTATCACGAAACTCCTGCGGAGCTTGACCACTTTCCCACACGACATCAAACAGTTTTTTGAGGTAGGGTATGAGCTCTGACGACACAGCTTTAAAGATCTCAGCTGGGAGTGAGTCGGCGCCGGGAGATTTGTTATTTTCTAGCTGCCCAATGGCGGTTAAGATCTCTTCCGTTGTTAGTGGTTTATCTAAATCTTCGAAGGTGTCATATTGAGGGATCAGATTTATAATATCGTGATCGGCTTGACTTTGCTGGTTAAAAATGTTAGAGTAGTGTTCTTTCCATCGGGCTCTTATTTCCTGGTCTTCTTTGAGGAGATTTCCATTTAAATCTTTAATAGGGCACATATTTTTCCGACTGGGGCGTAGCTTTGAATTTCTCTGGCCTTGCTTACCCACCACTCGTTCTTTATTCTTCTGATTTCGTGTTGCGTTTCATACTTAGATTGGGTAAAAGCTTCTGCTTTTGATGAGTCGTTGGGGTGGTTGATAGCGTTTTGGAAGGCAGTATGCTTGCGGTCAAGAAGTTCTTGTATAAAAGCTTCATTATCATTGAACCAGTCCTCCTGTTTTTTACTTGCTGCAGTGCCAAGAATTTCCTCACTCGCACTTTTTAAACTGTCTTTAATTTGTGTCCAGGTAGCAGCGACATCTACAGAATTGGTTTCTTCTAGTGCACTCAAATTCTCTTGAACTTTTTGCTTTAGCTGTTCGACGGTTTGTTGGTCACGCAATTTACTAATACAGAGACGGAGTCTACGTTTTACTTGAGTTCTTCGGTGTTTGGGTCTCATAACAATTTTCATTTTAGAGACAACAGGACGATGATCGGTCCAACATTCGTTATCAATGCGCGCCTTTGTAATTTGGACGTTCTTGAGATGCTTCCTACGTACGATAACATAGTCCAGTAGATGCCAGTGACCTGATCTGGGGTGACGCCAGGTGCCTTTAAATTTATCCTTTTGTTGGAAAATGGTGTTTGTTATAACTAGATCATGTTCGGCGCATTTAGTTAGGAGTAGTTGACCGTTAGCGTTCATGTTGCCCAAACCGTTCTTGCCTATGATGCCTGGCCAGGTGTCTGCATCTCTCCCTACTCTAGCGTTAAAATCGCCAAGAATAACGAGTCGTTCCGTTTTAGGTATTCTACAGAGGGTTTCTTCCAGCTGTTGATAGAAGTTTTCCTTGGTTTCGTGACTTGCATCCAGAGTGGGAGCGTAGGCGCTTATTAGATTTACCACGTTGCCATCTGATAGCTCATAGCGTAGCAGCATTAGACGCTCGGATAGGCCTTGTGGTACTTGTGTTAAGTTGGATACAAGTTGATTCCGAACGGCAAATCCTACTCCATGTTGTCTTCTTGAATTGGTGGGAAGACCTTTCCAATAGAAGGTGTAGTACTTTTCTGTGAGAGAGCCTTCCTCCAAAAATCGAGTTTCGCTGAGAGCTGCAACGTCAACATTGAGTCGGTGAAGTTCTCTATCTATTAGTGCAGTTCTTCTTTCAGGCCGATCGGTGCGAGTGCTGTCGTTCAAAGTACGAACATTCCAAGCGCCGTAGATGAAAGAATTAGTTTTCTTGGATTTAACATGTCGGTGTTTTTTCGACATTCTATGAGGTGTCCCTGTGGGCACCCTCCCCCGGAGATCCGATCGGGAGGGTATTTTACCTCCGGATGATTTTGTCCCACTTGAACGCTCCATCATTTTTTAAAGCCTTAATCGACTGAAAACGAAGCTGCATTTGAAGTTTTAGCTGGAGCAGGTATGCAACTGACCAGCTCGGTTGCGGAAGGCGAGTGGTGTGGTCCCATGGCACAGAAGGAGACTGCGACGATGGGGTAACCAAACGATTCCAAAAGTAACTTTTGTGTGCGGTGTGTTATTTTTACCGAACTCTTCGTGAGAAGATGGATGTGCTCACGGCAAAAGGTAAGGGTTATTCCGCCCTTACTCGGTCGTTAGAGCCTCGTTAGTGAAAACAGGGTGCACCAAGTTCAAATTGAACTCATCGCGAAGGTGAGGTTAACAATTGAGTAGGAGTGGCTATAACTTGCGCTTCACTACCCCATTACACCCTGTCGCATGTACCAACGCTTGTTTAGCTCGTAAAAATTATTCGAAGAACCAGTCAGCCAGAAATCAATGATTTTAATTTTATCGCGCAAAGGATCTAAAATTTCTGCAAAGTTAGGCATGAAACGGTGATATAAGTTTATCATTCCTATAAACCTCTGAAGTTGCTTGAGGGATGATGGTTTAAGATAATTGTTGATAATGTCAACGTGCTCGTGAACTGGCGAAATACCAACAGCAGAGATCTGATGTTCCATGAAAGTTCAGGTGTTCACTCCAAAAATGCACTTACCAAAATTCTCGAGGCGATCGAAAACAAGACGCAAAACTGTTCGTCATTATCCTTACTAGCAACTAAAATATCATCGAGATACGCAAAACGAACGGTAAGCCTAAAAGGATTTCGTTCATTAAGCGCTGGAAGGTTTGACCGGCATTCCGTAAACGAAAAGGCATTCGTAGAAATTCAAATAAGCTGAAAGTTGTGGTAATTGCCGTTTTATAAATGTCGGTTGTAGCGACAGGGATTTGGTGATACGATCGGACCAAATCTAGTTTTGAAAAAACGGTACAACCGTTTAATTGAGCGTTAAAATCGTAGATATGAGGCAACAGGTATCGATCAGGCACCGTGATGAAATTGAGTTGTCTATAGCCACCACAGGGACGACAATCGTTAGGTTATTTCTTTGCTACCATATGCAAAGGAGAAGAAACCGAAGACGAGGAAGGCCTACAAATACCAATCTCCACATTTGCTTGAATTCTGTCTGGCAAGATTAAACATGACAGTATCTAACCTTCGTGGACGGCAAAAGTGAAGATGACCCTTTGTTACTGTATGATGAGTAACGGAGTGTTTAGTAGATGAATAATAATTAGGTGTACTGACCAATTGAGAGTATTCCTTTAGCAAATGGTGTACTTATTATCCATAGAAAATAATTTAGGAGAAGAAAGGCAGCACAATTCACTGATAGTAATGTCTTGTCATCTAGTAAACGTTTATGTTTTAAGTCAACTAACAATCCAGCTATATTAAAAACAAAGGAAAACTCGCGCTGTAATCCCAAATTAACATTTAACAATTTCTTGCCGTAAGTATTCCTAATTGAACCATTAGCTGCAGTAAGAATTAAACCACGATTTTCTTTAAAATCGATAAGAAGGTCTCTAGGGACGACTGATAAATGAGCACCAATATCAACTAAAAAAAGGAATTTATTATATTGATCGTAAACAAAGAGGCGATATTTGCTATTGTGTACACTAGTGTCTGGTGGCAAAACACTGGCATCCATTAGTTTTTTGAATTAGTAGAAGTGAAACCTTCGAAACCAGGAGTACATAAAAGAGATTTGTTATAAATGCACCAAGAACCACCACATTTCAAGGCTCTGTCTTTGGACGATTGATGATAGTAACAGACAGAATTTTTTGTCGGGTCAAAACGCTTGCGGCTGGCAGAGCGAGAGAGTGAACGAGATTGGCCGTGACAATTAGCATAGCGGCTGGTAGCGGGAAAAGAAATTTGATGGGTCGGAGGAGTAATGGAACGTAACGCAGACATCTAAGATTTGCTTGTGTAAAATTTGATTCAATGTCGTTTGAAAATTCACAGAAAGGGTTTTGAAATTTCTTAATAACTCTGTTAATGCGGTCGTAGGTGGGGTTTGCGAATGGTCGGTCAAGAAATTAGATTAGATTTATGACACGAGAATGTTTTGGCAAGGTTCCCAAATTTCATCTGCCATAGTGATAATATCTTCTATTTCAGATTTTCCGGAAGCGTTAATCGCGATATAAATAGTTTTGGGCAGGAGTATTTTCGATAATTTTATTAGCAATTTCTGACTAACCATATGTGAACCACCGGCAATACCTAGCCTATGCCTGTAAAAACCTGCGAGCCAGTGAGGAGATCACCTGCTTCTCTTCGCTCGAAGACAAACGTGCAATGATGATATGCACATATAAATTTTGCACCGGAGGGTTCAAAATAACGTCATAAACGTTGTTTATATTTTCTAGTGGTAAATAATTAGCCAAGACATGGTCGTACTTTTTTCTATCATTAGTAATACGTGCTACACAAAATTGGGCCTCTACCTGCGAGAACCATATATCCGGTTTGGAGATGGATATATAGGTATAAAGATAGAGCACTCACCCACGCAGTACTATTCTTGGTGTCCAATGAAAAAAGGCTTGACGATCTGGGCTCTTATAGTGAGGTCAACTGAAATTTGAGGACGATGTGTCGCGATATTTGTAATACTCAATTTTAATGTTTTGTAATATTTTAGCAGAGGTCAGTTATGGTGTGAACGATGCATGCTAACGTATCTGAGGGACTTTTCATTACCCTCCCTAAAATGAATACTAATGTGTTCACCTGAAGGCTTCGATGCGATTGATTCAGACGAAAAATTACAAAATTTATAGTTAGTGTTTCTTTTGCTTAACTGGTGGCACTCGATGGTATCAATTAGACATCGTGACACTGTCTTAAATCTAACACTTTAAATAAATAACATTCTCTTAATTAACCTGAAACGGAAATTTGAAACACAAGAAAAAGATTATATTTATAGTTCAAAAAATATATTCTTCTTTTCAAAAATGTTTTTATAAAATTTCAAGATATGTGTATAAGGTTAAAAAATTTTGGTCCGTATACCACACATGGTGAGGAACAGGACGACTCAGACAATGACTCCAACTACCATCCAATGTTTTAGTTATTAGCAAACGATTGACACAAAAAGATTCAATGTAAAAATTTAACATTTACGAATATGTGGACTTTTGCTTGCCTGTCTTTATACGTATTTACAATATCACAATAATAATTTCGGGCGCTCCTTCTATGCTTAAAAATGCTTAAATCGCAACAATTCAGAATAATAATATTATTTGTATAATCATACGTTCAGGCAAAGCGGTCCCATGTATTATGAATATGGTAAAGTACTTTTTTGCCACCGAATCACTGAAGAACCGCCTAAGGGCAAATATCTGGAAAATATATAATTTTTTCACCGACTACAAAAAACGGAAATGTATCCTCCTCGCGCCAAATTTTCTTTAAAATTTTGAATTTGGAACTTTTGCCTTGTCCTCATATTTAATATAACTCATGACTTGCAATGCTACACAACGTCAGTTCGTAAAAAGAAAATTTATTTTGAAGTAAAAGTCGGTTTTCAAGGTAGTTGCTAAATTTTGGTGGTCGGAGCGACATTCATGTTAGTTGCTCAAATTACATTCCGTGGAGCGACATTCATTGTTTTTGCAAAAAAAACGCTCCGTGGAGCGAATTTTATAATACTTCTAAAAATCGTCTTCCGACGGCGTTTTTACGTGGAGCACGCATTTCATGCGGAATATCTCCTAAGTCGAATTTTTTTGCAGTTACAAAAAAATGTTCTAGGGTTTGGCGTGTTCTTTAACTATGGCACTGGTTATGGACACATGTGTACTCTGTACTGCTCAATAGCCAAAATAACACCAGTCCAAGTGCTGTTATCATAAATATCATTGCTTATTAATCTGCATTTCGTTCAGATTGGATATTATTGTGTATTACGAAAAGATTTTAATTTTGTTACAACTGTTTCTACTCTCACTCATTTTATTTTGAATGTACTTATACAGACTGCTGTGCATCAGAATTTTAATGTATATCACGGCTAATGGCATCAGTTATTAGAGTTTCTCGTAACTATGTGCCACAAAAAGTTTTTTATGAACTTACCAAGCGCCAGAGACCAAATATAATACATAATAGATCCTCTACTTCATCAGCATCTCTCATTAGGCATACAATAAGAGGCAACGACAATAATAATATTTCTGCAGAAATTATTCCATTAATGTACAATATTGTTTTAGCAGCACAAATCCTGAAGAAGATTAAGTTGAAAACGTCTAGGTCGATTTGTCCTTGTGTATTTTAACATCCTATGAAGATAATGACGCATAAGACCACACATTCTATGAGTAATGATTCCACCAGTCTGAAATATCCATTGCTCAAAATTTCGACATCAAATGATGAATCCTTTCTCTCAACTGACCTATGCTCCTGGCTATTCTACCTTTTTGTCCATTACGTATCTCATTGCATTAATCCTAGAACGCAATGTATGTCTTTTATAGCAAGACTCCGCACTTTTCTTATGGAAAAATGGTCCTGGTGAAATTAGCTGAAAATTTGTTGTAGTTTTATGGCCTCTTGAATGCATGGAAGTCTTAAAGGAGCTTTCACTAAAAAAATTAACAATTATTTTCATCATTTTAAATAACCAATAATTTTTTTTACTTTTAACCTTATATTATATATGGAAAAGTGCATAAAAGACTAACAAATGTTTATTTAAATCCAATAATGAATTTTCGTAAACTTTATATAAGTATATCACTGTTACTTAACTTAAAAGTCAACAATGTATTGTGAAAAAATTATTATTGATAAGCTGTATCTTAGAAATTGTTCATTTTTGGAGGTCGTGCCCACTGAAACTTTTAATCAACAGGCAATAAGCTACGTTACAGCATATCCCAATTTCAGCTAACTTGACCGGTACCATTTTTCCATAGAAAAGTGTGGTGTCCTTATTTGTATCCCTATATCTCTATCTCTATGTCTCTGGAACATGTATGACACATAATATACAAATTGGGACAAATTATATGTCTAACACATCATAATAGCAATACGAAAAACGAAAACGCCATGTTTCTGGTGCATAAAAATCAGATTCAGAAAATTCTCCATCTGGGTAGCACAATACCTGCCTAGTATATCCTAAAAGATGTCAACATATTCAGCGTTACTATTTCACGTACTGATTTTATTACAATTGAAGAAAGTATTCAATTAAAATGTAAAAGACACAAGAGTTGTGAGAGTAGATGATGACAAATTGGTATTTTTTTATGAGAAAGCCTTGTTAATCCAGGAAATATCTTCGCACCCGTTGGGGAAAATATTATCAGACGGTTTCTTTGCATAATCCTATGTAAGATGGTGCCTTGAATACAAATCTGCATGTTGCCAAGTCTAAAAATGGGTCAAATATTGTTTAAACAATTTTTTTAAACAAATTTCAAAAATTGTTTATTTTGCTCCAGACTCAGTATTTTTAATAAAAAAGGTCTCTTGCAACTTTTCTCTAAAGTTGATAGTTTTAGAGATATTAATTATTTAAAGTTTAAAAAACGCAAAAATGGCCATTTTCAACCCTGAAGAGCAATATGAAAAACAAACAATTTTAATGTTGCTTAAGTCCTTAAATATTCGTTGGACACCCCTTAACAAAGTCCCAAAGAGTTTTAGGCTATTATGTTATTGCAACCCCTTGTTTTTAATTGATAATTAAACGCGTGCATCATTATAGTCGGCCGCGCCTCCTAGGCTCCGTCTCTTTTCCACGCGGAGTATACGTACCATGCTGGCGGTCATATTTCAATGGTAAGTACCTTATTCTTGGATGTAGATTTTGCAAAAAAATTGTGGGTCTGTGTTTAATATCGCAAAAACCCAATCCAGCTGAAAAAACCGCTGCCTAAAGAATCACTACTTCCACATCCAGATCTTGTAGCCAAGTCTTATTCACACTAAATCTCAATGTAATATTTTATTCCCTTTAATAATAGAGCGCCCCCACTGGGCGGAAACATTAGAATCCCTTGGTTCTCGTATACCCACTAAATCCCAATTAAATTTTTTTTCCCTTCCCAATTTATTTTTTTTACTCCCTTTATTAATGGGGTGGGGGTGGCAATGAGGGTGGTAGAGGGGGTAGCTAACGCCAGTGACAGTAGGAGCGGAGAGGTGACTGATTCTAAAAAAATTTTTGAGACCTTGACTCTTCGTACATGCCCTAAATTGGAATTGTATAGACTCTTACCTGCTTGCTTTGTCTATTTACCTTTATTTACTCCATTTACCTTCGAATCCTTCAACGGAATTAGATCAAAATTTAATTTTGTTCCAGATCTCATTACAATAATAAGTGTACCTAATTTCAAATCAATATCATAAAGGGTTCTAGAGTAAACGTGCGCAAAAATAGTTACAGACAGACCGACAGATTGCTCAAATTTAAAATCTCGACGTTTCATGACATTTTAAGCCTATTTCAACAAAAAAAAATTTGCGTTATTATACATAACCTCAATTAGCCATATAATATAGATTTAGCCGCAGCGAACTAAAAAAGCATCAGGGTTTACTTTTAATTTGATTTTGAAATTAAGAACATTCATTTACATTTCATAATAATTTTTATTTGAAAAATATAGTTTTACCAATTTAGCAATTAAAAACATTTATTGAAAATTGTATTTACATTTCATTTTGTTGATAGCATTTATTTTATTATATATTGTATTGTAATAAACCTACATGAAAAATATAGAATCAAATGACAATAAATAATAATATATTTCAATAATAATCATCTTTTACACATGTCACATATTTGTTTTCGCAAACATATAAATCACAGTCACACAGAGCTATGCAATTTAAACCATTTTTAACCTCTCCACAATAAAATTGTGAGAGGTTACTAAAATTGGTTCAAAAACAAAAATTGAGATAACATCAAATCTTTACGTTTTGAGGTCCTAGGAACCCAAAAAAGTGGTTTTTGAAAAATGTTTGTGTGTGTGTATGTGTGTATGTGTGTTAGCACGATAGCGCCGAAACTACTGAACGGGTTTGAATGAAACTTTGCATGTGCGTTTCTTTAGTGCCCCAGAAGAACTGAAAAGGTTTTGGTTGAGATCGGATTGCGTTTAGTGCCATTTTGACGCAACAAGTTGTTTATTTTATAATTACTTTCAATTTGCAATAAAACCATTAAAAATCAGTTAAAATTCTGATTTCAACGATATATCACACTTCTACCCTTTCGATTTGGTTTCCGTAAAAAAAATTAAAAACAAAGCAAATATGAAGCATAGATCGCATTTCGCATGACATGATCGATGCGCGTAGCCGTTACGTCGTGAAACTCGTCACATCGCGTGTCAATTCACGTGTGAGGATTTCTTCGCTGCTCTAGAAGCAGAGCGGATTACGCTTAATGCCGTTTTTAAATGTATATACAGACAAATCGAAGAATTAAACTACAAATATTCCTCTAAAAATCTAGTAAAATTACTGAAATGCTAATGTTTCATTTAACAAAGACAGCCGCGAGCGATCGGATTGCAATGGGCAAATTTTGACGATTGTCATTGTCATCGTTTGTCATCTGATAAAGTTGGTATCATGTCATGTTAATACGATTTCGGCATATTTGTAACTTTTAGTGGATTGTCACAAACTTTAAAGATAGATGTAACAATATCAATATCATATGCTTTCTGTACCTTCGTTGGTGAATTTATTATAGATTATCACTTTACCAATTTTTAGTTTGTTGCTTTACAAATCTGTAGTATTTAGAATAACTAGACTTTCTTAGTCGTTCAAGTGATGTTAAAGTTGTTAATATTAATATCCTAATAATATATTATTCAACGAGCGATAATGTAGGTAATAACTCGCATAGATGATTGTAAATTCATTAAATTGAGGGTTTTTTTAGTGCCCAGAAGATCTGAAAAGATTTTGGATGAGATCGAATTACGTTTAGTGCCGTTTTGTCACACAATTTAATGCTCTTTTCGGCTTCAAAGATCCACCCAGTGGGGAGGTTCCAGTCGCTTCCAGTAGCTGCCGATTTTTTTTTTACAAAATCTACATCCAAGAATAAGGTACTTACCATTAAAATATGAGCGCAAGCATGGTACATATACTCCGTTTGAGTGGAAAAGAGATGGGGCAGGAGTCTCGGACGACCATATAATAATAATAATAATAATAATTTATTGGTCAACAAATTACACCGTAGTGTTTTGACATGTCGTGTATAAAATATAATATATAACAGATATAAATATGTACAAAAGACATATACGTACATATAGTATAAACATTAGGATAAAGCCTTAATATATAGTCAAGAACAAAAATAATAATGAACAGTAAAATATAAATGTAAATAAGCATAAAAACATGTATTAAGATACAAATATATAAATCAAACATAAAATATATGATTATAGTCAACACCACGACAAATGAGCTAAAGCATATAATAGTATATATTTATATAAAATTAAAATCTGCTAAATCATAGTAATCTAATTCGAAATTTATTTCGCTTTGTGTACTCTAATCGTTGTTGCGGAGTTTGTAATTTGTCTCGATTACGAGTGTTGTATTCGTGAATTTCGCCATTCTTGGTATATTCGCTCAAATGCTCCTTTATATGAATTAGATGACAGTAGATTATCTCTGAAGGTAAGGTTATTATTTTAAATTTGATGAACCATGGTTTACAACTTTCAAGTTGATTCACACTCGCTAAGGTCCTTATGGCTCTTTTTTGTACAATGAAGACGCTTTGGACGTGGTTAGAAGTACCCCAATTGATCAAACCATACGTCATTGTACTATGGAACAGTGCATGATATGTCATAAATGCAGCGTCTAGGTTCACCTTATTTTTAATTTGTCTAATTGCCTAATTTTTTTTGACAATTTTGTGGTTTTTTAATACATTTATTTAATGTCGGTCTATTTCCGCTACTGAGGCCTATCACCGACGCCTGTAGACGAGCTACCCCCAACCAGGAATTTTGCCGAACCTCTTCCCTTAAGAAGAGTAGGGATCTTTTACTTGTCTAACATTCAATAGACAAGGGACCGACGGCTTACATCCCCTCCGAAGGATGGTATATCCCCTATACAACCCTCGCCTAAGGTTGTATAGCTTCCGCGCATACACTGATATACAAGCCGCTGGAAGATGTGTGAGGCGAGGACGCGGTCTTCGTTGGAACGGTCACCCATCCAACTACTAACTGCACGTTGCTTTACATCGCATATCAAAGTATGTACATAGTAAAGACGCACCTGCGCCCGCCATAATTTTGTGGTTAAGACATTGATATGATTGTGCCAATTCAACCTACTATCAACAGTCAGGCCTAAGAATTTTACGGTCTCGGAGGTATTATTCTTCGTGGAGAAGAGCAAAGTGTTTGTTTTATTAGTATTTAAGCATAACTTGTTAGCATTAAACCAGTCAGAGACTTTGTACATAATGTTATTTTTTGAATCAGGAACATTACTCCCAGTATCTTTTAAATGTATCGCAATGTATCCGCAAAAGGACCGTAAAAATTGACATAACATCTGGCAAGTCATTTATGTATATTAAAAATAGTAGTGGCCCCAGCACACTACCTTGTGGAACACCGTGTTGTACTAGCAGCATATTACTAATCTTATCATTATAAAACACGCACTGATATCTATTCGATAGGTAGGAGTCTAACAGTTTAAGTGCTACACCTCTAAAACCATAGAATTCTAGCTTATGGAGTAGAATTTCTTTTGTCACACAGTCAAATGCCTTACTCAAGTCGAAAAAAAGTCCCAGCGTGGGGTTACCAGTTTCAAAGTCCTCACTAATAAAATTAACCAAATCCAACACTGCCATTGATGTATTTTTTTACCTTCCTTGAACCCAAACTCTCTGTAAAAATATTATTAGATTCAAAAAAAATATTCTTATAGCTATAATTTTTTCAAAGATTTTAGCTAAAATGGGAAGTAATGCTATTGGCTTATAATTTGATAAATCCTCAACATCACCGGATTTTAATAGAGGAATAATTTTTGCCATTTTTAATTTTTTTGGAAATATGCCTGTCTCAAGAATAAGGTTAATGGTAAAAGTCAGTGGACCAGATAAAGATAAGAGATTTTCTTTGTACAAATCTACTGAGTGGTTGTATAGGTCAGTAGCTGGAGAGTTCATCAAGGACATTACAAAACTTTGTACTTCCAATTCCTCCACAGGGTAAAGAAGCATTGAAAGATTACTTGTTTTACAAGTATTACGTAAATATTCAATGTAATTTAAGTTTGATGTTGGTACTTGGCTTATTAGTTTGTCTGCTATTATAAAAAAGGCATTGTAGTTATCGGCAGTATTGAGGTTTCATCTTTTTTACTGCAGTTTTAAGAGTATTTTTGTTTATAATATTCCAAATAGTTTTTTGTCTGTTATTTGAATCTAAGATTTTTTTATTTACTTGATCTTTCTTTAATTGAATAATAAGTTGTTCATATTCGTATTTATTTTGTTTTATTTTTGCTTTTGCTTCCTCACAATTGGGTAAAAGTTTTAAAATATTACTAAGACGCTCATTTTCTCCTTTTTTAGACACTACCTCTGGATTTAAATGAATTGTGTCATTAATCATGATTATAATTTATTATGTTGTAGAAAATGTCAGTAGCTTTATCTGGAGCATTTTCATTGTATAGGTTTGCCCAGTCTTCAGAGCTTAGATAATTGTAAAATTTTATTTTATTCTCCGGGCTTTTGTTTAAGACAGTTTTATGCAAATATATAATAATATATACTACTGTTTTTGATTCATCAATAAATTTCACTATTTGAGTCTTGTGATCGAAAAGGTGATAATCTAAAACAACGGCATCTATAATTTCAAAGTTGACAAAAATGTTGTCAATACATGTACGGGAATTTCTTTGTACTCTAGTGGGCTCTGAAAAGCATTTTCCTAGACCAAATGTATAAAAGATGTCAATAATTTCCTTAGAGGTTTTTGATTCACCTTGAAAGTTTATGTTAAAGTCACCACCTATAAGTGACCTACTGTTCTTATAAGTTTCACATAAAATTTGAAGATTGTACAGAGTGTCCTTGAAGATATTTATATCACCACATGGGGAACGGTATAAGGTAACTATAATAAAGTTTAAGTTTTGTAACTGTTATGGGGTACCCCGTTTTATTACAAATGAAATCCTGGTAATCATGTCACCAGTAAATTCATTGCTATTTATTTATCTGAAGGATAAACAAATTAGACTGGCCATTTGCGTGATCGTCTAGTTTTGTTCGTGTAGGACTCAAACTTTGTTGTGTGTGTAGTAACCCTTTTTAATTACCCCAGGTTCTTTAATATAAAGTTTAATATCACTTGTTTCTGTCTGATACGATATACCTTAGAAAATTAATCACTCAATTAATTGAAACACCTGGTAAACTTGCACACACTGTCTATTAATTGAGAGACCTAGTTAATTATATATGTTATTTAGGTAGTATTTTATTACTCAAGATTGTACTGTACATTTATAGTTGAAGTTTGTTTTCTATTTTGCTTTTGAAATTAAAACATTTATTTAGTTTATTACTTATATGACGAAAAGGTAAAGGTGAAAGAATAAGACAATAATTGATGGGAAAAAATAGTAAAAAAAAACCCATTTTATTTTATATAAATTGATGCAACAACAGTCGAACATGAAATCAAAATAATCCAAATATTTGAGACAATTGTCTAAATATTATAATAGGAAAATTTGCGCTGCTATAGTAATGACCATACTATAGATATACTGAGTGTTTTGATGCAATAACAAGAACTTATACAAAAGTATGCTGTGCCATTTTAATAGTAATTGGAGTTGTGGCGAATGCCTGAATAAACATATCACATGTCTACATTGAGAACTTAATATAGACAAGAATAAGAGCAGTGACAATAGTCTATGTCCATAATAATTAATAATTAAATTACACATAAATTAGACAACCATTTCCTCCGACGGTGCCAAGGCCGGAGCCGGGATTCGAACCCAGTGGCGCGATACTCGTGTGATTAATAGCGATTGCCACCTCGCATCTCAAACAACACGGCTATCGGCCAGACAATACTTGTTTTGAACAGTTGTGACAATAGTCTGTAAATGATAATAACATGATTAGAGCTGTTAACAATCGCTAGATAGTAATGGTTTATAATTAAATAAAGTTGTTAGCAATCGCTAGATAATAATGATTTGTAATTAAATAAAGTTGTTAGCAATAGCCAAATAATGAATCGAATGCAAAACAAAGGACAAGAATCATGTCATGTTTATACATTATCAAAATTAAGTTGAGGAATGAGCATTGTACATGATCATAGAGTGTTGAGGAAATATCCTTTAATTATACATTGTTTATTGATTGAAATTAGAGTAGGAACAATCGTTCTGATAATCATATTAATCTTGCTGAGGTGAGAATTTACACTCACGTAAAATCTTTTAGAATGCTGCTGGGGAAATCTCCCTATAGTAATTAAATAGAAAAGCAACCAGAAGATTGCCTATGATTGTCAAACATATGAAGCCGCGAATCCGCGAAGGTAAGAAAGTGCGGTTGCATCACCCTTCAATCGAAACAAGTGACCAGACAACTGTCTGAAATATTGACATATCCCTCGTTGTAACTGAACCCTATTGGAGAACAGAACCAGCCAATTGGCCGTAGTCAATGTTTCAAACCTTTGTGAACGCAAAGTACGCCGAATTCATGTAACTATAATATTTTATTGTAGGTAAATGTCCAACAATCAGAAAACCTTGTGGTTACAGTAGGAAAATATTCCTTGTGTACTTTAAATATAAAGCATTCTTGAAAAACCTTACATGAGATGTGGTGGAAACGAAAGTCCACTATTTGTTTTATAAAAAACTGCAGAATAATGATAGACATGAAGTTTGGCTAGTCTGTGATAAAGTACCTTGTTATTGCATAGCTCTTGGGTATGAACTTGTTATTTTGCAAACGCAAATTTCCCTAGTAAAACATTCAGAAAGTGAAATTTTATGAACTAAATTCGTGAATGAAATCATAACTGAATAACTGGTAATATAATACTATGATAGTTAAAAATCAAAGCTAATATTTCATCTAAAAATCTAATATTCTTTTAGTACCACAAATGCGTCAATTAAACCTTTTTTAAACACCCCGTAACCAGAATATGAATGCAATTGCAAATAATAAAGTAGAGTCTCGAAATAAGAAAGTAATCACCTTTAGAAATTTATATCAGCTGAATTTCAGGGCGTTCTGAATAGCGTTGTATCGCTTGTGAAAGCTCTCCCCCAGGTTCTATATATTTAACGTCGTCGTAGAGCATGTCGGTGGTTGAGAAGAATTCGTTAAAATAAGATGTAAGTTATAATATTGTTTGGCTAGTAGTTTAGACGGCTGATTTCGTGAAAAATATCCCAAAATAATTTGTTAGGCTCGGCGAGAAACTCGCGACGTAGCTTAGAATAGATTTCAAAGTCAGATATAAAAGTTCGGCGAAAATATCGCGACGTAACTTCGAGGTGTTTCCAGTTCAATTTGCAAAGCTCGGCGAAAATATCGCGACGTAGCTTAAAAGGTGTTGTCTTCCGATGCCGTCTAGCTTCTCTTCTTTCTAAATACCGCTCCGTTTTCCTTTTATATGGTTCCTGATGTCACCCTTCTACCCGGATTATGCATCTCCGCTTGTTTCTTGTGGGAATATGTTTATTTTAACGCTATTATAATATTCGGCGCTCAACTTTCTATCTTTTTCTATAGCTAAGGTAGAAAAGTGTAGGCGATTTCATACTCTGGGAATAAACGAAGTACTTGACACTTATCTGAATATACGATAAACAAACCCTGTGGCTCGACTCGATTTTATGTAACTTTTTAGTTAAAACTGTAGCTTTTAACTTTGCTTTAAAAGAATATAATTTTAAAATGTATTCTGGTAACTTTACTTTGTTCAAATTTAAATGAATAAATAAATGTAAAAATGAAATGAATTAACTGCAATAATTACTTGAATTTGGAAATATAAATAGGAAAAAACTAAATATATATATGGGGTATATACAGGATGTTTCACTCTCCCCCACGTTTTTTGTATAATAATTACGTAGTCAATTATTTGCAAAACACGTACGCAACCTCACGGATCTGTGGTACCAAAGATTTACAGTTTATCCCTAACGCTAACTCTATGAAGTTTCAATTAAATTTATCCTATCAATAAAGTTAAAGTTTATAATGATTGAATAAAAGAAATAACATTTCCCTAACTGAAGTTACGCTGAATGAATTTAACCTAGGCTTACTCAGTTATGAAAGTAAAATAACGAATAAAATTAAATTGATAAAAAAAATTAAATTGAAAATTGAGATAAAAAATTAAATTGAGATAAAAAAAATTGAAATGAGATAAAAATTAATCCACCCCCATTTCCCCTCGTCCCTCCCCCGGTCCCCCTTGCTGTCTGGCTCGTCTACGTCCATGGCTTCCTCTTCGGATCAACATAAGTCTCCCCCGGAATGAGAGACACCCAGTATCCCACGCTGACCATCTCCATGATGTATACACCCATCCAGGATCGATGTCGTCCTCTACCGCAATCCTGATTCCCCCGTACATCTCGCCTCGTTGACCAGATTCCATTTCCATTCCAAATTCCATAAATTGTAAAATGTACTTGTACAATTGTCCATCTCAATATACATGTGTGTGGTACGTCACTGACTTTCTGATGTACCCTCGTAGAATTTCATTTGTGGTAGCACCTGACTTTGTGTGAGCATGATAGTGGTCAACAATTTAATTACAGTTAGTCTGACCAGTGTCGATATTTTCTCTGCACCTCTCGCCCCTACATCACCGGAATCGTTCGTTTGGAATTAAACATCATGTAAACTGATTATTTGTTCTTGACGTGTATGATGCGACAATAAACTAGTGCCGTTGCAGACATTCATCAATGGAACTGTTGGCAGATATATTTTTATTGCCACTTGGTTGAAGTACTCCCAGAAAAAGATTTCATAGTATCCCTTATTTATCTGTGTCTGCAGGTAGTGGAATGTTAAAAGCCCTTGCCATCCTTTGTATGAACGAAACAAGTGTGTTTTACTGGGTCACTACCCTTGTTTTAAAATCAGCTGTGCGTCGTTTAAAAGTTTACGCAAATTCCCAAGTAATTTTGTACATCGGTGTCCAGTAGGTACTCGGCATCTTTTAGTAGCAATTTATGCACCACATTAAATTTGTTTTCTTCAGGTACATGTATTTTCTTCAGGTAGGTAGGTAGGCTTCCAGCTCGTTTAGGTATTGTAAGTATTTTCTACAGGGCGTTTATTGTGAATTTGGAGCGAAGTCCGTGGTGTACACCACGTTAAATGTGTGAGACGGTTGCAGTGTTTTGACGTCGGCAGCCAGGTATCAGCGTCGTCTCCGTCGCTGTGGGAGCGGCAGCTTCTTGAAAACGTCGTCGGAGGTTTAGTTTGTGTAGACGACAATTCAATTCGTGGTTACAACGTCCGTTTCCATTTGTTTGAACAGTTTGGCGTTGTTTTCTTTGTTTTCCTCAAATTGCAGTGGATAGGGACTCGAACTTGGTTTCCCTCGATGGAGGCGGCATGGCGGTACGGCTTTGGCGGTGTGGCGGCAGGACATTGGCGGTGCTTGGCGGTTTGGATGTTGTTTCCCAGTGTGTTGTTGAAACCTGAATGATAAACAAAACAGAGGCAGTATCAGAACTTAAAGAAACACAGATAATATCAATTTTATTGACTCTATATCCTGGTCACGGCACCAATGTAACTGTTATGGGGTACCCCGTTTTATTACAAATGAAATCCTGGTAATCATGTCACCAGTAAATTCATTGCTATTTATTTATCTGAAGGATAAACAAATAAGACTGGCCATTTGCGTGATCGTCTAGTTTTGTTCGTGTAGGACTCAAACTTTGTTGTGTGTGTAGTAACCCTTTTTAATTACCCCAGGTTCTTTAATATAAAGTTTAATATCACTTGTTTCTGTCTGATACGATATACCTTAGAAAATTAATCACTCAATTAATTGAAACACCTGGTAAACTTGCACACACTGTCTATTAATTGAGAGACCTAGTTAATTATATATGTTATTTAGGTAGTATTTTATTACTCAAGATTGTACTGTACATTTATAGTTGAAGTTTGTTTTCTATTTTGCTTTTGAAATTAAAACATTTATTTAGTTTATTACTTATATGACGAAAAGGTAAAGGTGAAAGAATAAGACAATAATTGATGGGAAAAAATAGTAAAAAAAAACCCATTTTATTTTATATAAATTGATGCAACAACAGTCGAACATGAAATCAAAATAATCCAAATATTTGAGACAATTGTCTAAATATTATAATAGGAAAATTTGCGCTGCTATAGTAATGACCATACTATAGATATACTGAGTGTTTTGATGCAATAACAAGAACTTATACAAAAGTATGCTGTGCCATTTTAATAGTAATTGGAGTTGTGGCGAATGCCTGAATAAACATATCACATGTCTACATTGAGAACTTAATATAGACAAGAATAAGAGCAGTGACAATAGTCTATGTCCATAATAATTAATAATTAAATTACACATAAATTAGACAACCATTTCCTCCGACGGTGCCAAGGCCGGAGCCGGGATTCGAACCCAGTGGCGCGATACTCGTGTGATTAATAGCGATTGCCACCTCGCATCTCAAACAACACGGCTATCGGCCAGACAATACTTGTTTTGAACAGTTGTGACAATAGTCTGTAAATGATAATAACATGATTAGAGCTGTTAACAATCGCTAGATAGTAATGGTTTATAATTAAATAAAGTTGTTAGCAATCGCTAGATAATAATGATTTGTAATTAAATAAAGTTGTTAGCAATAGCCAAATAATGAATCGAATGCAAAACAAAGGACAAGAATCATGTCATGTTTATACATTATCAAAATTAAGTTGAGGAATGAGCATTGTACATGATCATAGAGTGTTGAGGAAATATCCTTTAATTATACATTGTTTATTGATTGAAATTAGAGTAGGAACAATCGTTCTGATAATCATATTAATCTTGCTGAGGTGAGAATTTACACTCACGTAAAATCTTTTAGAATGCTGCTGGGGAAATCTCCCTATAGTAATTAAATAGAAAAGCAACCAGAAGATTGCCTATGATTGTCAAACATATGAAGCCGCGAATCCGCGAAGGTAAGAAAGTGCGGTTGCATCACCCTTCAATCGAAACAAGTGACCAGACAACTGTCTGAAATATTGACATATCCCTCGTTGTAACTGAACCCTATTGGAGAACAGAACCAGCCAATTGGCCGTAGTCAATGTTTCAAACCTTTGTGAACGCAAAGTACGCCGAATTCATGTAACTATAATATTTTATTGTAGGTAAATGTCCAACAATCAGAAAACCTTGTGGTTACAGTAGGAAAATATTCCTTGTGTACTTTAAATATAAAGCATTCTTGAAAAACCTTACATGAGATGTGGTGGAAACGAAAGTCCACTATTTGTTTTATAAAAAACTGCAGAATAATGATAGACATGAAGTTTGGCTAGTCTGTGATAAAGTACCTTGTTATTGCATAGCTCTTGGATATGAACTTGTTATTTTGCAAACGCAAATTTCCCTAGTAAAACATTCAGAAAGTGAAATTTTATGAACTAAATTCGTGAATGAAATCATAACTGAATAACTGGTAATATAATACTATGATAGTTAAAAATCAAAGCTAATATTTCATCTAAAAATCTAATATTCTTTTAGTACCACAAATGCGTCAATTAAACCTTTTTTAAACACCCCGTAACCAGAATATGAATGCAATTGCAAATAATAAAGTAGAGTCTCGAAATAAGAAAGTAATCACCTTTAGAAATTTATGTCAGCTGAATTTCAGGGCGTTCTGAATAGCGTTGTATCGCTTGTGAAAGCTCTCCCCCAGGTTCTATATATTTAACGTCGTCGTAGAGCATGTCGGTGGTTGAGAAGAATTCGTTAAAATAAGATGTAAGTTATAATATTGTTTGGCTAGTAGTTTAGACGGCTGATTTCGTGAAAAATATCCCAAAATAATTTGTTAGGCTCGGCGAGAAACTCGCGACGTAGCTTAGAATAGATTTCAAAGTCAGATATAAAAGTTCGGCGAAAATATCGCGACGTAACTTCGAGGTGTTTCCAGTTCAATTTGCAAAGCTCGGCGAAAATATCGCGACGTAGCTTAAAAGGTGTTGTCTTCCGATGCCGTCTAGCTTCTCTTCTTTCTAAATACCGCTCCGTTTTCCTTTTATATGGTTCCTGATGTCACCCTTCTACCCGGATTATGCATCTCCGCTTGTTTCTTGTGGGAATATGTTTATTTTAACGCTATTATAATATTCGGCGCTCAACTTTCTATCTTTTTCTATAGCTAAGGTAGAAAAGTGTAGGCGATTTCATACTCTGGGAATAAACGAAGTACTTGACACTTATCTGAATATACGATAAACAAACCCTGTGGCTCGACTCGATTTTATGTAACTTTTTAGTTAAAACTGTAGCTTTTAATTTTGCTTTAAAAGAATATAATTTTAAAATGTATTCTGGTAACTTTACTTTGTTCAAATTTAAATGAATAAATAAATGTAAAAATGAAATGAATTAACTGCAATAATTACTTGAATTTGGAAATATAAATAGGAAAAAACTAAATATATATATGGGGTATATACAGGATGTTTCAGTTTGGTATTTTAATAGAACAAATCTCAAAGTGTTTTTCATTGTTGAATTTACTTATCATATCCAATTTTGTACAATTTACATCGTCTCGTACAAAAATACACACGCCTCCATGTGCATAATTAAATCTACAATAACTAGAGACTAAATTAAAATTATTTAAGTGATATAAATCTTTTTATGCATCTTTCAATCATTGCGACATTAAAATCATTACTCAACAAAATCAACTCAAGAAAATTATGTTTATTTTTTAAGCACTGTATATTTATATGCAATGACTTAAATTGTTTTCTGTTTATTCGGCAGTCTTCAATTGGGAGAGTCTGGGGTATAAAAAAATTTTTTGTTTATCATGTTTTATATTTATGATCCAGGTCCAGTTGTGATGAGAGTACTTACAGTTTCTTGATCCAGTGATAAACTGTTTCTCAGAACACATGATTTATTTTTAACTAACACATCCACAGGAGGATTTTCATTTTCTCCTATAGAATCACACAAGTTTATTATTGTAGCATTATCAGATATTACTCCTACATCATTTGTCAAATGAATAAATTTTAAGTTGTTTTTCGGCAAGTACTTTGCACTCCATATAGCATTTTTTATATTTTGGGCCATTAACTCAGAGCTATATTTCTGTAAGTGTGAAGGATTTCCTTCCAGATAGGCGATGTTACCTTCTGCATATTTATTAAATTTGGTTAAAAATTCATTAAGCTTATAATTAATTGTATTTGTATATGTATCTGTTTTTTAAGAAACTATTTGTCCCATTTTTTTTATATGAGATGGTGGTAAACATTAAATTTGTATGTGTGCACAGCTTCAATTTATTACAAATAAATTTGAACGAAGGAGTGGAATTTTTGTTTATGTCATTGGTTCCAGCAATTATAATTACAAAATCATTTATTGTATAATTCTTGCATAATCCATCAATATTTTCTATTATTTGGCACAATAGTGCACCTGGTTTGATTATAGGAAGTTATTTCATAGGATTACAACTCTTTGTATTTTTTATAAACATATTGGTATTTTCCCATATTCATCATTTAATATTAGTGTCTTGTTTTTCCTTAAATTATATTTTGGCACACCCTATATATTTACATTCATTGATTGCTTCGAATGAAAGTTGTTTTTAATGATTGCTTCAGTTTCTACCCTGCTATGAGTTTTTGTAAGAGTCATTGAATTGTCATCTTTATTTAATGTTGCAAATGTTAGATTCGTGGTTGTGGACGCGTTTTTATAATTATTGTAGGTCTGTCTATTTACGTGGTTTTTTTAATTCGTGAATTTGTTCTTTTAATTTAAATATGGTTTTTTCCTCTTTCCTTATCTGCTCATTCATTTCTTCTTCTGTTCTGATTGCATCCTCCATGAACAATCAATTGTCATTTTTTAATTTTTGTATGTAATTGTTTTTGATTTCACTGTCTTCTGCAATTTCATTGATTGTTTTTTCCAATAAACTTTTCTCATTGTCATCATTTAAATATGTTTCTTCATCCGTTTCGCAACAAATTATTTTATTTTCTTTAATAATACGAATATTGTTTATAAATTTTGGCAGACAACATTTGTGAAAGCCATTATGACACTTTACACAAACATAATGAATAAACGGTTTACTTTTACAACATTTATAGCCAATGAAGGCAGAGCACCGAGAAAAGTTCCTACCGCTAGGCATGACGCGTACTACTAATATGATGCATGATTGATATTAATTAAAAAATAAGGGGTTGCAATAACATGATAGCCTAAAACTCTTTGGGACTTTGTTAAGGGGTGTTTAAAGAATATTTAATTACTTTAGTAACTTTAACATTTTTTGCTTTTCCTATTGTTCTTCAGGGTTGAATATGGCCATTTTTGCGTTTTTTCGAACTTGAAATAATTAATATCTCGAAAACTATCAACTTTAGAGAAAAGTTGCAAAAGACCTTTTTTATTCAAAATTGCCCAATAAACGATTTTTGCAATTTGTTTTAAAAAAATTGTTTAAACAATTTTTGACCCATTTTTGGACCTGGCAATATACTGTTGTCAGGGGACCATTTTGCATAAGATTATGCATAAAAACCAACTGAGAATATTTTTCCCAACGGCTGCAAAGATATTTCCTGGACTATGTACCGACTATACTATTTAATTTGAGCTATGCCTAGGCAACGAAATTAGCCACATGTTACACGTTCGTATAAGAAACTATAATTAAAATTAATTTCCTACAATACCTTCCAGTTTGGCATGTGGCTTATGGCACACCCTGTAATATTTTTTTTAAATTTTGTTCTATATGTTACTATATATTTTAAGTGAGAAAAAAGTTTACATAAACCTTTGAGAAGAATACTCTTTATTATCATATATATCAAGAGCCAGTAAGGGGAATACTGTAATATTATTTCTTATATCTACCTGCTTATTAAATTATAGTATTACTATTGAAAGTTGTAGTAATGAAGATATACATTCTTTTTAACTTGAGCTTGGCTGTTTATATATTTTTGTTTGATAAAAATATAAATATTTAATATCTTATTTCGTCAAATGATTATAAAAAGGTAAGACAAATTTTATGGACGATTTGTTTTTATCACTACATTTATAATACGAATCTGATTTCATTAATTATAGTTGGCGTAGGATAGACGTGTGGGTCACGTTTCAAAATGCCATTAAACAAATATGGTGCTACAAGGCAGCGATTAAGTAAAAATTGTTATGAAATACTTACTCATGTCCAAATAAGTACGGTAGTACGGTTTTCACTGATAATAATAATTGGCATTACTCTTCTATAACTATCAATAATGGAGCACGGAGAATTATGTCTATAAATTACATTAATTGCCCACTTCTAATGTTAAATATACTTTGATAGAAACAGGGCCAGTGAAATCATTTTTATATTACGCATCGATGTGTTCACTTAAATTAATGTATTCGGATGTATCATTAAATTAGTGTAAACGCATTAGGAATTAACAACTAACAGGAAGAATAACTTGGAATAATTGTGCAGTAAAATATTTTTCATTGATTGAAAGAAATTATGGCCTTACTTAATTTGTCCCAACTTTCGACGTCAGGAAGTTCAGGCATCTGTTTTTATTATTCTTCAAATCCCATAGTGACTGCATAGAAGTCACAAGATGGTGTGGTGTGGAATGAAGTGGATGGGATGGGACGGGACGGGATTGAATGGGATGCACAGTAGGATAAAGTCCCAAAAAGCTGGCTAAAAGTCTAAAAGTTGACGTCTTAAAGTGGAACTCTTTGAACTCTTTTTCATGGAATATATAATAGGGGGCCCAGGGAATAGAAAACACCTGCCCTTTATTACCTGGGGTTCCTTTACTCGTCGTAGCAGCCAGTGGCGTAACCAGAACTGAATTGAGGGGGGGCCAAAGCCAAGTGATAAAACTAACTGAAAGATGATTTAAGCTTCTGGTGATAGATTTTAATCACCTAAAGTAAAGTATAGTGTTCACTGTTTTGGTTTGGTATACGTGGAAACCAATTCAATGTTAATAAAAGTAAGAATTAGAAATAAAATGAAAACTTTTATTTATCAAAACATAACGTTCGTATAAACGAAATAACAAAATAAAAATTCTACAGCAATAAATAAAATATAAAACTTACAAGTAAAACAAATTTGAGCAGGCTAACGGGCGGTTTTATACGTTCTGTTTAAACTTCGGATGCTGGTTAAACTGGAGTTTATCATAAATGAGCGTTTTATACGTCTCGTTGATCGCCAAATCAGGTTTAACCATCAATCGGTAGATAGGGTATAGTTTAAACTTCAATCTGAAGATTTAATCATGCGCAGTTTGAGATTTTGAGTAATATGGCTGTCGCAGACCAGCTGTTTGACTGACGTGTTGAAGTTTCCAACTTAACCCAACTTCTTCACACAAAAACAGAAATACAAAATGGACTTATTTGATGCTTTTGAGGAATTAATAATAGACGAAGATGAGGACTTTATTCAAATTGTAGAACCACCGCGCCATTTGAGAGTCTTTAGAGCAAAACCTACTCATTTTGAATATTGTGATGATTTCATTTAGATTATGATTCTGGTTGTACTAACTCATGCCATGCATAACACAAAAGGAGAACTTAACCTCTAATGTAAAAAATATAAAAATGCTGACACTTGGACCACCTGGATTCTGTTATCATTTTGTCTATCAGTAGCTCTGATGAACCGATGAAATAGCAGATATACCAGTACCATCTGGCGTAAAAACTAAACTAGTCCGTCACAGTAACAAGCACCTATAAAACTTCCTACGTTTAAACTTCAAGTTAAACTTATGTTACAATATGCAAAATTTCAATGTGCAAGTTAATTGGATCTAATGCTCAAGATATTTAAGATATTTAAAATAATGCGCGGTTAAATCTTACCCAAAAATTTCTTCCCGTTTTTGAGGAGGGGGGGGCAAGGCCCCTCGGCCTCTCCCTGGCTACGCCACTGGTAGCAGCATTTCAAACGTGACCGTTGCACGAGTAACATATATGCGGAATTTCAACACGAATCGTACGTCTTACTTGAAGTGTTATTTTCACCATACAAAATGGATTCCTCTCCTGATCTTATGTGTAATTAAAAATCAATTTTTGTTATGTTAATCATATATAAAGTTAACGATGTTGATATGCAGGTAGTTTTTTATGTAACCCGCAAAAAATAATTATTGCTGTAGATAGAAAAAACTTTATTAGTTTCAAGTAGTTTCACGACAAATTTTGCGTGCAAAATGTGTTATTAATAGATATCTCTAAAATGAAGTTGGGCATTTTTGAGCTTTTTTTTCGTGAGCATTTTTCTGAACTGATCTAAATTATGACGCCGCGATAGCTTTTATTTGCAATATACTTATTTAAAATTACATTTCTTATTTATCGAGTAATACTACATATTCGTTATAAATTTTATATAGGGTATACTTTAATAAACTAATATATTTTATAATAATTTTTGCAATTGAAAAAAAATTTTTACAACAAACAAAGTGGCAACATGTTATACAATAATCTTACCACTAGTACCAAATTTCACTTAAATGATGCACTTTTATATGTTCTTGGTCACCATATTGTATCCGCCATTTCGTTTTTTGAAAACCGATAACAAATTCGTTTTCAGCGACCCAAAATATCCCCGAGTACAAAATTTCACTTGAATTGATGCACTTTTATATGTTCTTTGTCGCCATATTGGATTCGCCATTTTGTTTTTTGAAAGCGGCTCCAAAAACCCCCGAGCACAAAATTTCGCAACGATTATTCGGAATTTTGGCCAGATTTTTGGGATTTTGTTCCACTGTGGGTCCGCTTTGCTTCGCCTCGTTTCGTTTCGTCTCGTCTGGATTCGATTCTGTTCACTCACTTAATCTATCAAGTTTTATTAATATATTCGACACTATATACACTATAAAAACTTACCCTTACAAATAATTTCCCAACATGCCTATAAACCTTATACATAGGTTCTGAGGCACCAAAGCTACGAAATCCCCCATCGCTCCCGATCGGAAAATGTCCAAAAAGATCGAAATCACCAAAAGGTTCCAAAGAACTAGAAACTCGGCCCTATTGCCAGCTCTTAGTGCGAAGAAAAAGTAGATAGAGCTTGCAGCGACCTTCAGAAATAAATCTATCAAAAGATTAACTGCTTCCCAATCCGATAATCCTCATTTTCTTCGTACGTTCAAGAGAAAACCCATACAAATTCGCCCACTCACAAACCAAATGAGGACAACGGACCAAGAGGATGCTGATCCCTTTTCCACATACCTCTCCACTGTTTTACTTCTCAATCTCATCCCACAAGCTACCCGAGCTACCATTCTCTTAGCTAAATTCACTCACCGACAGATGTGGGCTCAATATCTTTCGTTCTCTCCGAGGTGGGAAGAGATATAAACTCGTTGTAGAAGAGATTCTGGACCTATAAATAAAAACAGATAAGAAGACAGGCAGTCAAGTTTAAAATAAAATAAAACATTTTATTTAATAAAATATATTTAACAAAATAACCATGCTCCTAATTATTTTTGCAAATAACCGCTCATAAAAAAATCATGATATTGCTGCGACTGATATATGTCGTAGCACAAATAATTCAATACTGGTAATCCTTTTATTTCTAGTGGTGAAAATATAAGTATTTATGATTTTTTTAAATGTATTTAATAATAAAAATTTTCGCCGAAATGAAATTTTCCACACATTTTCAAAAAATATGAAAAGATATAAAATAATAAATCACAAGACGATGTAAAATCATGATTTGTTTAATCAGTATTTTCGATTTTTCTTGAAAACGAGGCGTCCTATCAATTTCTGGCAAAAGGCCATTTTCTAAATGAAATTTAATGTTTAATATTTTTTGAAAATATTTGCAAAATTTCAATAAGGCGATAATTTGTTTAAGCTTCATGAGTTGTAAATATCTCTCCATCTTCGTATCATCGCCCTTGGAAATAATAGGCAATGGTTTTCAATATTTAATTATTTGCTCTCAAGGAAGCCATTTGCAGCAGTATCAAGAATTTTTTCCGAGCGGTTATTTTTAAAAATAATAATAACGTATTTACAAATACAATGCCCTGTATCACAGAAACAAAGCATTTTAGGATAATTGATTCTCAAAATTAGGTCTTCTAAACCGACTGCTGAAGTAATGCTAATAAAGACACACATCACATCCACATCAATTGCAGGTTCTTAATGGCTACCTAAATCTGTAGAATAAGGATCATGTATAGACGCAACTTACCACTTATAATATAGAATAATGATTCTGCATTATAATATCAAGCATCCCGGTCGGGTTTCACAGCTAATCTTCTCTATCTCTCTCCCATGCGAAAGCACACTGGGGATCATAATATACAGCAAGATGTTGCTTTCTGCGCCATCTGGATATTTCTTTTCTTTTATTAAAAAAAAAAACATATTCATTTAACATTGGTAATTTATTACGGTGTGCGTGAACATTTTGAACGAATTATCTGTACTAATAGATTTTTAACAAGCTCTGCATGGTGCTGTTCCCTAGTGCAGGATTAATTAAGTAGTTGTGGGTCTATGGAAAAAAAGGGAGGAAAAAATAAATTACTTGATTCCGATATGTGGAGATGGTGGCAAAAAAAATGAAAGCGTGTGAAGTACAATTAAATTACTTAGGGTATTTCAATGGTTTTCTGCCATACCCTGAAGTTTTTGGATTTATTATGTAATAAGAGGGAAAGACCTGGTTGGTGCCTCCTGGGGAATTACAGAATAATACGTCAACTCGTAATAGCTAAGTATACTTCGCCATTTAAGAAGAAATCATCAGATTGACGCGAACGCCGCTCCCAGGACATAAGTACATAAGTAAGGTGAGAAGAACCCGCTAGGTTTATTTTGTTTATTTGTTTGTATACTTAGGTATATGTTGAATTGTTTGGTTGTGTATGGACAATATCATATCGCCTTTGTATACCATCCATTTCATGTTAATTTAGGTACTAGTTGAAAGATAAATTTTAGGAAGTTTTTTTTAGTATTAGATTTAAGAATCGAAAATACTATTGTCGCGAGGGTTCGATCGTGCACGATACTCGCTGTATTTAATCTTTTGATTTTAACATAGTTTAGTAACCGCCATCCTGTGAAAGTACTATAATATATTTCTTGTGATGCAGATGTCTGGGTGTTTTATTAAGGAATTAAGTAAGAGTAAAATTTAAGGATTCAGTTACTCTTGTATACCGGGTGGCCACGAGTCAATGTACGTCCCCAATATTTTAGTTATTTCTGTATTTAAAAATTTTGTTTTTGGTACACATAAATTAAACATTGACCCGTGTGAAAACAGCAACGGTTTACCAGCAACGGTTTTTAAAAATGATGTCTGTTGAATTTCTTTACGTGATTCAGTTCAAAGGGACACTAGTAGTTGGAAAAATAGCATGAAATAATTTTCCGCCCCGTACTAAGGGTGCAGGCCACCCCCAAAACACAAAAAAATCATTTCTTCATTGTTTGACGATGTCTGTTGAATTTCTTTACGTGATTCAGTTCAAAGGGATACTAGTAGTTGGAAAAGTAGCATGAAATAATTTTCCGCCCCGTACTAAGGGTGCAGGACACCCCCAAAACACAAAAAATCATTTCTTCTTTGTTTGACGATGTCTATTGAATTTCTTTACGTGATTCAGTTCAAAGGGATACTACTAATTGGAAAAGTAGCATGAAATAATTTTCCGCCCCGTACTAAGGGTGCAGGCCAACCCCCAAAATACAAAAAAAATCATTTCTTCATTGTTTGACGATGTCTATTGAATTTCTTTACGTGATTCAGTTCAAAGGGATACTAGTAGTTGGAAAAGTAGCATGAAGTAATTTTCCGCCCCGTACTAAGAGTGCAGGACACCCCCAAAACACAAAAAAATGATTTCTTCATTGCTTGACGATGTCTGTTGAATTTTTTTACGTGACTCTGTTAAGAGTAACACTAGTAATTGGAAATATAGCATGAAATAATTTTCCGCCCCATACTAAGGGTGCAGGACACCCCCAAAATACAAAAAAATCATTTCTTCATTGTTTGACGATGTCTGTTGAATTTCTTTACGTAATTCAGTTCAAAGGGATACTATTAGTTGGAAAAGTAGCATGAAATAATTTTCCGCCCCGTACTAAGGGTGCAGGACACCCCCAAAATACAAAAAAATCATTTCTTCATTGTTTGACGATGTCCGTTGAATTTCTTTACGTGATTCAGTTCAAAGGGATACTAGTAGTTTGAAAAGTAGCATGAAATAATTTTCCGCCCCGTACTAAGGGTGCAGGCCAACCCCCAAAATACAAAAAAATCATTTCTTCATTGTTTGACGATGTCTGTTGAATTTCTTTACGTAATTCAGTTCAAAGGGATACTAGTAGTTGGAAAAGTAGCATGAAATAATTTTCCGCCCCGTACTAAGGGTGCAGGACACCCCCAAAATACAAAAAAAATCATTTCTTCATTGTTTGACGATGTCCGTTGAATTTTTTTACGTGATTCAGTTCAAAGGGATACTAGTAGTTGGAAAAGTAGCATGAAGTAATTTTCCGCCCCGTACTAAGGGTGCAGGACACCCCCAAAATACAAAAAATCATTTCTTCTTTGTTTGACGATGTCTGTTGAATTTCTTTACGTGATTCCGTTCAAAGGGATACTAGTAATTGGAAAAGTAGCATGAAATAATTTTCCGCCCCGTACTAAGGGTGCAGGCCAACCCCCAAAATACAAAAAAAATCATTTCTTCATTGTTTGACGATGTCTGTTGAATTTCTTTACGTGATTCAGTTCAAAGGGATACTAGTAGTTGGAAAAGTAGCATGAAATAATTTTCCGCCCCGTATTAAGGGTGCAGGACACCCCCAAAATACAAAAAAATGATTTCTTCATTGCTTGACGATGTCTGTTGAATTTCTTTACGTGACTCTATTAAGAGTAACACTAGTAATTGGAAAAATAGCATGAAATAATTTTCCGCCTCGTGCTAAGGGTGCAGGCCAACCCCCAAAATACAAATAAATCATTTCTTCATTGTTTGACCATGTCTGTTGAATTTCTTTACGTGATTCAGTTCAAAGGGATACTATTAGTTGGAAAAGTAGCATGAAATAATTTTTCGCCTCGTACTAAGGGTGCAGGACACCCCCAAAACACAAAAAAATCATTTCTTCATTGTTTGACGATGTCTGTTGAATTTCTTTACGTGATTCAGTTCAAAGAAATACTAGTGGTTGGAAAAGTAGCATGAAATAATTTTCCGCCCCGTACTAAGGGTGCAGGCCAACCCCCAAAATACAAAAAAAATCATTTCTTCATTGCTTGACGATGTCTGTTGAATTTCTTTACGTGATTCAGTTCAAAGGGATACTAATAGTTGGAAAAATAGCATGAAATATTTTTCCGCCCCGTACTAAGGGTGCAGGCCACACCCAAAATACAAAAAAATCATTTCTTCATTGTTTGTCGATGTCTGTTGAATTACTTTAGGTGATTCTGTTAAGAGTAACACTAATAATTGTAAAAATGGCATGAAATGATTTTCCGCCCCGTACTAAGGGCGCAGGCCACCCCCAAAATACAAAAAATCATTTCTTCATTGTTTGTTGATGTAGAGAGAGAATGGACCACAATAGTTGTGTGACGTTCATTATTCACTGGGCGGCTCATTTGCTTTGCTTTCCATATCGTCTATAGGGTACGCTTTAAGTGCATGTGAGTCAAACTAATTTGCTTACAATTTTAAATAGGAATTGCTGTGTTATCGTTCATATTTAACTATTGAAACCTACCGACTAAGACAAATAAGGTCCTAGGTTATTAGGTTTTTTTTACATGACAACTATTTTTTTGTATTGGAGAAAACAATTACAGTATTATTACGGGAAGAGGCGGCGTTTAAAGATGAAGCATTTTCATGTAAATTCATTTGTTAAATATTTACAAATTTTTCAGAATAATATGGAAAGTTGAAGTGGGGAGTGATACGTCATACTATTGTGGTCCATTAACCAGTATATTACTGGGAAATGGCCTCTACACCCGTGAATTAAATGTCAAAGAGCATCCTTTAACTATTGTATCTGACTGGCTGCATGGTCTCTGGCCCAAAGCCATAAAAAAAAAAAAAAAACTATTGTATCTTTGACGTAAAAGTCACGGGCGTAGAATTGATTTCCCACGCATATACTGGTTACTTCTATTATTTTGTGGATTCACTAAAGGCAAAATAGGAACATTAAGACCATGCCATAAATGATGACATTTAAACCATATTTAAAAATGAATTGCAAAGGTTGCATCTGGTATTTGTGAATGCAACGTGGCAGTTTTGGTGAATAAGTCTATTGCAGGCATTACATTTATCAAAATCGGCGTTGCATAATAATCCGCATTTTATACATTTTGCTTTCATGTCATCAGATTCTATAAGAAGTAACGTCTGCAATTCTTTCCTATAAATATGCGTGTCTTTATGTGAGGTTAATGGTCGATTTGTAACAATTTGTTGTGCAAAGTATGATACAAACACTCCACAATTATATGTATCAGTTTGAAGATCATGACTAATTTGGTTTAACGTCCAGTTCGTAATTAGATTTAAATTTGTTCCTTTATACTTTGCATATTCATTTAAAAAACTTATTACTCTGTTTTTAAATTCCTCAATTGAACGTATACTTGCCTTTCGAGGATCTAAATACATTATCGTTTTGTTTGAGAAGTTTACTACTCCTAAACACCAATGGTTTCTATTTTGCGACATTGGTAGAAGTAAAACAGTTTTTGTCGATAATTGCGGAATAATATCGAAGAATTCCGGCTGCAACTCGTTGTACAAGTAAATAGCTGCATAACCTGGTCTGCAGTAAATAAAATATAATTATTATTTTTTGACCTTTTAATGGTGCAGTAAAGGTAACTATTCAGTGTAAAGTCTGTTAGCCATTGCTTACCACTGATGCTGTTAAAATCCTTCCATTTTAATTCCGGCCAAACGGCATTTTGATAATTGCAAATGGCATAATCAGCGTATTCTTCATTTTTTCTATAATAATCAACTGATGCCACTAAACCGTTCCCTAGAAGATCCAATTGTACAACCTCGGAGTTGCTAAACGAAACAACTTCGGAATTACTAATGGAATTATGGGTGTTCATTGAGTTCGGTACCTCCTCCTTCCATAAAATGATATTAATTTTATTGGGATATTTGGGGCTTACGATTTCGGGTAATAGATAAAACATGTAAAACCTTTCAATTGAATGAACAATTCATTCTAGCCAGAATGTATCATTTTTTAAAATCCTTTGAATATGAATTCCTTTATAAGTCCAAATTATAAAGTCATACCATTTCCGTCTAGTTATGTGTAGAATTCCTTGGATTTCGAAGAAATATTCGTGGGTTTCAATGAGATTTCCGTCAAGATCCAAGTAATTCAAAAGTTTTTTCCTTATTGCATCATTAGGATGAATATATCTAATTTTGAACGGACATTTTACCTCTATCACCCCTTCTTGACCAGCCAGACCGTCTGGCGAACATGCGAAGTAAGGTTTTTCCAGATCTAAAATTAATCCGCAATAATGCATAACACATTTGGGATGATTATCTCGATATTCCCTTATCGCCTTCTTTTCGCTCTCCATACCGTGCTTCATCGGTAATGTGGGCTTCTTTGGAACGCACAGTAACTCTTTTACTTTTTGAAGAAGTAAATCATTTTTGTCCTTGTTGTTACAAACATATCCGAAGTTTGAGGCCGTTATGCGTTTTTTTCGTTCCTCTATCCACAAATCGGACAATCTTTGCCTAACTGTGGAAAATTCAGATGTTCCCTTTCTTGATGAATCAAATTCAGTTGTTTTAAAAATTCCAAACATTTAGTTTTTATACTTTTAGTAGCGTCAGGTGAAATTATTTTTATATCATGTTCCAATTGCGCAGCTGCCTTCAGTTTTCCACTATAGTTTGTGTTATTCATTCCAAGTCTTAATTTACACCTTTTTGTATCGATGGAACTGAGGGTGTGCTTTAAAAGAACGCCTTTAAAATTGTTATTGTTCTGTTTCGATTTTTTATTCCAACTTTCCTTTACAAGCGGAAAATTATTTCATGCTATTTTTCCAATTACTAGTGTTACTCTTAACAGAGTCACGTAAAGAAATTCAACAGACATCGTCAAACAATGAAGAAATGATTTTTTTGTATTTTGGGGGTGTCCTGCACCATTAGTACGGGGCGGAAAATTATTTCATGCTACTTTTCCAACTATTAGTATCCCTTTGAACTGAATCACGTAAAGAAATTCAACAGACATCGACAAACAATGAAGAAATGATTTTGTTGTGTTTTGGGGGTGGCCTGCACCCTTAGTACGGGGCGGAAAATTATTTCATGCTATTTTTCCAACTACTAGTATCCGTTTGAACTGAATCACGTAAATAAATTCAACAGGCATCGTCAAACAATGAAGAAATGATTTATTTGTATTTTGGGGGTTGGCCTGCACCCTTAGCACGGGGCGGAAAATTATTTCATGCTACTTTTCCAACTACTAGTATCCCTTTGAACTGAATCACGTAAAGATATTCAACAGACATCGTCAAACAAAGAAGAAATGATTTTTTGTGTTTTGGGGGTATCCTGCACCCTTAGTACGGGGCGGAAAATTATTTCATGCTATTTTTCCAACTACTAGTATCCGTTTGAACAGAATCACGTAAAGAAATTCAACAGGCATCGTCAAACAATGAAGAAATGATTTATTTGTATTTTGGGGGTTGGCCTGCACCCTTAGCACGGGGCGGAAAATTATTTCATGCTACTTTTCCAACTACTAGTATCCCTTTGAACTGAATCACGTAAAGAAATTCAACAGACATCGTCAAACAGTGAAGAAATGATTTTTTTTGTATTTTGGAGGTTGGCCTGCACCCTTAGTACGGGGCGGAAAATTATTTCATGCTACTTTTCCAACTACTAGTATCCCTTTGAACTGAATCACGTGAAGAAATTCAACAGACATCCTCAAACAATGAAGAAATGATTTTGTTGTGTTTTGGGGGTGGCCTGCACCCTTAGTACGGGGCGGAAAATTATTTCATGCTATTTTTCCAACTACTAGTATCCGTTTGAACTGAATCACGTAAAGAAATTCAACAGGCATCGTCAAACAATGAAGAAATGATTTATTTGTATTTTGGGGGTTGGCCTGCACCCTTAGCACGGGGCGGAAAATTATTTCATGCTACTTTTCCAACTACTAGTATCCCTTTGAACTGAATCACGTAAAGAAATTCAACAGACATCGTCAAACAAAGAAAAAATGATTTTTTGTGTTTTGGGGGTGTCCTGCACCCTTAGTACGGGGCGGAAAATTATTTCATGCTACTTTTCCAACTACTAGTATCCCTTTAAACTGAATCACGTAAAGAAATTCAACAGACATCGTCAAACAATGAAGAAATGATTTTTTTGTGTTTTGGGGGTGGCCTGCACCCTTAGTACGGGGCGGAAAATTATTTCATGCTATTTTTCCAACTACTAGTGTCCCTTTGAACTGAATCACGTAAAGAAATTCAACAGACATCATTTTTAAAAACCGTTGCTGGTAAACCGTTGCTGTTTTCACACGGGTAATAATGTGCTACTTTTAGACTAACAGGAATAAAAATATCACTTCCGGTTGAACCGGAAGAGACATCCACTTTTTTTCTTAAATGGAATGACTATATATTTTTGATGGTTTCTCATTAAACATAAATTTCTAAGTGCAACAGTTTTTTCAGATGGAAATTTTTTTAATGGAACCGTGCTATTGTTTTTATTAATCAGAAATAATGATTCATGAACTATAATTTTTTTGCCATTAATCATTTCTTAACGATATCTTTCGTAATAATAGAAGTATTTTTAAAAAGTAAACACAAATTAAACAAGAAATAATTTTAATAAGACATTACAACCATGAATAAACAGAATAACAAAACTATTTAAAACCTAAATTATAATAAACCGTTATAAAAATTGTTCAAACTGTTGACCGCTATTATTAATACACAGAGTAGCGCGACTTATCCTTGCACGTCTAACATTCTGTAATTGTTGAGGTATTATTTGTGCAATTTTCATGGGTCCCAATCCAACGATCTGGAAATAATTAATTTAAGTAATCCCTAACGATAATAACATTGTGTGATCCAGTCCCGTCTTGTTGGAAGTAAACCTCGTCAATATTGGTATTGGAGATTTGATTAATCATTGAAAAAAAAATCTGTGGAACTACTATATTTTGAAGAAATTCTAGATATCTTGGTCCAGTTAGAGTTACGTCAAAATTTATTTGACCTATGATATGGTCGCCCAGTACGCCCAACCAAACATTAAAGCCAAACCGGTTCTGAAACCGCCCCCGTCGCATAATGTGGCGATTTTCAATTGCCCAATATCGAGTGTTGTTTAGAGTAAATAACCCAAGATTTGTAAATCTCGATTCATCAGTGAACAAAATGTTTTTGATATAATTCTTAATTGGCGTAACTATAACCAACTACAAAAGGTTATTCTTCGTTGATAATCATTCTCATACAAAAATTGATGCAATTGATAGTTATAAGAACGATAACCGTGTTTCTTTAAAATTTTCCTGGCTGATTCTTTGGAAACTGGTAATTCTTGTTTAATTTGTCTTACCGAAATGTCAACATGCACTAACGCTAATACATTAATTTCCGTTCCTTCATCTACAATAAATCTTTCTTTAATTTCTATATTAGGTTCAGTTCTAATTTGATGCTCCAACCGGTCGAAATAGTTTCTCGGAGGTTGTCTTCTTTCTTATATCTCTGTCCATACAGAGATTGTACTCTAATTGCATTACGTCGGGTCTCTCCATAAATAATGAACATGTCAACTTTTTCATCTCTTGAATAATTTTCAGTCATTTTATATTAATTTTCTTGTTTATAACAACTTTAATACACTTGCTTCAGAAAATTAGTAAGTAAGTCAAGAATAATTCAATTACGAAAATAATAAAACTGTAGTAAAATAAAAATATACCTACTACGACAGTCCAGTATTCCACTATTTTCTATGAAAGGAAATCAATTCATTGCCACCAATCAAGGTGCACAATGTGCGTTTCCAAATCAATTGAAAATAATGTCCTAAATTTCTGACATACTACGTCTTCAATCGGAAAACACAAAATAAAATCTGATTACAATATGTGGTCTGCATAATGTTTGATTTGTCAAAAGATTTTGATACGGTAAACAATTCATTCTTAGAGCAAAAGCTATATAGTGTAAGAATAAGGGGAAACCTACTGTCAGGGATAAACAGTTACATGGAAGGGATAACTCTAAAAAACTAAATAATGTTGAGTCACAAATAGAGAATTTAATGTACGGCGTTCCTCAAGGCTCTGCTTTGGGACCTATATTATTTATGTTATATATAAACAACCTTCCAAACTTTTTAACTACTGGCCACTTAACAATGTTTGCTGATGATACAACAGTGACGTTAGCAGCTGATACAACAGAGCAAATGCAAATATTAATTGACCAAACCTTCCAATAGGTAAATACTTGAGCTTATCATGAATGCAGATAAGACTGTCATAATAAATTTTGGTTTGCAAATACAATTGCCGCACGGTATAGTGTTGCATGACGATATTATATTGTCCCATAATGCGAAATTACTTTCTAACGTATTTAGATGATAAATTATTGTGGGACAAGTACATTGAACACGTATGTTCACAATTTAATAAGGCCTACTTTGCTATATTGCAAATGCAAAATATGTTAGATGAGGCAGGGCTATTGAGCATTTATTATGCTCTTGTATATTCATATATTTCGTACAATATCATTGTCTGGGGAAGTTTAGGAGATAGGGACAGAGTCTTTGTTAGCCAAAAAAAAGATTCATTAGACATATTTCAGATGAGTTACAGAGAGAGCTGTAAAAATGTATTTAAAATAAAAAAAGTAGTAACGACTACATGTATATTTATACTAAGATATTTAACGTATACCAAAAAAAATATTGATTCATTCACACAAAGAAAATTGTCATTCATATAGTACAAGACGTGGTGATCTACTTAGTATACCTCTACATCATATTTCAAATTATAAACATTCGCCATATTACAACTTTGTTTTACTTTTCAATAGTCTCCCGGCTGATATCCAAAATAGGCAAAACTACAGAGCCTACAAAACCGCAGTCAGAAATATCTTACTTGAAGGTAGTTTTTACAGTGTTCGAGATTTTTTGAATAGAGAATCTTGAGGCCATATTTATTTGTTTTTATCTTCCAACCAATTTTGTGAAAAACTTTACAATTCACTGTTTATTTTGTTATACTGTGACTATGTTGTTTAAATATATGTATTGTGTTTACTTATTTGTTTTTGATTTAATTTATAAAATTAAACAAAATAGTCATGAAGCGCTACGTAGAGGCAAAAATTTATATCAGAAGTTGGGTAGGTTAGATATTCCAGAGGACGAGAGAAGTAGAGAATTCCGGGATAGTTGTTCAAATTTATTTAGAAAATTAGGAAATTTGGAGGGGCTACTCGACTTAAGATAAATACAGAAGAAAACGTAGTGGTTAGTCAAAGTTCAGGGCCCGCAAGCACCAGTGCGGTTATGACGGCAAGTACCAACACAGCTTCTTACAAAACGGGCTCTATTCCGATATATAAATGGAATATTTCTTTTTCGGGTAAGCCAAATACGATGAGTGTTAATGCATTTTTTGAACGCGTCGAGGAATATAAAAAACCACGCCGGATATCTGATCAAGTGCGTTAGATTCTATTGAAGATTTAGTTCGTGAAAAAGCATTGTTGTGGTACAGATCAGTTAGGGATAATATAACGACTTGGGTAGAATTCGTTAAAAGATTTAGAACCGAATATTTAGGGCATGATTATCAAAATAATTTGTGGGATGAGATTTGTAGAAGGATGAGGATGAAAAATTGCGTATTCTGCATCGTAACATTGAACCAACCGTATTACATAATATATTAGTTAGGTTAGGTCTAAAGGAACTTAAAAATATTCAGGATCTATTAGCAAATCTATTACAAAACTACAGATTTCTCGATAGTTAGCTCACATACCCAAGACAGTAAATAAAGTTCGTTTTCTTGAACCAGATTTAGCATATGATGGTGACCGATCAAATTCTCCTTCAACTAATCGAACAGTTTTTCGCTAATCTCGGTCTAGGAATGTGTCTAGTATAAAATCTTGGAATTGTGAAATTGAAGATCACAGTTTCATAAAGTGTACTAGGCCAAGGGTAAAATAATTTTGTTTCCGCTGTAGCAATCCGAATGTCACAAAATATAGTTAGTTGTTCGTGTCATCCAAAAAACGGAGCAGGAGATCGCCATCCCTCTGGTCGGCGGTCTCATTATAAGATTCTTGTGAAAAACCGGTGGACAGATCTTGGGAATCGAGAAAAAATTTTGTACGTGGTAAATATCAGAGGACTCGCATTAATGCTTTATTTTTAACGCGGGGTTCAGATCCTCGTCGATACTTGCATGCTTCCATTTATGGTCTAAAATTTGTCGGATTGCTGGACTTAAGGACTTCCCAAACTATTATTGGACGAACGGGATGGCAAAAGTTAGGAAGACTAGGGTTAAAGGTAGAGAAAACGGTGATCCATGTGATGTTTTAGGTGTAATAACTTTACCCATTGTTTGCTACGTTTGGTAGCCAAATTGTAAATAGGTAATCTCAAAGATATAATCAGGTCCCGATAACACTCTGATTACCTTACCACTTCGGCATTAATCCTCCGATATACTCTCAGGTTTGGATTCCCGAGTTCAACAAGTGAACTGGGCCTACCGTTGGACCTAGGTTAAAGAAAATAAGTTATTAAAAGTTCTTCTTCGATAAATAAGTTAAACAGTGGTTCAAATTGTATCAGAAATAATAAATCGTTATCGAGCTAAAATTTTATTCAGTAGACAGTTAAAAGTTCTCAGAGCAATAAAATTTTGATATTTGCTTCGCAAATATATATATATATATGGTTATTATACATGATTTGCAGGAAACAACTACTCAGCGGGCAAATACCCCGACCTGCATTGAATTATACCTTATTATATTATTATTTATATATATTTTATATTATTATATTATATTATACCTTATTAATTATACCTTATTATATATATATATATATATATATACATGTTATTTCTTAGGTTTTCGCGGGTGTTAAATGAAGTGTTGTTGTACTTCCGGGTGCTCTCCCGCATCGATGATCGACTCGTCCAGGAGTTACGGTTGTCTAAACGACGTTTCGGCAGAATCTCATTTGCCATCTTCAGGTTCTCACTGAAAGCTGCCTACTGCTGCTTCTCGTTGCTGGAACTGAACTAGAGTAGATTCCCTACCTAAAAATGATATGGAAAAATACGAATTAGTTATTCGGTATCCGTAGTTGTTATCAGAAATATTTAAACAACAGAGTTGTTATTTTAAGATTTAAAAAAATATTTAAAAAAAAGCTTTTATTTAAAAAATACTCTAATAAATAGAAAATAAACTATAAAGTAAATCAAACCCATCATTTTGTTACATTATATAATTTTTTTATGATATAAAAGCTTGTCGCGAGCAATCTCCTTTACACAGGAGAATCTTGCGACAAGCAATTTTGTTAATTCTATGTTGCTATTTTGTATCGCTAAAATTAATTTCGTACCTTGAACCATTTTCGAGAAAACTAAAAACTACTAACGTTAATCAAACGTTAACAGTGACCGCGATATTTCAGTAGCTATTAACGCTAAAATAAAAATTCCGGTATTAGAATTTGTCACATTCAAAGTGCTTTCAGATGCCAATGCTGTATTTTTGATTAGACCAGTTTTTAGCTAATAATTTTCCAGTTAACATTTAAAGAACCTTGAAGGGATAATAACACCACATTCAGAAAAATACAAAAAAATCATTGGACATGTTTGTACTTTCTCGTTGCTATTTTGTAGCACCAAAATTAATTTTGTAGCTCAAACCATTTTCGAGAAAACTAAAAACTGCTAACGTTAATCTAACGTTTATTTACATTACTAACTGCGGAAAATAATTTTGCACAAGTTTCCCTATAACTTATTCTGAAACTTAGTCATCGGCGCATGCGGCATGTGACATGACAATCTATTACTAATGTCCGCTCGATCAAGTGTACTGTTGTACATTTTTTTCTTTTCTTTTGCTGTTACTACTGTTGTTGTATGTACCTCCAAAATTAATTCTATACCTTAACCGCTTTCTAAAAAAATAAATACCGCGATATCTCGGTTGCCATTAAAGTTACATTAAGTACTTCTAAAAATCCTACTTTTGTTACTTTTTATGTTGCTATTCTCCACCACGAAAATTAATTTGCTACCTTGAACCGTTTCCAAAAAACACTGCTAACGTTAATCTAAATTTAAAAAGAAACTGAATTTATCCCCTCCCTCATAATATTTATAAAAAAATTAAATTGGATAAAAAAAATAATAAGGAAAATATAAAAAGTTGCAGCACTACTACAATATTAGCAAGAAACAGTTATTAATGCAGATACAAATTTGCTAGAATTCTTAAATAGTATAACATCTGAGAAAGTTAATTCGTAAAAATATTTTTTATCATCTATAAGTTTTATTTACTAAGTTTAAATCGAGTTTTTAAATAGTTTTTTTTATTATTTATCTTATTAACGCCTAATGTAACAAATATAACTTTAACCAATTAGTACGTTTTATATAAATTTATATTTGATTGTAGATAGATTAGATTCTTAATATCTACATTACAAGTTAATAGAGCAATTAATAAAACAAGAAAAATGGTTTATAGTACCATCTTTTCTTGGTCAGTTTTTGCCTATTCATTCTCTAACATCTGAGGTAATAAACCATTTATTGTTAGCCATTATGTTGTTAAAGGGAGACGTATTTCACTTTAGAGTAGTACAACTCTAAAGTGAAATACACTCCTTAAACTTTACCGGGAAATCAATATCTTTCGCAAACCACACCGCGATTTTGCCCGTTAGTAGAACTTAAATAAATGATACAAATTGATTCAATGTCTTAAATAGTAGAATAGCATCTAATAAATTTAAATGCACAAATATAAGTGCAGTTTGCTACAAGCAACAAAGAAGACAAAGTTTAATGTAGGTATAAATATCGTAAATTTTTAATGTTTTCTTAGCACTTCACTCTCTGTGCTCAAAAGTAACATGTATATTTTATTTCAAGGTTTCACATATTAAAGTACCATCGCTGATACTCAGTAATAGAAATAAGTTGAGTTTGGTACAAGTGAAATTATATGAATTTATAAGTGCACAGTGAGAATTTTTTTATTTAGTATTTGTCTGATGTATTGATACACAAGAACATTTCAAATTCCAGATGTAAGACACGGATGCTTTTAGCAAACATGTGCTTAAAAAAATTATCATTTTTATGACTTCTTCATTTCATCTTAAGTGATTCTAGCTAGGCCGACAATAATACACGATATTTTTATTTTTGCCATTGTTGCAGCAAACCAATAAAAAATCTAACAATGGTATAAATGCAAACAGACCCCCAATTTTTTTTTAGTATTTCTCAAAAGTGTATATTTGGTAAGTATTGATAATTTTTACTAATTTTTAATTGATAATGTGGATAATAGATCTGCCGCTTACATAAATGGGGGCAGTTTAATGAAAAATAAGTTGTAAATAGAGCTTTTTGATTTTTGCAAAGAAAGGAGGGTTAATAATTTGCTTGGTAAGCTAAAGCTTTTATAACACTTATCTAGTAAACTGAAGAGATAAGATAAGAAAATTCAAGAATAAAAATGCAACATTATATTTTGCCAAGCAGTAAACAATATACAGCGTGTTCCAGTGTATTTGTTACATTTGATATTTTCTGTAATTTTTTAGATAAATTTTAGGTTGGATATCCAGCCTAACTTAGTATTTTCTGTGGAATCTGATCCTGATTTTAATTGACTATAAAAGGGATGTAAAAACATACTCGTAAAATTATAAATATCACTTCCGGTTTACACGGATATGACGTTATTTTTGCCAAATAACAAATTTAAAATCGAAAAATTTTATTTTTCAAAAAGCCCATTATTAAATTGTTGAAACTTTTAAAAGATTTGGAAGAAAACAAGCCATAATATTTTTGTTATTGTTTAGCTTGTATTCCTGTATTATTGAAATGTAAACGTGTAAAAAAAAAAAATTAAAAATCAGTTTTTTAAAAGTTTCTCACAAAATATCAATTTTAGGTGCATAGCACCTACCTTATCACTTTTTTACTAAGAATTGTGCGATTAATGTGACGATACGAAAAAAATGGAGCTATTTAAAAAACAAACGACATTTTTTAGATTACTTTCAATTTATAGCATTTAGCGCAGTCAAAATAGCACAAAAAGTCAATATAAAAGAACTTCTTCCATAAGCAATTTTATGGTTGGATCCTGTTGGGGAGATGCTCAGAGTACACAAAAAATTTTTGTACTTCAGAAACCCTGTGCTTCAATTGTTATTAACAATTAAATTTTTTTAACCGCGTTTTTCAACCTAAAAATGTGAATAACTGGAGATATATAAGTCCTATCGGGACAAAAAAAAACAAAATCTTTGTACATAATATTTTTAGTCGCAAACTCCTCTATAAATCCTTATTTTACTATAAGGCAAGTAACCAGTAGGAAAGTAGGAAAGTAAGTTGGTTGCAGTCTGGTTACTTTCCTTATAGCAAAATAAGAATTTATAGAGGAGTTTGCGACTAAAAATATTATGTTTAATATTCCGCCCTCTAAAAGCACATTTGAACTATGCTAAGCCAAGTCAGGCTATTTATTTTTTCGATTGCAACAGACATCGGACCACTAGATGGCGCCTGCTGGCTGTTTTACATGTCGCTATTGTGAAAATACCGGGATGTACTATAGTCAAAGGATTCTCATATCGGTCGTCGCATACCTACCTTGCACTGACGAGAGCCAACAGCTCGAAACTGCAGTCTGCAAGTGGTGTGTGACTGGCAAGGGAGCTCCTTTAAGTAGGATCAGTCTTTCGGCTGGTGTTTGTTGCAATCGAAGCATTAGCGTTTTGATGGTAATATGCAATTATTACACTTAACGCGCCAGATTTGTAACTTTGGTTGCAGTCTGGTTACTTTCCTTATAGTAAAATAAGGATTTATAGAGGAGTTTGCGACTAAAAATATTATGTTTAATATTCCGCCCTCTAAAAGCACATTTGAGCTAAAATCTTTGTAATTCAATATTCTACAAATCTATGTTTACTGTAGATCTTACGGGTGCAACCATAACCTACAAAAGTTAAAAAACTGGACAAAAAACGTTTTTTTTTTAAATTGTGCTGCCCAGGGTGAACCGGTCAGCTTCAAACAATCTTTTACTCTAACAAAAACACCCTGAAAATTTGGTGTAATAATATTAAACCCAGTATGCGCAATTGAATTTGTTATTTAAAATTAAAATTGACCGCCATAATTTCAAAACGGATCTTTTTTTCAAAAGTTAGGTCTCGATGCCGGGTTTTGGATGCCATAAAAAAATTTTTAAACCTATTTTGGCCATTTTTTGCATTTGTTCAAAACCCAATAAACAAAGAAAATGAATTTTTTCGGCCATTTTGAAAAATTTGGAATTTTTTTTTCATCAGATCATAAAAAAAAATTTAATACCTTTATTTTAGGACAGAAAAAAGTTTATTTTTGTCAAAATTTATTTAAAAATGGCCGATAAAATTAATTTTTTGTTAATTGGGTTAAGCAAATGAAAAAAAAAATTTGATAAATAAATTTAAAAAAAAAATTTTAGGGCATCAAAAAGCTGGGCGTCGAAACCTAACTTTTGAAAAAATAGATCCGTTTTGGACTTAATGGCATAAAATTTGTAGGTCATGGTTGCGCTTCTAAGACCTACAGTAAACATAGATTTGTAAAATATTTAATTACAAAGACTTTGGTTTTTTTTGTCCCAATAGGACCTATATATCACGAGTTATTCACATTTTTAGGCTGAAAAACGCGGTTAAAAAAATTAAATTGTAAATAACAATTGAAGCACAGAGGGTCTTTGAAATACAAAATTTGTTTGGATACTCCTTAACACCTCCCCAATAGAATTCAACCATAAAATTGCTTATGGAAAAAGTTCCACTTCAAATTCTATTTTGACTGCATTAATTAGAAGGCGCGCTCGAATTAGCATTTCACTTGGAACATTGGATAAGTGCTTGGATTTTCTTGAAATTTTCTGTATTGTGTTTGTATTATTATCTAGAAAAAAGCCCCTAACTTCGGCTTTGCCACTCTTGTTCAGAAATTGTTGTAAACAATAACCTTGTTGTTAATTTGCAAAAGACGAGCAAAATAAAACAATAAAGCAATTTTCGTGTTTTTTGCTAAAAATTAACGACTTTTTACTCATTAAATTTTTGAAAAAAACGCGTAGTTTCCGAGATACAATGAAATTTTTCAAGAATGGTAGAACGGAACCCATATTAAATAAGAAATCCGAAAAAAATCATGTAAGCATATTTTTAAAATACAAAACCTCTTTTCATTATCGGTTTTCCCATAAAAGGCATACCTGCATAGTTTTCCCTTAATTTTAAACAATTTCCGTCTCTAATATTTTTTTTTAAATGCATATTTTTCGAGATACTAGCATTTGTGAGTAAAATAATTGTAACTTTCTCCACCAAAAAATGCTCATATCTCGAAAAATATGCATTTTTTAAAAAAATTACAGATAGAAATTGTTTGCAATCAACTTAATGTTCTACTGTTATGAATTTTTTCTGACTTTTAAGAAAACATTTTTTCAGTGATTTTTTCTCAGTTTTTGCGACGGTTTTTGCTATTTTTATAGGTAGGTTGTTCCGGAAAACCTCACAGGTATGTTTTTTCTGGAAAAATCGGTATAGAAAAAAGTTTTTTATTGGAAAAATATATTTAACTAAATTTGTTCAGATTTTTTTAATAAAATTTTGATTTCCTCCCTCCTTTCTGAAAAATTTCGAATTAATGAATCTCGGAATTTTTTTTTTTTTTTTAATAACGAATAAAAAGTTATTCTTAGCAAAGAATACAGAAATACGTATTTTTGTGATATTAGTTGGTATTACAGAAATTTTCATGATATTACTCTGGAACTGTGAAATTACTAAGATATTATAGTAGTATTACAATGCCAAAATGGAATTAGTGTAAAGAATTTTGGCACCGGTTTACCCTTCGGGTATTTAACCATTGAACAAGTTAATATAATTGTTCTTTGTTAGGATACATGCACATTTTTGGCTACATAAAAATATTTTCGCTTTGTTAATTATACAGTTATAATGATAGTATTTAATAATTATATTAAACAGTGGTAAATAAAAATTAGTTAATAATAATAATAAAATTAATGTCATGTAAACTTAAGGAAAATTAAAATGTTGATTAAATTGATTCTTTAGATTAACGCCATGAATTCAAAAACACGAAAAATGCTGGAGTTGGTAACAAGTAAAAGTAAAAACTTACTATACACGCAAAACGCTGTTTAGCCCAAGGATGGGCTACACAGCGTGTGAAGGCTAAACAACATACCACTGATATTGTTAAAGAACACGCTAAAACCCCGATGTGCTTTTCGACGCTGTGACAAAATCCGACTTAGGAAATACTTCGTATGAAAAGCGTGCTTTACGTAAAAATATCGTGGAAGAGGTTTTTAATACTTGTAATCATATTTTCGCTCTACGGAGCGTTTTTATGCAAAATTTTCAATAACTCCTCAAGGAGCGTCAATTTAGCAAGTGTAGTAAATGTCGTTGCACAGGGACGTAATGTTGCCCCAACACCAAAATTTTATAAACTGTAATAAAATTTGACTTTAACTTCGAAATTTTCAAGATTAAAAACCCTTTTACGAATCCACGTTGTCAAGCACTGCAACTTTTACGAGGTATTAAATATGAGGGAAAGTTAAACCAGTCTCTATTCAAAGTATAATAATAATATTTATTGACCAAAAGATACACAAGGTATATATGGCATGTCAATACAATAATAAAAAAAATAAATAAAAGGTAAATATACATACATATACAACTATATAAGTGTTGTAAAACATAAAATATGGGTATATGAACAATGGACAAACATATATACAATAGTAACAAACAAATGCAATTATTGATATGAAACGTCACAATTTGATTAAAAATAATCACAATTTACAGTATACACATAAATAAATAAATAAATAAATAAGGGTAAAGAACAAAATTACATTATAAGTGACAAAGTGAAAAACATAAAGTGCATGTAATAAAAATGAATTTACGTGTAACTTGGGTCGTATCAGATTTAAAATAAGTGTGAATTTGGACAATAAACCAGAAAATTACACATATTCAAGAGACGCAGATAAAAATTCATTAATACTATAAAAACATCCATTAATCAACATAGATTTAACATGTCTTTCAAACGTATTATAATTTGCTAAATTTTTAAGCTTATTGGATAATTTGTTACATAAAACAATACAATTATAGTTTGGCGAATGTTTGTACGTAGATGAATTGTGCCGAGGGATACGCAGTAGTTCTCCGTGCCTGGTGCTATGATCATGCACGCAGGAGTTACTGGTAAATAAATGATTATAATAGACATCTGTAGATATAGACTGATGGGGCCGTAAGTATTTTATTATTCACAAACACCCGTCTACAACTTTCGCGGTGAGTCATATTGAATATTAATCTTAAAAGCTTTTTCTGAGCTATAAAAACTCTCTTAAAATCCCTTCCACAACCCCAGCTTATTATATTAAGAGCAATATGTGAATAGGCCATAGCATAATATATATCAAGAAAGCCTGCGACAGGTAAGGTATCTTTTAATTGGAGAATAGCATAAAACGCTTTATTTAATTTTTTATATACGTGATCCACATGAGCATCCCAGGTAAGCCTGTTATCTAAGTAAGTACCTAGAAACGTTACTGTATCGAAGCATTGCATATCTCCAGCCAGGTTGGTAGTTGGCATGGTTTGGTTTTATTCAATACAAGTCGATTACGTTCACATCAAATGCTTAATTCAGAGACAGCACCTAGAATCATATTCTCTAGCTGTTGAGTTGTATCAGCTGATAAGTTTATAATCGTGTCATCAGCGAACATTGTAACTAATCCCTCAGTAATATGGTTGGAAAGGTCATTGATAAATAATGAAAACAGTAGTGGACCCAGAACAGATCCTTGTGGGACACCAAGTTTAACATCATGGACCTCTGACTTAATACCATTAATATTAGTGACCATGTTTCGACCCCCAAGATATGACTTGATCCAACTAACAATGTTGTCTGATAAATTGTAGACACTAAATTTTTTTATTAAAAAGCCTGGGCACACAGAATCAAAAGCCTTGGACCGGTCAAATAATAGTGACACGACATATCTGCCACTGTCTAGCTCATGGTAAACGGAATTTAGTAATTCGACCGTAGCTGACTCAACTGATCTATTTTTTCTGAATCCATGCTGAAAAGTAGTAAGTAGTTCATTATTCTCCAAATGTGTGGTAAGGCAATTACAGACAATTTTTTCAAATAATTTAGACAATGCATTGAGGATTGAAATCTGACTATAGTTATCAATGTTTTGTGAATCGCCCTTCTTATAAGTTGGCAGAACTAAAGCTGTTTTGAACACATCTGGAAAACAACCTGGGTACAGTGACTGGTTTAATAAATAGAGCAATGGTTGCATAATAAGATCTAAAATGTTTGAGATTGTGGTCAAGGACAGTTCATCGGTCCCTGATGATTTTTTGTTTTTCATCTGGTCCAGGGCTACAAAAACATCATGATCATTAATGGGGTCAATATGTAGATTCATAATATTCTTTGGAGGTATTAATGTACAAGGCAGGGCTAAATTCTGGCCAAAATGATTTTTAGCATTCTGCTCAGCAGCATTAGAAAAGTGGCTGGCAAAAAGATTAGCAACTTCATTGGAGTTATCTATATAATCACCACTGTAATTAAGAACAATGGTTTTAATATCGTTAGACTTGCCTAATTTAAAATTAATTATATTCCACATTTCCTTGGTTTTATTGGATGAGCTATTGATTTTTGTACTATAATAGTTAGATCTTGCTACTTTAATATTAAATTTATGTCGATTTTTTAAATTTATATATATAGGTTTTTAATATCAGGGAGTCCTGTGTTGGACATAAGCCAGAATATCCTCCTCAATTTCTCACCTTTTTTGACAATCTGGTTTGTGACCCACTTGTTGAAATTAGGCTGACTTCTACAATTTTTTTTTAAAGGACAGCACAGGTTAAAACCCCAGATTAGACAATCCACAAAAACTTAAAGCTAACGTTTATCTCAAAATCAAACAAGTAGGTCCAATTTATGTTAGCCAACAAGACACATTACACAAATTAGACAGCATAATGCCCCATTTCGGATTAAACACCCCTTACCTTACCAGACGTTGCCAATCTTCCGGCAGCCACTCTAGCCAAACTTTCACCTACTATACCTTCCCTGCTACTATCCACCTTTCACTGATACTTCATACCTTTCGTCGACTTTAATTCTTTCCTGTCCCCCTCTTCTTTTGTTTTTTGTGTATTTTTGTATCGCGTTTGTTGTTCCTTCGATTCTGTTTGTACATTTTTGTCTGTAAATTCATTCTTCCTTCATTAATCTTGTAACAGATTCACAATTTTTTATATCAGAACAATCCAAATTTTTAGAATCACAGTTTAGGCCAGCCTTGCGCGACCCGTCGTTGGAGTAATTCGCGGATGGCGCCTTGTTCAAGTTGTGGTGCCAGCGTCAGAATCAAAATTTAAAAATAAAGTGAAGTGCGCGCAAACGGCGAAAGCCAAAGTTTTAGTGTTCTTGTTCTTGTTAATGTTAAGCTTTCTTTTTTAAGCATTTTTGTATCAAATCACCTATTTTTATTTACAATGTTAAAAGGAGTTTAGGTTTAGTTTTTTGTTCGTTTTTATACAATTGTTGCTTATACATGTTATATACTCATTAATTTTAATAAAGTTGTGTTGAATTGAATTGAATTGTTCAGCTCAAATGAATTAAATATGTCCATTAACAACTTTGTGTTCATGCTACTTGGCTGGTTATAGTCGATATTAAAGTCACCACAAACGATGATGTATTTAGACCTATCTGAGGCAATGCTCAGAGCTTGTGATAACGTATGTATAAATATATTAATATCTCCGCTAGGAGGTCTATATAAAGTAACAATAGATAACTTACAATTGTGCACTTTGTAACAAACACCACATATTTCAATATGACACTCAACTGACAGTTGTTTTATTGAATTGAGTTCAGTGACCTCGTTAGTATTATGCATTAAAATAAGAGATCCCCCATGAATATGATTACGTCTAGCATAGGCTGTAATCAGGAAAATGTAAATAATTTATGTCATCATTACAAACCCAATGTTCGGAAATACATAGAAAATTGATTTTACGTTGTTTTACAAATACTTTAATAGAATTAAGATTATTTAAAAGTCCCTGGACATTTACATGACAAATATTAAGTCTACCACATACTATTATATTTTTATAATTAATATTAGAATTGTTATTTAATGAAATTGCGTTCCCGACATTATTAAGTAGTTTCACATTACTACAGATATCTGGGACAGGCGCGGGTATTAAAAATTTGTTTCAAGAGACGTAGAGTGACCTGCACAAGCTGCGCGCCCCTCGGTTGGCGCACTGACGTCAATTCTTGCACTATCCAATAATAGACTGTCTCTGATTTTGCTTGGCTGCAGATTCCAAGCCGATTCAGTATCTGTAACTTCATGCACTTCAGCATCACAACCACGATCCCTTCCTACCGTTCGTCCGCTTTCAAGTGGAGCAATGAATACCACAGTTTTAGCTCTGAAGTTGTTATTAACTATTAGGTTTACCAGGTCCTTGGAAATTACATTTTTGTTTAAAGTATAACTAGGATCATTAATTTCGTAAAACATGAAATTACCCTCCGTTACACGGTTTAATTTAGTAATAAAATCGAGCAGTTTATTATTATATTTGTAAATACGATCATTTCTATTACGAATTTTTGTATAAGGTACTGATAAGAATATAATGTTAGTATGGCTACATTTTTCCAACTTCTCGCAAACCAACTTGAAGGATGGATATCTATTATTTCTGAAATCATATATACCCGCCATTATAACAATTACATCAGTTTTCGTAATATGGGTAGCCACTTCGTCAAGATTTTCTAATACTGCCGATAAAGGTGCATCAGGTTTGACAAAAGAAGTGATGCTGTAATCTGCGAGGTTCCTGCGCATTCTCGCATTTAAGCCGACATCGTCAGTGAGAAGCAGAATTGTGTTTAACTGCGATGGGTTATTTGCAGTACGATTGCTGGTATTATGAATTATTTTATTTCCCAGGTCAGCAAACGTATTTTTATAACATACAGTTTGGGTACCTTTGCTTTCCAAATTATTAAATGTTTGCGTAGAGTAGTGCTGGCTAATTTTCGGCAGCGACTCTGTGTCCGTAGATATATCCCTAGTTATTTTAAAAAAGTTTGTTTGTGTATATACATTTTTTGTCGGTTCAACTTTTTTAGAGCAGTGTTTCTTTTGCAATTCATCAATTTGTTCTTTTAACTCGTCTATCATTTTTTTCTGTTGACTAATTAAATCCAACATTTCTTCCTCTGTTTTTAATGCGTCCTGCATATAAACCTCATGGTCGTGCTTTAGTTTTGAGATGTACTTATCTTTGTAATCTCCATCCTCCGTGAGGTCTCAAATGGTCTTTTCCAGGTTGGCTTTTTCGTCTTCAGAATCACTTATACCTAACCACTCGTCATCTAATTTACAACAAATTATTTTATTGTCAGTAATAAATTTAATTTGGCTTCGAAATCTTGATAAACAGCTTTTATGAAATATATTAGAGCATCTAACACAAACGTAATGGATAAAATTCTTGCTTTTACAGCATTTAAAGCAAACTGTTGAGGAACCACTTTGACTTGCGTTCGCACCATTCGACATTTTTGAATGAATATATCGGGAGTTCTAGCGAAAATAGCCCTTAGCGACATGGGCCCCCATCGTTTCCTAGCAGTCGATTTTGACGGGGAAACGATGAGTTTTGACGGGGTTTGCCCTAAACCGGTTCCTCAGTGACTCGGTGTCAGAAAAGTATTATTACCATGTACTCATACGTGCATGGGATCCACCTTGCCTGAACGTAAAAAGTTGTAATTGCAGAATACAATTAGAAGTAGTAGCGCTTCAAGCATTTTTAAGCTCTAAGGAGCGACCAAAATTAATGTGATATAAAAATACGTTTATAAGACAGGCAAGCAAAAGCCCACCAAATTTCAGTAACATTGAACTTTTCTTGAATCTTTTTATGCATCGTTAGCTTATAAAACCGCATATTGGATGGTAGTTGGTACATTATAAATCGTTCCGCTCCTCACCATGTGTTGTACACGGGCCAGACTAATGTTTGTTAAACATATTTCTTAAAAGTTGTTGTAAAAACATAAATTTTTTGAAGATTTAATATATACATTTTTGAACTTTATATTGTCTTTTAATTGTGGTTTCTAACAAAATTCCCTTTCAGGTATAATTTTAAGAAAGTGTGGTACATCCAGTGTTAGGTTTATAGTGTTACGACGTCCAATTGATACCATTAGAGCAGCAGTTAAGCATAAACGACAGTAAGTATGAATTTTTATATTATTCTCCGTCTGAAACAGTCATCTTGAACCCTAAATTTTGTGAACATTAAATACTAATTTTTTGAAATAGAAGTAGAGAAAAAAGAATTTTTTTTCTATTTTTTTTTTTAACTTTTTTAAGATAGAAATACAAGTCCTTCAGACACCCTAAAGATGGATCGTTCACATGGCGCCCGAACAGGGACCATGCCGTCCTCAAACCCAACCAATCCATTTTCCTTCATGGCGGGAGATTCCGAGGAGTCGACCCCAAGGGATTTTTACGAGCGAGCTACAGGGATAGAACCACAAAGACTGTTTTCGGAGGGAAATAATCAAAATTTATCTGCTTCACAGCCACAAAATGCAAATTCTATGGAAAATATGTTTCTGAAAATGGCAGAGGGCTTCGTACAGGCGATACAGAACGTGTCGACCTGTACGCCCCATGAGAGACAAAGATGTCCAAACGTAACGTTCCATGAGCTCGATCATGAAGATCCTAAAGCTTTTATTAAAATTATGGAGGAATATTTCGACAGAGCTCGCATAAGCCACGACTATGATCGCCTCCATAATGTGAAGAGCCAACTCAAGGGCGAAGCTCAACGATGGTCCGAACAGTTTCGGACGTTGACCACTTCGTACGCCTTGTTTAAAGAAAGATTCTTTACAAGATTCAATTCACCTGACATACAGTCACGAGCTATTGCTCAACTGTATGCCACGAAACAAACGTCTTTAGACGACACGGCAGTGTATATCACGAAGAAAACCTGCCTTTTCGATCGTATAGATCCCTTCAAATCCGAAGCCATCAGAGCTCAGATCATCATGGACCAATAGCGTCCAGAGATTAGGTCACGCTTGAGAAGCAACCTAATTTCATCCACAGAAATGTTAATAGCAGCAGCTACTAACGTCGAGCGGGATTCAGCTGACGAACAGACGTCGCTAATCCAGCTTATCGATCAACGTCTGCCTCGCGCGTCTTACTATCAAGAGCCGGGACACATAAGTCAACAAAATTCTAGTATCAGGAGCAATGGAAGCCCAACTCCGACAGCACCGAGGGTGCATTTCCGAGAGGATGTCTCTCGTCAGGACGGTCCAGGTAGAGCATCTGGTCGTCCTTTTTTTATGCATAATTCTTCACGCGGTCCAGCGAATTTCGGAGTACCTGACCGCAGGCGGAACAATTTTAATGGCGGATCAGGGAAATTCCGAGTACTCGACCGACCGGCAACCCCGTGCCGATACTGTAATAACCTGCATCGTAACAGAGGACCGGGAAACTTTCAAGGGGCCAGGGTCAATCTGCAAGTTCACCGGCACAACGGCCGAACCAAGGCGGCAGCAATACCCATTAAACTTTTATTCTAATACTCATGACCACTACGACGCTCCCATGCATAAGACATGGGAATCCATAAATTATATGAGCGAAGCGTTCCCTTTGCCTCGTGTAACAGTTCAAATAAATGAACATGCGGTCGACGCTCTGATTGATTCAGACTCGACGTGAAACGTTATCCATCCGAAGCTGTTGCTGTTTGCTATGGCGTGCGGAGATAGAATGGTGGACTCTCTTGGCACGACAAAATTGAACGTAAATATTTCAGGCACCTCTTTTGAAATTGATTTTCAAGTAATCGAAAATTTAAACGAAACCGTATTATTGGGATCACCATTTTTATACATGAACAATGTCGCATATAATTATGGCCGAAAATGCCTATATGCTGGCACGGAAGAGCGTATTACCGTCTTCTGGAATCAAGCTTCTCAGAGGGAGAGACAGCTGGCAAAACTTCCTGAAGAGCTTGGTATTAAAGACAAATTTCTACGGCCGCTGTTCGAAGAATTTGTCGATTTGTTCACTGCGGAACCGACTCAAGCAACCACAGTGATTGTTAAACACAAAATTATCGTGAAAGATTCCAAACCCGTCAATATCAAACCATATCCGATGTCTCCGAGTACTAAGAAAATTATGTACGACGAAATCGAAGAGATGCTGGAAGCTGGCGTCATTGAACCTAGCACTGCACAATATAGTTCACCACCCGTGATAATAAAATATCAGATAAGAAACCACGTTTTTGTATAGACTATCGTCACCTAAACGAAATGACTGAAGACGAAGCTTCCGTATCACCAAAAATACATGAAAGTATCAAAGACTTGGGCAATTCAAAAATTTTTTACTGTGTTGGATCTCAAGAGTGGATATTGGCAAATACCGCTCGACGAAGCATCAAAAGATTTCTCAACTTTTACCACTCCTGATGGGGCAACTTATAGATTTAATGTCATGCCTTTCGGTCTCAAGACAGCTCTCTGTACCTTTCAGAAATTCATGGCAAAGGACGTTTTAACAGGTTACCTACACCATTTCTGCAAAGTTTACTTGGATGATATAATCGTTTACAGCGTAAACGTGAAGGAGCATATGTCCCACCTGAGGTTAGTCTTCGAAAGACTACGTTTACACAATCTAAAAGTGTCACCGGAAAAGTGTATAATAGCGACCAACGAAATCCAATATTTAGGCCATACAATCAGAATTGATACTTCTCGACCATTGGAAAAACATGTATTACAAATTCAAAATTATCCTGTACCAGCCACAAAAAAGCAACTTCAGAGTTTCTTAGGACTTTGCAACTGGGTAAGAGAATATCTACCAAATGTTGCGATGATAACAAAGCCGCTAACGAAACTTCTTTCGAAGGAATACCGCTTTCATTGGACCCAAGCATGCGATGAAGCTTTCAGAAAACTTAAAAATTTATTATCCGGACCGCTGGAACTCCATCGTCCGGATTTTTCACGTCAATTAATTTTACAAACCGATGAATCATTACAAGGTCTTTCTGCCGTATTATATCAATTGGGCGACAACGGCGAAAAACATATTATCTCGTATGCAAGCAACACGTTATCTCCAGCAGAGAAACGTTACCACATTAACGAACTGGAATGTTTAGCGGTGGTGAACTATATAAAAAAGTACAAGATGTACTTAGCAGATAACCGTTCTTGGTTAAGACGGACAACAGGGCGTTACTTTGGTTGAACAAACACAAAGACGACAAAACTAAATTTACACGATGGTCATTATTATTACAAGAGTATGCATTCAAAATTGAACACTGTCCAGGCAAAGAAAATTTACTAGCAGATTTTCTCAATCGTAACCCACAAGATCAGTACGTCGAGAGGAAAGAATGTTCCTACCAAATTTTAAGTATCCAGAACGTATTTCTGTTTTAACACATTCAGAAATATACGAAGATATCGTACAGGCCCAATCGAGGTCGAGAGATATTCAAGACAAGATCCGCCGTTGGAATGCTCTATTTCAACAGGAACAACGTTCCGAAGCGGATCTTATTTTTATGAAAAATTTTCATGTACAAGACGATCTACTAATGAAAGATACAGATCGAAATTTCAAGTTGGTAGTTCCAAAGAGGAAAATTAAAGAATTGATTTACCATTATCACCATCGAGATGAAGCATGTCATCCAGGGAGAGACGAAACTCTTAGAAAAATTGCACAAAGATACAATTTCAATAATATGGCCAGGATCGTAGGAAAATACATAAACGACTCTCTGATATGCCAATCTGTAAAAACAAGGCAAGCCCAACCCAATGCTCCACTTAGAAGTCATGTACCACTAAATGTATTTGAAACTTTGAGCGTCGACGTAATTGGCTCGCTGCAGAGGACTAAGGACGCCGAAAATAGATACATGATTATCGTCGAGGACGTATTCAGTAAATGGATAGAGGCGAAGGCATATATTCAGGTCGATGGCAGAACGATAGCCAAATTTATTGACGAAGAAATAGTTGCAAGATTCGGAGTCCCTCAAGTCATAATTTCCGACAACGGAGGTCACTTCAATTCTGAATGGTATATCACTTTTTGCGAAAGAGATGGCATCAAACGATACCTCATTCCTGCATATCATCAACAATCCAACCCCGTGGAACGACGGGTTCAGGAGTGCAAGAAAATTTTAAATACCCTATTATTCAAAAAGTCAAACGACACATGGGATCGCTACGTACATCAAATGGCTTACATCTTAAGAAATCGTAGGAACGCCGCTACAAATCAAACACCTAGCATGATAGTGTTAGGATATGAACCAGCCGAGAGAGGCGAATGGGATTTGTATGCCTGGAGGCAAGAAAGAGCCAAGCAACAAACGCTTCCACGTTACGAGCAAGTTAAGGAAGCCCGTCAGGCTCAACAAAATTATAAGCAGAAATACGCGCCGAAAGAGGCCGTCACTCCAGTTGTTTTTAAAGTTGGAGATAAAGTCATGAGTAAAAGAAAAAGGAAGGTACATACCTTCACGCCGTCTTGGTCAGGCCCAACCAGAATCTTGAAGAAGTTTTCAGACGAAGTATATCTCGTGCAAAAGCGAAACGTAAGAGTACATGTAAACGATTTGAGACCAGCCCCGCCAGAGGAGCACAATTTGGAAATCGAATCTTCAGATGAAGAAAATGCTAGTCCAGGCCGAACATCACTCGATGGAAATGATTCCCCGTTCTCAGACGATTCCACAGAACCTCCACCACCGGAGCAAACGGTTGTCCAAATAAATGCACCGCCACGCGATGCTTCCCCTTCTGATTCAGAGTCAAGTTCTGGAGATTCAATAATATTCTTATAATATTTTTCCACCTAGGTTAAGTTTTAACTTAGTGCTAGGTTTAATTTATATCAAAATTTCCATACCAACTTCTTGTCGCGTCAGGCAAGAGTTGGTACTTTTTACGCATTTTTTGCAAGTTATTTTCTTTTGAGAATATTGTATCGACCATACAAATCTTCCAAATTCACTGCAGCAACTCTGACCGTGTCTGGTAGAGTTGGTATTTTTTTACAATTTTTCAAAGTCTTCATGTTCAAAAACATATACATCTGTAAGCAGAGTCCGACCCAAAGGGTCCAAACAAATGTTCCATTGGCACGGCATGGAAAGACGACAACTCTGACGCAAGGGCGCGATTCAGACGAGTCTAGCAACTCAAGGGCGAGAGGCCGCCACTCTGCTGAATGGGCAGATGCAACGATCCGACGGATGCAGATTCTGTCGCAGATTTCTCCCAAGAAGAGATTTTAATTAAAACGGAAACCATTTCAATCAGCATAAATCAACAATATTCAATGTTCCTATTCTCAAAGACGACGATGTGATATCGGTCGCAGATTCCACTTTATGCCCAGACGGGATAAAGCCATAAACATTTAGTCAATATAATTTACTAAAAAATCTGTTTTATATTGTTTTATATCAATGAGCAGTGCCATTGTACAGCTGGAGCCAAAGCAGTCCGAGGACCACCTAAGCTGATCCAGAAGGCAGTTTGACGCCGAAGGTGATCGACAAAGCATAAACACGAGGAGGAGCAGACGCAAACCAGCATTAGTGGAAGAACACTAAGAAAGTTAAGTGCGTTGAAAGTGTTTGTGTTGCGGTATCGAAAATCTAAGGATTTTCGATTTTTTCTTTTTTATCCCATTTTGGGACAACGTGTTTAAATTAATTAATCGAATGCTATGCATCGATATATGTTCAATTTTAGATTTGCAAATACGTTATGTTCAGATAGGCCGGTCTGAAATATAACCGAATACAACACATGGGAGACTCCATCCAAAGATCCTTTTTTTTTCATAACGAATTTTACCAAGCGTTGCACAGAAAGATTCACCGAAAGAAGGGTGTTAAAGAACACGCTAAAACCCCGATGTACTTTTCGACTCTGTAACAAAATCCGACTTAGGAAACACTTCGTACGAAAAGCGTGCTTCACGTAAAAATATCGTGGAAGAGGTTTTTAATACTAGTAATCATATTTTCGCTCTACGGAGCGTTTTTTATATAAAATTTTCAATAACTCCTCAAGGAGCGTCAATTTAGCAAGTGTAGTAAATGTCGCTACACAGGGACGTAATGTCGCCCCGACACCAAAATTTTATAAACTAATAAAATTTGACTTCGAAATTTTCAAGATTAAAAACCCTTTTACGAATCCACGTTGTTAAGCACTGCAACTCTTACGAGGTATTAAATATGAGGACAAGTTAAACCACTCTCTATTCAAAGTATATCGGGAGTTCTAGCGAAAATAGCCCTTAGCGACATGGGACCCCCATCGTTTCCTAGCAGTCGATTTTGACGGGGAAACGATGAGTTTTGACGGGGTTTGCCCTAAACCGGTTCCTCAGTGATTCGGTGTCAGAAAAGTATTATTACCATGTACTCATACGTGCATGGGATCCGCCTTGCCTGAACGTAAAAAGTTGTAATTGCAGAATACAATTAAAAGTAGTAGCGCTTCAAGCATTTTTAAGCTCTGAGGAGCGACCAAAATTAATGTGATATAAAAATATGTTTATAAGACAGGCAAGCAAATGCCCACCAAATTTCAGTAACATTGAACTTTTCTTGAATCTTTTTGTGCATCGTTAGCTTATAAAACCGCATATTGGATGGTAGTTGGTACATTATAAATCGTTCCGTTCCTCACCATGTGTTGTACACGGGCCAGACTAGTGTTTGTTAAACATATTTCTTAAAAGTTATTATAAAAACATAAATTTTTTGAAGATTTAATATATATTTTTTTGAATTCTATATTGTCTTTTAATTGTGTTTTCTAAGAATATTCCCTTTCAGGTATAATTTTAAGAAAGTGTGGTACATCCAGTGTTAGGTTTATAGTGTTATGACGTCCATTTGGTACCATTAGAGCAGCAGTTAAGCAAAAACGACAGTAAGTATGAATTTTTATATTATTCTCCGTCTGAAACAGTCATCCTGAACCCTAAATTTTGTGAATGTTAAATATTCATTTTTTGAAATAGAAATAGAAAAAAAAGATTTTTTTTTTCTATTTTTTTTTCTATCTTTTTTAGGATAGAAATACAAGTCCTTCAGACACCCTAAAGATGGATCGTTCACAATATCTAGTTTGGGCTTTATAATGACCGTTTATATGTACATATATATATATATATATGAGTCACGGTTGTCTAAATGACGTTTCGGCAGAATCTCATCTACCATCTTCAGGTTCTCACTGAAAGCTGCCTACCGCTGCTCTTCGTTGCTCGAACTGAACTGACGTTCTCCGTGTTGTGGGGCTCCTTATATAGGCTCTGGTCTAGGGCGCGCGCCTGCTCGACGCGGGAGAGCACCCGAAAGTACAATAATACTTCATTTAACATCCGCGAAAACCTAAAAAACAACATAATATGTCTCTGCGTGGAGAAGACATTCCACCAGACCAGAACCTTTGAGAAATTGAGGTCCAAAAGAGGGAAAATTCTTTGCAACCTTACATTCCTACAACGCTGCAGAGATGAAAACATCGTTCCAAAATGTATGCAGCTGACGTTCCATAGAAATGACCATCACACTAAAAGGATTCTCAGAAGAACGCTTAGCATTACTTAGGGAATACATTCATGATACGAGACGCACATTGGATAGGATTAATAAACAGCTACTAGATGTACATCTATATTTGAGCAGTATCATCCATCCTATATTGCAACTTGCAGAGTTTCGAGCAGAGAATGACGTTACCTTATGTACGGAGAAACAGAAGAGGAAATTTGATCGCCTTCAACTCCAAGAGAAGTCAGTTAAGAAAGTCGAGCCGCTGGAACCTACAAGTGTGGTCCACAACTTATCCAACTATCCTCTTGATAAGGCTGTTTTAAATGTCCTAGCCAAAGGGTTTAATTTCGCAATCGCACCAGCTCGTGATCCAGTAGAAGATATAATTTGTGGAGTAGAATCAGCAATTTATAACATGGATAACAACATAACTGAAACTATACGCCAAGATGCATCACGTATACTGAGAGCAGCAAGGGCACCAAAGAGAAATCTATCACATGACGAATTAAGGGCATTGAAAGCATTACGACAAAACCAGGAGATCCTAATCTTGCCAGCAGATAAAGGCAACGCCACTGTAGTAATGAATAGCAAGGACTACCACAGTAAAATAGAGAAACTACTGGAAGACACCACATACCAAGCGATTACGACAGATCCCACTACGTACCTGGAGAAGACCACCAAATCCAAAATTAAAGCCAGCCCTACCGACGATCAAGTGAAAAACCAGATTATGCCGAGAGAGAAATCTTCAAGATGTCCCAATATGTATGGCCTACCCAAGGTCCATAAGGAAGGAGCCCCATTAAGACCTATTGTTAGCTCTGTAGGGTCACCGTTACAGGAGTTAGCGAGATATCTGGCTAGACAGACGCAGCCACTAGCAGAAAAATCAAAGTCTTATATGAAAAACGCACAACATTTTATCGACTTACTAAACAACGAGACTGTCCAACCTGAAGATATTCTAGAGAGCTTCGATGTAGTGTCACTATTTACTAACATACCAATAAAGTAGTCACTCGAATTGATTAAACGAAAATACCATCCAGAGGAGCACATTCTTAGCCTAACTAAACACTGTTTAAACAACACATACTTTATATACAATGATCAGTGCTACAAGCAAATGGAAGGAGCACCGATGGGTTCACCGTTATCAGTCATCGTTAATCTCTTCACGGAGGGCCTGAAGTTCGTGCAATACAAACGGCACCACTCAAACCAAAACTTTGGTTGAGATATGTGGACGACACATTCGTAATCTGGACTCATGGAAGAGAACAACTAAATAGTTTCTTAGACCATCTGAATAGCATTCACGATAAGATGAAATTCATCATTGAGGTAGAAACAGAAGGCAAGCTTCCATTTTCAGACATATTAGTGAAAAAGAAATAAGATAGGACACTAGGTCACACAGTATACAGAAAACCCACTCACACGGACAGATATCTAAATGCGGCATCACATCACCATCCAACACAATTAGATTCAGTAGTAAAGACTCTAGCGACACGTTCTCAGAGGTTGGCAGACGTCGACCATATCGAGATGTCGTCACTTCAGAAAGCACTAATGAAAAATGGATTTTCGAGGTACACAATACAGAAGTCGCAGGAGCCATACAGACAAAAAACCCAGGAGGAATCCGAGAAACCAGTTTCAAAAGCATATCTACCTTACGTGAAAGGGACGACATATGAAATTGGCAAACTTCTACGTAAATATAACATAGAAACAATATTTAAAACAGACCGAAAAATCAGTGAAGTCCTCCGTAATTCATAATCAAAAACTACCCTAGAATGCAATAAATCATACATAGGACAGACCAATAGACGTATTAGCATAAGAAAGGAAGAACATATGAATGCAGTACGAAGAGGAGAAAACATCGTCCCTAGCACAGCATATAAAATCCACAGGACACAAAATAGACTTCGACAACACCAGAACAGTAGCTAATATCAAGCATTATAGGTCAAGGATTACCAGAGAGGCCATAGAGATCGAAAAAAGACCACAAAACCTTAATAAACGAGATGGTACGCAGAGATTACCCACTTCTTGGAAGCCGGCTCTTGTAGGAAGATACGTAACAGAAAACACACGACGGTCCACCGTGGACGAACCAACTACGAGGAGGTACGTTCAAGCATTGACAAATAGTGAAGAAACACAGCAACCTGCCCGAAATGGACCTATCACGAGGAGTCAGAGCCGAGCGCTGACCAACCAGAGAGAACCTCGGCATTCTACGGCAACGATTGGACACGAGGATTCCCAACCACCAACGAGAAGTCACGTGGAGCGTGACGTTTCAGCGAGGCCACTTGTCGGGTTGGCTCAAGCGCCCGCTACGCCTCTCACAAGTAGTAGGGGGACCAGTGACACGTAGCCAGACGCGCAGGCGCGCCCTACACAAGAGCCTATATAGTATCATGAACGCAAAGGTTCAAATTTAACCTTTAGGAGGCAGCGTTAAAATGTACAATAATGGACTTCTAATTAGAAAAATATACTCAATTGATAAGCGAAATAAAACAGGTAATATAACTTATACCAGTTGTAATTGCACGTAGTTTACATTAGGTCCTTAATTAATTCCAATATTTACAATATAACCAGACCTATAGTCTAGGATAATAAAATGTGTTGTTACACAATATAGTTAAAACAAAATTTAAGTTGCAACGCAAAAAAATTATTACTTACAGTTACCAACCCATATGGTTTGGGTTTTATCATCTGTAAACATTTAACAAGGAAAATTTTAAAAAGTGAATTTTTACAAGTAAAATTAAAATTGAAACATGAATGACATCTTATCATCTCAAAAAGTAGTAAAGTAATATGCTTGCGACTTCAGTGTGGAACCATAAAAAATATCAGAATCCCTGCAGTTCCTACGCTAACTAAATAAAATATTTAACTCGAACTCCTAACTAACTCCATCTATGCAAATTCTCGTCGACTACAATACATATTCCACTCCACGTTTCATCAGCATGACGTAACACAGCATAGGCATAACAGTTTCCATTTCAACGACCAATAAAAACCAGCGTAGACCCAATATAGATCAACATAGACCACCTAAAAGCTAGAATAACCATTAATATCTAATCGATATAAAGCACATGTTAACTTACCCTAGCCATGCGTAGGGCATTTCCAAATCCCAAATACGAGTCGCACAATCCATCATAAGCTGACGATATTTCAAATATCCTATCTACGGCGAAGAACCAATCCCAAAAACTACAAATTGTACGGTGATGATACACCATTACCAAGATTTATTTGGATTAATTTATCCTTCTACCAGCACACATATAAAAAAATGGAGGTATGTCTAATGCTCAAGCCTTCGAAAACGAAAGAGACGGGAATTACCAATGAATGCAACATGTGACTTATTTCAAAACCCATCGCAAGCCAGAACGATATTAGGGTCTGTTCAATTAAAAATAATAATGCCAATTAACAAACTATTCAACCTACAATGAACTATTCAAATACTACTTGTTTAATATGAAAAAGGAAAAGTTAAAAATTAAATTTTGAAAATACTAAAAGTGAATTTATAGAAACAAATCTAATTTAAATATCAAATTAACTGATCAGAACAGAACTGAACCAATGGTGTTACAACTAGTAACTAATTGAATATGCTTAGAAGCAAGTGCCAGCTAGCCTGACAACAGAAACTTAACCTCCACTAGAAATTGAACATTACAAAGAATAAACCATAATAATTGTATGATACTGAATACTACGGTAAGTATTCGAAGTAATACGTTAATTATCCCATCATTTACAATGCTACGATATTGTGGTTATGTTATAGTTGCTAACATTTTTCAATGTTCCACGTATTCTGGACAAAACTGCAAGAACTAGACGACATATACCCCACTATATAACCAACATAAACCTAATTCAATATTAGGCATGTACAATATACCGGTAGGATACTTTCCTTGTTTATAATGTACAAAACGAATGTTCGCTTATTCTTTTCAGAGTCAAACATGCCAGTGAAAGCTATACCTCGTATAAACTAGAAGCTATTAGTAAACACGACTTCTCAGTAGTTGAATGTTTAATAGTTAATCTCTGTCAAGACAAATACAACGTAAAGAAAAATATAGAAGGCTTTCTTAATAATGAAAAATGGATACGAAATACAAATAATAAAACAAACAGTGCAAATTACATTTAATGTGTGAATTAAAATGACAATTATATGCTTTTATATATATTTAGTATTGTTTAGTGTCGATGTGATTATTAAAATTTAAAATTACAAGTAATGTTAACGACTAAATTTACTCGACTAAATAAAAATAATTAACTAAAATGCTACTGATAGGTGAACTTTCTATATATCTGCAAAACCAATGCAAAACTCCATACCATTCCATCAAACGTAACATGTTTTAAATTCTAAGGTAAGGTTAATTAAGTGTTTGGTTGTGTTAGATATTAAGGAGGAGATAATTTTTGGGATAGATTTCTGGCAAGACATGAATATTACTTCATTGTTTGGGAATAACACTTGGGAATTTAGTACGTAGCAGGTGTCTCTTGGACAAAGCGTTGGATATTTTGGTATCCTCTTACTTTGACAGGATAGGGAATGGCCTTGGTTGCGCGAAAGGGGTTAAACAGGTGATAGACGCGGGCGACAGTCCATCTATTAAGCAGAGCTATTATCCAGTATCTTCGTATATCCAGCGAGATAAAGACGAAGAGATAGACGAAATATTGGCAAAGGGGGTTATTGAACCATCAAATTTGGCGTGGTCCCGTGGTCATGGTTAAAACGTCTAACGGTGACTATAGGTTTTGTATTGACTTGAGGAAAGTTAATCAAGTAACTCGTCGGGACGCATACCCCCTTCCTTATTAACAGTACATTAAATCGGTTGAGTAACGCTCGATATTTTTCCTCCATAGATATAAATAGTGCCTATCACCAAATCGTACTGGATGAGTCTAGCAAAGAGAAAACTGCGTTTACCGTACCAACTCGTGGTTTGTTTCAGTTCACAAGGATGCCGTTCGGTTTGCATAATAGCACGGCTACTTGGCAGCAATGTGTCGACAGGGTGTTGGGTTCAGAACTTGAAAATTCCATGTTTATGTATCTGGATGATACAATTATCGCTACCCCCGACTTGCGTAGGTCTGTCAACTGACGATATACGGGTAACGCGCAATAAATCGAGGAACATCAAAATTATCTGCAACTCTTGCAATCTTTTTATGGGCGAACTTGGAAATATTAAAACATTAATGCGTACAATGCAAGACGACTTTACAGGGAGATTTAATGTGTTGGAAGAAAAAGTTTCCAAAAACAACAACGCTGATGTTGATGAGGCATGTGATGCGTTTTACGCGCGTTTAAACGGTATCTTTGAAGAATGCGTATCACAATTTAATAAGTCAAGCCGTACTTTCCCACCTTGGTATAATGCTGAAATTAAGATAACATTCGCTGCAAAGAACTGGGCTCACAAAAATTTCAAAAAATACAAAACAGATTATTACCGGAATCAGTTTAGGTGACTCAGGGCCACCATAAAACAACAAATTGGATCTGCTTATAAAGATTATGTTTCAGTCGTCGAAAATGTAATCTCGCACGATCCCTCTAAATTTTGGTCCTTTGCTCAGTACAAAAGAGGTAAAACTAGAATCCCGGGAACGGTCACTTATAACAATGAAACAATGGATACACCGCAAATGATAGTTCATGGTTTTGCAAACTTTTTCTCAACTGTATATTTTCCTTCGGATCCAAGTCACATAAACGACAACATATCTTACCCATCCGAATTGATAAATATTAACTGTATTACAGAAAATTAAATCTTTGAAGCAATCAAAAAACTGAAAAACAAAATGACAGTCGGTATTGACGATGTTCCCAGCTTTGTAGTTAGAGACTGTGCTGCGGTGTTTGTTACTCCGCTGCGTATTATTTTTAACATGATACTTACAGCGTTTAAGTTTCCGGATATCTGGAAAATTACCAAATATGTCCTATTTTAAAAGCTGGAGATCCATCGCCCATAATCAATTACAGACCCATTGCCGTTTTATGCAATTTTGCGAAAGTACTGAAAATAATTTTGTATACCCATATATACAGCACAATAAAATCGTCCATATCATCCATGCAACATGGATTCATGGCACAAAGATCCACAGTAACAAATTGCTACGTCAAATTTTAAAATTGTAATCTGACGTACCTAGTTGGTCGTCGTCTGTTGACTAACGGTATTTGCCGGCCGACTGACAGTGGAGATGGTCGGGGTTCTAAATTACTTTGATGTATCAGGGCGCCAAGTAAATTTGTTTTCTCTCCAAATACCAGCTCAAGTACAACGTAACCTTAAATTTACTAAATAAATTACTTAGCGAGACGATAATGAAAAATTCAAATTCAGTTTTATCTTTTAATAACAATAAATGAAGTAGGTTAACTTTAAAACGTTCAACAGTACAATAACGTAGGATATGGTATGACAGACAAATTCAACACTAAAAAAAAATATATTTAACTGGGTATACGCGTCTTACGTAAGTGCTTAAACCCCCAACAAATATCATAGATGTTTTAATTAATTGACAGAATATTTTCATAAAATGTTTAGCAAAATTTTAAAAATATATATATATATACATATATATAGGTACAGTGGTGAAATTTTTTTAAGTAAAATTTATAATATATTTAAAAAAAATTCAATATATATATGGCGCAAGAAGGATACAAACTGCAGGCAGCAGGGCTTCAGCTTCGGCTCAAATTTCAGGAATGGCAACTTCCAGCCTATCAATTAACCCAGAAAATGGATGGTTCCTCCACAAAAAAGAGATTCCAGTCCAGCAAGGAGAAGTAACATAAGTACGTATAGACCAGTGGAAAAAAGTTATTCGTGTCAGGGGAGACAAAAAATGTGTAGGAAATACTACGAAATACTAGGCGAAACCGTAGGTGAAAAAAAAAACCCTAAAATAAATTTTTACCATTGAACAATTTACTACAAGTGATATTTTGCTAGTTTGAATATAAAAATAAAATAACTACCTCGTTTCGGAGGGTTTTCTTAGAGAAATGTTGTTGACCTTGGATGTCCTTGGCCTCGTGTAAATTTGGCAAAAATGGTTTTTACGTATAGATCCTTCTAATGAAGACAATCGATTTCCAATACCATAAAAATATGCACTCGTCCAAACATAAATGGAAAATCGAAAATATAACGTTGCGAATATATCCCAAAATGGTGAAATTACTTGTTTCAAAAATCGCAACGAGCACGTAAAAATACCAGTTAATAAATTGCCAAGCGTTCTAGCGAACCCACACGTGAAAAGTGACAGAATACCGGAAGCCAAAAACTATTGTGAAGAAATAAATCTGTGTTACCGATCGCCAATACAGTTATAGGAATCTACCTTTTTTATTATTATTATTATTTATTATTATTAAACTAGTTAAAAGTTATTGGTTGCCTAGCTTAAGAATTACAGAAATAGAGAGCCTAAGTATATGCAACACGCTACACAACAAAATGTATAATGTCATGCCTACACTTAATTGCAACAGACTCCTTACAATTGCGGATTCATATAGACAACTAAATAATAAATATTACGCGTGACGACGGATAACACGAATTCGTTAGACATTAAATGTAAGAGATAAAGCAATGATTTAGAGATTTTTTTTAATAACGTATAAATGTTAAATTGAACTGTAACAATCACCCCCCTTCACAAAGGAATTTACCCCGTAAATTTCTCCAGAAAGAAAAAAAAATAAAAGACGCACACAATAAATTCATACGCATAACCATATATATGACTTAACACTATGAGGCTTAAAATGCTTGGGGTTACCTCACCTCACAGTCAACCCACTTGCAACCAAAACTCGCGGGAGTGTTCTCCTATCTGCCACAGCGGCCACCCTTCCACCAGCAACTAGATGACAGTCACGTCAGAGCACTGCACTGAGGGACTTGACATAGTGTTGACCGACCTCGACCAAGCCAACCAAAACGAAGACCCATGGCAAGCTGATCCCCAGCTCAATGACTGACCCCCTGGCATCCGGTTTGCCATTTAAGACAGCCAGTGAAATGTCACCGCTCCCAGCAAGATCGGAGTCCCTACTAAGTATTCAAAAACAAAAAACTAAGTGGCCATTCAGGGGACTTTTACTCCACATAGGACAATCCCATGGTGGTAGAATTCTTTTTACAACCCCCCTCACCATAGAGGTTAAAAAAAATGACACCTTACTTAGTGGGTTCCAGCCAGCTAATTAAGTTATAATAAATCCTGAAATCAAGAAAGAAAATCTAACTAATCAAATACTATAGCTCGTAGACACCCTACAGATAGACAGGCACATTAAAATAAAGTAACAGGTAAACAAAATGTTATAATAAATTTAATTACTAGATGAAATTACTGACGAGTAGATCAATGTCCAAAAGGACGTGAAATTAAATAACTTACAGCCATATACGACCTACGACACACAAAAAATATTTCACTGTTAGTAGAGACTAAGGGAAAATCACTTACGAACCCACTACTATGGCAATAACATTCATACTCAAGACAAACAAGAGATCAAGATCTGGAAAGCTTTTATTTTCCAAAAATGATCTATCCAATGGCGGTATATGAAACACCAACCAAGGTAACATATTATAACTATTATACTGGATCTAAGTGCTCGTCTGGTTCTATATAAGGTTTTAAATCCTTAACGTGCCAGCTACCGTTACACTCTGTACCAGATAAATCTCCTAAAATATATACGCAATAGCCTATTTTCTTTTTGACCTTATAAGGTCCCTCGAATTTCCCTGCTAGTTTGGCAGTGAAATAATTTGCAGCATCAGACTGTGCATACTTTCGTTTCCAAACTAAGTCACCATCTTAAATTCAACTTCCCTACGCCATAAATTATATTTTTCTCGAGATTTATCATAAGCTTTCTCTAATCGTTCCGCAACTGAGGTACGCATTTTCACAAGAGCAGCAAATCTTTCTGACACAGAGGGTGAATTATCATTGTCGTTATCGATATTATTATGTTTATATTCTGAACCATGATACACATTTCTTTATCAAAATTTATGAAATATGGCGTTTGACCCGTAACTTCATGACGTGCAGTGCGTAATGCGCAACCTAGTGCACTTAAATTTACGTCCCAGTCTCTTTGATGCTCTTTAATGTAAGCGGACATCATAGTTTTCATTACTCGATTATATCTTTCAGTGGTATTCGGAGCAGGATGATAATTTGGGTTAAAAAGAATTTTTATATCGTATTTTTCAGCAAGATTAGCAAAGTCTCTGCTCGTGAATTGTACTCCGTTATCACAACGAATCATTTGTGGTACACCGAATATATGAAATAATTGTTCTTCTAGTAAAGTAATGAGTTTATTAGCTAAAGCTCGTTTTATCGGGAAAAATAAATTAAATTTACTGAAGTTGTCAGTTACTACGAAAATATGCATATTACCTTTCTTACTTCTGGGTAATGGGCCAAATAAATCCATACTAATAACTTGCCAACAACGGTCAGCTATTACCCTCTTATCCATCAATCCAGCAGGTCGTTTTTGCTCCGGTTTTATTCTCTGGCAAATCTCACACGATCTTACATAATTACTAACGTCAGCTTTCATTCGTGGCCCATAATATAACCGAGCAATACGACTAAAACTTTTGAATATCCCGAGATGTCCTGCTGTCTCTAAATCATGGTTATTATGCATAATTTCGTGACGTTTCTCTTTAGGAACAACTAATTTCCAGAAATCATTGTTACTACGTAGTTCAGGGAAGTCAAGTTCAGTATATTTATACAATTTATTGTCTAATATTCGCCATTTAGGAAATTTTAAAGGACTCTTTTTGACATTTTCCAACATTTTAAGATACCATTTATCCTGTATTACCTCGACCTTCATGTTATTCACCACAATATCGACATTATCTTTATCTACTATTAAACGTGACAAAGCATCTGGCACTACATTGTCTTTGCCTCTACGATGAACTACTGTATAGTCAAACTGTTGCAATCTAAGTGCCCATCTACCTAATCTACCCTGTGGATTTTGCAGATTATCCAACCATTGTAAACTATAACAGTCTGTTACTACCGAAAACTTAGCTCCTTCTAAGAAGCAACGCAGCTTTTCTATACTCCACAGCACCGACAATAACTCTCTTTCGACCGCTGAGTACTTACGCTCTTGTTTGGTTAAAGTACGCGATAAATAACAAATAACATGCTCGCTAACTCCAATTTTTTGTGTGAGAACCGAGCCTAATGCAAATGAAGATGCATCCGTTTGCAATATAAAAGGATACTCAAAATTTGGACACGTTAATATAGGAGCTGATACTAAAGCATTTTTAATATTTCTAAAAGAATTTTCGTAACTTTTATCCCAAATAAATTTAGAGCCTTTCTTTAATAAATTAGTTAGCGGAGCTATCAAGTCAGAAAATGCTGGTATGAAACGTCGATACCATGAAACCACACCGATGATTCGACGAACTTTTTTTTTTTTTTTTGGCTTCGAGCTTATGGAAAGCTCACACACCACAAACTGTTGATAGTATCAAAAGTAGCAGAATTGTTTAACGTGGATTAACCCAGCAGAGACAATGATAATTCCAACCTAACCCGAAAACTATAGAAATAAACATCAGGAACTGGAAAAGGTATGAGACACTATTCTCGCCCAGGGGTCTATCAGGGCATTTTTTCCACAGAGAGATGGACCACGGTTGGAGGGAAAAGAGGAAAAATATTATAGGGATAGAAACAGAGGTGGAACAAAGCTAAACCTATTTCACAATGATGTTAGCCTTTGAAATTGAATCACAAGTCTAATTTTATTTCTTTCAGGAAAGTTAAAATTGTGTTGAAAATTTGTAAGTCATTGTAGTGTAATAATGTAGTAATATTAGTAGGAAGTTGAACGTTCTGTAGTGAAAGATTTTTAATGAGTTTGATTGTAGCCTGAGTGTTTCGATTGCAATTAAAAATAATGTGGTTCATATCTGCGGTAGATTCATTATCACAGTTACACAAAGGACTATCAAGAAGTCCAATTCGATTAAGGTGTTGTGGGAAACGTCCGTGGTTTAATTTCAATCTAGTGACAGTAGTAGAAAAATATCTAGAAACCTTATGGCTACTTATATGGGGTAAAGAAGTTGGTAGCATGGGATGAATTTTTGTGTAGTGGTTTTTTGAGTTGGCCACATACTGCTCCCAACTAGCTTGCCATTTCTGTTTTAGCTCTTGTTTATAAATATGAAAGAAATCTGTCATCGGGAAGAATGGGTGAGTGATACCTTGTTCTTTAATTGATTGTTTGGCAAGGCGATCAGCAATACAATTTCCTCTGATATCTGAGTGACCTTTAACCCAAATATATTTAACTTCAAAGCCTGCTGCGATAACTAATGATTCTTGACGTTTAATTTTACAAATTATGTCGTTCTTATATTGCTCATATCCAAAATTACTTACCGATAACAGAACAGATTTAGAGTCACTTAGTACTGTGAAAATTTTAAAATCAGGATTAGGCAGCTTTATGTAAAAGTCTGTGATCCAAGATAGGGCCTGGTATATTGCGAACGCTTTAGCGCTATATATAGTACATTCTTTAAATAATTTAAAGGTAGCGGATATGCTCAAACTAGGAATGAAAAAGGCACAACCTGTACCGTCTGCGGTTTTGGACCCGTCGGTGAAAATCTTGAAAGTAGGACTATTGCTCAAGATATTTCAGAATTTTCGAATTTAGGACCTCATAATCTGAGTATTGTGGGAATAATACTGTTGATTTTAGATGTACAAAACCATACTCATATTGAAAAATTGAGTAGTTATTTTGTGGAATGACTTGGTTTGTATAACGATGATACACAAGAAACGATTCGGTTAGGTGGGCTGTTACGATGTGCCCAAAATCCATTCGTTAAAACCTCTACAACGAGAGTACAGACTTTATTGTACAACCTTCTGTTACAGATTTGTATTTTGACAAAGAATTTGTTGGCCTGATATTGCCTTCGTAAGTGCAGAGGCGGTTCTTGTGATTCAGCCAAGACAGCTTCGGATGGCGAAGATTGCATAGCCCCGATACATATACGTAAAGCCTTATACTGGGTTCTGTCTATAGTTTTTAGGTTAGAGTCGGAGGCTGAACCATATAAGGTACTACCATAATCTAGTATTGATAGGATGTACGACTTATAGAACATGAGTGCGGTCCTGGGGTCGGAGCCCCATTTGACTTTGGTGACAGATTTTAGAACATTTATACCTTTTTCACATCTTGTTTTAATGTAATTTATGTGTTTAGTCCAGAGTAATTTTTTATCCAAAATAATGCCAAGGTATTTATATTCATTGACAAGAGGAATAGCATATTGTGGTCATTAAGCCAGGATTTGAGGTAATAGGTGATATGTTTCAGAACAGTAACACAGTCTCTATATGTTTTTTGAATGGAGTAAATAACCAAATCGTCAGCGTACTGTATGCAGTTTATCGTTTCATCATATATATCATGTATGCTCGCGGTGTAAATATTAAAAAGCAGCGGGCTTAGGACCGAACCCTGTGGAAGTCCTTGACACGAAATTCGAGGTCCATACTAATTATTTATAGAATCCTTTACATATACTATTCTATTATTATAAAGTTCAACAATATTTGTTGAGGTGTTGGAGGAGAGGCCATAATGAATGAGCGCATTTTGAAGCAAAGGTAAATCGACCGAGTCATAAGCCCCTTTTATGTCAATAAATAAAGCTGCAAGATAAGAATTTTCCGTAAAGCCGTGTTGTATATCTGTAACTAATGTAGAGACTGCATCAATTGTTCCATTACCCTTACGAAAGCCAAACTGATTTCGGGGGATAAGTGAATTATGTTCAAAGTACCACTCTAAGCGATATTTAAGCATACGTTCGAAGATCTTTGTTATACAGGACATCAGAGATATAGGACGATATGATGTTGGATTGTTGCTATCCTTGTTAGGTTTTAGGATAAGGCAGACAGAAACAGTTTTGATTTGTTCTGGGAATTTATTATTACACCACCAGTCATTAAATATGTCAAGAAGCATTTTTTTCCCATTATAGGTTAAATTGTATAATATTAGAAAAGATATATCATCTTTTTCAGGAGCGGAATTTTTTAAAGACCTCGGATCTTTCTTTCGCTTTGATAGAGCATTCATTGTCCCACCATATGGGGTTTCCGTATTGGCATCGAGACATCAGCAGCAGATGAAATTGCATCAGTCAAAAAGGAAAACTTATCAGAATGGACGGACGACTGAAAATTGGTAAGGAAGTTATCTAGAACTGTTTGGAAAGAATTCCAGTCAGCAGCTGTGTCATTCCATTTCGAGGATGGATTATACTTAGTATATTCAATATCTAGGCCTAATATTATTAGAATAGGGAGGTGGTCGGAGCCTAGAGGGTCTTCCAATACTTTCCAGTTGCTCATGATAGACAGAGAAGGAGAGGCTATTGTTAGATCTACTACAGATTTATTTTGATTAGGCCTATTGACTTTTGTAGAGCTACCGTCATTTAGAACAACAAGATCTGTGCTGTCCAAAGCATCTGCCAATCTGATACCTTAATTGTTACTTGTTGGAGATCCCCAAATACCGTGTTGAGAATTAAAATCACCACCAATTATGGTCGAGGTTCGAAATTGAGAAAATATTTTTGTCCAATCATTACGAGTGGCAACAATATGTGGGGGTTTATAGACGGATACAATATTCAAATTGTTAGTTATTAGCTTGATGGCACATATTTCAATATTGTTATTAAAATTTTTGACAAGTTTTATCTCGTTAAAAGCTAGTTTTTTTGATATCGAATTCCAACACCTCCTTTTCCAGTTTCTCTATCTTTACGAACAAATGTATAGCCATTGAAGTTAATAGTAGAGCTTGGCTTTAACCAAGTTTCACAAATTATTAAAATGTCGACAATGTTTTTGTTCAAAAAATTTTCCAAGTTGTGTTTATTTGATTTTATAGATCGGGCATTCCATTGTAAAATTACTAGTTTATTATTTTTTTGATTGTTTGTGTTGTTCATTATGGAAGGTTAGGTTAAATTCGGTTGACTAAATAAATTTGAAAGAGACTCCTTAACATTTAATTCTGCTACAATTGTACTAGCACCACCAGGTGCTAAGCTTACTATTAAATTATTAATAAAACCTGAAATTTCTTCTACAAGAGATTCTTTATAAGCAAGGAATTCCTCGCGGTACGGGTTTGGAAGGATACTTTGGCTATTGTTACTTCTACTACTAATTCCTCTCATAGGAGGAGCCACGTTGTTTCTTTCAAGTGGCCTACCTGCCTTTCGTTTTACTGGTATTTGCTGACTGTTCCTTATAGGATGACGTGGTACATATGAATGTGTACCAGAGGTCGATTGCGATGTATTTGGTAAACTGGGAAAATTGTTTTGATCTGCTAAAAGAGAGAATCTGCTATTTGTAGTGATTTTTGCGTACGAAGGATTATTTACTATTGTTTCTGCTTCTTTAAACGATATATTGTGAGATGCCATAGTACGTTTTATGTTTTGTTGTTTAATATAAGCGGGAGGGGCGAGCGTAGGTGCGTCTTTACTATGTACATACTTCGGTATGCGATGTAAAGCAACGACAGGCGCGGTTAGTACTTGGATTGGTGACCATTCCAACGGAAACCGCGTTCTCGCCTCACACATCTTCCAGCGGCTTGTATATCAGTGTATGCGCGGAAGCTATACAACCTTAGGCGAGGGTTGTATAGGAGATATACCATCCTTCGGAGGGGATGTAAAGCCGTCGGTCCCTTGTCTATTAAATGTTAGGCAAGTAAAAGATCCCTACTCTTCTTAAGGGAAGAGGTTCGGCAAAATTCCTGGTTGGGGGTAGCTCGTCTACAGGCGTCGGTGTTAGGCCTCAGTAGCGGAAATAGGCCGACGTTAAATAAATGTATAAAAAAAATAATAAAATAAGCGGGACATTTTTTATCGACTGAGGAGTGTTCACCAGAATCACAAAAGACACAGTATACGGTATCTACATCGCAATTATTTTCATCATGTTCGCCACTACAGAATTCACAGCGTTTGTTACTTTTACATAGATTCAGGGTATGTCCATACCTAAGACATTTAAAGCACTGGACTACAGGATATACATAAGCTTCAACTGGAAAATTTACCAAATTAATTTTAACATTTTTAGGAATTGCATTTCCCAAAAACATAACAATAACTACCTGCCTCCTGACTAATTTCGAATTACCGTCTTGTTCAATAATTTTTTTCATCATTCTTTTTACTTCTACAACAGGAATATCAGATTCTATATTATCTAATAAATATTCCTCAGTGAAAAACGTATCAACCATACGAATAACACCTTTTTTTTGAGTAAAAAATTTAGGTATATATGCGATAAGATTATTAGAAATAATAATCTCATGATTTATAAGTGCATTTGCTGCACTGTAACAATTAAAAATAACTTTTACCCTGTTAAGTCCAACTGACTTAATGTCTAGAATGGAATTTTTAAATAGATCTTCTGTAAATAAATAGTGACCAACTCTAATTGGAAATAATCTACCCAAGTTTTTATCCTTATACTCACATATACGAAGTACAGAGAACTATCACATGGTCTGTATATATTTTCAAAGTCTATATTATTTGCATTTGTTTTTGTAGAGTTATCAATACTTTTTTGCAGCGGTTGGATATCAGGAGGTTTATCAGGCGGCTCCGTGTCGTTCATCATTAGCCTATCTTACCTTATGAACTGCACTATTTAATTTAACTAGGTTACGTATTTTATATTTATTGGTAACTTTAAAATAAATGATATTAGGAATTATTGACTATAATCACGTTTTTAAGAGGAATAGGACTGTATTTTACTCGATTAATTAGCACCAGGCACAACACTCGATGTTTCGCGCACCGTTGTTCGCTTGGAACTCCTTCGACGAACTTCGTAACGTAACCTAAATATTTTAATTCTGGCCTACAGAAGAAGCATTTATCACGATTAAGCGTTAATCCAGCTTCATATAGACGTTTAAAAACCTCTGACAAAATTTCAATATGCTTATCAAAATCTGGGGCTATAATGATAATGTCATCTAAGTAGCAAAAAACGAAAGGTTCGAGTTCAGGGCCTAATACAGTGTCAATTAGTCTTTGGAATGTAGCAGGTGAATTATGCAATCCAAAAGGAAGGCGAGTAAATTGATACAGCCCTCTACCAGGTACTGTAAATGCCGTATATTGTTTACTGTCTTCACTTAAAGAAATTTGCCAAAAAGCGCTTTCAATATCTAAACTGGTTAGATATTTTGCAAAGCTTAATTTTGATAAAATCGAATTTATATACGGTAATGGATAAGCGTCTCTTTCTGTTACTGCATTTAATTTCCTAAAATCAACGCAGAAACGTTGGCCACCATCTTTCTTTGGTACCAATAACACAGGAGAAGACCAACCTGATTTACTATGTTCAACAATACCTTGCTTTAACATTTTATCTAGTTCTTCGTCGATAATTTTCTGTTTGAAAGGTGAAACCGGGTAATATCTTTGTTTAATTGGTGGACTAGAAGTAATAATTTTATGTTTTACCAGGGTGGTACAACCTTTTTTTGTCGCCAATTTTAGAAAAATAATCATTCACGACTTTATCCAAGTCTGCTTGTTGTTTATCGCTTAAATTAAATTCAATGGAATTAACTACAGGTACTTCCAAATTTTCGGACGAAAAATACCATTCACCACGTCTCATATCAGGTACTATACCCATATTAACCCAAAAATTTATACCCAAAACTAAACTGTGCTTCAGCGCTGGTACAACATATAAATCCATAACCTTTGCGATATCACGTAATCTAATCGGAATGGTAACCACTCCTATACATTCACATAAATCATTATTAGCTACTGAGCACGAAATATTACAACAAATTTTCCATCCTGAATTGCCTAAAAATGATTTGTTTGCGCCCGAATCCAATAAACCAAAGAAATCTTGACTTAAAATATTTACTTTTAAATATGGACATTCATTGTCACCAACATGTGCTAAAATGTAATCAAGTACAGGGGATAATTTATTTTCAATACCGATGGCCTGGGCATCCGTAGAAGGCAGAATTTGGCCTAGTTCTGTCTTTTTGATCCGTTTCCCGAATTACAGTCAGGGCAAGTGTTCTTAGTGAAGCCTGGTTTATTACATCTAAAACACTTAATGTCTAATCTCGTTCTACAATTACGCGCTATATGATTTGGTTTACCACAACGAAAGCAATTTTTAGGCTTTATCTTTTGTACTTGTATTTCATGTACAACTGGTTTATTACTTTGTGGTATACTAAGTACTGGTAGTTTATAATCTAAGTCCGGTTCACAAGTAAGACTACCTGGAATTGGAGGTATAAATTCATCAATATTCTCTTTAATTTTCTCTATTTTCCTGCACGATTTAACTAACTCATAAGAAGATTCTATATTATCAATGTTAGTGCTTAAACGTTCTTGATAAAAAGGTGCTATATTTTTGCGTAATATTTCCATACGTTTATGCTCTGATACAGGGTAAGGCATTCTATCGAACAAATTAGACATCGTGGCAATATAATTACCAATAGGTTCATCCCCTTGGGTACGTTTCTCGATTTGACGTCAGAGTTTTTCTGAAGACGGTGTAAATTGATCCCTCATTAACTGAACTAACTCATCCCAATTAGAAGCGTTTTTCCCAACAAAATGATAAAACTTTAAGGCATCACCATCAAATAATTGAGAAGCATTATAATATAATTGTTGCTTATTTAAATTATAGGCTTTACTACTATCATCAAAACACTGTAAAAATGCATTAAAACTAAGAAATCCTTGATCTCCGGAGAATTTTAGACCCCATTTGTGCACAGGTACAGTGTTAAAGTAATTTGGAATTTGTAAAACTCCCGAATTGATATCCAAATTATTAGAATTCAAATTAGGAGGCGTTATATTTTCCACAACTGTATTGCTACCCGTTGCACTATTATTGGCAAGCGTAACATCTTCCGGTTTAGGATCAGATTCAAAACCTTTTGATTTTGAGGTATAATTTGAAACTAGTTCAGTCACATGAGTGAGTGCTCTACAACGTCTTGCAGTTAATGTTTCATCTTTACTCGATATGCGTTCAACTCTTTTTAAGACATGCGTTAATTTGCATTCAATTTTTTAAATTTGAGTAGGTGAACCAGAAAATGAATTAATATCTTCCTCAATATCAAGCAATTTTTTCTCACATTCACTCAACTCTTTCTCAGCATCTAACTTTACTGGACTATGTATGACCGTCCCAGCTTTTTCTAAAATCAAAGCACCACGCAAACATTTTCTTAACGTCTCGACATTACCTATTTCAGAAGGTCCTCTTATACGTAACTCATACTCTAATTCATCTTTCACTAGTCTATCTACGTCAAGCTTAAACCTACCTGCCATTTTAAATTTTAAATATTTTTTTTAAACAAAATCAAATTTATACCAATATATGTCTATGTAAATGAATATTTTGCTTGTTAATACTATTTTTCTCTCTGCCAACTCAACTCTACGTCATGTATTCTTGAATTTCAAAACAAATAAATTGAAAAAAAAATGTAATATAACTAAACCACGTTGGTGTGCCAAAACTGCTACGTCAAATTTTAAAATTGCAATCTGACGTACCTAGTTGGTCGTCGTCTGTTGATTAACGGTATTTGCCGGCCGACTGACAGTGGAGATGGTCGGGGTTCTAAATTACTTTGATGTATCAGGGCGCCAAGTAAATTTTTTTTCTCTCCAAACACCAGCTCAAGTACAATGTAACCTTAAATTTACTAAATAAATTACTTAGCGAGACGATAATGAAAAATTCAAATTCAGTTTTATCTTTTAATAACAATAAACGAAGTAGGTTAACTTTAAAACATTCAACAGTACAATAACGTAGGATATGGTATGACACACAAATTCAACACTAAAAAAAATATATTTAACTGGGTATACGCGTCTTACGTAAGTGCTTAAACCCCCAACAAATATCATAGATGTTTTAATTAATTGACAGAATATTTTCATAAAATGTTTAGCAAAATTTTAAAAAAATATATATATACATATATATAGGTACAGTGGTGAAATTTTTTTAAGTAAAATTTATAATATATTTAAAAAAAAAATCAATATATATATGGCGCAAGAAGGATACAAACTGCAGGCAGCAGGGCTTCAGCTTCGGCTCAAATTTCAGGAATGGCAACTTCCAGCCTATCAATTAACTCAGAAAATGGATGGCTCCTCCACAAAAAAGAGATTCCAGTCCAGCAAGGAGAAGTAACATAAGTACGTGTAGTCCAGTGAAAAAAAAGTTATTCGCATCAGAGGAGACAAAAAATATGTAGGAAAAACTACGAAATACTAGGCGAAACCGTAGGTGAAAAAAAAAACCCTAAAATAAATTTTTACCATTGAACAACTTACTACAAGTGATATTTTGCTAGTTTGAATATAAAAAAAATTGGGGGCGAGCGTAGGTGCGTCTTTACTATGTACATACTTCGATATGCGATGTAAAGCAACGTTAGGCGTGGTTAGTAGTTGGATTGGTGACCGTTCCAACTGTTGTAGGGTATGTCCCCTACTAGTCAGAATGAGAAAGTAAAAAATCCTAAAAATTAGCAAAAAATCAAATAATCTTATGCAACCTGGCAAACCATATAAAAAAAGTCAATAACACCTCAGTATTATCAAAAATCCGTAACTCAACTCACAAAAATCAGAGAAAATTAGCCAATCATCGATAATTCACAAATAACCATAATTCATCAAATTCAGACATAAAACAATCATTTCCACCCATCCGTAACCAAATCACCACAAAAAACAAATTTCAAAAATACAGCCCCCGTATATTCTTTAACTTCTTCATCTAAATACAAATTCTCATCATCGCCCTTCATTACGTCCCGATTTTATAAGCAATTCCCCTTTCCAAAAAATTCGAACTTCTTGACCACCCCTCGTATATGTAACTATCTTAAATTCAACCGTCGAGTCCGTTTCCCCACGTTAAAAAACCCATTTCAAATAATTTTCCATTTTTACTTTCTAATCAGCCCCTGTATACGTCAATTCACGTTCAGTGCCCGAGTCCCAAAAACCCGAATATAGTTTAACCGAATTTGCCCAATCCCACTGCTATTATAAACTTTCCTCTTTTCAATCACCCCCGTATAATAGCAGACACCCATACTATATCTCCATTCAGCTCGATTCATACCCGTATTGTACCTTGTTAATATCGTATCCTTTTATCTGACGCACGAACTGGATATCTGTTAACGGAGTTACAGCCTGTTAACAGCGGACCTTCGTGATACCTTACGGGGTCGAGCCAAATTTCGCCCACAAAACTTCAAATAACTCCCAAACGAAAAATGATCCGACCTTCAGTCAAATTTTATTCAATTCTCCTTCACATAACCTATCTGCCCATATAAAAATTATTTTCAAAATCAAAAATTTTCAAGTATTGCACAACATGATGCAATCGATGGCTCATCCGTGCCCGCACTGAGCGATTTCACGCCTTTCCAGCTCTCTGCGAGACTCGACGAGGCGAGAAAAACGAAACGTTTCCAATTTAGTATAAATACCGGTGCATTGCAAGCCGTAGACAAGTTCAGTTTTCGACAGTGACTCCAAAGTTTAGTTTCGCGACGTGATAAAGTGGGACAAGTTTCCTTGTAGTGTAATAAGTGTGTACTAGTGCTTCGGTCCGGTTAATAATTAAATACCCACCGTCTAGACAGGCTTTCTTAACCACCCATCCTAGCAACTTCTCGTGACTAACTGTTCCGATTCTAGCTTCCCAGGCTGAAACCTGGTTAAAAAGAGTTAGTTTTAAGTATCGCCTTTAGTGCTCCTATTTTATAATTTATTTTAATCTCTATTCCCGTCCAAAGCGACATTTCAATTTCTTACCGACCCGGCTACGTTTAAAGGATACTCTTCAGGACATTTTTTCAGATTTATCTACGATTTTAAATATTTCAAGAAGCAGTTTAGTAAATTATACTGACAGAGTTTATGTGTCGAATAGTTTCTACCTAAAAGAAGCTTTGTAAAATACATTATTTTTTCCAACTTTGTTAATTTAAAAAACCCGAAATAAAAATAATTGTTCGTACCGTTTAAACAAAGTGTTCATTTTTTCAAGAAAATATTATACAGGGTGCAGTCATTGACCCTTAACAAAAAACATTTTTAATAAATCAGTGCTTCGACTGTTCCTGATTACATCTATACAGGGTGTAGCATTGACCCAAACCTCCACCACAGAAACAAACCAGAAGACTTCTCACAACAAAATAAAGTGCACGAACGTCCTCGAGGGTCTCAGCTCTAAACCCCAGCAGTTCCAATAATTATTTTTCCCGCCACAGAGGTCGCAATCGTGTTCACAACGAAGACCACGTCCTCGCCCACCCATCTTCCAGCGGCTTGTATATCAGTGTATGCGCGGAAGCTATACAACCTTAGGCGAGGGTTGTATAGGAGATATACCATCCTTCGGAGGGGATGTAAAGCCGTCGGTCCCTTGTCTATTAAATGTTAGGCAAGTAAAAGATCCCTACTCTTCTTAAGGGAAGAGGTTCGGCAAAATTCCTGGTTGGGGGTAGCTCGTCTACAGGCGTCGGTGTTAGGCCTCAGTAGCGGAAATAGGCCGACGTTAAATAAATGTATAAAAAAAAATATATAAAAATAAAATAATTACCTCGTTTCGGAGGGTTTTCTAAGAGAAATGTTATTGACCTTGGATGTCCTTGGCCTCGTGTAAATTTGGCAAAAATGGCTTTTACGTATAGATCCTTCCAATGAAGACAATCGATTTTTAATACCATAAAAATATGCACTCGTCCAAACATAAATGGAAAATCGAAAATATAACGTTGCGAATATATCCCAAAATGGTGAAATTACTTGTTTCAAAAATCGCAACGAGCACGTAAAAATACCAGTTAATAAATTGCCAAGCGTTCTAGCGAACTCACACGTGAAAAGTGACAGAATACCGGAAGCCAAAAACTATTGTGAAGAAATAAATCTGTGTTACCGATCGCCAATACAGTTATAGGAATCTACATATAAACTAATTAAAAGTTATTGGTTGCCTAGCTTAAAAATTACAGAAATAGAGAGCCTAAGTATATGCAACACGCTACACAACAAAATGTATAATGTCATGCCTACACTTAATTGCAACAGATTCCTTACAATTGCGGATTCATATAGACAACTAAATAATAAATATTACGCGTGACGACGGATAACACGAATTCGTTAGACATTAAATGTAAGAGATAAAGCAATGATTTAGAGATTTTTTTTAATAACGTATAAATGTTAAATTGAACTGTAACAAAATCTAGCTTGTATTTGCCAATTCATATGTGACAGCCTGGATTCAGGGGGGCAAGTGGATGTCATATACACGGACATCCAAAAAGCCTTCGATCAGGTATCATTATTTGTTATTGTCCAAGTTAAGAGCTTTTGGATTTTCGGATGCAGTAACTTTGCTTTTCACACCTTACTTGTTCTCCAGGAAGCAATTTGTGGAACACGGCGGTCGCAGATCTCTTAATTATACAGCAACGTCAGGCGTCCCTCAGGGTTGCAACTTGGGGCCCCCGCTGTTTTTGATTTTCATAAATGACGTAACATCAGTAATTAGTTTTGAGCATCTACTTTTTGCAGATGATTTCAAAATTTTTACAAATATAAATAGTCTCAGTGACTGTATTTACTTATAAACAGAAATAGACATAGTTTCTACGTGGTGTTCTAACAAACTGGAGCTGTTTCTCTAGTGTTGAAAGTTTCAAAATATTTTATTTCACATACATTAGATCGAAGCTGGAATATGCCGCACTCATATGGTCTCCTCTATACCAAAATTTGATATTATTAACTGAATCTGTCCAGAGAAAATTTGTAAAGTTCATGTTTATTAAAACTAATAGTTTTTTTCCACAGCGAGGCACTGATAATAACCTCCTATTAGATAAGTTTAATATGATTTCACTAAGTGAAAGAAGGGACTGCGCTGCTCTTTCATTTGTGTACAATCTAGTTAACAACAATATCGATTGTTCATCCCTTGTTAATAAGCTTTGCTTTTTGGTTCCTCTCGTGATAGTGATTATTTTGATACCCCCTTTAATAGTACCAACCTTATGTGTAAATCGCCAATGTTTAATATGTGTAAGGTATTCAATTCAATTTCCGGTCTTTGTGATATTAATCACGGCAGTTTGAATAGTATAATTGACTTATATCTAAGAAGCAGCTTATAATATATGTACACCTACCCTGATACAATGCTTTTTACCTTATTTTTTTATTAATATACCTTTACTGCCTCATGTACGGCTTACTGCATTTGAAAAGCCACCTATTTAGATTTTTGTTATCTCCAATGCATAGAATGTACAATGTTAGGGTCCAGTTCATCATATTATTTGGAATTCTATTTTTATTATTTCACAATGTTCTGCTCACTTGTATATTTTAATGTTTTTCTCATATTTTTTTTTATGTATACTATTCCATAATTTTAGGCTTACTCTATATTTGAATATTTTCTCATATTTTTGTAATTTATATTTTCATGTTCTCTGTAACAATTCTATGTTTCCTGTAATTGGGTATTTACCTGTTGGAAATAAATGCATTATTTATTTATTTATTATTCCAGTTGTTGGCACATCTAGCGGCCTCAAATTGTCTCTTATATGCTGACCAAGAAGTTTGACCATCAAGGGAAGTCAGTTGTAATCGAGGGCCTGACGACGATGATATTAGTAGCTGGCCTCCTTTTTCTCTTAGCTGTCGCTCTACTTCTCCCTCAGCTTCCCGAAATTTTCCTTCTATACCAGTAACTTTCCCTTCGACGCCAGTAACTTTTACTTCCTATTCAACCTTATTTACTTTTCTTTTTACTTCACTTACTTCGGTCTATGTTGCCCATATCCTCTTTAATTTTACTTTTGAAGTCTTCAGTGGCCTCTGTATAATTTTTCTTAATTCTTCTTCACGTCTCTCATGTTCTTCTTTTTCTGCCCAACGTCGTCTTTCCCGTTCTTCTTTCTCGACTTTTTTTTCTTCTCGAAGTGTTCTTTCTTGTCCTTCTTTTCCTTGACGTCGTTCTTCGCTCTTCTTTTTATTCTAACGTTTTCTTCCCTGTTCTGCCCTTTCTTATTGACGTCTCTTTTCCTGATTTAACATAATTTTCCTCAGTTCATCTTTTTCTTTCTGGTCTAGCACCATTTTTATTAATTCCACGAATAAGTCTTGCATTTGCCTTTTGGCGGCCATGCTTCTTGTTTCCATCCAAGAAGTTCTTGATAGAGCATTAACAAGTCTTATTTAAAGACTATATTAGGTATAATTGAAATATTTCCACAAATTCCGAAACGGATTGATGCCCATATCACTTTCCAGTGATCGAATTTAGCTAACTGTACTAGTTTCCAATTAGGAAGTTCCTTAAATTCTCTCAAAATATCGCAATTAGGTCTTATTTGACATTTATATCATTTTCGAGTCCTAACTGCGTTAGTTTCCAAATAGGATATTCTGGAAAATTCCTCACACTAGTACAAATAAATCTTGTCTAATGTCTATATCACTTTCCAGTTCAAAGCACTTCAATATTTGCAGCAACCACAATTTTTCTCCGACTATCGACATTTAAATGAAATGACGAAAGGCGAAGCCTCCATATTATCAAAGATACATAAAAGCGTCAAAGATTTAGGCAATTCAAAAATATTTACTATGTTGGATCTCAAGAGTGGATACTGGCAAATCCCTCTCGACGAAGCATCAAAAGAACTTTCAACTTTTACCACTCCTAATGGAGCACCTTATAGATTTAATATCATACCTTTCGGCCTCAAGACAGCTACCTATACCTTTCAGAAACTCATAGCAAAGGACGTTTTAACTGCACAAGCTCACGATGTTCCTGCTTTTTAATCCCGATTTCATTCAAATTGTAACCTAGGCTAAGTTCTAACTTAGTGCTAGATATTTTTCATATATCAAATTTCTATACCAACTCTGACCATATTACTTCAGAGTTGGTATTTCTTAACAAAATTTTTATGTTGTTTCATAATACTGAGCAGTGCCATGTCAACAACAGAGTCGTAGCGCTAAGCCTGAGCCGTAGAGTTTATTCGTTATTCAATCAAAGCAAAGCTACTGCACAAAAAGATTCACCGAAGAAAGGAGTGCCAAAGAACCCACCAAATCATATCTAAACTCATCACACTTGAAATCAGCAATAAATAAGTCTCATCGAAGAAATTTTGCGTAACTATCATGAAAACCGACTTTTACTTCCGAATACAAATATTTACGAACCGGCGTTGTGTAGCACTGCATCTTAGGCATAATATTGAATATGAAGACGAGCAAAAAGTTATGTTACATATTAAAGTTTCCAAGGGGAGATTGGCGCGAGCGACAAAATTTTTGAAGGTAAATTTTCGCTTTTTGCAGTCTATTTTGGCGGTAAATTTATACTTTTTCCGTCGTGTTTGTCCTTAATGATTCGGTGGCACAAAAGTATCCTTACCATGTACATAGTGCATGGGACCGCCTTACCTGAACGTATGAATATAAAATGATTTTATAATTTTGTTTCTATTAACCCATCAGTCTCGATTCATCCCCCTTTTACGGAACTACTTAACGCTTTAAATGTATACTTATACTTGAAATATGTACTTTTAATTTTTAAAATAAAACATTTGACAATTTTGCTAATTTATGTATAGGTGTCAATCTATATATAAAAATTTCTTTTGGGGGGGATGGTAACCCTCACTTGCGGGCGGCAGCCCTTCGTCGGTGGAGTGTCGTGAGTAAGGAACTATTTTATGCTAAAATAAAAGAAGATACCTAGGCGCCACGTGACTTAAGAAAAATTATTATTAGGTTTTGTAAAGTCACGGAAGACAAAACATAATACTCAGCCTCTGATTGCTAAATAGAGATAGATAGATAGAGATAGTGAGAGAGAGAGAGAGAGCTGATGAACAAAAGATAGTAATTACATATATTTGACAATAGAATATTTATTAAAAATAATTAATATATTATATGTACAATATGGAAAAGAAATAATTTACGTATGAGATCTCACATTGTTTTAGCATCAATGCCCTTAATTTTTAAGGCTTGGATAAAGAAAGCACCTCCCCGTAGTATACTAGGCCATGGCTTCACAAAAACAAAAAAAGAAAAATTGATAGTTTGATAGTGTGTAGATCAAATTTGATAATAGTATGTACAAAAATAATTTAATAATAAAAATATATATGAATATAAAAAAAATGATGAATAATAAATATATATATATATATATATATATATATATATAAGGAGGCGAGCGTAGGTGCGTCTTTACTATGTACATATTTCGGTATGCGATGTAAAGCAACGACAGGCGCAGTTAGTACTTGGATGGGTTACCATTCCAACGGAAACCGCGTCCTCGCCTCACACATCTTCCAGCGGCTTGTATATCAGTGTATGCGCGGAAGCTATACAACCTTAGGCGAGGGTTGTATAGGAGATATACCATCCTTCGGAGGGGATGTAAAGCCGTCGGTCCCTTGTCTACTAAATGTTATGTTAGGCAAGTAAAAGATCCCTACTCTTCTTAAGGGAAGATGTTCGACAAAATTCCTGGTTGGGGGTAGCTCGTCTACAGACGTCGGTGTTAGGCCTTAGTAGTGGAAATAGGCCGACGTTAAATAAATGTATAATATATATATATATATATATATATATATGAATATATATCTGGCCTGTTGGTTACGTTTATCTGATGGAATGGTGTTGCTAATGGGGCTCAGTGGCAACCAAAATGGTGGCGATTGGGTGACATCGGGTTGATGGATGAACCAAAGAATGGGGCTCTTTTCCAGACTCTCCAAACCCTGCAGCACGACTGACCGCGTTCCCAAATCTTCAAACACGAACTATCGGCATATGCCAAAAAAATTAGAAGGGAGAAATATACATATAAAAGGCAACTCATCTTCCTTAGAAGGGTTTTCTATTTAAGGTAGTAGTGGAACTGAGTAAGTTCCTTATCACTCGGCAAGAAATTTAAAATGAAAAGGGAGAGAAAACCTTAGTATGGTTGAGCAATTGAGCGAAAGAAAAGTGTACTCACTCAGAGAGAATGTCGAATCCACGTGGGGTTTCACTAAATCGGACGAAATTTTTTCGTGGGAAAATCACTCCTAAACCACGGCGTGACGTGTAGATCCTTATTTTGCGAAATTTTATATTCAAATCCCCCGTAGAAAGGGTAAAACTGTGCAAAACCACAAATCCACAAATGGCCTTATCACTCCTAAAGTCTGGTTCGGAATGTGCTCGAAATTCGAAGGAAAAGAAAAAAATACCAAAGTCCCCGATAAGAATTCTCGGTCGGTATCCTGGACAACTTATGCTGTCAAAAATATGTCAGCGAGACAATACTAAGGAATTGAAGGAATAACTCACAACAGTACAGGAAAAATACCCAAACATATGAGGAGAAGATCATAGACAAGAGAACGGAAGAAAACATATAATAGGAGGAGTAAGGAGACAGACAATTATAAGGCAAGTGTTCTATTGACACTAGTTTATATCATAACCCATATTATTTTCTACCTTTTGGCGGATTATACACATTAGAGAAAGAAGATTGAAATAAATTACCACCCAGGGTGTAAATTAAATCACACTAATGGTGCTAAGCTGTAATAACGAATGTTTGATGTCTTGGAAAAATTAGACTTTGTAGGATGTAGAAACAAATCTCAATTCAATTCTGCTTAACTACACGTTAATAAACTAAACTATTATAATGTTCCCTAAATAATTTGAAGTAGATTTTTATGTATGTTAATTAAGATTTAGTCATTAATGTTGTTATAAGAGTAGCAACAAAAATTAAATACATATCATCAACAAATCCCATCACATGTTTTATTTCTAAGCAACCAGTAATACCAGTAGTGTGTGGTATCATGCCATAATTAATTGTGATACTATCTCCTTATTTTAAAAAAAAGGTAGCAAATGAAAATGCTACAAGTACACGGAATTATTTCGATTGAAGTAAAAAGTTGCATTTCCCTCCTATTTATGTTACTTTCGTACGAACGAATCACGTTTCGTATGGGTTGATCCAATGCGATGTAATTCGGCCGCAAATATCCGTGTACGTATGTGTTCACACATTTCGAAAATACCTATAATTCACGAAAGTACATAGAATTCATATACGAAACTAATTCGTGTGGATTCGAAAATAGGGCCCCAGAGAGTGACATCCTAACTAATTTCCATGTACCTACTATCCAGTATAATATGCCAATTTCTAATCATAAGAGTGTTGTTTACGCTGTATAGGTACGTAATAACAAAGGCAAAGATTTCTATCACCCTCTTCCTTTCTGTTTCTTTTCTTTTGTTGTTTTGTTGTTTTTCACTGAATCATTCTTCCTAGTCAACTAACTTCATTAAAGTCACAACGCATTTTGAACCCCCAACATCAGAAAATCATGGATTTGACAACTGGAATACCTCGCAGCGGTAGTTATCTCAAACGGGTTTTTTCGTTTTGATTTTTCCCGAGTCAGTAACCAAATTTAATAAACAGTGCTACGATTATTTTTACTAGTAAGTTTTAATTGTTTTACATCCTATTTTTTGGATTTCTTTTATTACATCACTGATTTTAATCCGCTGCTTCTAGCGGAAGGATCTCCAGTTTTATTTTTTTTTTTTTATACATTTACTTAACGGCGGCCTATTTCCGCTACTGAGGCCTAACACCGACGCCTGTAGACGAGCTACCCCCAACCAGGAATTTTACCGAACCTCTTCCCTTAAGAAGAGTAGGGATCTTTTACATGCCTAACATTTAATAGACAAGGGACCGACGGCTTTACATCCCCTCCGAAGGATGGTATATCTCCTATACAACCCTCGCCTAAGGTTGTATAGCTTCGGCGTATACACTGATATACAAGCCGCTGGAAGGTGTGTGAGGCGAGAATGCGGTTTCCGTTGGAATGGTCACAGTTTTATTTATACATCGTTTGTTTTTAAGCTGAACCAGACCTGCTCCGGATGGAGGCTGGATAGCCTCTCATTTGTCACGGCGTTATACGCCGTGAATGTTTGGCTTGCTCCGGATCAGGCCTCGTGTATGCCATGTATTGTTGTTAATACTAAATAAAGTTGTTTTGTTGTTGTCTTGAGTATTGATATGAAGCGGGTGAACCGTTCCACCACAGTAATGTATGTAAGAGAAACCATGCGAATCAGTGTTCATTTTGTGCCAGAAGTATTTTTTGGTAGAACGTATCCCAGCATGGGTTAAATTATGAAATATATCGAAAATTGCGTGTCGTAAAAATTTTGGTACAAAAGGAATGAAACAGCACCAAATTCATCGTTGGAATGATCCGTTTTAATTAATTGAATAAGAGGCTGTTTAGGTGTGATCACCATTTTCACAGACGAATCAAAAAAGAAAGATGGGGCAGGATGTGAAACATACTCTAGAAGCCTGCAAAACCAATATAAGTGGACTATGGATAGGCGAGCCAGAATAACACAGACGGAACTGGCGAGCATAACCACAGCTGTAAAAGAGATTGTCAAACAATCATCAGGGTCTACACAGATTGTAGAGAATCACCACTAGCACTGAGAAGATAAAAAATTGCCGTACCAGACGTTACTGATTTTCCGGCAACCACTATAGCCAAGTTTCAACAACTATATCTTTCTCTAATCCTATCCACCTTTCGCTAGTATTTCATACCTTTTAATTATCTTTAAATCTTTCCTGTCCCCCTCTTCTTTCTGTTTGTGTATCTTTGTCGCGTTTGTTTTTTCTTCATTTCTTGTTGTACATTTTTATTTCTAAATTCACTTCACACCTTCACCTTCACACCTTTTAAAAAATTGAAACCTTTTTGAATTAAAATTTTTTAAAATCAAAGTAGGCCAGCCCTGCATTAGAGTATCTCGCGGAAGGCACCTTGTTCAAGTTGTGGAGCCTGCGTCCGGATATAAAATTTAATAGTGTTTTTAGTGCGCCAGTGTTTTTAAAAATTAGTGTAGTTTTTACGTTTTGTTGAGCTTGTTTTCAAGCGTTTTTGTTAATATTTTATTACCTATTTTTATTTTATATTTAAAAAGGAGTCTAGGTTTAGTTTTGTCGAATTGTTGTTCCACCCAATCCTGCAATCCGTCACCGCGTTAATGCGATGGTTGCACGATTGGTTCCGGAGCAGGTCCTGGTGAGGCAACTATTGTACCATTTATTATTAATAATTAATTTTTGAATTTTAATTTTGGTGGATGCCTCCAGCATGAATGACAATCTCAGTCAGTGTGATGGGTTCGGGGGTTTTACCCATAATTTAGAAATAAAATAATCTTCGTTGTGGAATATTTATTCAAGCAGTAAATATTCGTGTTAAAATTTTTGAAAGTTAAAAATTATTATTCTATTATTATTCTTCTTATGCGCTAATGCTTTATTTTAGATTATGTATAAGTACAACTTTTTAATTTACACGTGCTAACGCTATTAATGTTAAATGAATTTCACTCATAGATATCGTGAAATTATACCGAAAACTTCTCAGCAGCTGTCAAGTTCCTGGGAACTATGATTGACAATAGTCTTTGTTGGGAAGAACAAATTAAACATGTTTGCAAAAGAATTAATTATGCATATTTCGCATTAAGACAGTTGAAGGGTATCTTTAATATAAAATCACTATTAAATGTTTATTATGCACTTGCATATTCACATTTATCATACAACATTGTGGTTTGGGGTGCTGCCTCAAATATAAATCGCGTATTTATCCGACAGAAAAGGCTTATCAGATTATAATGTGACATTGCACCAAGGGACTCTTGCAAACCTTATTTCAAAAGTAATAAAATCTTAATAGTCGAAGAAATAAAGCACAAAATCAGGCCAAACAAGCTCAAATTGGCGCAGTAAGATGGATCACGATGAGATTTTTTGCATTCGATTCGTAATGCCGTCCCGAAACTTTGTGAAGATAGTTATTGAATGCATTTTGAATAAATAAATTATTGCAATAAAAATACTGATTTTAGAAAAGCAACGCTAAGAAGCATTAAATAACTATTTTACAACTCGGTCAATTATTATAGAAATAAGTTCAATTTTGTCGGGGGTTTTGGGGGTCGCTGAGCACGATTATGTAGTCGGCGACGGCGTCCGATGCACCTGGGGCACAGGGTGGGCGTCAAACACGTCGTCTTCTGGAGTTTTGCCTCCAATTTAAAAAACACGGAGCCAAAATACTTACTCGGGGGTCGCTGAGCACGATTATGAAGTCGGCGACGGCGTCCGATGCGCCTGAGGCCCAGGGTGGCCATCCATACGTAGCTTCGAGCCCCGTCCGCTTTAAAATTTGGCGCCTTACATATTTCACAGTTGGTACTAGCATCCAACTTATTAACACAAAACTTCTAACATCTTTCTTGAAGGAGGAAGTATAACCTATTTGTGGTTATGTACTTGTTCTATCCACGTGATTCTGTCAGCTGTTTTACGTTTTGTTAAGATGTAATATCCAAGTTACTTGTTTATTATAAATTGTGCAGGTGCTAATTGCACGAATGTAAATAAATTTGCAAGTACAGAATGTGATGCTGAAAGCGAAGAAGAACCCGAAAATACACTGTCTTTGTGATGTAAATTTTTTTTAAATAAATCTTTAAATTTTTTAACATAAACAATTTAAAACAATATTTTTATATGTCCTTGCTGAATACACATTCGTATTCAGCGACCCTAAAAACCCTCGAGTAAGTATTTTGGTTTGGTATTTTATAAATTAGAGGCAAAACTCCAGAAGACGACGTGCTTGAGGCCCACCCTGGGCCCCAGGTGCCTCGGACGCCGTCGCCGACTACATAATGGTGCTCAGCGACCCCCAAAACCCCCGAGTAAGTATTTTGGCTCCGTGTTTTATAAACTGGAGGCAAAACTCCAGAAGAAGACGTGTTTGACGTTCACCCTGGGCCCCAGGTACATCGGACGCCGTCGCCGACTGCATAATCGTGCTCAGCGACCCCCAAAACCCCGAGTAACAAAATTGGACTTATTTCTATAATAATTGACCGAGTTGTAAAATAGTTATTTAATGCTTCTTAGCGTTGCTTTTCTAAAATCAGTATTTTTATTGCAATAATTTATTTATTCAAAATGCATTCAATAACTATCTTCACAAAGTTTCGGGACGGCATTATGAATCGAATGCAAAAAATCCCATCGCGATCCATCTTACTGCGCCAATTTGAGCTTGCTCAGTGCTTTATTTCTTCGACTATAACCATACACAGCATATATATATATTAAACACCATTAAACTTGTCAAGAAAAATTTAAACATATTCGTAACAAATTCAGACAATCATTCATACAGTACTAGACAAGGTCATCTATTAAAAGTAAAAAATCATAACACTATTTTATATAAGAAATCTCCATATCATGCAGGTATCAAAATGTATAATAAGCTACTTCCTGAAATTAAATCTATAAATTCACTAAACAAATTTACTGCTTGTCTGAAAAATTTCCTTGCTACAAACAGTTTTTACTCGATTAAGGAGTACCTGAACTATGAGCCACAGTGATGCTGAAACATTCATGTACACAATTTGTAATTATTTTAATGTTGTATATTTACCTGTTTGTGATTATTTGTTTATTTTATGCATCAAGTGTATTACGATTATTATTTGTACATTTTTGAACTATTTGAAATTATTTTATTACTGTTGTGACGTTCATATATATACTCTGTATATCTAACATGATAAATATTCTATTCTATTCTATTCTATTCTATTCTATTCTATTCTATTCTATTCTATAATGGGAACAGGATTAAAACTGTCTAATTTTACTTGTTTTGCACATGAAAGTAATTTAACGCACAGTGGTGAATGCTTAATGATGTATTAAGACAGTAAGTCCATATGTAATCGACTTATGATACAAATACTCTACTGCAAAAATCATGGAATGCTTCGAAAATGCATTGCTTGTAATTCGGATGTAGAATAATTTTATGAGGGGCGAGCATTGTAAAACGAACTCACATGCGCATATGTATATTCAAGCGTTATTCTCCGAGGCTTGATTTCTAAATAGGAACCAAATTCTATTTTTCTTTTATGGAAACAGCAGTTCTCTTCGAATGAAGCTCCACTCCACCGTAAGAAAAGACGCTTGAGTAAAATAGTGTCCTTTTAAAATGAAATGCAAAGTTTTTCAAATTTAGATAATAACACATGATGTATTTGTATTCTAATGTATAATTTTCTATTGCAGGTTGTATGTCTAATACATATGAAGTTTACAAATGGATGGAATATCCCTTCAAGCAACCAGTATCACATTCAAACTGATGAAGGTCCTGAAAGATATTTTCGATATCAAACCGATAATGGCCAATACAGGAAAGAAAAACGATTAGAAGATGGTACCGTAGTTGGTACTTATGCTTGGATAGATGATAATGGTGTTCTTAGACAACGTGACTACATAGCGGACACCGCGGGTTACAGAATTCTTAATACCAAAAATGTATACGTAGGACGCAATGTCCCCGTAGGAAAAGCTGTGAAGATAGCTAAGAAATATTCAGCAACAATTAGTAATTTAAGAAATTACAGTCAGAAAACAACTGAAACTATACTTTCCAAGACGAAATTTTCATCTGGTACATATGGACCAAATACACTAAAGTATACAACTTCACCTCCTTTTATGTCCACCACAGCAAAGCCTTACGAAGATGTATCATCAAATAACATGCTATCAACATCGGAGGGTGTTTTAACATCTGCCATATCTCCTGTAGTAAATATTGTACCAACCTCAATATATTCGACAATATCACGTCCGTTGCTGTTACCAACAAATAACTCTATTGTTAATAGGTATGATACTGGTACCTATGGATCAACGTATAATTCAATTGATTACAGAAAAAAACCTACGCGGTATTACCAGATGACGCCTAATCATTTCGTAGAGCATACATCATCACCTTCAATTCAAACCACATATGAAAGCTTACCGACAATATATACTGATCATAATGAAACACCTAAAACAATTAATCGAAACGATTTGAACTATAATCCATACATAAGTCATCTGCAAGATGTATATACATTTCAAAATGGACCGACTTATCCTGTAGATCAAGAAGGAAATAATTATGTTGAATATAAAGCAGAAAATAAACATGATCCACAATATCAAACTTACAATGGTGTATATATAACAAACGATGGTTTCCGCTATTATATACCAAAAGCATATCATGAAGAGCAAACTGTATCTGCAAATAAAAGGACTGGAAGTTTTGGTTACATCGACCCATTTGGAATACGTAGAGTGATTTATTACAATACATCGCCTGAAAATGGATTTCAACATAAGAAAAATAATAGATACGTTGGTTTCCAAGCAACTTCCTATGATCCTAGACCATAGAGAGAAGATTAATTCAAAAGTGTTGTTGCCAAACTGGACTAAAATAATGATTTTTCAATCCCCAAATATAATTAGTAATATAACAATGTAATTTACAAAAAATAACAGGGGACACATTCAAATCAATAATCTGCAAATTGCACTTTCTTAGTGTTATTAAAGGCAAAAATGCACCAAAATTGTATCAATTATTTTGAATCTTATTTTTACAGTTTCTAATTTTTTATTTTCTAAGTAATTTTTAACACGTTTCCGTCCTTATTACGAGCGATTCATAATATAATATATTGCAAAGTAATAAATACTTTTGAGTATAATCTGGCAGAAGACAATGAAAAAAATGAGTGCGATTGTTCAAACTGTGTCAGATTTTTTAGAAAGCTTTGAAAATCTGTTCCTTTGTAAAATATTTTTCCATCTTACGCAAATGTGAAAATATTTCTTACCTGTCAAAAACGAAAAAAACTAAAACATTTTACCCACCATTCTGTTCTGTTGTTAAATGATTTTTAACTAATAAATAAATACATTAATACGAAGTTTTATTACAGCATTTAAACACTACATAATTTAGATAATAAATTATCTTTATCGTTTGAAATTTTACTGCATATATTTTAAACTAAGTCTTTTTGGTCCCTCTGATTACGATCCAAAAGTTTCGCTCGGTGGAAATTCCGGAAACACCCCTTTTGGGGCAAAAAACGTTCATTAGTCATTAGTCTTCTTCTATATATTATACAGAGTTCTCAGTAATGACACATGACACGTGATCGCAAAAATATAGACAACCAGCTATACACGATGGTATTGCACTAAACAGAAATACCCTAAATCCATTGGCATTCTAGTTAAAGGTAAAAAATTTATAATAATTCATTTCTTCATCAAATTTAAGAACAAGTTTTTAATATTAAAAGCAAATTTAAATGGGATGCCTTTTATCTGAATAAAAAAATGTTCGCAAGAAATACATTATTACACCTAATTCAAAATAATTTTTGTTTCCACAAACATGAATATAAACATTCGAATCGAACAATTCATAGTAAATAAAAGAAATTACGCAATAAAAACTTTTGTTACATGAGATTTAAATTATAAGATGAATGAATACATTTTAATACGAAATGCCAAGAAATTATAACAAATGCTCAAAATGGCTGCCTTGAGTTTCTAAACACATATGGACCCTTCGTTTCATATTTTCGAATACGTTGTGTAACTGATCAATAGTAATATAGCGGGTTTCTCATTCTATTGCCTCTTATAATTCGTCAATGGTATGTAATCTCTTTTTGAAAACATTGTTCTTCATGTGTTCAAATAAGAAATAATCACAGGGCGTTAGATCTCGAGAGCGTGCAGGCCATAGTCCCGGCTGACTAATCTGTCATCGTAAAACTCCCTTAAAAATCAAGCGAAGCTTTTGCTGTATAGGCAGTAGCGCCGTTTTGCTGAACATAACCATCTTGCAGTTCATCGTCATGCAACTGCGCCAGAAATGGCTCTAAAATAAGAATTTGATACCTTTGGGCATTAATTGTTTCATGAAAAAATATAGGGCCTATAAATCGCCTTCTGGATATTGCCACCCATACACCAACTTTTAATGGGTGTACTTATTTCTATATAAGTGTGAGGGTTTTCTGTAGCCCATGTCCTGTAGTTCTGACTATTGATATAACGTGTTAAGTGGAACCACGCTTCATCAGTAAAATAGGTTAAATCCAATACATTGTTGCAATTTAAATTTCCGTTGAACCAATGACAATATCTTACTCGACTTTCAAAATCAGGGGGGTAATAGTTCTTGAACAACGGTTACCTTGTATGGATGCAAATGGAGTTTTTTGAGTGTTTTATGGGTTGTTCCAACTGAAAGACCTAAAAAAAATTTCATTGACTTGTCGTTTACGTATATTAAGACATCTGAAGAGAACCGATTCCCAGTTTTATATAATTTTTTATTTGCATTCAGATTTTATATATAAACAAGAGTTTTAATAGGTATCATTATTAGTTGTTGATAACAATTTCCACTAAAGAAATTCATATTTTATATTTTCAAGAAACTAAATTTAAATGGTATGTAACGTATTCAGTAATTAAAAAATTTTGTGTAAAAGTACCTACTTCTTTGAGCGGATAACTTTGGTATGGATTTTGTCGGGCTTTGATTCATTCTTTCTCGAACGTCGTTCATAACCACTTCAGTTAAAACAGTTGGCCTACCAGTGAATTTTCCCTTGCAAAGGCAGTGTTTTTTTGCAAAACAATCAACGAGTACATATTTATGATTTGAAAATGTGTCATATGGAATACTTGCGTCAGGAAATTTTTCCATAAATTATTCGATGCATGATACAATGAATATTTCCATGATTTATCTTCCTTGCGAGTTTCTCTCGAAAATGAGCCATCAAAATGAAGGCATCATGCTCTGGCGTAAAAACCATTGCAAGACAGGACTAGAATAAAATTTAAAAAACATTACTTAACCTAACATTATTTTTCTCTTTATGATTACTCACCAGAAGATAACTGATATAAATTATGTAGTTCTAAAAAGAACTGATTAGTACTCAAATAATAATTAAAACAATTCAAAACTCGTGAAAAAGAACTGAAAATTATGCAATATCTACCAAAACACTACTACTACGTCTATGATATGACATTACAGATTAAAATAAATAATTAAATGTTAGGATATGCCTACAAGAAGATTGTATGGCGCTAAATATTCAGCGTAGACAAACCGTTGCCTTATCGGTTCCGCTGGGCGTGTTCAGTTTCATAGCCAATTAAACCGCGCGTTCCGTCGAGATTTCGTATATAACTCCGTCGAAAATAACCGTCAGCAAAGATAATTGAAAACGCACCCTTAGATACATACGAATTAAAATATCCCTAATATGGAAGGTTCTGACATGGTTAAAACATGACGAGCCTAAAAGATGAACTAAAAAGTCACGTGTCCTGTGGTCATTATTGAAAGCTCTGTATATATATTCTAAGCATTGAAACTCTGTTTCTTTCTGAAAAATATTAACTTTGATAAAAGTTAATGCATGGCCTCAAACGAAAAAGTGGTCTTATAGTGTTAGTCCTGGCGCTTAGAATGGAAAATTAACTTTTTTGAAATTTGTTCAAGAGTAACCCAAGTAGGGGAGAGCGGGGCATAGTGGTCACTTTTTGCATTTTATTATTTTTTAAGGCACTATTAACATTTCTGCAACTTTTTTGCGCAAGCCTAAAGTATTTAGAGGAATTTCCTATCATATCACTTTACAGAATCAAACCTCCGTGCTAAAAATGTCTCGTCAATATACAATCAGAACTCGTAAAGTTTTATTAGTTTTTGTAATCATATATGAGGTTTTCATGTTCCTGTGAGCCGAAGGTGCAGGCTTTATAAGATTTTTAAAAGTTTTTAAGAGCGAGTGTGTTTTATGAGTTTTTATAACGGTTCTACTTACTTTCTTCCATGAGTATTGATAAGAATTGAAACTTATCAAATATTTCACAAGAAATTGCGTTAAAAACTTTATGGGCATCTAAAGGGTTTTTTAAAGATTTGATGTGCTTTAAAAGTAATTATATAAGTGCTCAACATTCGCACGAGTAAATAATAATTTGCTGACGTTGTGTATGCATTTATGGGGGTTTTATGAGCAAAGTTTATAGACGACTTCAAGAGAAATTATCCACGAGACTTCATGAATATTATAGATACTGCAGTATAACAAATATTTTACAAGAATTTACAGTCAAGAATGTACTAGTATTTACAAGTATTTTCGTATAACATTTTCGAAAGTTTCAAGGAGAGATTCCATCATGTTTCTTAACAGTATTTGTAAGTTTTGAAAGTACTATAAGTAAACATTGTTTTTAAGAGATTTTGCAGTTATGTGATTGAAAGCTTTTACATGAATTTATGAATGAAGGTTGTATTAGATTTGGAGAGGTTTCATAATTACAGCTTTTACGAGCATTCTAAGGAATTGAAAAGAGAATTGAAAGAAGAATTGACAGTTGAGTGCTTACGAGCTTTTGCAAGTATTTTTGTATAAAATGTTCGAAGGTTTCAAGAGAGATTCCTTAATGTTTCTTAATAGTATTTGTAAGTTTTAAAAGCATTATAAGTAAACGTGATTTTTAAGAGATTTTTCAGCTATGTAATTAAAAGTTATAATAATAATAATAATAATAATAATTGCTCCTGGGGGCGAGTTCGGCAACCTCCACGCGGTGCACCCCGGGCAACAGGCAGAGGTACAACTCTGCCTGGCTAATGTCGGACGAGGATCGCAGGGTTAACCAACCTGCAATTCTAATCCCCATGGTTCAAGACCGTAACCATGGAATGGCTCCTCATGATCGGCCTCGTTCGGATAGAGGCCGGAGACAGATTGGAGGGGCCTTACCGGATGGTCTCGATGTTGACGAACCTGCTATTGCACATGGACGCTTTAGGTGGACAAGAGAGCTAAGGGATGATCTGCTTGACTGCTACGAGAGCAACGAACCTGGGCGCAGGGGATACATGGCGCGGTTATACCGGTTGTGGTGCGAGAAGCACCCGGAACATCGCGCCTTCTCTCAACAACACCTGAGAGACCAAGTATCCTTCTTGCGTAGAACAGGATATGTAAGGCCACCCCGTCAGCTGAGGGATATGCCAGCCGCACTGCCACCGCGGCAACCAGCTACTGACGGCGAACGTCTCCTAGAGTACACCGACGAAACACTTCGGACGAGGGTTAGCCTTAACACCAGGGTTAACCCAAAGCCACAAGATCTGGCAAGGATGGATTCGTTGATCGATGACGAACTTCCAGAAGATGCCAACATATGGCAAATCAACAGTGCCGTGTACACCGCCGCTAGGCAACTTGTCCCCCAACAACGCCTGGCAAGCGTGTTGGACAAGATCAAGAAGACTGAGCGGCGGGTACAGAAAATTGAGGCAAAAATCAAATCGGCGAGACAACACGCATCTCGAATCCAGAGTGTGGTGGAATACATAACGGCAGCTAAGCCATTTATGCCGAAAATCCGGCGTATAGTTGCTAGACTTAGGCGACAACATCACACTCTAAATCGGACAGTGCTGCAGACCATCAAGCAGCATTGTCTAGATAGGATTCGAGCACTTATGGCCATTAAGAAAACATTGGCCAGGCGTGCACGGAGCATGGAGCAAAACCATCTGTTCCAAGCATGCCCATCTCGTCTGTTCCAAGAGCCACAGCGTGTTGTCGAAAATCCGCCGTCTGTTGAGAATGTCGAAGCCTTCTGGAAAGGAATCTACGAGACTGCGAGTCCATTCGATAATGACACTTCGAGACCCTCTGTCACAGGCTTTTAGAGGGTCAAGACGAAGTGTGTCCGGAGATCAGTGTGGAAGAAGTCCAACAAGCACTTGTTGGCACTAAGAATTTCGCTGCTCCGTGTCCAGACGGCACAAACAACTGGTGGTGGAAGAAATTCCCTTCCACTCACCGTCGTCTGGCCCGAGTTTTCAACTCTTGGTTGAACGAGGGGCAGCAGATCCCGCACTGGTTTGCCGAGGGACGAACTGTACTAATCCCTAAAAAGGGAGATCTGTCCAATCCGAAAAACTACAGGCCGATTACTTGCCTCAATTCCTGCTACAAGCTATTTACCCGTATCTTGTATGCTAGGACTTTGAGGTCGGTAGAGCCGGTCTTTAACCAGATACACGAGCAGCGTGGTGGAAAGAAACGTGTGGCAGGCTGCAAAGAAAACCTATTGATAGACCGCTGTATTACGCAGGATTCTGTACAATACAAGCGCAATCTATCAATGGGGTGGATCGATTACCGCAAGGCATTCGATACAACATCGCATGCACTATTGATACACTTGTTGCAGTGCCTTGCGATACCTGCCCCACTAGTGAGATGCATTGAACACCTGATGCCGCTCTGGAGGACTCGCTTCACCATAACATCTGGTGCTCAGCGGGTTTCGACAGAGTTGGTAACATTTAGGAGAGGAGTCTTCCAGGGTGACTCCCTGAGCCCCCTCCTATTCTGCATCTCACTGCTGCCGTTATCTGTCGCACTGCGCCGAACCCGCGGATACCAATGTGGTCCACCCAGCAACCGGAGGCATAAGGTCACCCATCTATTCTATATGGATGACCTAAAACTTTACGTCTCCGGAGAGTGCGAACTACAAAACTCTCTCAGGGTGGTCCAAGAGTACACGCGGGCCATTGGCATGGAATTCAGGTTGGAAAAGTGTGCAGGGAATTCTTTGAAGATGCGCAGCTAGCAGACGGAAGCATCCTACGACATCTGGATGCCGGAGAGACCTATACGTACCTAGGGGTGCAACAGCACCATATCCAGGACGTGCAACAAGTTAAGGACACTCTCCGCGGCAAGTACAGACACCGCCTCCGAAAGATTTGGTCTTCTGAACTTTCGGGGAAAAACAAGGTGTCTGCTACTAATATGCTTGCCGTTCCGATTCTGCTCTACTCCTTCGGGGTAGTCAAATGGACACTGGAGCTGCGCCAATTGGATAGGGATACCCGTAAGATGATGCGTATCAATAGGAGCATTCATCCTAGATCGTCCGTTCCTCGAATATACCTCCCACGTCAACGGGGGGGTCGAGGACTCTTGAGCCTGGAGTGTATGCATAGCAGAGTAGCGCTGAGTATGGTGTGCAACATACTAAGGAGCTCGGACCCACTCCTACGGTTTGTGAGAGATCATGAAACCGTGGGAGTTGGCGCATTCTTATTTAAGGCAGCACGAAGGGCCGCAGATGATCGACTTCAGGCGAGGAGGCCGGCGAGTTGCTGACGTACAGTCAGTAACTGAGCTTCCACCAAATCGCCTGACAGCCCAAATTAAAGCTGCTGAGCAGAGAAATCTACTCAGGCAGCATGTCGATAAATCTATGCATGGTGTGTTCTATAACAACATAGAGACGCTAGGTTTATCGACAAAGCTGACCTTCGCTTTTCTTCGGTCAGCAGGGCTAAAGTCGGAGACTGAAGAATTCATTGTGGCCTGCCAAGATGGTGTTATTAACACTTTGATCTACCGTAGTCGCGTTATGAAAGTGGAAGTTCCTGACACCAACTGCAGGACTTGTCGTCAGGCGCCGGAGTCGCTCATGTACTTACTATCTGCATGTCCCATTTATGCGACTTCGGCCTACATCCATAGGCATAACGCGGCTTTACGGGTGCTGTACTACCATCTACGGCACTCGTATGAAGTAGACCAAACACCTGTGCTGCCTTATGTCCCCGGAGAGATCGAGTCCGTTGTCGAGAACGAGAAATGCCGAATTTATTGGAACTTCTCGTTTCCGACCGTCAGGCTAATTCAAGCCAACAAGCCTGACATAGTACTCCTCGACCACCAAACCAAGGTGATGTATGTCATCGAGTTCTCGGCGCCTGCTGAGACAAACATCGTCTTGAAGGAGGAGGAAAAACGGACTAAATACCGAGATCTCCGGTATGAGCTCCATGCGCTGTACCCTGACTACTCTGTCAAGATGGCCGTCCTGATAATCGGTGTACTCGGTGGGATGAGGCCTACACTGCTCTCAGAATTGAAGACCATACAATGGTTGGCAGGTCAAATGCAGAAAGCAGTCATCCTGGAGTCCCTTAGGCTGCTTAGGGCACATGATTTGGGAATCTACGGTCACTAACCCTGCGGGTTGTGAGGAGTGGCTGTAGATAATTCGTTGGCGCTTCTGTCTTGAGAATGTCGAATTTCCTTCCACTAACCGCCATCTGGCCCGAGTTTTCAACTCATGGTTGAACGAAGGGTAGCAAATTCCGGACTGGTTTGTCGAGGGACATACTGTGCTTATCCCCAAAAAAGGGAATCTGTCCGACCCAAGGAATTATAGACCAATCACCTGTCTGAACTCCTGCTACAAGATATTTACACGTATTTTGTATGCTAGGACACTACGGCAGGTTGATCTGGTCTTCTAGCAGATTTAGGAGCAACGTGGTGCGAAGAAGGGCATGGCAGGTTGTAAGGACAGCCTTTTGACAGATCTTTGTGTCACACAGGATTCTGTGCAACGCAAACGAAATCTATCGATGGCCTGGATAGACTACCGCAAGGCATTTGACACAACATCTCATGAGCTACTTTTACACTTGCTCCAATGTCTTGCGGTAGCAGCACCACTAGTGAGATGCATAGAACAACTGCTGCCACTCTGGAGAACCTGCTTCACCATAACATCAGGTGCGCAGCGGGTTATGACAGATCTGGTGGCTTTTAGGAGAGGAGTTTTCCAGGGAGATTCTCTGAACCCTCTCCTCTTCTGTATATCACTATTGCCGTTATCTGTTGAGCTCCGCCAAACTTCCGGATACCATTGTGGGCCACCCAGCAACCGGAGGCATAAGGTCACCCATCTGTTCTATATGGGTGACCTCAAACTGTATGCCTCCGGAGAGCGCGAACTTCAAAACGCTCTTAGGGTGGTCGAATAGTACACGGGGGCCATTGGTATGGAGTTTGGGTTGGACAAATGCGCAGTCGTCCACCTCAAGAGAGGAAAGTGCGGGGAATTCTCTGAAGAGGCGCAGCTAGCAGATGGAAGCATTCTACGACATCTAGATGCCGGAGAGACCTATACATATCTGGGTGTGCAACAGCATCACATCCAAGATGTAAAACAAATAAAGGGGTCTCTCCGCGGCAAGTACAGACACCTACTTCGAAAGATTTGGTCTTCCGAGCTTTCGGGGAAGAACAAGGTGTCTGCTACGAATATGCTTGCCGTTCCTGTTCTTCTCTACTCTTTTGGAGTAGTGAAGTGGACGGTAGATGAGCTGCGCCAGTTAGATAGAGATACCCGCAAGATGATGAATATTCACCGTAGCATTCATCCTAAATCGTCCGTTCCTCGAGTGTACCTCCCACGTCAACGGGGAGACCGAGGACTCTTGGGCCTGGAGTGTATGCATGGCCGGGTAGTACTGAGTATGGCATGCAATATCCTTAGGAGCTCTGACCTGCTCCTGCATCTAGTGAGGGATCACGAAAATGCAGGTGTGGGAGCAGGATTATTCAAGGCAGCAAAAAGAGCCGCAGATGAACTTGGTCTCATATTCGACATCAGGCGAGGAGGCCGGCGAGGTGCCGACCCAGAGTCGGTCACTGAGCTTCCGCCAAATCGTCTGAAAGCCCAGATTAAAGCTGCCGAGCAGGAAAATTTGCTTAGGCAGCATGTCGATAAATCCCTGCACGGTGTATTCTATAAGAACATAGAAACACTGGGTTTATCGACTAGGCTGACATTTACCTTTTTAAAGTCAGCTGGGCTTAAGTCGGGGACCGAGGGATTCATTGTGGCCTGCCAAGATGGTGTAATTAATACCTTGGTCTACCGAAGCCGTGTGATGGGTGTAGGGGTTCCTGATGTCAGCTGCAGGACCTGCCGTCAGGCGCCGGAATCGCTCATGCATTTATTGTCTGCATGCCCAGTATACGCGATTTCGGCCTACATCCACCGCCATAACGCGGCATTACGAGTGCTCTACTACTATCTATGGCACTCGTACGGGGTAGACCAAACACCAGTGCTGCCTTACGTCCCCGGAGATATTGACTCCGTTGTCGAGAACGAGAGGTGTAGGATATACTGGAACTACTCGTTCCCGACCGTCAGACTAATTCAAGCCAACAAGTCTGACATAGTACTCCTCGACCACCAAAGCAAGGCGATATATGTGAATTTATGAGCATTGCACATCTAACGGTATCCTAGCAGAGGAACAGAAGGGATGTATTAAAGGGTCTCAAGGATGCAAAGAGCAGCTCCTGATCGATTCTGTAATTCTTGGTCAGGCAAAAAAGAAGCATAGGAACATATATATGTCATACATTGATTACCGAAAGGCTTTTGATTCTGTTCCTCATGCTTGGCTTATTCAAGTCTTGAAGCTATATAAAGTTGACCCGAATGTCGTTGCCCACTTAGAACACCTGATGTCATTCTGGAAAACATCTCTTCAACTCTCGTGCGATGATAAGAGAATTGAGACAGAACCAATAAGGATAAAACGCGGAATATTTCAGGGGGATTCGCTTAGCCCTCTTTGGTTCTGCTTAGCACTTAATCCTTTATGAAATATGTTAAACGATACTGGAAAGGGGTTTAACATTAAACACGGAAGCCAAATAATACGAAAGATCACGCATATGATGTACATGGACGACATTAAACTCTATGCTTCCTCTGCAGAAGAATTAACAAGCCTACTCCGAACCACTGAAGTCTTCTCTCAAAATATTAGCATGCAGTTTGGGCTAGACAAAACAAAAACGCTGAGCATAAACAAGAACAAACGGGAAGCTGTAGGTTTCGATCTTAGTGATGGATCAGTTATTGACCCCCTTAGGAAATCAAGATACATATAAGTATTTAAGAATCCATCAAGCCCTAAGCATAGAGCACAGCGTTGTTAAAAAGGGAGTGATTGACAAATATTTAGAAAGGGTGAAATCAATCCTAAAAACGAAACTATCCGGGATAAATATTATTAAGGCAATAAACACCTGGGCGATACCCACACTTACATATACATTTGGAGTAATTCGCTGGTCTAACACAGAGCTGGAAGACCTCTTAAGAAAAACCCGCACAGCTATGACTAGCTACCGAATACTTCATCCTAGATCAGCTGTGGAGCGAGTCGTCCTACCAAGACCTATGGGAGGAAGGGGTCTTATCAACATTCTGCAGCTTCATTGTAGCCAGCTAATATCGTTGAGAAAATATTTTGCCAAGAGGGCTGAACACTCTATACTCCACCAAGCTGTCATCTTAGCCGACAACAACTATACACCGCTGGATCTGCAGCACAACATACCGCTAACAGAGCCCCAAACAGTTGAACCGAGAGATGACGATCTATTGGAAACTTGGAAGCGAAAGGCTCGCCATGGACGACACGCACATGATCTCAGTCAGGAAAATGTAGACACAAGAGCGTCGAACTGCTGGCTGGCTAATGAACAGCTGTTCCCGGAAACGGAGGGTTTTCTTATAGCCATCCAGGACCAAGTAGTACCAACAAAGAACTTATAGGAAGTACATATTGAAAGAGAACATCCCAAATGATGCTAGTAGACAATGTACAGAGGCTTCAGAAACAATCCAACATATAACCTCGGGATGTCGTATGATGGCAGCGACTGAGTATACGCATGGGCATAACCAGGTAGCAAAAATAATACACTCACAACTGGCCCTAAACCATCAACTAATGTACGTAAATATATCTTACTATGAGTACTCACCTGATGCAGTCTTGGAGAATACCAACTTCCGGCTTTATTGGGACCGCTCTGTTATTACAGATCGAACCATCTCTGCAAACAGACCGGATATCGTCTTAACGAAAAAATCTGAAAAATGCACGTTTCTGATTGACATAGCAATACCAAACACGCATAGGCTGCAACAAACTCACGCAGAAAAATATAACAAATACAGCGAGCTTGCAGAGGAAATTAAAAAGATGTGGCAACAAGAAAAGGTAACTATTGTCCCAATCGTTCTGTCGTCAACTGGTGTTATTCCCAAAGCTTTGATGAAGAGCCTGGAGATACTCGGAATTAGCCAGCATATTATTGGTCTGATCCAGAAGGCTACTATACTCAGCACTTGTAATACAGTCCGAAAATTTTTAAATCTACCAACTGAATAAACGTCAAATAGGAACTTATTATCTTGCTTTAAGGGCCGATAATAAGCGAACCCCACCTTCTCCCAACAAGCCTGACATAGTACTCCACGACCACCAACTCAAGACAATGTATGTCGTGGAATTCTCAGCTCCCGCTGAGAGCAACATTGTCTTGAAAGAGGAGGAAAAACGGACAAAATATCGAGATTTTCTCTTCGAACTCCGCAGGCTTTTTCCAGGCCATTCTGTTAAAATAGTGGTACTGATTATAGGAGCCCTCGGTGGAATGAAACAGACGCTGCTTTCAGAACTAAAAATCATACCGGCATGCCGAGATTCGGCAGAGATCTTAGCCGGCAGAATGCAGAAAGCTGTCATTCTCGGTTCATTGCGTCTACTCAGGGCACACGATTCTCGGACCCGGTAGCCACTCACCCCACGGGCGTGGGGAGTGACTATTGGTATTACCAGCTCCCTCTGTGAGAGTCAGAGCCACAGAGTAGGGTGACTGGTTTGTTGTAAAAAAAAAAAAACATAATAAATTAGCAGGAGGGGCTAACTTCCATCTATTAAGCCTTTGGTGAGTAGCGCCACCACTTACTCCAGCTAGGGGTGCAAAACCGAACCGGCAGCCCTAGTGCACCCGGGAGGGGAAAGCATCTTCCCCTCTGGTGTCGGTCGTGGGCCTGCTGGGCTAACCACCCACAGGCTCTAACCTTTGGTTCCGGCAGGCCGAAGACTGGGCTCCCACGATCGACCCCGTTCGGATAGGGGTCAAGGGCAAGGTGGTGGGGCCCAACCGGATAGACCGCCGGTTGACGACGTACGCAATGTTCAAGGACGCTTTGAGTGGACGAATGAACTGAGGGATGAGCTTCTGCAGTGTTATGAAAGCAGTGAGCCCGCACGGAGGGGGTACATGGCGCGGATGCATGCTCTGTGGTATGAGAGGCCTCCAGAGCATAGCGCCTTCACGCAACAAAATCTGCGTGACTATGTATCCCACCTTCGTAGTAGGGGCTACGTGAGGGCTGCTCCTGGACCGGTGAATGTGGTCGCCGAAGAGCCGCCACATTCACCGATTGAGGATGTAGCTCTCCTCGTTCCGCCAATACCAGAGGGCCTCAGTACCAGAAGGGGGTTACACCGTCTGAAAACCCCCGGGCCACAAGACCTGGCCAGAGTGGACGCTGAACTTCGTACAGCGCTACCAGAAGAGGCTGACAACTGCCACATAAATTGTGCCGTGTATGCCGCTGCTCAACGCTCGTCTCAGGTGCAGAGGCGAAATACCTCTTCCCCACAGGAGAGAGCGCAGCGGCGCATACAAATGATGGAGGCCAAAATCCGGTCGGCAAGACAACACGCATCCCGTGTCCAATGTGTGATGGACTACATGGCGGCCAATAGGCCTTTCACGCCAAAAGTTCGACGTATAGCTGCCAATTTAAGACGCGCTCATCACACACTCAACGGGGCAGTGCTACAAACCACCAAACAGCACTGCCTCTTAGGATACGGATGCTAGTGGCTTGCAAAAAGTCACTAGTGAGGCAGGCGAGGGGGCTGGCGGAAGATATTCTTTTTCGCCAAAAGCCTTCGCGCCTATTCGAACCGCCTCAGCGTGTTGCCGTCAATCCACCGACCGTCGATCAGGTGGAAACTTTCTGGAAAACGTTGTACGAACAGAGGCTTCCGCTCAACAGAGACACCCCTGGCACACTTTGAAGCCTTTTGCCAAAGGCTTCATCTACAACAGGAGGTGTGCCAACCAATAACCCCAGAAGAGGTTCGAAGAGCTCTTGAAGGCTCTAAGAATTTTGCTGCTCCAGGTCCCGATGGGATTAATAACTTTTGCTGGAAAAAGTTAACCAGTACCCACCACCATTTGGCCAGAATTTTTAGTTCTTGGCTAAATGGGGAGCAACAAATTCCTTCTTGGGTTGTTGAGGGGCGGACAGTGCTGATCCCCAAGAACGGAGATTTGTCCAACCCAAAGAACTATAGGCCGATAACCTGTTTAAACGCATGTTACAAGGTGTTCACACGCATCTTGTACATGCGGGTACTCCAAGCAGTTAACCCAGTTTGCGAACGGATATATGAGCAACGAGGGTTGAAGAGAGATGTCGCTGGCTGCAAGGAGAACCTGTTGATTGACAGATGTGTCACGCAGGACTCCGTGCAGTATAAGCGGAATCTCTCCATGGCCTGGATCGATTACCGCAAGGCATTTGACATGACATCTCATGAGCTTATTGTACACTTGCTCCGATGTCTTGCGGTCGCCGGTCCCGTAGTGAGATGCATTGAAGATCTGATGCCGCTCTGGAGGTCTCGCTTTACCATAACATCTGGTAATGTAGAGTCCAAACAGAGCCGGTAACGTTCAAAAGGGGAGTATTTCAGGGAGATTCCCTCAGCCCCCTTTTGTATTGCATCTTGCTACTGGTACCCCCGGCGACAGGAGGTATAAGGTCACCCATTTGTTTTATATGGAGGACCTTAAACTTTATGCCTCCGGAGAAAGGGATCTCCAACAATCCCTTAGGGTGGTACAGGAGTACACGCAGGCTGTCGGTATGCAGTTCGGATTGGACAAATGTGCACTGGTCCATCTCAAGAGAGGACGATGTGGGGACTACGGCGAGGACGCGCAGCTCGTAGACGGAAGCGTCCTACACCACCTAGATGCCGGAGAGTCGTACACTTACTTGGGTGTCGAGCAACGCTCCACCCAAGAAGTGGGTGTAGTGAAAAACGCTCTCCGCGGCAAGTATCAGCACCGACTCCGACAGATCTGGTCTTCAGAACTGTCGGGGAAGAACAAGGTGTCTGCCACTAATATGCTTGTCGTTCCGATCCTTCTCTACTCCTTTGGAGTAGTGAAGTGGACTCGAGAGGAGCTGCGTCAACTCGATGTATGAACCCGGAGAAAGATGCACCTCAATAGGAGCCTGCATCCTAAATCGTCCGTTCCACAGTTATATCTCCCAGGACATCGGGGAGGTAGTGGACTCTTGAGCTTAGAGAGTCTACACAGCAGGATGGTGCTGGATGGAGCCTGTAAGGTCGTCAGGAGTTCGGATCCCCTCCTCTGCATGGTCCGAGACCATGAAAATGCAGGGCTAGGAGCTTTTCTGTTTAAGGCAGCACGCAGAGCAGCCGATGAACTCGGTCTCATCTTCGACGTTGAGCGGGATAATCCCGACTCTGTCACCGAGTTGGAACCCGCTCGGCGGAAAGCCCAAATAAAAGCTGCAGAACAAACCATCTTTCTGCAGCTCCATTCGGATAAGCCACTGCATGGTGTCTTCTATAGAAATATAGAAGAACTTGGCTTATCCGAAAGGCTGACCTTCGCCTTCTTAAGGTCAGCCGGGCTGAAGTCTGAGACCGAGGGATTTATATTGGCTTGCCAGGACGGTGTATTCAACACCCTCATCTATCGAAGCCGTGTCATGGGTATGGAGGTCGCTGACGTCAGCTGCAGGGCCTGCCGCAGAGCGCCGGAGACGCTTATGCACTTGTTGTCGGCCTGCCTGACATATGCAGTCTCCGCCTATATCCAAAGGCACGACGGAGCACTACGAGTGCTTTACTACCATCTGAGGCACTCGTATGAGATAGACGAGGCACCAGTGCTGCCTTATGCTCCGGGGGATATTGAGTCCGTTGTGGGGAATGAGAGGTGTCTAATTTATTGGAACTACTCGTTTCCCACGGTCAGGCAAATAGAGGCAAACAAGCCTGACGTAGTCCTCATAGACCACCAACTCAAGACAATGTTCGTCATAGAGTTCTCGGCTCCCGCGGAGAACAACATTGTCTTGAAGGAGGAAGAAAAGCGGATAAAATATCGAGACCTACTCTTCGAACTCCGCAGACTGTATCCAGACCATACTGTCAAGCTGGTGGTACTGATTATAGGAGCTCTCGGTGGAACGAGACACACGCTGCTTTCGGAATTGAACATCATACCGGCATGCCGACAATCGGCAGAAGTCCTAGCCGGGAGAATGCAGAAGGCTGTCATTCTTGGTTCATTGCGTCTGCTCAGGGCACACGAGTCGCGGTGCTACGAGTTACACGTACATAAACAAATAGATACGTTGGATCTAAATGATTATCAGATATTACGTAATGAAACCACTTGGGCTACTGTGGCGTAGCAGATATCGTAGGCAAACTTGACCCGGAAAGTGATGTACGTGCCTACGATAAAATTTCTCTAGCTCAGACTATCTCAGGGCGTTAAGCCCAAGCTTACACAAACTATGATAAATTATTAGTTTACTTAATTAACAAATCACTGAGTTTTTCCATATGTAGTGGTCGCAGACGAAATAATGACACTTTCTTTAAAAATGAAATGCACTATATTAAGCAATTTACAAAATTGGTTCTCTAGAATATAACCTGGCGATGTTCACAGTTGTGGCCAATATTTCACGATTAATAAGTTATAACATTCATAAAATGCCTCGTGTAGCTACACATCGGTTTACAATATGTGCATAAAATTGTCATAGATTCTGCCACAAAGGTTTGATTTAAAGAACCTCCTTAAGTATATGTAAATATATGCATAAAATCTGTAAATATGTACAGGTTAAAATGCCAAAAGTATGAATTGATGTCCAGCGGAACCACTGAAGGTGGTCCCCGGTAAGTAAAAAAAAATACAACACACAACACATTTGTTTAGGGTGGTACGATACCGAGTCCGGACGTGGAGGAACTGTAGCCCTACGTAGATGTCTTCGGGACACAAGAAATGGACCCAAGGATGGGGTTGATGGTAGCCTCACCAGCCCTGGAACCTTCCACTGTGTGTGGATGCCCCGTCAGTGGAACTCTCACTGAAGTGTGTAGAAGCCCCGTCCGTAGAACCCTAAAGATATCACGATTTAAATTTACAAAGTCAGAAATGCATGTGAAGCGTGCTTAATGTGAGCAATTCTGACATAACCTACAAATGAAACATAATTTACCTCACTGATGAGGGAACAATCCACCAAAACTCCTGGAAGCCACAGTCGGATAAATGGGGTCGAGTCCGCCTTTCAGGTTGACACGGTATTTCCACAGGAAAGCCTTGTGTAATTTAATATCCTGCTTCCGCAGGTAAAATTTACTCACAAACACAAAATATTCCGCTATACGGAACAACAACAGATTGAGGAAATTTTCTTGAGTTGATTATTCTAAAATCCACCCGGATGCCTTGGATAAAATCGAGGTTCAGAGAATAACAACTAATTACTCCCAATCACGCCAAGCCAACAAAAATGGTTGCTTCCGTTTCCTCTGCTGATCACGTGTCGCCCTCTCGTGGAGAATAGCGAAATGTGTTTCGGACGTGTAGCAGTTGTTATAATGCGGCCCACAAAACGCTAAAGCGTATAGTGGGTCGCATACACTAGAGGTCCGTAACAACTCCCCCTTTACTCGCAGAAAAAAAAATCGAAGATTTTTTTTTCTTACTAGCTTCTCACCAGAGGATGGATAATTGGTGGGGAGACTTAAGATGCACGGGGATGGCTAACCCGCCTCCCAAGTTACCATCAGGCATAACAACGAAAATAATGAGACTTAAATGCACGAGGATGACTAACTCGTCTCCCAAGTTATCATCAGGCATAACAACAAAAATAATGTCAAAAATAAGGAGACTTAAATGCACGGGGATGGCTAACTCGTCTCCCAAGTTGCCATCAGGCATAACAATACAAGTAAAAAAAACACATAGAGAAAAAAAAAAGAGAAGGGAAAAAAAGAACAAAAAAACGCATAAGGACTTAACAGCTAGGAAGTAGCTCGCCCCAAGGCTACTCCACCAGCAAAACAATGAAGTACGGGAGTGTTCCCTGTCACACCACGACGACCACCTTTGCTAGACAACGAGGTTAGTCTGAAGCCCAGTAGTGCCTACCCGGGTAATGGTAACCAGGCCTAGACCAGGCTACCTCCAAGCAGCACCTCCCAAGCTCGAGCCCCTCCAGACGGATACCTTTAAAGGCAGCTGCCAGTAATGTGAGCGCCCCCAACGAGACGGAGTCCCTCAAGACGCAAGCGCCACACAAGATCATTTTAGGGGACTCTTACCCCTCGCAGGTATAACCACAGTGATGGTATTCGTGCATCCCCCATCACAGAGATCCAACCAAAGACACTTCCTCCCGTGAGGCGGAAAGAGGTGAAAACTTACTCAGTGGGTTTCAGCCACCTGAGCAAGACCAATGAACCAAAAAAAGCAAAGGATACTACCAAATTAACGAAAGAAGTGACCTAAAACATGTTACTAAAACCAACATAGAAAAAAAAACCAATTCGTCTTTACCTATTCGGATGCCTAAGTACGTCAACGGAACTAACAGACCACCACTAGTTGTCATCGGGAGGGTGTGCTTTCAGATCTTTTATGTGCCACACCGAACGTTTACCGTCAAAACCTTCGAGCTCATAAGTCCATGGTGAGAGAATTTTTCTAATTGTGAAGGGACCCACAAATTTAGGCGCTAACTTTGCCGTGTAATATTTAGAGGCATCAGACTGGGCGTGAGAACGTCTCCAGACCTTTTGCTTCAAAACAAACTTATCGGGTCGGCGTCTTAGGTTATAATGTTTTTTACTGGATTTATGGGCCTTTAATATTCTACTCTGAACATCCTTATAAATCTTAGCGAAGGCAAGCTTACGGTTTTCAGGATTTACAACTGGGTACTCAGACTCAGAAGGTACGTACTTATCACTATTGCCATCTAACGAAATTTTACGTCCAAAATTGACAAAATTAGGTGTTAGGCCTGTAACTTCATGTTTCGATGATCGAAACCTATTTTCGGCAAAAATTGATCCCAAGCCCTGTGATTATCCTTTACATATGCAGATAACATAGTCTTAACAACACGATTTACCCTTTCAGTCAGGTTGCATTGAGGGTGGTAATTTGCGGTGTACGCTATTTCGATGTTGTAAGTTTTCGCGAGATTTTGGAAACGGTTACTCTGAAACTGACGACCATTGTCTACCACTATAGTCTTCGGAGCGCCAAATAAGAGAATTACATTATCCTCTATGACCTGCGATATGCTATTAGCGGTAGCTGACCTCAACGGAAACACCATGGCAAACTTACTAAAATTGTCACACACGACAAGAATAAACCGATAACCCTTGGCCGTCCTGGGTAATGGACCTATCAGATCGGCACTAACTAATTGCCAAGGTTTTCCAACGGTAGGTGTCTTACTCAACAAATTTCCCCTAAGCGACTTCTGTTCGGGTTTAGTACTTATGCAAATCTCACATTGCCTAATGAACTTAGCCACATCGGCCTTTAATTTCGGCCAATAATACCTATTTCCCACTCGAGCCACAGTCTTATGGACCCCTGCGTGTCCACAACTCGCATCACAATGCAACGACCTAATTACTTCTAGGCGTCTCTCTTTGGGTAAAACCAGTCTCCAAGTGTCGGCAGGATCTGCTAACTCGGGATAACGCAAACGTACATACTTATACAACTGGAAATTCGTATACGCCATAAGGGATAACGCATAGGAGACCGTTCGACTCGCTCCAGCATTCTCAAATACCATTTATCGGTGGGAGAATCGGCATGGTCCGTGACCGAGAATACCTCGATGGATTCCACCGTTACTGGTACTGAACGAGACAGAAAATCAGGGACGGTATGTTCAGAGCCCTTGCGATGAATCAATTCAAAATCATAATGTTGCAGACGAAGTGCCCATCTGGCCAATCGACCTTGGGGATCTTTTAGCTGCTGCAACCATAGCAAAGAATGACAATCCGTTATGATTTTGAAGTGGAAACCTTCCAGATAGTGACGTAGCTTCTCCACTGCCCAAATTACGGCGATGCATTCTCTTTCGACTGAGCTATATTTGCGCTCCTGGCTAGTCAAAGAACGGGACAAATAGCAAATTACCTTTTCACCATCATCAAATTGCTGCGTGAGCACGGCACCGACAACGAATGCCGACGAATCTGTCTGCACATAAATGGTACGCTCAAAATCAGGGCAGGTCAAAATAGGTGCGGTAACCAAACACTCCTTAAGAAGTTTAAAAGACTTCTCACATTCAAGTGATCAACACCAACTAACATTCTTCTTTGTGAGGTTTGACAAAGGAGCCATTATTGTAGAAAACTGAGGTACAAAACTTCGATACCAAGATGCTGTGCCTATAAATCTACGAATTTCCCAAACGTTTTTCGGAGAAGGTACACTCAAAATCGACTCTACTTTCTCTGGGTCAGGGCGTAAACCATACGTATCTACAACATATCCCAAGTACTTAAGCTCAGGACGGCAAAATTGACACTTGTCAAAACTAACTATCAGCCCAGCAGAATGCAAGCGATCAAAAACATTCTGCAACGTCTCTAGGTGAGATTCGAAATCCTTCGACACTACCACGATGTTATCCAAATAAAACAAAACCGAAGGCTGCAAATCAGCTCCAAGCACGGTATCAATAAGACGCTGCCAAGTCGCAGGCGCATTTGACAACCCAAAAGGCATAACTCGAAACCTATACAAGCCATTAGGGACAGTGAAAGCGGTATAGTCTTTGGACGATTCAGCAATAGGAACTTGCCAATATGCGCTCTTAATATCCAATGAACTTAGATATTTGGCATCCCTCAACTGATCTAATATGGAGGAAATCAGCGGCAGAGGATAGGCATCCTTTTTAGTAACAGCGTTAAGGCGCCGGTAATCTACACAAAAACGCAAAGTTTGATCATTTTTCTGCACTAAACATATTGGGGAAGACCAAGGACTTTTACACGGTTCGATGATATTTAACTCTAGCATTTTCTTAATTTCATCATCAATCAGTTTTTGTCTGGCAGGCGAAACAGGATAGTATCTCTGTTTGATAGGTTTGGTATCTGGGAGTAACTCGATCTCATGAGAAACGAGATGTGTACGACCAAGGGAAGTACCCATCAGTTTCCGGTTTCCGTCCACCAAACTATCCAGAGCTAGTTTCTGTGATACACTTAAAGAAGTTTCGTCAAGGACACTGTTAACCTCAACGAGTGGTTCCTGCTCAGAAAAATGCCCAACATCTTGTCTTAAATCTGGTATAATATTCATCGCCACCCAAAAATCTATCCCTAGAATTAACTTATGCGGTAATTCCGGAACTACTAGGACATCTATTACATGAACCTTGTCACCCAAGCAGAAAGGAACAGATACATAACCTATAACGGAACAGACTTGCCCGTTAGCCACTCTGCACTCATTGACAGAAGGCTTCAAACTTAAACCAATCTGTTGGAAGACCTCAAAACCGGATGATCCTACCATTGTCCTGGTAGCACCTGAATCCAACAAACCCATCATAGGAAAACCTAACACTGAAAGTTGTAAGTAAGGACGCTGATCACCAACCACATGAGAAATGACATAATCGAGAAAAATTTGTTGTTTTAAGTCAGCAACATTGCTGGTCGACTCACATACACCGGGAGAAACTGTTCGACCAATTAGCGTCTCCCTGGACAGTTTTCCGAACGCGAACACTTTGGACAGGGCCTAATAGTAACCTCTGCTTTACCACATTTATAGCAGAACATTTTCCTAGGAGCCTGACACTCCCGATGCCCATGACCTACTTGACCACAATTAAAACATTTGATTTCAGAGTGTTGTACTTCATCCACGACGAGACTAGAACAAGAGGTAGAACGAGAAGAAGTAGAACTAGTAGATGCATAAGCCAACTCTGGTATAAGAGATTTACTCTTAGGTGGAGGAGGAACATACGACTTAGCCAATTGTCGTTTGGAGTCAAGCATACGACAACATTGCAGGAGTTGCGTGACAGAAGTTATGTTTTCAAAAGCAAGAAAAGGATGATAATATGGATCTATGCGCTCCAAAATGATTTCGAGTTGGGTTCCCATAGGTATTGGAGTGTGCATCTTCTTGAACAACCCAATCATACTAGCGATGTACAATCCTATACTTTCCTGACTACCTTGAGTACGTCGCTTAATCTCCTCAAACAAGTCGCGGTCAAAAGACTCTGGCATGAACTGTTCCCTCATTGCCTCCACTAAGGATGGCCAATCGGTGGCCCAGTCTTTCACCAGATTATACCAATTGTAGGCATCTCCCTCGAATAAATCTACTGCATCTTTAAACAATCGTGCCCGAGAAATACCACGAGACCTCCGTTTCTCCTCAACACGTTCTAAGAAAGTTGAAAAAGACATGTCGCCCTTTCGGCCAGTAAATTTCAAGCCCCAGTCTCTAACCGGTACGGGTTTAGGTTTCGCAGCCTCCTCCTCATCTGAACTAAAATCAGTGGCTATTGCAGAGCTATGCGCATCAGGCTGAACCTGAGCCATGGCATTATGCAACACCGACATATCGAGGATGGCTGACTCTTTACACTTACGATCCCCGCGGGCCTTATCCTTAAGTTCATCAAAAGCTAACAATAATTTAAACCGAGTACTGGACTTCACACCTCTTTGCTCGTCATTAGTGGGCATGGACCTGTTAACACGACCCAACGCATGAGCTATCTTGGAAACAATCCCCTTATATTTACTATCGTGCTCACTACCTACAAATTCATCAATAAGTTTTTGAATAGTTACTAGGGATGCCGTTAGGGCCTCAGAATCGACAGTGAATTGGTACGGGTATGGAGGACTTTTAATAGCCAAAGTAGTTTTCTCTAAATGTATGGCTTCTCTTAAAACAGTGCGCAACTCTGCCACCGTAAGATCACTACCATCTCCTAAGCCACGTACTTGTAATTCATAAACAAGCTCCTCCCTAACTAACCTATTAATATCTAACTTGATTTGTGAACTAGCCATATTGAATTTTCAACCAAACACACAAAAAAAATGACAAAATCAGGTAAATTAACAAAACGACGCTGGGCGTCGGTACGTATATAGACGCAAAAAAGCTTACCAACACTAATAAGTACTTAGCAATGTGTAATAACGACAAAATCCAGTAAATTGGCAAAACGACGCTGGGCGTCGGTACGTATATAGACACAAAAAAAACTTACTAACACTAACAAGTACCTAGTAATGAGTAAAAATGACAAAATCAGGTAAATTAACAAAACGACGCTGGGCGTCGGTACGCAAAAAAAGTTTACGAACACTAATAAGTACTTAATAATGTATAAAAACGACAAAATCTAGAAAATTAGCAAAACGACGCTGGGCGTCGGTACCTGTATGGACGCAGAAAAACTTTACTAACACCAGTAAGTACTTAGTAATGTGTAAAAATGACAATATCGGGTATATTAGCAAAACGACGCTGGGCGTCGGTACGTATCAACAACAAAAAACTGTTGGCTGCACTTAGGAATCTTTCCAATGGTTTATACGTAACAACTATTGTTTTCTAATCCGCTCATGAAATAGTAAGACAAAAAAACGAAGTCACCCCCCTACCAAAAAAAGCGAAGCGATTACGCTGAGGCAAAGTAACCCCCTTTTGATGTGTGTCAAGTAACTTTACTATGTGTCTGGCTATTATTTCATATGCAAACCACCAACAAATGGAACACTCAATTTATCACCAAAAAAAAACTTAATTAGGGGCGATACTGCTATCCCCTTGAGCTAACTGCACTATTTAAGTTGGGCGCCACTGCTACGAGTTACACGTACATAAACAAATAGATACGTTGGATCTAAATGATTATCAGATATTACGTAATGAAATCACTTGGGCTACTGTGGCGTAGCAGATATCGTAGGCAAACTTGACCCGGAAAGTGATGTACGTGCCAACGATAAAATTTCTCTAGCTCAGACTATCTCAGGGCGTTAAGCCCAAGCTTACACAAACTATGATAAATTATTAGTTTACTTACTTAACAAATCACTGAGTTTTTCCATATGTAGTGGTCGCAGACGAAATAATGACACTTTCTTTAAAAATGAAATGCACTATATTAAGCAATTTACAAAATTGGTTCTCTAGAATATAACCTGGCGATGTTCACAGTTGTGGCCAATATTTCACGATTAATAAGTTATAACATTCATAAAATGCCTCGTGTAGCAACACATCGGTTTACAATATGTGCATAAAATTGTCATAGATTCTGCCACAAAGGTTTGATTTAAAGAACCTCCTTAAGTATATGTAATTATATGCATAAAATCTCTAAATATGTACAGGTTAAAATGCCAAAAGTATGAATTGATGTCCAGCGGAACCACTGAAGGTGGTCCCCGGTAAGTAAAAAAAAATACAACACACAACACACTTGTTTAGAGTGGTACGATACCGAGTCCGGACGTGGAGGAACTGTAGCCCTACGTAGATGTCTTCGGGACACAAGAAATGGACCCAAGGATGGGGTTGATGGTAGCCTCACCAGCCCTGGAACCTTCCACTGTGTGTGGATGCCCCGTCAGTGGAACTCTCACTGAAGTGTGTAGAAGCCCCGTCCGTAGAACCCTAAAGATATCACGATTTAAATTTACAAAGTCAGAAATGCACGTGAAGCGTGCTTAATGTGAGCAATTCTGACATAACCTACAAATGAAACATAATTTACCTCACCGATGAGGGAACAATCCACCAAAACTCCTGGAAGCCACAGTCGGATAAATGGAGTCGAGTCCGCCTTTCAGGTTGACACGGTATTTCCAAAGGAAAGCCTGCAAATTTGCGAAACACGTGGGTAGAGAACGGGCAAGATGGCGTGAAGAGGTTAGCTTACCTTGTGTAATTTAATATCATGCTACCGCAGATAAAATTCACTCACAACCACAAAATATTCCGCTAAACGGAACAACAACAGATTGAGGAAATTTTCTTGAGTTGATTATTCTAAAATCCACCCGGATGTCTTGGATAAAATCGAGGTTCACAGAATAACAACTAATTACTCCCAATCACGCCAAGCCAACAAAAATGGTTGCTTCCGTTTCCTCTGCTGATCACGTGTCGCCCTCCCGTGGAGATTAGCGAAATGTGTTTCGGACGTGTAGCAGTTGTTATAATGCGGCCCACAAAACGCTAAAGCGTATAGTGGGTCGCATACGCTAGAGGTCCGTAACAACGGAACCAGTGATCACTGACTCTACGGTGTAGAGAGTGGTTACTGGCGCTCCCAGCGTGCCCTCTCTGGTATCGGAGGCAGGGAGAAGGACGACTGGATTTACTTAATAAAAAAAAAATAAAAAATAATAATAATAATAGATAAGCAGGAAGGGCTGACTTCCATCTACCAAGCCTTTGGTGAGTAGCGCCACCACTTACTACAGCTGGGGTGCAAAACCGAACCGGCAGCCCCAGTGCACCCGGGAGGGGAAAGCATCTTCCCCTCTGGTGTCGGTCGTGGGCTTGTTGGGCTAACCACCCACAAGTTTCTACACTCCGGTTTCTATAAACCGAAGGCAGGGCCCCCACTATCGACCCCATCTGGATAGGGGTCACGGGCAAGGTGGTGGGGCCCAACCGGATCGATTGCCTAACGACGACCGCGAGCTACAAGGACGCTTTGAGTGGACAGATGAACTGAGGGATCAACTTCTGCATTGCTATGAAAGCAGTGAGCCCGCGCGGAGGGGATACATGGCGCGGATGCATGCTCTGTGGTGTGAGAGGCTACCAGAGCATAGCGCCTTCACGCCACAAAATCTGCGTGACTATGTATCCCACCTTCGTAGTAGGGGCTACGTGAGGGCTGCTCCTGGACCGGTGAATTAGGTGGCCGAAGGGGCGCCGCATTCGCCGGTTGAGGACGTGGTTCTCCTCGTTCCGCCAACACCAGAGGGCCTCAGTACCAGACGGGGGTTACACCACATAAAAACCCCCGGGCCACAAGACCTGGCCAGAGTGGATGAAGAAGTTCGTGCAGTGCTACCAGAACGGGCTGACCTCTGGCACATAAATTGTGCCGTGTATGCTGCTGCTCAACTCTTTTCTCGGGTGGAGGGGCGAAACACTGCGTCCCCACAGGAGAGGGCGGAGCGGCGCATACAAAAGATGGAAGCCAAGATCCGGTCGGCGAGGCAACACGCATCCCGTATCCAATGTGTGATGGACTATATGGCGGCCAACAGGCCGTTCACGCCTAAAGTGCGTCGATTAGCCGGCCGCCAATTTAAGACGCGCCCATCACACACTTAATGAGGCAGTGCTGCGAACCACCAAACAGCACTGTCTCGACAGGATACGGATGCTAGTGACTTGCAAAAAGCCATTAGCGAGGCGGGCGAGAGGGCTTGCGGAAAATAAACTGTTCAGCGAAAAGCCCTCGCGCCTTTTCCAACCGCCTCCGCGTGTTGTAGAAAATCCGCCGACTGCAGATCAGGTGGAGAACTTCTGGAAAACGCTGTACGAGGAGAGGCTTCCACTCAACAGAGATTCTCCTGCCCTTGCACACTCTTGTCAAAGGCTTCAGCAACGACAGGAAGTGTGCGAACCAATAACCCCAGAAGAGGTTCGTAGGGCTCTTGAGGGCTCTAAGAACTTTGCTGCTCCAGGTTCCGATGGGATAAATAACTTTTGGTGGAAAAAGTTATCGAGCACCCACCACCATTTGGCCAGAATTTTTAATTCCTGGTTGAATGGGGAGCAGCAAATCCCTTCTTGGGTTGTTGAGGGGCGGACAGTGCTGATCCCCAAGAACGGAGATTTGTCCAACCCAAAGAACTACAGACCGATAACCTGTCTAAACGCATGTTACAAGGTGTTTACACGCATTTTGTACATGCGGGTGCTCTACGCAGTTGAACCGGTTTACGAACGGATATATGAGCAACGAGGGTCGAAGAGAGGTGTCGCTGGCTGCAAGGAGAACCTGCTGATCGACAGATGCGTCACGCAGGACTCCATGCAGTATAAGCGGAACCTCTCAATGGCCTGGATGGACTACTGCAAGGCATTTGACATGAAATCGCATGAGCTCATTGTTCACTTGCTCCGATGTCTTGTGGTACCAGGCCCCGTAGTGAGATGTATTGAAGAACTGATGCCGCTCTGGAGGACTCGCTTTACCATTACATCGGGTAACAATAGAGTCCAAACAGAGTCGGTAACATTCAGAAGAGGAGTATTTCAGGGAGATTCCCTCAGCCCCCTTCTCTTTTGCATCACACTACTGCCATGATCCGTCTCGCTCCGGAAAACCCGTGGCTACAACTGCGATACCCCTGGCGCCAGGAGGCATAAAGTCACCGATCTATTTTATATGGATGACCTTAAACTTTATGCCTCTGGAGAGAGGGATCTCCAACAGTCCCTTAGGGTGGTACAGGAGTACACGCAGCCTGTCGGTATGCAGTTCGGGTTGAACAAATGCGCACTGATCCATCTCAAGAGAGGTCGATGCGGTGACTACGGAGAGGACGCGCAGCTCGTGAACGGAAGCATCTTACACCATCTATATGCCGGAGAGTCGTACACTTACTTGGGTGTCGAGCAACGCTCCACCCAAGAAGTGAGTGTAGTGAAAAACGCTCTCCGCGGCAAGTATAAGCACCTACTCCGACAGATCTGGTCTTCAGAACTGTCGGGGAAGAACAAGGTGTCTGCCACAAATATTCTTGCCGTGCCGATCCTTCTCTACTCCTTCGGAGTAGTGAAGTGGACTAGAGAAGAGCTGCGTCAACTCGATGTAGTAACCCGCAAGAAGATGCATCTCAATAGGAGCTTGCATCCTAAATCGTCCGTTCCAAGGTTATATCTCTCACGACATCGGGGAGGCCGTGGACTCTTGAGCTTGGAGAGTCTCCATAGCAGGATGGTTCTGGATGGAGCATGTAAGGTCATCAGGAGTTCGGATCCCCTCCTCTGCATGGTCCGAGACCATGAAAATGCAGAGGTAGGAGCTTTTCTCTTTAAGGCAGCACGGAGAGCAGCCGATGAACTTGGTCTCATCTTCGACGTCGAGCGGGTAAACCCCGACTCTGTCACCGAGTTGGAACCCGCTCGATTAAAAGCCCACGTTAGAGCTGCAGAACACAACATCCTTCTGCAGCTTCATAAGGATAAGCCATTGCACGGAGTCTTCTATAAAAATATAGAAGACCTCGGCTTATCCGAAAGGCTGACCTTCGTCTTCTTAAGGTCAGCGGGGCTGAAATCTGAGACCGAGGGATTCATAATGGCTTGCCAAGATGGTGTATTTAACACCCTCGTCTATCGACGTCGTGTCATGGGTATGGAGGTCCCTGATGTCAGCTGCAGGGCCTGCCGCAGGGCGCCGGAGACTGTAATGCACTTACTGTCGGCTTGCCCGACATACGCAGTCTCGGCTTATATTCACAGACACGACGCAGCATTACGAGTGCTTTACTATCATCTAAGGCACTCGTATGGGATAGACGAGACACCAAAGTTGCCTTACGCTCCGGGGATATTGAGTCCGTTGTGGGGAATGAGAAGTGCCTAATTTATTGGAACTACTCGTTTCCTACCGTCAGGCAAATACAAGCCAACAAGCCTGACATAGTACTCCTCGACCACCAACTCAAGACAATGTATGTCGTGGAATTCTCAGCTCCCGGTGAGAGCAACATTGTCTTCAAAGAGGAGGGAAAACGGACAAAATATCGAGATTTTCTCTTCGAACTCCGCAGGCTTTATCCAGGCCATTCTGTTAAAATAGTGGTACTGATTATAGGAGCCCTCGGTGGAGTGAAACAGACGCTGCTTTCAGAACTAAAAATCATACCGGCATGCCGAGATTCGGCAGAGATCTTAGCCGGCAGAATGCAGAAAGCTGTCATCCTCGGTTCATTGCGTCTACTCAGGGCACACGATTCTCGGACCCGGTAGCCACTCACCCCACCGACGTGGGGAGTTACTATTGGTATTACCAGCTCCCCTCTGTGAGGGTCGGAGCCACAGAGTAGGGTGACTGGTTTGTTGTAAAAAAAAACATAATAAATTAGCAGGATGGGCTAACTTCCATCTATTAAGCCTTTGGTGAGTAGCGCCACCACTTACTCCAGCTAGGGGTGCAAAACCGAACCGGCAGCCCTAGTGCACTCGGAAGGGAAAAGCATCTTCCCCTCTGGTGTCGGTCGTGGGCCTGCTGGGCTAACCACCCACAGGCTCTAACCTTTGGTTCCCGCAGGCCGAAGACTGGGCTCCCACGATCGACCCCGTTCGGATAGGGGTCAAGGGCAAGGTGGTAGGGCCCAACCGGATAGACCGCCCGTTGACGACGTACGCAATGAACAAGGACACTTTGAGTGGACGGATGAACTGAGGGATGAGCTTCTGCATTGTTATGAAAGTAGTGAGACCGCGCGGAGGGGGTACATGGCGCGGATGCACGCTCTGTGGTGTGAGAGGCTTCCAGAGCATAGCGCCTTCACGCCACAAATTCTGCGTGACTATATATCCCACCTTCGTAGTAGTGGCTACGTGAGGGCTGCTCCTGGGCCGGTGAATGAGGTGGCCGAAGAGCCGCCACATTCACCGGTTGAGGACGTGGCTCTCCTCGTTCCGCCAATACCAGAGGGCCTCAGTACCAGAAGGGGGTTACACTGTCTGAAAACCCCCGGGCCACAAGACCTGGCCAGAGTGGACGCTGAACTTCGTACAGCGCTACCAGAAGAGGCTGACATCTGGCACATAAATTGTGCCGTGTATGCCGCTGCTCAACGCTCGTCTCAGGTGGAGAGGCGAAATACCTCTTCCCCACAGGAGAGAGCGCAGCGACGCATACAAAAGATGGAAGCCAAGATCCGGTCGGCGAGGCAACACGCATCCCGTATCCAATGTGTGATGGACTATATGGCGGCCAACAGGCCGTTCACGGCTAAAGTGCGTCGAGTAGCCGCCAACTTAAGACGCGTCCATCACCCTCTCAATGAGGCAGTGCTGCGAACCACCAAACAGCACTGTCTCGACAGGATACGGATGCTAGTGACTTGCAAAAAGTCACTAGTGAGGCGGGCGAGGGGGCTTGCGGAAAATAAACTGTTCCGCGAGAAGCCCTCGCGCCTTTTCCAACCGCCTCCGCGTGTTGTAGACAATCCGCCGACTGCAGATCAGGTGGAGAACTTCTGGAAAACGCTGTACGAGGAGAGGCTTCCACTCAACCGAGATTCTCCTGCCCTTGCACACTTTGAAGCCTTTTGTCAAAGGCTTCAGCAACCACAGGAAGTGTGCGAACCAATAACCCCAGAAGAGGTTCGTAGGGCTCTTGAGGGCTCTAAGAACTTTGCTGCTCCAGGTCCCGATGGGATAAATAACTTTCAGTGGAAAAAGTTATCGAGTACCCACCACCATTTGGCCAGAATTTTTAATTCCTGGTTGAATGGGGAGCAGCAAATCCCTTCTTGGGTTATTAAGGGGCGGACAGTGCTGATCCCCAAGAACGGAGATTTGACCAACCCAAAGAACTATAGACCGATAACCTGTCTAAACGCATGCTACACGGTGTTTACACGCATTTTGTACATGCGGGTGCTCCACGCAGTTGAACCGGTTTACGAACGGATATATGAGCAACGAGGGTCGAAGAGAGGTGTCGCTGGCTGCAAGGAGAACCTGTTGATCGACAGATGTGTCACGCAGGACTCCATGCAGTATAAGCGGAACTTCTCTATGGCCTGGATCGACTACCGCAAGGCATTTGACATGACATCGCATGAGCTCATTGTTCACTTGCTCCGATGTCTTGTGGTACCCGGTCCCGTCCGTGGTGAGATGTATTGAAGAACTGATGCCGCTCTGGAGGACTCGCTTTACCATAACATCGGGTAACGATAGAGTCCAAACAGAGTCGGTAACATTCATAAGAGGAGTATTTCAGGGAGATTCCCTCAGCCCCCTTCTCTTTTGCATCTCACTACTGCCTTTATCCGTCTCGCTCGCTAAGGCACTCGTATGGGATAGACGAAACACCAGTGCTGCCTTACGTTCCGGGGGATATTGAGTCCGTTGTGGGGAATGAGAAGTGCCTAATTTATTGGAACTACTCGTTTCCCACCGTCAGGCAAATACAAGCCAACAAGCCTGACATAGTACTCCTCGACCACCAACTCAAGACAATGTATGTCGTGGAATTCTCAGCTCCCTCTGAGAGCCAAGGATTGTAAACAAAGAGGATGGCCAGATCGACCAAATCTGTCAGCGCAACGCCGCCATTGCTGTGACGTAGTCGTGAGGCCTCTTTCAACGCATTTCCATTTAAAATACGTGTAGGAAAGCATATTTTCTTTACAATATCAACGCACACATACAATTTATTGAAATGATTAAGGAATATGACATTTTCAATGATTCTTGTACATAAATAAGGTAATAAAATGAAAAAAACTTAAATATAAAGCTTTATTATTTTATAATTTTTATATCCATCACAAGAACAAATAATGTAAAACTCAAATTAAAATACCTACTTACCATATAAGTTAAAGTAGTAACTAAGAATTATACTAAAGGTAATAGGTAGATATTATATAATAATAATAATGATAGCCTTTATTGATAATAAAGAATTGATACATGTTTACAGAGAAACTGAACACAAACAACTTATCGTACATATTTATTACCAAGTGGCAGAGTTTGCTTTCTTATATACAATATAAGAAGTACTCTTACACTCGAGCGAAAAAGCCAATTATAATACCCGTGCATGCAAATATACGTATCTACGTACAAACAAACAAAAAATAATTAAAAACTAACTAAATGATTACAAATCATATTAAAGAAAATAAGTATGTTTTACATATTTCGGTCCTAAAAGAAATAAAAATGTAGATATAATTAATGAATGAATTAGTATATTGTAATTTAGTGATTATGAACTATTAAAACCGCCTGAGAAAATTAATTTCTTCATTTGAAATTTGAATTGGTCTTTATATTATCGGAAATTGTACTGTATATGTTATAAATATTACATGAAAAGAGCCTTTTATATAATGACATATATGCTAAATAAAATATAAAAGTAATTCAAATTTAAACAAGAATATATTAAAGTTAATTGTGAAATATATTAACACTCTTTCCTCTTTGGGGTTTTACCACATATATATCTTCTAAAAATAATCACAGAATCTGCAAAACTACAGAATATTATTGAAAAAACCTCTACGCCTATGACGTTAAAGTCAAAGGAACAGTCAGAGGGTACTTTTTGCTCTAAACTATAAATACACATAACACATAAAAACAAAAATTATATATTTTGCTAACATACACATATTTTATGTAAACGCAACAGCTATTTCATCACTAGTCCAGTTAACTCTTTTCTTTTTACTACATAATAAAGCAATTTGATTGTTTGTGAGCACTTTCTTCAAGAGAGTAAAAGCCACTTCTGATTTTTGAGATTTTTACTTTGTAATATCTCAATTGATCGTTGAGCGTTTTAATTTTTTTTCCCGAAGATTTCCTTAAAGTATTATATTTCTTTAGTAACTCCTTGTACTTTTCTTCATACATCATATCCTGTCCAGATTTTTCTCCAAATTAGCTGCAGAAGTTGTAGGACTTTCAATATCCAAACTTGCATCCGTAATTGACCGCTTACTGCTATCAGGCACAGTAGTTATGAGCTCAGCTATTTCCTGTTTTCTTTTTCTCGTGGAAAGCTTCTCAGACCGAGCTAAGTTAGTTTTCGTTGCAGCATTTATTCCCACTGTAGGAACTGCCGTTTTTTTCAAAGTCCTTTTCAAAGGTAGCCCTAAAACAAAAGTTAATGTAATTTCAATTTTATGTTACGGCTGTATGACACTAACTATGTGAAATTTTATAGAAAATTTATTAGAGAATCGTAGGATGACAACTTAAATGATAACATCTCAGTCAATCCGAAAGATATGAAATATAATTTAAGTTATGTGATCCTATAGATTTTTATTAAATTCTTTATAAATTTCACGTAGTGTCATGCAACCCTAAAACATATGTAAAGGTATACAAGTATATGAGAAATGCAAATTTTCACCTAGTAATTCATTTTGTAGGTCTCGTTCATAATCATTTTCCACAAAATGAACTGAGCAAATCCTACTTGTATCTGGGTTAAATTTATCCTGCCTTTTACATCTGTTTATCCACTCGCCTCTCATAGTTTGGGATACCAAATCTTTGGATTTCGGGAAAATATGAAAACTTATACTTTGCCCAGTACTTTTCTTTGTAGAGTAAGTGTTATTACACCCATAAATCGCACACCTTATACCTGGCATTCTCCTTTAGGTCTATAATTGAAAATAACATATATGTAAATTTGATAAATAAAATCTGAAGCCTGTTTTACCTTACACAAATATATACAAAATTACTATAGAACAATAATTGTCTTTGAAATCTTAAAAAGTTCGAAATAGTATAAGTCCTTGCACACACGACAATTGGCGAGATCACTATACTAAAAAAGGTTTTTATAATTTAAAAAACGTATAAAACACAAAACGACCTATAAATACACAATTCACCACGAAATAACAAACACAATAGATAATAAACACCGATATCAAACCACCAAACATGGAGAAACAAATGTAAACAAAACTCTCCAGGCCTCACGGTGACGTCACAGCTCGCTGGGAAGTGGCGAACATTGAAGCATAGGGATCTGGCCATCCTCTTTGTTTACAATCCTTGGCTGAGAGCAACATTGTCTTGAAAGAGGAGGAAAAACGGACAAAATATCGAGATTTGCTCTTCGAACTCCGCAGGCTTTATCCAGGCCATTCTGTGAAAATAGTGGTACTGATTATAGGAGCCCTCGGTGGAATAAGACAGACGCTGCTTTCAGAACTAAAGATCATACCGGCATGCCGAGATTCGGCAGAGATCTTAGCCGGCAGAATGCAGAAGGCTGTCATCCTCGGTTCATTGCGTCTACTCAGGGCACACGATTCGCGGACCCGGTAGTCACTCACCCCACGAACGTGGGGAGTGGCTATTGGTATTACCAGCTCCCCTTTGTGAAGGTCGGAGCCACAGAGTAGGGTGACTGGTTTTTTGTAAAAAAAAAAAATAATAATAATAACATAGAAATCGTCCCCATAGTTATATCTACCACAGGCATGATGACAAACAACCTGAAATTAAACATCCAGCGACTGGGCCTACCTAGCAGCATTTATAATCAAATTCAGAAGAGCGTCATTCTTCAGACATGTCACATTGTGAGGAAGTTTTTAAACAATCACTAAAAGAATTATGAACAGATGGCAGATCGGGAAAGAGTCATTATATTATCGGTAACATTTAGGAGTCGCGTTGAGGTGCTAAACTCTTTTCTGAAACCAGATTGAGAACTAGATAAGATGTTATGTGTAGTTACATAATCATACATTTGTATATTAACAATTCTTTCAACAATTTTTGACATAGCGGGAAGAATACTGATAGGCCGTAGTTCGTTATATGCTTTAGTGATAGTTGTCTCTGGCAAGGGTTTAACTAGTGATAACTTCCACATTTCTGGGTAATAACCAGTTTCCAAGCAACAGTTAACAATATGGGTAATATATGGACACGCAGTAGGTAGACAGAGCTGTATCATTTTAGAACAAATATTATCCTTTCCATAGGCATTAGTTTTTAAATTATATATTTATTTTGACATTTAACTTCTTCAATCGTCGCTAATCTAAATGTAAATTTTAAGTAATAATCATGTCTGTTAGATTTATAAAAATTCGTTTTGTCAAGACAATTATTTGGGGGACTGAAAATGGATAAAAAGTAGTCATTCATATCGTTGGGAATTTTTAGTTCTTTGGGTATATCAGAAACCGTTCTTCTTTTTATATTTAAATATTTTATAGATTTCCAGAGTTATTTTTTATTTGCATTATTTTGTTGAGAAGACAGATAAGCTGCTTTTTCTTTTATTGCGGCACTTGTAACAAGATTACGCATTTGTTTATAGTAATTATGGTCATCTAGAGAATTTGTTTGTTTGTATTTGCTCAGAGCTTTATCCCTTTGTTTCATCATTTGCTTTAGGTTATGCGTAAGCCATGGAGCATAGGGCTTGGATATTCGTGATGTAATGTACGGGGCGCGTGTTTGTCAAATAAGTCCAAAATATAAGTGGTTAGGAATTCAATTTTGCCGTCTATATTATTTAGATATAGAACGTTTTCCCAGGGTATATTTCGCGTATCTTGGTCAAAGTTTTGCTTGTTTAGATTTTTGAAGTTTCGATATGTGACAATTAAAGGTTGAGGACGGGGTATGAACATATTTAGTTCACAAAAAACGGCACTATGGTCAGAAATACTATCCGCATTTATAGTTCCGGAATCTACTACTAAGTTATAGTTATTTACAAAAATTACATCAATAATTTTTTGTGACGTGTCTGTAATACGAGTAGGTTCTTTTATCAATTGTTGAAAGTCGTAAGATGAAGTAAATTGGGATATAACATTTTCATATAACTGATCAACATTGAGACCACCTAAAATTATAATATTTTGAAACTATGGAGGAATATGGGATAATAAGTTATCTAAATATTCTAAACAATGAATTATATTATATGACTATATGATATGATATGACTGGTGGTCGAGAGGTGAGCGCACTTGCCTCTCACCCAAAAGTTCCGGGTTCGATCCCCGGTCGTGGCAGTGGAAAATACTGTGAGAGGGATTTTTCCACTATACACGGATATTGGGTGTGTGTCCCTTGTCTTTAAATGTGTAGCACCCTCCCACACAAGGCTCTTCGAGAACCTTCCGGGATAAAGGGGGTCGTAATTACTTGTGGTGTTATTTATTATTTATTATTATATGACGGCACCCTATATATAACTCCTATAAGCAATCGATTTGCACCTGTTTTAAGTTCTACCCAAATATGCTCTACACCTTCGATGGGCTCAGAATCATTTAAAACTTGAACAACATTTAGATCATTTCGTGCATAAATACCTACTCCACCACCTCGACTTAACCGGTCCCGGCGAAAAAAACTATGATTGGAAATATTCACGACATCAGAGGGTACATCTTTATTCAGCCTATATATACTAGATCTAAAAAATCCTCAAAACCCGTAAACAATGATCGTACATTTAAATGACCAATTTTAACTTTCTTACTTAGTGAACTTTTAACCATAATTTATTTGAGATTTTAACTACTCTATTTTATTTAAAACAAAGTAACATTGAGGATGATTCACAGCATGGTCCATAGGCACATTTAGTTTAAATTTAACATTTAATTATTTGCAGTTGTTACATGTAAAGTTCTCTGCTTGGCAATCCTTTTTTTCATGTGGTCCTGAACATTTTGGGCAGATTATAGATTGACTATGACAGTCCTTGTTATGGTGGCCGATTTTCCAACATTTAAAACATTTGGGGAGACTGAAATGTTCCTTAACTACATATTTTTTCCAGGAAATATATAAAAATCCAGCTTTGATAACATTTAAAAAAATAGAAGGTCTACTACAAGATTAAATACATTTTTATACTTTAATTTAGTTATCATATTGATGTCATTTACAGGAACGCCTAAATTGTTATTATGTATATTATTTTCCAGTAAATTGATATCTTCTGTTGCCGATTTTTCAACGCTATATATAATGATTCTAGGATTTAATTTTTTCGCCTCATGTATATTATAAATATGACCAACTTTATCATTTGTTTTAAGTTTATTTAAGGAGCTAGTATCACTGCAATTTATTAGAAGACCATCTTTTACTAGTTTGGTATTTAATACGTTGGCGTTGATTTATTTTGGACTTTATATCATTTTCAATCTGCTTATTTGAAACGTCGAGACCTGTAGACTTCACTATTAAAACAGCTGACGAATTGTTTACATTTCTTTTAACTGCGGCACTGTATATATTTGGTGTAGATATATCTTGAGATAAAAAAGGTGTAGACGTACTTATAGTTTTTTGTTGGCTACTATTAAAGTGTGTTTTTAATAACTGACTTGAATATTCTAATTCAGACACATATTTGTTTAACATAGATTTATGAATGAAGTTTGTGTGAGTTTTGGTAAGGTTTTATAATCACAGTTTTTACGAGTATTTTAAGGGATTGCAGAAAGTAAGTATTTTACAAGAATTTACAGTCAAGAGTTTACGAGTTTTTACAAGCATTTTCGTATAAAATGTTCGAAAGTTTCAAAGAGAGATTCCAAGATGTTTCTTAATAATATTTGTAAGTGTTACAAATACTATAAGTAAACATTGTTTTTAAGAGATTTTGCAGTTATGTGATTAAAAGCTTTCGTATTAATTTATGAATAAAGTTCGTATGAGGTTTGGAGTGGTTTTATAATAACAGTTCTTACAAGCATTCTAGAGAATTGAAAAGAGTAAGTATTTTACAAAAATTTACAAGTTTACGAGCTTTAACAAGTATTTTCGTATACAATGTTCGAAAGATTCAAAGAGAGATTCCATGATGTTTCTTAACAGGATTTGTAAGTTTTGAAAGTACTATAAGTAAACACTGTTTTTAACAGATTTTCCAGTTATATTATTGAAAGTTTTCACATGGGTTTATGAATGGAGTTTGTATGAGATTTGAAGAGGTTTTTTTAAATACAGAGTTTACGAGTATTCTAAGGAATTGAAAAGACCAACCATTTTTCAAAAATTTAGAGTCAAGTGCTTACGTGTTTTTACAAATATTTTCCATAAACTATTCGAAAGTTTCAGAGAGATTCCGTGATGTATATCAACAGTATTTGTTAATCTTACAAACACTATAAGTAAATCTAGTTTTTAAGAGATTTTGCAGTTATGTAATTAAAAGTGGTCACATGAACTTATGAATGAAGTTTGTATAAGATTTGATGAGGTTTTATAAATCATAGTCGTTACGAGCTAGAATGTTCGTAATTGAAAATAGTAAGTATTTTACAAGAATTTACAGTCAAGGGTTTACGAGCTTTTACAAGTATTTTCGTATAAGATGTTCGAAAGTTTCAAGGAGAGATTCCAAGATGTAAGTTTTAAAAGTACTAGGAAAAATTGTGTTTAAAAGATTTTGCAGTTATGTGACTAAAAATATTCACATAAATGTATGAAGTTTGTATGGAATTTGGAGAAGTTTTGTATTAAAAGTTTTTTCGAGCATTCTGAGGAATTAAAAAGAGAAGGTATTTTAGAAGAATTTACAGTCAAGTATTCTCGAGCATTTACAAGTATTTTCGTATAAAATTTTTGAAAGTTTCCAATTCTATGATGTTTCTTAAAAGTATTTGTGAGTTTTAATAGTGCCATAAGTAAAAATTTTGTTTAAGAGATTTTGCAGTTAAGTGATTAAAAGCTTTCACATGAATGTATGAATGAAGTTTGTATAAAATTTGAAGAGGTTTTTACGAGCATTCTGAGAAATTGAAAACAATTATTTAGCAACAATTTACAGACAACAGTTTACAAGATTAACAAGTATTTTCGCCTAGAATTTTCGAAAGTTTTAAAGATAAATTCAATAACATTTATTAAAGCGGCTTAGTGGCTCAACCCTTACGTAGGCTTAGGCTTGCAACAAATGAGTCCCAGGTTCGAATCCTGGCTGGGGTATGGATGTTTAGTGATTTACCCGCAAATTTCACTAATATAAAATTGCATTCTTCTAAATCGAAGTTTGGATAATTTTGTTCCTCTTCAGGATCCATATCGTCTTCAGAGTCTTCACTTTCACTGGCGACATTTCGTTGACAACTCTTTTTGCATTTTCTTTTTCTTAGTTATTTTGTAATTTAGTCGTTCATAATTACTCTTTTTGTTTTTCCGCTGTAGATTTCCTTTTCGATTTTCCCGTTTCAATTTATTTTCCTTATTAAGAAGTTTAGAATTTGTTTAAGAATAGGGATATGCCAAAATGGACGTAGTTTTCTTTTCTCGTTTTGTTTGCTTTTTGGAAACATCTAAAGATTTGGGATATGACGGAATCATGGCTGGCGTTACAGTAGTGACTTGAAATAAACCCTGTAGGAGTTAAATGTTTTAAATGTTTTCTTAACCGCCTCTCAAGCTACCAAAGTAACTCTCTGGAGGATCTCAAGGAGTGCTAGGTAAAGAGAGACGAGGCCCTACAGTTTAATGTGGACCCCTAACCACTCTTGGGGCAATTTTTTTAATGAAAAATTGTTTCGCCTTGCGGGAATCGAACTCACTTCGCTAGGCAACACAGTTTGCTAGCCAATTTTACCAATTTACCAATTAAAAATTCTTTATTAATTAATATGTGACATTTCATTTTTTCTTAATATATTTCATTATCTCATTTATCTGATTTAACAATAATAGATTGCCCGACGCGTTACAATGATCTCGAGGATCAGAAGCGAGACGGGAGGCTGCTGTCATGCCAACGAGATTTATTAAGAAATTCTATTCCTTGTTTTGGTTGTTCTTCTATGCAGATCAAACAATTTATTTCGTTATTATACCTTGCGGTTTAACTAAAAGCTAATAAATGAATTTTTTTCCGGTGATCAATTATTGGTCACTATGCAGGAAACTAACCTAGTAAAAACCTGCTTCAAGGTACCTATGTACAATTTAAAACAACGAAATTTTATAAATAATAATGATTATGTGTATGGAATAATATTAACTGTAACCTTAAGTTTTATTTTATTGACATTGTTATAATTCAAATATATAATGAGAATATGCTCAACAATGAATCCCCAAGAGGCTCGTTATCCGTGCTATGTTGGGGTTATCTTTCGTGAAAAATTGGCAAATTTTCGTGGAGATATTTGTGTGTATGTTGGATATTATGATGGGATCTAATCTCCGTCATATTTTTAGTTAATTCTGAGCTGTGAATAGGCAACACAGTTTGCTAGCCAGACGCTTTAACACACTGAGTTACCGTCCCCGCTCGACCTTCGGTGCCTGGCGGTGCACCTTTTGTCATATGCAGTTTAAATTATTATACTCTTAGAAATATCATAAACGGCGGAAGGGTGTTTCTAACTGCATTGATTGCACAGCACATAGTCACGAGACTCCCTCTCTCTCAAGTAAATTGCCCAATTTGTTTTACACCCTTTTTTGCTATTATTTTTGAGGGCTGTTGGAACAGTTGTCACACCAGTTGCATCCATTTGTAGTTCTATGCGGGCTAATTTATATTTTTCCAAGACTTCTTGTAGATGCCGTAAAAAAATTTTTTAAACCTATTTTGGCAATTTTTTTTACATTTGTTTAAATCTCAATAATCAAAAAAATACATTTTTTCGGCCATTTTTATCAGATCATAAAGAAAATGTTTATATTTATTTTAATAAAAAAAAAAGAAATTATTTTGGTCAAATGGCCGATAAAATTAATTTTTTTGGTAATTGTATTTTTAAACAAATGTAAAAAATGGCCAAAAGGGGTTTTAAAAAAATGTTTACGGCATCAAGAGGCTCTCATCAAGACCTAACTTTTCAAAAACAAATACTCCATTTTGGACTTAATGGCATAAAACGGCGGCCAATTCAAATTTTAAATAACAAATTCAATTGCGCACACTGGGTTCAATGTTTTTGATGTTTTTGTTACACTAAAAGACAGATTTTCTGAAAGTTTGAAGCTGATCGGTACACCCAGAGGCTCTGGCCAGCAAAATAAAAAATATATATTTTTGGCCAGATTTTTCACTTTTGTGGGTTATGGTTACGCTAGATGCAGATTTGTAGAAAATATAATTACAAAGATTTTGTTTTTTTTTGTCCCGATCGGAACTACATATCTCGAGTTATAACCATTTTAAGTTGAAAAATCGGCAGCTACTGGAAGCGGCGGGAACCTCTCCACTCGGTAGATCTTTGAAGCCGAAAAGAGCATTATATTGTGTGCCAAAACGGCACTAAACGTAATCCTATCTCAACCAAAACCTTTTCAGATCTTATGGAACATTAAACTCATGCAAATTTTTATCCAAATCCGTTCAGTAGTTTTGGCGCTATCGTGGTAACACACATATACAAGTATTGCTATTATTGCAACCTCACCATCTCTAGGATCGATTGTTACCACAAGGGAATTTTGTGGTGAGAGGGATAGCAAAAAATAGCCCAGATATGTCAAACAAGGTTTCGCACGAATACACTCCATGATAAATATTTTACAGAAACTTTTATACTGTGACCTCTTGTTGTATATCGTGACCTCAGATGTTATAATCATAGAGGAACATGTTAATGTGTATAAACGTTGTCGCAATAATAACAGAACATGATAAAATGTGTCAATGTTGCCGCAATCATAAAAGAACATGAATATGTGTATTTACACATATTCATGTTTATATTTATATTTATAAATATGTGAAGATGATGTAGCAGGTTATTACGTTCCACAACTCAATAAAATATGTATTCTCTGAAGGGAGTCTTCAGATAATTACGACTGTAGCCTGCGACAGCCGAGTTACTCGCTAGCAATAAACGGCCAGTAATAAATCAGAAATAATTTTTAATTATTAATTGCTGAATATTTTTTTCGATAGATATTATATTCTAGTACGATCTTTTATAAGCCGAAGGAAAACAAATTCCATTCCTAGATTCGCCTTTCCAGTCGTCAGAGGCGGCAAAGAAAATCTAATTTATTTATTGAAAATCATGCATATTTCATATTTTAGTATGGCGTTCCTGTCACCTATTGAAAACAAATGCCATTCGTAGATTCGTTTTTCCTGGCGTCGGGGGCGGCACGGAAAATCTAACCTTTTTATTGAAAATCGTGTATATTTAACATTTTAGTATGACGTTCGTTTCACCTATTGAAAACAAATTCCATTCGCAGATTCGTTTTTCCGGGCGTCAGGGGCGGCACGGAAAATCTAACTTTTTTATTGAAAATCGTGCATCGAGTACTTAAGAGCATAATCAATAATATAACTGAGCCTCTAGTTTATCTCACAAATCTATCTCTAACTCTTGGTATATTCCCTGATAGTCTTAAAACAGCATTGATAATTCCTATTCACAAAAAAGGTAGCATAGATGACATAGAAAATTATCGACAAATATCGCTGCTTAGTAGTTTATCAAAGTTGATTGAGAAAGTAGTAGCAAATAGATTGCTATCCTTTCTTGAAAAATATAACATCCTAACAAGTTATCAACACGGTTTTAGGCCTGGTCATTCAACTGAAACCACATCTACACAATGTTTAAATCATGTATATAAAAAATTGGATGAAGGTTTTTATGTCGCAACGATGTTATTCAATTTATCAAAGGCCTTTGATACTGTAAATGTTGATATTTTGGTGACGAAACTGGAAAATATAGGGATAAGAGGTCCTATATTAAATTGGGTTAGATGCTATATGCAAGAGAGAAAACTAAAAGTAAAATATAACAATGCAGTATCAGAAGTTTTTGATGTGAAACTAGGTGTGCCCCAAGGGTCGGTGTTAGGTCCACTATTGTTCTTACTGTATATAAATGATCTTCCAAATCATATAAAAGATGGCTTCACTACAATATATGCCGATGATACAACAGTTACCGTATATGGTGAAAATAGTGATAGTTTAAAACACAAAATAAGATCCGTACAAGAGGACATGACCTCATGGTGTCATCGTAATAAACTTATTTTAAATGAGCCTAAAACTGTCTATATACAATTTAATCTGAGGAGACCATTGATCATTGATAATATTACTGTGTCCAATACAACAAAATTCTTGGGAATCCATATCGATTGTAATTTAACATGGGAAAATCAGATTGAACACGTTTGCAATAAATTAAAAATTGTATACTACGCCATACTACAGACGAGGGACACTCTAAACGAGATGGGTTTATTGGACATTTACTACTCAATGGCTTATAGTTATATATCATGCAACATACATGTTTGGGGTAGAGCATCTAGTTTTAAGCGGGTATTTATACTCCAAAAAAGGATCAATACGATTATTATTTAATATGAAATATAGAGATAGTTGCAGAAATATATTTGTTGAAAAGAACATTTTTACTGCACCATGTATATATATATATATATATATATATATATATATTATAAATTCTAACATATGCCAAAATAAATATTCAATGTTTCAAACCTATGACTAAAATACATAGCTATGAGACTCGGCATAGGCATTTACTTGAAATCCCTCCACACAAAACGAAAGCTTTTGGGGACTCTTTTTACAACTGTATAATGCTATACAATAGTCTATCTAAAGAACTCAAAGATTTATGTTTCAAAAAATTCAAAGTGGAAATTTCAATATTACTTAAAAAAGGAGGATTCTACACTGTAGATGAGTTTTTAAATAGATAAATAAATCCTCTATTATTGTCTTTCTCTAGATTTATATTTATTTTGTATGTTCTAAATTGTTTTTTAATGTGTCTGATCCTATTGGTTTTTGCTTTTAAATCGTTTTAATGTGTGGAACTTTGTGTTTTCTTTTTGGATACTCTTTAGTGTTTTGCTTTCTTAATCTGTACGTTTGAAATTGTTTAAAATAATTTTTATTACCAAGTTTTGTTTGTTCTCACAATTTTATTGACTAAAAAACTGTAAATTATATATATTTTTATACTTACCTAATTAAGGACTTAGCAAATGTACATTTATGTATCATCTATTGGTGAATAAATATCTTATCTTATCTTATCTTATCTTATCTTATCTTATCTTATCTTATCTTATCTTATCTTATCTTATCTTATCTTATCTTATCTTATCTTATCTTATCTTATCTTATCTTATCTTATCTTATCTTATCTTATCTTATCTTATCTTATCTTATCTTATCTTATCTTATCTTATCTTATCTTATCTTATCTTATCTTATCTTATCTTATCTTATCTTATCTTATCTTATCTTATCTTATCTTATCTTATCTTATCTTATCTTATCTTATCTTATCTTATCTTATCTTATCTTATCTTATCTTATCTTATCTTATCTTATCTTATCTTATCTTATCTTATCTTATCTTATCTTATCTTATCTTATCTTATCTTATCTTATCTTATCTTATCTTATCTTATCTTATCTTATCTTATCTTATCTTATCTTATCTTATCTTATCTTATCTTATCTTATCTTATCTTATCTTATCTTATCTTATCTTATCTTATCTTATCTTATCTTATCTTATCTTATCTTATCTTATCTTATCTTATCTTATCTTATCTTATCTTATCTTATCTTATCTTATCTTATCTTATCTTATCTTATCTTATCTTATCTTATCTTATCTTATCTTATCTTATCTTATCTTATCTTATCTTATCTTATCTTATCTTATCTTATCTTATCTTATCTTATCTTATCTTATCTTATCTTATCTTATCTTATCTTATCTTATCTTATCTTATCTTATCTTATCTTATCTTATCTTATCTTATCTTATCTTATCTTATCTTATCTTATCTTATCTTATCTTATCTTATCTTATCTTATCTTATCTTATCTTATCTTATCTTATCTTATCTTATCTTATCTTATCTTATCTTATCTTATCTTATCTTATCTTATCTTATCTTATCTTATCTTATCTTATCTTATCTTATCTTATCTTATCTTATCTTATCTTATCTTATCTTATCTTATCTTATCTTATCTTATCTTATCTTATCTTATCTTATCTTATCTTATCTTTTCTTATCTTTTCTTTTCTTTTCTTTTCTTTTCTTTTCTTTTCTTTTCTTTTCTTTTCTTATCTTTTCTTATCTTTTCTTATCTTTTCTTATCTTTTCTTATCTTTTCTTATCTTTTCTTATCTTTTCTTATCTTTTCTTATCTTTTCTTATCTTATCTTATCTTATCTTATCTTATCTTATCTTATCTTATCTTATCTTATCTTATCTTTTCTTATCTTTTCTTATCTTTTCTTATCTTTTCTTATCTTATCTTATCTTATCTTATCTTATCTTATCTTATCTTATCTTATCTTATCTTATCTTATCTTATCTTATCTTATCTTATCTTATCTTATCTTATCTTATCTTATCTTATCTTATCTTATCTTATCTTATCTTATCTTATCTTATCTTATCTTATTTCATATTTTAGTATGGCGTTCCTTTCATCTACTGAAAACAAATCCTATTCGCAGATTCGTTTTTCCGGGCGTCAGGGGCGGCACGGAAAATCTAACTTTTTTATTGAAAATCGTGCATATTTCATATTTTAGTATGGCGTTCCTTTCACCTACTGAAAACAAATTCTATTCGCAGATTCGTTTTTCCGGGCGTCAGGGGCGGCAAAGAAAATGTAACTTTTTTATTGAAAATCGTGCATATTTCATATTTTAGTATGGCGTTCCTTTCACCTACTGAAAACAAATGCCACTCGCAGATTCGTTTTTCCGGACGTCGGGGGCGGTACGAAAAATCTAACTTTTTTATTGAAAATCGTGCATATTTCATATTTTAGTATGGCGTTCCTTTCACTTATTGAAAATAAATGCCATTCGCAGATTTTTTTTCTCGGGCATCAGGGGCGGCAAAGAAAATCTAAACTTTTTATTAAAAATCGTGCATATTTCATATTTTAGTATGGCGTTCCTTTCACCTACTGAAAACAAATCCTATTCACAGATTCGTTTTTCCGGGCGTCGGGGGCGGCACGGAAATTATAAACGGCCAGCAATAAATCCGAAATGGTTTTTAATTATTAATTGCTGAATTTCTTGTTCGATGAGAGATGTCATATTCTAGTACGATCTTTCATAAGCTGAAATAAAACAAATTCCATTCCTAGTTCCTTTCCAGTCATCGGAGTCGGCAAAATATTACAAATAAAAAATAGATGCTTGGACTATCAAATGAATAATAAAAAATGTCTGTGGTTCTTCAGTAATAATTTATCATTTGTCAGTCCAGAACAAACTAAATGTTTATATATTTAAAAAAAATTGTAATAAGAATTTTGTAGTGAATAGGAACTAAGCTCAATTGAAACATTGTTTCGCTATTTTTGAATAACCCTGTATATGGTTTGCTTACTTAACATGTCTCACAAAATACGATTGTCAAGCCTTGCAATAGGCAACGTTATGAACTAATATTGGTCAGAAATTTGATCTATTTTCAAAAACAACTTACATGTCTGATACGAAATTTAATGGTTTACAAAATTGTTCCATCGTTTCTCCACGTCGTTTTCGAGTTATAAAGCATAAGAAGAAAGCATAAAAGAATCATATTTTCAATTTTTTTTTATTCATGAAAGTTTCAACCTGTAATAAATGAATTCCTTTTGTTACCTAATTTTATAACCATAGCTGCTGACCCTACTAGATTCTCGCGCCCTCGGTGGTAGATTTATGAGTCTGTCAAACTGGCCCAAATCTGCCTTCAAAATTAGCGGAAGAAATCGGCCTATTCGCACTACCGTGTTCGGCGATGGATAGGGTGTTTTTTATTTTTACCCAAGATGCTGTATGTTTATTTATGATTATTCCCATTTATGCTGGAGAGAACAAGAAATTGCAATAAAATATTGTAACATCGGGTGCATAAGGTATAATATTTGGAGAGGCTGCAGCATATACTCATTCACGCGCAAGAGGTCACAGCTTATGGGAAGTCTACATACATATACACAATCTTGGGAAAGTAAGAAATAATTTTATTTTAGTTTATACATTCAAAATAGGAGGAAAGTAAAGTTATAATCCTATAAATTTGCAGTAAAAATAACTTGAATTGGTTGAAGCGACAACCTTTAAAAAAATTTACTTTACTTTTATTCCAGAAAATGTATATAGTTATCTGCATTTTATTGGATATTATTATCAGTTTATTTATTATATTATATTATAAATGATCATTACCAAAATAAGCATAGTAAAAATACAAACAAAAAATTAAATGTAATGTTATATGACGTAGAGAAAAAGATATTGCATTAAAATATAGCCCGAAGTGTATGAGCCACAATATTTGGAGATGTCACGATACGTCTTCATTCACACACAGGAGGTTACAGCTTATGGAAAACCCACATATAGCATCTTGGGTAAAAATAAAAAAATACCCCATCCGTCACCGAATACGGTAGTGCGAATGGGCCGATTTCTCCCACTAATTTTGAAAGCAGATTCAGGTCAGTTTGACACACTCACAGACCTGCCACCGAGGGCGCGCGAATCTAGTAGGGGTCAGCGGCTAAGGCAATAAAATAATATAACGAATAAAACGAATTCATTTATTACAGGTTGAAACTTTCACGAATCAATGAAAATAAACAATTACATACAACAAAAATGATTCATCAACAACTCTATTCTACTCAAATTTAAAAAAAAATGAAAATTTTATTATTTTATGCTTTCATTGATAACTCGAAAACGACGGGAGAAACAATGAAACAATTTTGTAAACCATTAAATTTCGTATCAGATATGTAAGCTATTTTTGAAAATAGGTCAAGATTCTGAGCAATATTTGTTCTTAACGTTGCCTATTGCAAGGCCTGACAATCATAATTTGTGAAACATGCTAAGTAAGCAAACCATGTACAGGGTTATTCAGGGTTAGTTCCTATTCACCTTATAAAATTCATATTACAATTTTGTTTTTAATATTATATAAGTATTTAGTTTGTTCTGGACTAACAAATGATATAATTATTATTGAAGAACCACAGACATTTCTTATTATTTCATTTGATAGTCTTCAATAATAATTATATCACTTTTTGTTAGTCCAGAACAAACTAAATACTTATATAATATTTTTTTTAAAATGTAATGTGAATTATCTCCACCACTGTTTGAACCGTATAATGATTAATTTATTTTAAACAGGTTTGTAATAATAACAAATAAGTTGTAATTTAAATTAAAGGTAAGTAAAATGGTTTATTAAAAAATTGAGGTAATTTATTTATCCTTAGAGCTAATAGTAATGTCAAAGTCGCAACAGTTATCACTATAGTTAGGTTAGGTCATATAAATTCTTCACTGCTCCAAGGGACCTTAGTGTTTCTTTTGGATTTAGTGGCTTCCTTGGTACCTGACAAAAATAAAACAACTCATTTTGGATATATTATGTGTGGGTGCCCCTAAAATATAGAGGCAAATTCAGAGTGTTAAATTAAATAGATTTAACTCAAATTATAGAAACTAGTCTACCTTTTTTGTCTCTAAAGAGAAAATAATAAAGAAAATTAATAGTTCTTTTTATTATTATAATGAAAATGAAAAGACTAGAACACTGCGTCTGGTGATAAAAATAAATGACACAATTGATTTGTACCGAGTAACGTCGGCCACATGATTACCTTGCGCCCTGTGATTGGTTAGTAATAGTAATAAAATAATATTTAACAGTAAACGTTAATTCGCATTCTCCCGAAATGAGAATTCTTCGGTGCAAATTTATTTCAACATTCAACTTCAACTTAATTTGCTAATTTAACTTCAAATTAGAACTCAATGAATCACTCTGCGAATATTTTGCTGCCTTTGCAAGAAAATTGAGAACTGTTTTGAAAGAAATTTCGCATTTCGGAACTGTGAGAACTAAGCTCAAGGCCGACTTCTGAAACCTGCAACTCACCTTTGTTTAAGCTAATCCGGATCAAGAATTTCGAATAGACGGGAATTCAAAATTGTTGATCCGCATTAGCCCTCGGCGGCACAATAGCCGCAAGAAATCTCATTTTTGTATTCAACAAAAAAACATATTTAAACAGAATGTACAGTATCTTGTTAAAAATAAAATGATGAAATATCAGTGTTTATATAGACCGGATGTCAACGGATCATGGTAGACCCCCTTTTTTCCCTTATTTTTGAGAATATCGGAATGAAACTTGGATGTATTATATGATCAAGAAGACACTTCGTGGTATAACTGTTACTTTTTTCCCACTTCCGGTTTGACCGGAAATGACCCCAACTTTTGATTTTTAAATATTGTCTGAAAGTTATTTGTGGCATTCTACGAATATTCTTTCCTATTATTTGGGTTTTCTACCACATGTACTATTATCCTCTTCAAAACAAATCACCGAATCTACAAAATAATAGAATTATTGGAAAAAAAGCCTCTGTGCCCGTGACGTTTACGCCAAAGGAAAAGTCAGAGGTTATGTTTTGCAAATAATATAAATCGGAATAAACACAAAAATAATGTATTTTGCTGACGTTTCGGAAAGTAATCTCTTTCCGTTTTCAAAGCTATTTTTTGAAGAACTCTTATTTTGCTGTGTATGTCAAATACACAGCTTTAAGATTCTGTTTATGTTATTTCCATAGATACTTACTACTTACACAGAACATAGAACTGATGATATTTTTTAGATAATGGTGAGTTTGTTAAGTTCTTCTTTTAACATTGGTAGCCAGGTTGTACAAATATCTACAGAACAATTCGATACGCACTTATCTTCATTTAATAAGATTATTGCTGATTCTTTAATTTTTCTTTTTTTGGTATCTGTTTCTTTTGTTAAAATTTTTGCCGAGTCCCAGTTTATTCTATGTCCGTTTTCCCAAGCATGTTCACAAATCTTTGATTTCTGAATTTCATTCTTTCTAATGTAATTCTTGTGCTCATCCAACCTCACACTGAAAGGTCTGGATGACTCACCCACATAACATTTATCACATTCGCACGGGATATTGTAAATACAGTTTTTTGAATTCTGCTCCCTGTTTATCGGTTTTGTTTTTGTTAAAATAGATCTTAAAGTGTTCCCCGTTTGAAATATCGTCCTAACATCAAATTTGTCACCTATACGGCGTAGCTTTTCCGATAGTCCGTATACATAAGGAATTATTGCTGTATAATGACGTTCAGGTTTTTGTCGTACCTGATTGTCCCTATTTTCAACATTTATGAAAATTCTATCAACAAAGGCTTCAGGATATTGATTTTGTACTAGAACCTCTTTGATAAATTTTTTCTCGTTATTTAATATTTCATTATTAGATGAAATTATTTTGGCCCTATCGTATAAACATTTTACAACACCCCTTTTAACATTTATTGACTGATTTGAGTTAAAATTTAGATATCTATTAGTATGTGTTGGTTTTCTATAAACGCTTGTTTCAATTGTATTATTTATCCTTCTAATTAAAACATCTAAAAACGGTAGTTCATTCCTACTTTCTACTTCTAATGTGAATTTAATAGACGGTTCCTTACTATTTATATTTTCTAAAAAACTATCTAGTAAATCAACACCACGAGGCCAAATTGCAAAGATGTCGTCAACATATCTCCACCAGACAACCGGTTTGTTTATACAATTTTGAACATGTGTGTTCTCAAAGTTCTCCATAAATATGTTGCTTAAAATTGGTGATAATGCAGACCCCATAGCCATACCAAAATCCTGCTGATAGAACTCATTGTCCAATTGAAAATAGGTTGTTTTTATACACAGTGTTAAGAGTTCCATTATGCTATTTACACTTAATTTAGTTCTAGTTTCCAAATTATTATCATTTAGCAACCTGTCTTTAACTATTTTTAATGTTTCATCTACCGGAACATTGGTAAAGAGGCTAACTACATCAAAACTAACCATCAGGTGTGATTCATGAATATCGGTTTCATAAATTTTTTCTATGAAATGTTTACTAATTTTAATATATGAATCCGTATTTCCAGATAATGGATCAATAATTTTAAGTAAAAATTTTGCCAAATTATGATATGGTGAATTAATAGAACTAACAATTGGTCTTAAAGGAATATTTTGTTTATGTGTCTTTGGTAAGCCATAAAAATGAGGGGGCTTACTATGATGTGGTGTAAGTTTCCTTCGTTCAAAATCATTAAATTCATGTTTGTATTTAAACAAAATTCTGTAAATTTTGCTCTCTATTGATTTTGTTGGATCTTTGTTTAATTTTGAGTAGGGTCCCTCATTTACAAGAGTCATGATTTTTGTGTTATATATATCTTTATCTATAATGACTGTGGCATTACCTTTGTCTGCTGGCAATATTTTTATACTTTCATCGCGTTTTAAAGAAAGTAGAAAGATGAAAGTATAAAAATATTGCCAGCAGACAAAGGTAATGCCACAGTCATTATAGATAAAGATATATATAACACAAAAATCATGACTCTTGTAAATGAGGGACCCTACTCAAAATTAAACAAAGATCCAACAAAATCAATAGAGAGCAAAATTTACAGAACTTTGTTTAAATACAAACATGAATTTAATGATTTTGAACGAAGGAAACTTACACCACATCATAGTAAGCCCCTCATTTTTATGGCTTACCAAAGACACATAAACAAAATATTCCTTTAAGACCAATTGTTAGTTCTATTAATTCACCATGTCATAATTTGGCAAAATTTTCACTTAAAATTATTGATCCATTATCTGGAAATACCGATTCATATATTAAAAATAGTAAACATTTCATAGAAAAAATTTATGAAACCGATATTCATGAATCACACCTGATGGTTAGTTTTGATGTAGTTAGCCTCTTTACCAATGTTCCGGTAGATGAAACATTAAAAATAGTTAAAGACAGGTTGCTAAATGATAATAATTTGGAAACTAGAACTAAATTAAGTGTAAATAGCATAATGGAACTCTTAACATTGTGTATAAAAACAACCTATTTTCAATTGGACAATGAGTTCTATCAGCAGGATTTTGGTATGGCTATGGGGTCTGCATTATCACCAATTTTAAGCAACATATTCATGGAGAACTTTGAGAACACACATGTTCAAAATTGTATAAACAAACCGGTTGTCTGGTGGAGATATGTTGACGACATCTTTGCAATTTGGCCTCATGGTGTTGATTTACTAGATAGTTTTTTAGAAAATATAAATAGTAAGGAACCGTCTATTAAATTCACATTAGAAGTAGAAAGTAGGAATGAACTACCGTTTTTAGATGTTTTAATTAGAAGGATAAATAATACAATTGAAACAAGCGTTTATAGAAAACCAACACATACTAATAGATATCTAAATTTTAACTCAAATCAGTCAATAAATGTTAAAAGGGGTGTTGTAAAATGTTTATACGATAGGGCCAAAATAATTTCATCTAATAATGAAATATTAAATAACGAGAAAAAATTTATCAAAGAGGTTCTAGTACAAAATTAATATCCTGAAGCCTTTGTTGATAGAATTTTCATAAATGTTGAAAATAGGGACAATCAGGTACGACAAAAACCTGAACGTCATTATACAGCAATAATTCCTTATGTATACGGACTATCGGAAAAGCTACGCCGTATAGGTGACAAATTTGATGTTAGGACGATATTTCAAACGGGGAACACTTTAAGATCTATTTTAACAAAAACAAAACCGATAAACATGTGGGTGAGTCATCCAGACCTTTCAGTGTGAGGTTGGATGAGCACAAGAACTACATTAGAAAGAATGAAATTCAGAAATCAAAGATTTGTGAACATGCTTGGGAAAACGGACATATAATAAACTGGGAAACAGATACCAAAAAAAGAAAAATTAAAGAATCAGCAATAATCTTATTAAATGAAGATAAGTGCGTATCGAATTGTTCTGTAGATATTTGTACAACCTGGCTACCAATGTTAAAAGAAGAACTTAACAAACTCAACATTATCTAAAAAATATCATCAGTTCTATGTTCTGTGTAAGTAGTAAGTATCTATGGAAATAACATAAACAGAATCTTAAAGCTGTGTATTTGACATACACAGCAAAATAAGAGTTCTTCAAAAAATAGCTTTGAAAACGGAAAGAGATTACTTTCCGAAACGTCAGCAAAATACATTATTTTTGTGTTTATTCCGATTTATATTATTTGCAAAACATAATCTCTGACTTTTCCTTTGGCGTAAACGTCACGGGCGCAGAGGCTTTTTTCCAATAATTCTATTATTTTGTAGATTCGGTGATTTGTTTTGAAGAGGATAATAGTACATGTGGTAGAAAACCCAAATAATAGGAAAGAATATTTAAATAGAATATCCTGTATATATTATATTAAAAAATTTTAAAAGAGTTAAAATAAGAAAAAATTGCTTTTGGTCATATCCACCGATTCCTTAGAACATCTGCTATTTTATGGTAGTACTTTACATTATGGTTTCATTTAAAAAAAATAAGTTTTGGTAAAAAAACTGTTCAGGCCAAATTTGATGGCCCACAAAATACACATTCCCCAGTTTTTTATGCTCGATCTGATTTTTCTGGCATAACACCGGTCCACTACAATCAATTTTTTCTGGTCATATGGCACTCTAGACGTACCAACAAATTTCATGGAGTCAAAATGTCACTCAGGATTTGTCAAGGACTCCAAAAATATAATAATATACAGGGCGTTGAATTTAAAAATCAAAAGTTGGGTGGGTTCTTGGTAATATAATATAATCAACCGAGTTTCATTCTGATATTCTTAAAAATAAGGAAAAAAGGGGGTCTACCATGATCATTAGACAAGCCATAGTTTCCAGTCTTCAAGATATGTCTTAAACTTGGCAGGGATAATATGTAACAAAAACGACAAAATTTTTCATAATTTGATACTTTTTCATCACTTTCGTTTTCCCCAGAAATCACCCCGACTTTGAAATTTTAAATGGAACACTCTGTATATTTTTACATTTTGGATTCCGAAGACGATTTTAAGTATGAGTGCCTAGTTTTAAAAATTGTTTTGGTAGATTTTTTTAGGGCTATTTTTATTTTTGCATCTAGAGTACAGTGAATGCACTCAAATCAATCAAATGGATCAAAACAATAAGAGAAAAATGTAAATGTGAGTTTTTTTGAATTGGTTTAATCAAAATTTCCGAAATCACTAATTTATAATTGTCAACTTTTTCAAATGGCACCATCTTATTTTAAACACCCATCAGTAGGTATAAAAATAATCTAATATTTTTGTTTCAAACCATTTAATTAAAAATAAATTGAGCGTACTTATGTTTTATATCGCATTAAATTAGTGTTATTATAAAGGGTATGTTAAACAAACAAACAAACAAACATACAATGTTATCATTTAAAATTTTGAAGCTGAGGTGGCCGAGAGTTAAGGGTGAAACCGTGCGAAGTATCTTCACCGTTAATCATGTTCCCCAATGTACCAAGCAGACTCATGTTATTTTCTTTTGCTTACTACTTTTCGAGATATATCTATTAAAACTTATTTTCAATGAATATATTCGTCAAGGCATTTGCAACAACCCCAAAAAACATGATTCTAGATTACGTATTGTATAGTCCATTTAACGAGGTCCCGAACATCAAAAGTTTGTGGGATCTTTTGCAATACATTTCCCCCTCTGTTTTCGAGGGTGAGAAAAACGATGGTGATGGTTTCGAGTTCTGAAATTCTTGCGTACTACCCCTATCAAGGGAAAACCCCAATTTCGTGTTTGCTGCGAGGGATCGTCAGATCTGTTTTTTTTTTTGAGGAATAATAGGGTTTGAACCTACCCCCGAAGAGGGGGTGGTTTTTATACGTAGGGGGTAGCTTCGAGAGGCTACAATGAAAAAAATATCACCATCGTGTTTATCACCCTCGAAAACCCGTGAGAAACCCGTTTTCAAGTTTTTCGAGTGATTTTGATTTTGCAAGCAGGGCTGTTTCAACCCCCGGGGGCTGCTTTGGTCAACTGCGGTTTAGTAATCGTTAGTTTCCCTGATATTCCCATAAAAACTCCGATCCGACGAATTTTCGCTTGCCTAGTATCGACAACATGGAAGACGGGGGGGTGGTTTTATACGTTGGGGGTAGTTACGGGAAGGTAGGGTGAAAAATAGCACCTTTATTATGATCCCTGCCCTCGAAAACCCATAAAAAAACCTTGTCGAGTCCGTATTGTCTTGTTTTTGAGATATTGCTATTACGGTCGGGGGTAGGCCGAAGGTCGCTTCGGGGTACTCTAATGTAAATTAACTTAGTTTGTTATTATTCCCCCAAAAAAACCAGACCCGTCGATCCCTCGCGAGCCCAAGACCAAGAAGCCGGAAGTAGGGTTGGTTTTTCCTTGATAGGGGTAGTACGCAAGGGTTTCAAAACTCGAAACCATCACGATAATTTTTTTCACCCCCGAAAACAGGGGAGGAAATATATTGCAAAAGATCCTACAGACTTTTGATGTTTTGGCCTTTTTGTACCTCGTTAAATGGACTAGTAATCTACAACTTCATATAAAGTAGTTGTTCATTGAAATTCTTATATATTATAGATACTTTCATGTAAACAATTTTAATATAACCACATGTGATAGCAGAGAAAAATATTATTCTACCGGGTACTTACCTTTATAATGTATTCCACTACCTACTATAAATATTCCCATACAACGTGTCACTACTGTCACTAATTGAACACTGAATGCAGTGTCAACTGCCAAATTTAAACTAGATATTATCATATTATTTATTCCTTACCGCTCGTAAAACTTGAAGGTCACGCGGCTATGCACGTAGAGTGTGTAAAGTAGGGGGCGCCACTTTCCTGCTGTAGAAATGACGTCACAACTTATCATGTGTGAGCTATGTGAATGATCATCAATTTCAACATCATACACAAGAATTTTAAAAATAAAGTTTAAACGTCATAAAATGACGTAAATAACAAGAATTTACAATAAAATATTGTGGCATCGAATGTATGAGGTCATAATATTTGGAGAGGTCATAGTACACCCTCATTCACACACACTCATTCAGATATTATGAGAAACCAACACACACACACACAGACATTTTTCAAAAACCACTTTTTTGGGTTCCTAGGACCTCAAAACGTAAAGATTTGATGTTATCTCAATTTTCGTTTTTGAACCAATTTTAGTAACCTCTCACAATTTTATTGTGGTGACGTTAAAATGCGGTTAAAAAGATTAAATTGTTAATAACAATGGAAGTACAAATTTTTTTTGGGTACTCCTGAGCACCTCAACAACAAGATTCAACCATAAAATTGCTTATGGAAAAGTTTCACTTCAAATTCTATTTTGACTGCATTATTATGAATGAGGTAAATCAATCTCTACTACACTTTTATTTTTCATTTTAACATGTCGGAATCACCTTATCATTGGCTGTTGCAAATTCATAGACAATTTGCGAGCCTCTCTGGGTGGTAAGCCATGATATAATCGCGAGCTTTGTGGCAAATAGTCACTTAATGTGCCTTCTTCGTTTTCGCTAAACACTTGTCTAGTATTAAAATTTGGAGACATTGCATTTTGCCACTGCCAATGTCTTTGTCTTTGCAGTTTTGATATATCTCGTCACAGTTGTTTTGGAAATATTGTAGCGAATAGCTGATTGTTTAACAGAAAGTTGAACCATTAAATGGCTTTGCACAGCTGAAAACATTATATCTTTATCCGTAAGACCGATGGTAGTTTTCTTCTTGCTACTACGGACCATGGTTTACTACTGTAATACAAAAACAAAATATAAATATCTGGTATGTATAATAAACAAATAGATAAATAGTGGCCACTAGTCACCTCTTTTTTACTGTGATCACTAGTGGCCACTAGTGACAATATTAAACCTAATTCAAATGAATGTTAACAAGTTTACAAATTGAATCGAAATGTTCTAAAAACACTAAAGACTACAACTGCATACTAAAAAATTAACTTACCTTTTAATAAAATGATGCTTTAACACACTAATTAATTTACTTCCCACTGTCAATGTCAAAGAACCTGTGAACAATCCATCTTTACACGTCTGAAGGACTTTTATTATACTTTCCAAAATGGATATTAAACATTTACAAAGAAGGGTTCAAAACGACTGTTTCAGACAGAATAATACAAAATCTATACTTACTGTTCGTTTTTGCTTAACTGCTTCACTGATGGTACCAATTGGACGTCGTAACACTATAAATCTAACACAGTAAATACTAACACTTTCTTAAATTTAAACCTGAAAAGGAATTTTGAAAACACAAGAAAAAGACAATATATAGTTCAAGAATATATATATTAAATCTTTAAAAAATATATGTTTTACAAAAACGTTCAAGAAAAATGTATTGACAAACTATAGTCTGGTCTGTGTAAACACATAATGAGGAACTGAATGACTCATAATGTAACCAACTACAATCCAATGTGCGGTTTATAACTAACGATTATATAAAAAGATTCAAGAAAAGTTCAATGTTTATAATTTTGGTGGGCGTTTGCTTGCCTGTCTATTGACGTATTTTCAGTTCAATATCAATTTAGTTCGCTCCTCGGAGCTTAAAAATGCTTGAATCGCAACGACTTTGAATTATATTCTGCAATTATAAATTCATACGTTCAGGCAAGGTGGTCCCATACACGTTCTAAGTATATGGTATATGGAACCGATTTAGGGTAAATACGTTTAAAACCAAGCATTTTCCCATCTAAATCGACTGCTAGAAAATGAAAGGGCACCCTCGACGCTAAGGGCTATTTTTGCTAAAACTCTCGAAATACTTTGGCCCGAGACTGGATAACTTGTCCTCATACTTAACATAATACATGAGTTGCAATGCCGCACAACGTGGATTCGTAAAAGTCGGTTTTCGTTATACTTTCTAAATTTTGTGGTCGGGGGACACTACGTCCGCGTGCAGCGACATTTACTACACTTTCTAAAATTACACTCCTTGATGAGATTCCAAAATTTTGGCATAAAAAACGCTCCGTAGAGCGAAAATGTGAATTTATATATAAAAACCTCTTCAACGGAATTTTTACGTGAAGCACGCTTTTCATGCGAAATGTTTCCCGGATGTGTCCGATTTTGTTACAGTTTCAAAAAGGTCATCGAGGGTTTTGGTGTGCCCCTTCTTTTGGTGGATCTTTTTGTGTAATGTTAATTTATTTAAAAATGGTTATGAAAAATGGATCTTTGGATGCAGTCTCCCATGTGTTGTACTCGGTTATTTTCAGACCGGCCTATCTGAAACATAACATAGGTGCAAAATCTAAAAATGGTAATAATATATTTTAACATGTATCGACGCAGAGCATTCGATTATAAAACTTTAAACATTGTATCCAAAAATAGGATAAAAAAGAAAAATTAAAAATCATGAAGATTTTTATAAGTATCAATATGAATAATAATAAATTGGTATAAAAAACACTTTCGACGCACTGAACTTCATTAGTGTTCTTTCGATAACCCTTGCTTGTGTCTGCTCCTCTTCGGGATTATGGCTTTGTTGATCACCCTCGGTGTCGAACTGCCTTCTGGATCAGCTTAAGTGGTCCTTGGACTGCTTTGGCTCTACGGCTCTGGCTTAGCACTACGGCTCTGGTGTTGACATGGCACCGCTCAGTAATATGAAACAACATATAAATTTTATTAACTTATACTAGTTAAATAGGTATTGGCTTTCTTTATCCCGTCTGGGCATAAAGTCGTCTTTGGGAATAAAAACATAGAAATTTTGTAGACTAATGCTGATTGAAATGTGGTTCGCATAATCAAAATCTCTTCTTAGGAGAAAACTGCGACAGAATCTAGATCCATCGAAGTTATTCAGCAGACGTGGCGGCCCTCGCTCTTGAGCTGCTAGACTCGTCTGAATCGCTCCCTTGCGTCAGAGTTGTCGTCTTTCCATGCCGTGCCAATGTAATATTTGTTTAGGCCCTTTGGGTCGGACTCTGTTTACAGATGTATATGTTCAATAATATATGAGGACTTATAAAAATTATAAAAAATACCAACTCTGCCTGATATGGCCAGAGTTGCTGCAGTATTTATAAGAATTGTGTGGTCGATACAATCTCCTCAATATGAAATAATCAAATTTTGCCTGATGTGACAAAAGGTTGGTATGAAAATTTGGCATAAAAATAGCCTAGTACTAAGTTAAAGTTAGACTAGGTTAAAAATATAGTGGAATCTCCAGAACTTGAATCTGAATCAGAAGTAGAAACGTCGTGTGGTGGTGCATGGATTTGGACTACAGTCTGCTCTGGCTGTTGAGATTCTGTGGAATCGTCTGAGAATCGGGAATCATTTCCATCGAGTGATGTTCCGCCTGGACTAGCATTTTCTTCATCTGAAGATTCAAATTCCACGTGCTCCTCTGGCGGGGCTGGTCTCAAATCATTTACATGAACTCTAGTAGTTACGTTTTCCTTCTAAACGAGACATACTTCGTCTGAAAACTTTTTCAATTTTCTGCTCGGGCTTGACCAAGACGGCGTAAAGGTCCTTTTTCTTTTACTCATGACTTTGTCTCCAACCTTGAAAATGACTGGAGTGACGGCACGTATTTTTCTTTATAACTTTGTTGAGCTTGACGGGCTTCTTTCACCCTTTCATATCGTGGAAGCGTTTATTGCTTATCTCTTTCTTGTCTCTATGCATATATCATTCGCCTTTTTCGGCTGGTTCATAACCTAACACTATCGTGCTAGGTGTTTGATTTGTAGCTGCATTTCTACGATTTCTTAAAATCCTGAACCCGTCGTTCCACAGGGTTGGATGGTTGATGATAAGCAGGAATGAGATATCGTTCAATGCTATTTCTTTCACAGTATGTTATATACCATTCAGAATTGAAATGACCTCCACTGTCAGAAATTATGACTCGAGGGACTCCGAATCTCGCAACTATTTCTTCATCTATAAATTTGGCGATCATTCTGCCATCGACCTGAATATATGCTTTTGCCTCTATCCATTTACTAAACACGTTCTCGACTACAATCATGTATCGATTTTCGGCGTCTTTGGTCCTCTGCAGCGGTCCAATTACGTCGACGCTCAGAGTTTCAAATGCATTCTGCGGTGCATGACTTCTAAGTAGAGCATTGGGTTGAGCTTGTCTTGGTTTTACTGACTGGCATATAAGACATTTATGTATTTTCCTATAATTCTGTCCATGTTATTGAAATAGTATCTCTTCGAAATCTTTCTCAAAGGTTCGTTTCGCCCTGGATGACATGTTTCATCCCGACCGTGAAAGTGGTAAATCAGTTCTTTTAATTCCCTCTTTGCAACTATCAACTTTAAATTTTGATCTGAACTTTTCATTAGTACCTACATCGTCTTGTACTTGAAAATTTTTCATAAAAATAAGATCCGCTTCGGAAGGTTGTTCCTGTTGAAATATATCATTCCAACTGCGGATCTTGTCTTGAATATCTCTTGACCTTTATTGGGTCTGCACGATACCTTCGTATATATCTGAATGTGTTAAAAGTCTATTATAATTCGGTAGGAACATTCTTTCCTCATCGTAGTTGTTCTCGACATACTGATCTTGTGGACTACGGCTGAGAAAATCTGCTAGTAAGCTTTATTTGCCTGGACAGTGTTCAATTTTAAATGCATATTCTTGCAACAACAAGGACCATCGGGGGAATTTGGTTTTGTCGTCTTCGTGTTTATTCAACCAAAGTAACGCCCTGTTGTCCGTCTTAACTGAGAACGGTTTATTTGCTAAGTACAACTTGTACTTTTTTATATAATTCATTACTGCCAAGCATTCCAACTCGTTGATGTGATCGCGTCTCTCTGCTGGAGAGAACGTATTGCTAGCTATGATATAATATGTTTTCCGCCGTTGTCGCCTAATTGATATAGTACTGCTGAAAGACCTTATAATGATGTATCTGTTTGTAAGATGAACTGACCGGACGGTGGAGTTCCAGCAGTCCGAATAATAAATCTTTAAGTTTATGAAAAGCTTCATCGCATGCTTGAGTCCAATGAAAGCGATATTCCTTCGATAAAAGTTTCACTAATGGCTTTCATCGCAACATTTGGTAAATATTCTCTTACCCAGTTAGAAATACCTAAGAAACCCTGAAGCTGCTTTTTGGTTGTCGGTACAGGATAGTTTTGAATTTGCAATACATGTTTTTTTAGCGGACGAGAAGTATCAACTTTAATTGTGCGGCCTAAATATTGGATTTTATTTGTCGCTATTACATACTTGTCCGGTGACACTTTTAGATAATGTAGACGTAGTCTTTCAAAGACTAACCTCAGGTGGGACATATGCTCCTTCACGTGCACGCTGTAAACGATTATATCATCTAAGTAGACTTTACAGAAATGGTGCAGATAACCAGTTAAAACGTCCTTTGTCATGAATTTCTGAAAGGTACAGGGAGCTGTCTTGAGGCCGAAAAGCATGACATTAAATCTATAAGCTGCCCCATCAGGAGTAGTAAGAGTTGAAAAATCTTTCGATGCTTCATCGAGTGGAATTTGCCAATATGCGCTGTTGAGGTCCAACACAGTAAATATTTTAGAATTGCCCAAGTCTTTGATACTTTCATGTATTTTTGGGTAATATGAAAGCTTTGTCTTCAATCATTTCATTTAGGTAACGATAGTCAATGCAAAAACGTGGTTAACTATATTGTGCAGTACTAGGTTACATAATTTTCTTAGTACTTGGAGACATCGGATATGGTCTGATAATATTGAAGGGTTTTGAGTCTTTCACGACAATTTTGTGTTTAACAGTCACTGAGGTTGCTTGAGTCGGTTCCGTAATGAACAAATCGACAAATTATTCGAACAGTGGTCGTAGAAATTTGTCTTTAATAACAACCTCTTCAGAACGTTTTGCCTGCTGCCTCTCCTGCTGAGAAACCTGATTCCAGAAGACGGTAATACGCTCTTCCGTGAAGGCATATAGGCATTTATGCGACATTATATATATACAGGGTTACTGGTAATTCGATACATTCCTTTGGAGATGTGATGGGGCATGATCTAAGAAGTAAATTTAGCCCTAACATATATTATGCAAAACTCAATAGTTTTTGAGATATTTAATTTTTTTTGTTTTTCTCAAAAAGTAGATCTTAATGTCCTAAAAGTTAATTTTCGAAAAATCTATTTGACATTTTTAAATTTTTTTCTACTGGAGTCCAATATTATAGATATCCGTTTGGAATGAAAAATATCTGGAAACATTTCGATCATGTGAACATCTGAAATAAAAACTTCAAATTTTTTTTTTAAATCAGCTATGAAATTTACCTATTAGGTTTTTTCAAAAAAATATTAACGTAACATGAGTATAAATTATTATAAAAACTGCCTTATTTCAATAGCTATTTAACAAGGTACAAATGTTCAATGTACCCTTAATAGTTCTAAGAAAATACTTGTTACAGTTCAATTTAACATTTATACATTATTTAAAAAAATCTCTAAATCATTACTTTATCTCTTACATTTAATGTCTAACGAATTCGTGTTATCTGTCGTCACGCGTAATATTTATTATTTAGTTGTCTATATGAATCCGCAATTGTAAGGAATCTGTTGCACTTGGGTATAAGCATGGCATTATACATTTTGTTGTGTAGCGTGTTGCATATAATTAGGCTCTCTATTTCTGTAATTCTTAAGCTAGGCAACCAATAACTTTTAATTAGTTTATAGGTAGATTCCTATAACCTACTGACGATCGGTAACACAGATTTATTTCTTCACAATAGTTTTTGGCTTCCGGTAGTCTGTCACTTTTCACGTGTAATTCGCTCGAACGCTTGGCAATTTATTAAGTGGTATTTTTACGTGCTCGTTGCGATTTTTGAAACAAGTAATTTCACCATTTTGGGATATTTTCGCAACGTTACATTTTTCGATTTTCCATTTATGTTTGGACGAGTGCATATTTTTATGGTATTGGAAATCGATTGTCTTCATTGGAAGGATCTATACGTAAAAGCCATTTTTGCCAAATTTACACGAGGCCAAGGACATCCAAGGTCAACAACATTTCTCTAAGAAAACCCTCCGAAACGAGGTAATTACTTTATTTTTATATTCAAACTAGCAAAATATCACTTGTAGTAAATTGTTCAATGGTAAAAATTTATGTTTAGGCTTCTTTTTTTTCACCTACGGTTTCGTCTAGGAATTCGTAGTTTTTCCTACGTTTTTTTTGTCTCCCCTGATACGAATAAATTTTTCCACTGGTCTACACGTACTTATGTTACTTCTCCTTGCTGGACTGGAATTTCTTTTTTGTGGAGAGCCATCCATTTTTTGGGTTAATTGATAGGCTGGAAGTTGCCCATTCCTGAAAATTGAGCCGAAGCTGAAGCCCTGCTGCCTGCAAGTTGTATCCTTCTTGTACCATATATATATATTGATTTTTTTTTAAATATATTGTATATTTTGCTTTAAAAATTTCACCACTGCTAATTTTGCTAAACATTTTATGAAAATATTCTGTCGATTAATTAAAACATCTATGATAATTGTTGGGGGTTAAGCACTTACGTAAGACGCGTATACCCAGTTAGATAAATTTTTTTTTTAGTGTTGAATTTGTCTGTCATACCATACTCTACGTTATTGTACTGTTGAATATTATAAAGTTAACCTACTTCGATTATTGTTATTAAAAGATAAAACTGAATTTGAATTTTTCATTATCGTCTCGCTAACTAATTTATTTAGTAAATTTAAGGTTACATTGTACTTGAGCTGGTATTTGGAGAAAAAAAATTTACTTGGCGCCCTGATACATCAAGAAGTTTAGAACCCCGACCATCTCCACTGTTAGTCGGCCGACAAATACCGTTAGTCAACAGACGACGACCAACTAGTTACGTCAGATTGTAGTTTTAAAATTTGACGTAGCATACTAGTAAGAATAACACAAGAAGTACGAATTTAATTTTTAGATAAACAGTAAAAAACATTTTAAAAGTAGAGTTTAATTCTTCATTAATTTCAAAGTTGTACTTTATTTTTTATATGTCTTGCTCAAAATGGGAGCCCCTATTCCGTATACAGACACGGCAGCGTCTTCTTATTTCCGTCCTTGTTACTCTGGTTGTCAGATTATGCCTTATGTGTTGGGCAGTATCGACTATCCTTTGTCTAAGGTTTTCTATAGTATTGACTGGTGTGGCATAGACCATCTCCTTCATATGACCCCATACGTAATAATCAAGGGGTGTTAAGTCAGGGCTTCGCACTGGCCAAGGTATTGGGCTCGCTCTTCCAATCCAACGGTTAGGGAAACGTTGATCAAGTAACTGTCGTACTGTCAGCCGATAATGTGCTGGACAAACGTCATTCTGAAACATCATTCGCTGTCTGACGGCGAGAGAAACATCTTCTAAAATCACCGCCAGATCATTTCTTAAAAAATTTTCATAGATTTGCCCGTTTAAATTTTGAGGAAGAAAGTGTGGCCCTATTAAATAGTGGACAATGACTCCCATCCACACATTAATAGAAAATTTCATTTGGAAACTAGTTTCACGTGTTAACTTGGGATTTTCCTCTGCCCAATAATGTAGGTTGTAGAAATTTGATATACCCTCGCGATTAAATTTCGACTCGTCCGTCCATAAAATACTTGTTAAAAAATTTGCACCTTCTGCATCTGAATTTAACATAAAGCGGCAGAATTTCACTCTCCTTCCAGGCTCACCTTCCTTCAAGCCTTGGACAGGGGTATAGTGGTAAGGATGACATCCAACTCTACGTATCGTAGACCAAACTTTCCATTGTGACGCTCCGGTTAGTCTTGCGACTTTATTAGTTGAAATAGTTGGGTCTTCCTCAAAATACCTCAATATTTCTTTCTCATCATCTGGTTCATAAACGGGAGGAGGACCAGCGTCACTTCTTCTACATTTCACGGAGCCAGTTTCAGCGATATTTCGATATGCCGTACTGAATACACGTGCATTTGGTTAGCGGCGGTTAGGGTACCAAAGACCATATTCTCGGCGAGCTTCAGCAGCGTTGCCGCCACAGTATCCATAGACAAACAAGATATCAGCGTATTCTGCGTTGACATACGCGGCCATGGCACAGAAAATACAATAACAACAACTAATAACAACAACTACGAGCAAAATCAAAATCTTCGATAACTAGTTTAACAAGACCAACAAACTTAAGGGACACGAAGAATGTCAGTTAATGACATATATGCACAAAGGTCAAAGTCAAGGACTGACTGACTTAAATGAAAATGAACGATTAGTCGTTTAATAAATTTCGCCACCAGCATTATCTTTACTAATTTTTTATTAGAACTATCAAGGGTACATTAAACATTTCTACCTAGTTAGTTAGCTATTGAAATAAGGAAGTTTTTACAATAATTTGTGCGCGTGCTACATTAATATTTTTTTGAAAAAACCTAATAGGTAAATTTCATAACTGATTTTAAAAAATTTTTTTTACAAGTTTTCATTTTAAATGTTCACATGATCGAAATGTTTCCGGATATCTATAATATTGGACAAGTAATCCCGTAAAAAAAATTTAAAAGTGTCAAGTAGATTTTTCGGAAATTAACTTTTAAGACATTAAGATCTATTTTTTTGAGAAAAACAAAAAAATTTGAAATATCTCAAAAACTATTGAGTTTTGCATAATGTATGTTAGGGCTAGATTTACTCCTTAGCTCATGCCCCATCACATCTCCAAAGGAATGTATCGAATTACCAGTAACCCTGTATATATATATATATTGAGCTGTTCTACTTTTATTGAACTTAATAATTTGCAGTACTAATCAAACTTTAACTTGTTTATCTCCAATAGATAAACCCAAAACAAAAAAAAACTTTAAACTTTAAAACCAAAAGATAAAAATAAAATCTCTTACCTTTTGATCCGAAATTATGTCAAATTTATTTAATGGCCGGCTAGCTTATCTTTTCCTTCAGGAGCAGGTTCAAATTCAGTTCCTGTTTTAAAATGAAATTTTATGAAAGTAAAATTTTTAATCTGATATAAGTAATTTATTTTCCTTGACATTTAGATAATTTAGCAGTTTTATAACAGGTTCGAAAGTCTAATACACTATTTAAATTTTAATATACAACCTTATCCAAAATTAAACACACAAAAACCTTCCTTCTTCGTTGTTACACTCTTCTCTTTCTAAATCCAGCAATTCTCCTTTCATTAATTCTTTACCTTATCTCGTCCTTATCTCCTCTGCAATTCCTAATCACAATAACACCTCTTCTTTCTTATTTACAGTCTATTTTTACTCTTCTTCGCTGATCTCCACAATTTCTTACTTTTTAATTCAATTTTAAATTATTAATTCTTGTTTATTATTTTTCTTCTTCACTCCCTAATTTTCACTTGTTCTTTTTTTTCTTAAATTTGTTTTTCCAATTTTACAACCTCTCTTTTATCTGTTGTTTGTTGTTCTATATCACTAAATATCAAAGTACCCAAAATAAACAAAACAAAACACCATATGAATTTTGATTAATTTCATTCAAAACATAACCTAACTTAAACCTCCTTGTCTTTCTCCAGGAAAACATTTACCAACTATAAAAAAAAATCCTGCTTAAGAGAAATGTCATAATGACTTAAATGTCAGAAATTATTTCAACAACAACTTAATAAACCATCTAAAAGAAACAAACAAATTCAAACCCTGATTCAGCAAATAACACAAACATGCACTCTTCGTAATCGTCCAATATGCGAATACATATATACATATACATGATTTGCAGGAAACAACTACTCAGCGGGCAAATACTCCGACCTGCATTGAATTATACCTTACAAATCATGAAAAATTGGTAGCCAATGTCAGTTGTCAATTCCCTGACCAGACATAGACCGGTTTCGAACTTCTTAGTTCTCATCAGTTTGCCATAGGTCATGGAACAAACAAATGACAGTGGCCAACCTGCTAGTCTTATACAAACTAATGTAAATGGTGTAGTGGTGGGAGGTAAGTGGTTCCTCTCATGTGGTCTAATGCTACTATACACCAGACATCATAGATGTCTCCATGGTGTATAGCGACTTGCCATTTTGCAAGTACCGAGAGCGGCGACCTTCAGCCCTTGGTGGACTTAACCTATATACTGTTATTATACATGATTTGCAGGAAACAACTACTCAGCTGGCAAATACCCCGACCTGCATTGAATTATACCTTACAAATCATGAAAAATTGGTAGCCAATGTCACGCTAGAAGTAGGAACAAGAACACCCTCCCTTTCCCTGCTATGAACGTAGCAACTCCGAAGATATGGCCGAAATTCAATAATTTGCCAATACTACTTCGTGTCAGAATAAAATAGAGTGAGTGTCTAAGAGGTGTTCTAGGCATTACGCCAGAGTACCTATCGCAAAAGCGATTTAACCTCTGGCCGGAAACGGCTTGGTATTTACAGTCTTAGTCCACTCAGAAGTGTAAACTTAAAACTAATTTCCAAAATTTAATGTTAGTACGCAATGAAAATACTTAAGAATTAATGTTAATGAATAGACTAATAATTTTTAAAATTAAGGTATAGATTGGACTTGATAGACCAATTGGCTCTGGTTGCTCTTTAGCAAAATATAGTCCATTTCGATGGTATCCTTAATCGAAATGTACAAAGATGGTACCTTTGTGAGTGGTAAAGTGTGATAAAATTCATTGCAGAAGATGGCAGTTGTTTGCTCATTCCCCAAACAGTGCAAAATGAAGGGGATTTTGTAAGATATATTCAGGCAGAAGTTCCGGTCGATTAGGGAAGGGACCTAGTTGAGCGACAATTTGATTCCTAAGAAGGTCATATCGACCGCAGTGCAGAAGTCGATGGATGGGATCATCCGAAATAAGGCACTGCTCACAATTGTCAGTAGGTGCTTTGCCAATTCTCAACAGGTGTACCCCAAATTCGCCGTGCCCTGTAAACAGTTCAACAGTCCTCCGCGATAGAGCGACATTACCCGTCCCAATCCAGCCACCAACGTCGGGCAGCAGCCTAAAGAGGTGCCTGGCTTTTGTGGAGATACTCCATTCGTATTGCCAACGATTGAGAAGTAAAGTATAAATATGCCGATGTATGTCCACCATATATCGGATGTCCCCAATGTGTAACACCGTGCCCAGAAACTCACACCGGCCTGTTTGTTGTATTTGCGCGACAGCGTGCAATCTGGCTAGTTCCAGATGTAGTGGTGGAATCCTAGCTAAGACGCAAAGTGCCTCGACGGGCACCGTCCTGTAGGACCCGACAATACACCTCAGGCAAATACCCTGAATCTCCCTGAGCTTGCGGACCACTCTGGAGTGTTGGAGTCGGTGGACCCATATAGTTAAGCCGTAACTTAAAATCGGCAAGACTGCACGTTCGTAGATAATTCGGAGGGCACCAGGTGGAGAGTTCCACGTGTGATTGATGAGCCGGCGAAGGCTAAGAAATAATTTCTTAACTTTCCCGACAATGTACTCTACGTGCTGCAGATAGCTCAGACGATCATCAAGAAATATGCCGAGGTATTTGAAAGTCGTGGTCCTAGAGACCGGCGAACCGCTCAGGCGAACCTTAGGGTTCCTATCTAGGCGCGCTCCGAAGACCATATATTTGGTCTTGTGTAGGGAGGCGGCCATCTTGCAAGATGAGGACCAGCTGTCGAAAAGGCGCATGCAGGCTGCGGCACTCGCCTCTAAGGCACGTCTGGAGTCTCCCTCAATAATGATGGCCACATCATCTGCATAAGCGATGGATTTACATCCGATCGGCAGGACAGAAGTTAGGAAGCCATCAAGAACGAGGTTCCATAGAAAAGGTCCGAGGGCAGAGCCCTGCGGACAACCCTTGGTAAGACGCTTCTCCACAGAGTAGTGGAGGGACGAGTAACTGACTACACGATCAGAGAGGTAGCTTGAAATAACACTCAAGATACCAGAAGGGAAGTTTTTACTTCCCATGGCTAAGATGATGGAGGGCCACCACAAGTTGTCAAAAGCGCCTGCGATATCTAAAAAGATGACTAAGGTGTACTTCGAGTTGCCGTTACCAGCCACAGTCGTCAACGCAGAAAGGGGGTCGATGGTTGATTTGCCTTTAGTAAAGCCGTATTGCTGCGGCGAAATTAAATTGGGACCAAAATATTCCCATAGCAGGATTATTATGGTGCGTTCAAAAAGCTTCCCCAGCTCAGAGAGAAGCGTAATAGGCCTAAAGGCTTTTGGATCTGAAAGATCCTTGTCTGGCGACTTCAAAATTGTCACCAGAATCCCCCTTTTCCAGGCCGACGGAAAGTAGCCAGCAACTAGGCAGTCATTAAACAAGTCTAAATAGACAGCCACCATCTGTCTGAGCGACATTTTAATTAAAAGACCAGGGATGTTATCCCAACCAGGTGCCTTTCCGGGCACGATCTTATCCACAGCTTGCTCGAGGTGGCGTTCCACGATCACGACCACCGCCTCGACGTTTCCAACAACTGAAGAGGCCTGAGCTCTTGCTTCGATCAATTCCGGAGTATCCGCAAAAGGGTCATCATCCGGCATCAGGCGGCATAGAATTTCCTCGAGGGTCATAGAAAGAGTGCGGGTTGAACGACCATCGGTGACTACCGCGTGGTAAGCCTCCGATGGTTGCACTCTTCCAGAAGCCAGTCGGTAAGTCATCCCCCACGGGTCAGAAGCCAAGTCACGCTCTACGAAACGCCGCCAGGAGTTCAATTTGGCTTGCCTGAGCGACTTGTACTGAATGCGCAACAGGCTGAAATGACGGGTAAGATACCCGACGTTCCTGGCGTTTCGAGTGCGGGCGCGTTGTAACGCGCGCCTCGCAGCGCTAAGCTGCGACTTGAGCTCATCCAAGCGAGGTGACCACCAGGTTACCCTGTGTGGTCTACAGAGGCGCTTACCGACGTTGGCTTCTATTGCCTCCGAGAGACCGGATGCGAGTTTATCACTGCGGAGCTCGATGTTTGGAATCGTCGCAACCCGTTCCATTAGCTGAATTTCACGCGCGAGAGAGGTGGCCCCGATCAAGAACCCCTCCTCGTCAATCTTGGATAAATCGTACCCATATTTGGCGCCTGTGCTGGGCTGGCCAGTTAGGGTGTAAGAAAACTCTACAAGTCCATGGTCGCTATTGACTATGTCTGGCAGAACTTGCCAGTTGACAATTTTGTGTACAGCCGCAGAATTTGCCAGCGTGATGTCAATGTTACTTTCACCATTCGGGCTAGAGAAAGTAGACGGAAAACCAGGTTCATTGATGACATAGAGGTCGTTGGCAGCGACAAAGTCCTCCACCAACGTCCCCCGTTCGTCCATCGTACTCGAGAACCACGCATCGGCCTTGGCGTTAAAGTCACCAGAAATGAGGTCTCGAAGAATAGTGCCAAGATGATCGAGGTATGGCTCGATGTTGTTACCTGGTGGCAAGTATACCGAGATCACAAAAATGGACCCAGTCCCCCAGGAGAGTTCAGCGACAGCGACATGCTCAGTGGTAAACTGCGGGAGCGCAAGGACGTCCAGAGACTCGTCAAACACGACAATCGCAGCCCAAAATCTGCCGACTGTTCTATGCCTGACGATTCGGGTTTTAGCCCCACAACCCGGGATTGTCCTGGGAGTAGACCCGTCCGAAGTATGAATGTATGGCTCTTGCACTAGCACAACCTGCAGAGCTCTTCGATGGCTTTCTACGACCATCTCCGAGCTCGGAGTTCGCGCCCCTTGAAGATTGATGCTGGCCAGACTCAACTCTTTCAGGTGTCTACTGCCCATAATCCACGTTCGAAAGAAGGGAGCTTACGCGCCTTGCATAGAAAGGACATTTCTTGTCCGCGGCCTCGTGACAAGTCTCCTTGAATCCCACGGACGCACAGTTGACACACTTGAGCCTCGCGTCGGGCTGTTTGCACTCCCTGGTCTCGTGTGACCCTGCACACCTACCACAGGCGAGATCACTACGGCAGTCTCTCTGTGTGTGACCAAATTTCTGGCACTTGTAGCACCTGAGGACACGGAAGTGGTCCTCCACCCTGCAGCAAGAAAACATAATGTAGAGCTTGCCCTTGTCAACCAGAAGGGCTCTGGTAGCCGGAGATGCCTCGATAACCCAGTGGACAAACGGCTTGTTCTTTGGGCCAAATTTAGCAATGAATTTAATAGAGTCAATACTCGGGGCCTCTTCGGAGCTGAAGTTTTGGCTGGTAATAGCCTCCTTGATGGACTGTTCACTCAGGGCACTATCGACTCCAAATAAGGCCAAACGTGGTTGAAGCTTGCCAACGTTTTTAACGGAAAGGCCGGCCTGAGTGAACTGCTCCTTAGGAATTTTGGACAGGTCCACCGAGTTTGACTCTAGTTTGACGCCATTTTTTGATATCTTGACCAGTTTGTCCACTTTTAATCCCAGTTGGGTAGGCTTTAAAGATGACACAAGGGCTCTCTTAGTATCCTCGCTGGAACGCAGAGTGGAGTTGTCCCCAGGGAACACCAAAATGGTCGAGGTCTTAGGGGGCTCGATTGTTCGACCAGCTGGGGTCTTGACGGTACGCGCGAGGTTTGGCTTGGATGAAACAGCAGCAGCGTACGAAGGTTACAGTCTGCTGCTTAGAGACCGCCAGAGAGAGGTCGCGCACTTGTGCCGCCAATGATTCCAGCTTATGGTCGACGGAGGTTGAGCCACCCCCAGCAGCCGCAATTCTCGTCACGGCAGAGAAACAGGAGAGCATCGATGCCAACAAGCCGCCAATTTCTTGACGGCGAGAGGCAGACACCTCCTTGAGGCCACTGACCAGCGTCAGGAAGCTATTGTGGGCCGAGTAGAAGTCGGACGACAAAGCATCGATTGACGGTGTCAGGTCCGGGGAACCAGTCTCGGACCCATCATCGTCACTCTCCTGCCTTGCCCGCTTCGGCTGCGACCCCTTTGCAACTGGGGTGCCAGGTGGCGGTGTTCGTCGCATTTTCCCACTCGCGCTAGCACGAGTTTTTGGGAACTGCAACGAATACCCCGTGTGAATGCAAAGAAAAGGCCGAGCACCGGAGAACCGGATACTCGGCTGAGCACACTTAAGTCTCTTTGGCCCTGTAAGGAGCTTATGGCACGTGTTATAAGTTCCGATATAAATGAATATACCGTCACGAGCAGAGCAGCGCGACTGATAGCCTCACTTGGTTACCGCCTTTGACCACGTGGAGGTAGAGACAGGATTTTCCGTGTAGTAAGCAAAGAAGATAGTTGGGACAACCAACTTAACAGACTTAGATTGCTTCAAGTCGGATACCCTTCAAAGACGAAAGATTTATTCGACCTGAAGAGAAACCAGAGCCAATGTCAGTTGTCAATTCTCTGACCAGACATAGACCGGTTTAGAACTTATTAGTTCTCATCAGTAGATCATGGAACAGACAAATGACAGTGGCCAACCTGCTAGTCTTATACAGACTAATGTAAATGGTGTAGTGGTGAGAGGTAAGTGAATCCTCTCATGTGGTCTAATGCTACTATACGCCAGACATCATAGATGCCTCCATGGTGCAATGTGAGTAGTTGTTTGCTGCAAATCATGTATAAAAACAGTATATAGGTTAAGTCCACCAAGGGCTGAAGGTCGCCGCTCTCGGTACTTGCAAAATGGCAAGTCGCTATGCACCATGGAGACATCTGTCTGGTGTAAAGTAGCATTAGACCACATGAGAGGATTAACTTACCTCTCACTGTATATATATATAGATATAAGATATTTGTTATACTTCCCGTTAAATAAAGCTTGTCTAACCTTTTGCTGGTTGTATTCCTCCCAACATTGTTTAAATAATAATTCCTCAAATTGTTCATACGTTTCGAACCTATCTTCAATCACCTAGAACCACATTTCAGCGTCCCCTTTCAGTTTACTTTGTATAGCTTGCTTTAAGATTTGTATACTTTGCGTCGTGTCTACATGTTGTTTAAGTCTGGCTATAAATATTTTTGGGTGCATTGAATTACTTCCGTTAAAGTAAAATTCTGTGTCCGTCATTGTTTTTATGTGTGTGTATGTAGTGTGAGTCCTTGGTAGATCACTGATTAGTCTTGCGTTCTGGGCAATTTTACTTTCCTGTTCTTTTATTCGCTTATCTTGCTCAAATAACTGTCCATTTATCACTTCCAAACCTTGCCCTACTAACGTTTGAACTTCTCCATGTATCTCGTTCTTCATTTCTTCTCGTATTGTCTGTATTCTTGTGTCAATCTCTTTCCCTACTTCTGTCTGTATTCTTTCCAACGCCGCTTCATACCTGTACATTTGTTCCTTTACTCCATTTATGTTCTCTTCCAAACTCCTGTTCATATCTCGTTTGTTTTCGTCCAATTTATTGTTTAGTTCTGACCTCATTTCTTGTTGATTCTTTTTCATTTCGCTGTGGTTTTTTCTTATCATGTCCATTAATTTCGCAAACATATCTGTGTCTCGGGTTGGATTTGTCGGTTGACTCGTGTCCCCTAATTGTTGTGTTATGTCTGTCTGTGTTACAATTCGTTCATTATTATCTCCCAACTCTTGTGACGTTGCATTGGTTGTTCACCTTCCAGATTTTACCTGATCTTAGTTTCATGTACTACCTATTGTATGTTTGAAATTTCCTTTTTGTTTCTATTATTTGTTTGTTTAAACCTTCAAAATCTTGCTCTATTTATTTATAATTAATAATAATAATAATAATAATAATAATAATAATAATAATAATAATAATAATAATAATAATAAATAAGCAGGAGGGGCTGACTTCCATCTATCAAGCCTTTGGTGAGTAGCGCCACCACTTACCCCAGCTGGGGTGCAAAACCGAACCGGCAGCCCTAGTGCACCCGGGAGGGGAAAGCGTCTTCCCCTCTGGTGTCGGTCGTGGGTCTGCTGGGCTAACCACCCACAGACCTTAAACTTTGGTTCCGGCAGGCCGAAGACAGGGCCCCCACGATCGACCCCGTGCGGATAGGGGTCAAGGGCAAGGTGGTGGGGCCCAACCGGACGGACCGCCCGTTGACGAAATTGGCAATGTCCAAGGACGCTTTGAGTGGACAGATGAACTGAGGGATGAACTTCTGCATTGCTATGAAAGCAGTGAGCCCGCGCGGAGGGGATACATGGCGCGGATGCATGCTCTGTGGTGTGAGAGGCTACCAGAGCATAGCGCCTTCACGCCACAAAATCTGCGTGACTATGTATCCCACCTTCGTAGTAGGGGCTACGTGAGGGCTGCTCCTGGACCGGTGAATGAGGTGGCCGAAGAGCCGCCACAATCACCGGTTGAGGACGTAGCACTCCTCGTTCCGCCAATACCAGAGGGCCTCAGTACCAGAAGGGGGTTACACCATCTGAAAACCCCCGGGCCACAAGACCTGGCCAGAGTGGACGCTGAACTTCGTACAGCGCTACCAGAAGAGGCTGACATCTGGCACATAAATTGTGCCGTGTATGCCGCTGCTCAACGCTCTTCTCAGGTGGAGAGGCGAAATACCTCTTCCCCACAGGAGAGAGCGCAGCGGCGCATACAAAAGATGGAAGCCAAGATCCGGTCGGCGAGGCAACACGCATCCCGTATCCAATGTGTGATGGACTATATGGCGGCCAACAGGCCGTTCACGCCTAAAGTGCGTCGATTAGCCGCCAACCTAAGACGCGTCCATCACACACTCAATGAGGCAGTGCTGCAAACCATCAAACAGCACTGTCTCGACAGGATACGGATGCTAGTGACTTGTAAAAAATCACTAGTGAGGCGGGCGAGAGGGCTTGCGGAAAATAAACTGTTCCGCGAGAAGCCCTCGCGCCTTTTCCAACCGCCTCCGCGTGTTGTAGACAATCCGCCGACTGCAGATCAGGTGGAGAACTTCTGGAAAACGCTATACGAGGAGAGGCTTCCACTCAACCGAGATTCTCCTGCCCTTGCACACTTTGAAGCCTTTTGTCAAAGGCTTCAGCAACCACAGGAAGTGTGCGAACCAATAACCCCAGAAGAGGTTCGTAGGGCTCTTGATGGCTCTAAGAACTTTGCTGCTCCAGGTCCCGATGGGATAAATAACTTTTGGTGGAAAAAGTTATCGAGCACCCACCACCATTTGGCCAGAATATTTAATTCCTGGTTAAATGGGGAGCAGCAAATCCCTTCTTGGGTTGTTGAGGGGCGGACAGTGCTGATCCCCAAGAACGGAGATTTGTCCAACCCAAAGAACTACAGACCGATAACCTGTCTAAACGCATGTTACAAGGTGTTTACACGCATTTTGTACATGCGGGTGCTCCGCGCAGTCGAACTGGTTTACGAACGGATATATGAGCAACGAGGGTCGAAGAGAGGTGTCGCTGGCTGCAAGGAGAACCTGCTGATCGATAGATGTATCACGCAGGACTCCATGCAGTATAAGCGGAACCTCTCTATGGCCTGGATCGACTACCGCAAGGCATTTGACATGACATCACATGAGCTCATTGTTCACTTGCTCCGATGTCTTGTGGTACCCGGTCCCGTAGTGAGATGTATTGAAGAACTGATGCCGCTCTGGAGGACTCGCTTTACCATAACATCGGGTAACGATAGAGTCCAAACAGAGTCGGTGACATTCAGAAGAGGAGTATTTCAGGGAGATTCCCTCAGCCCCCTTCTGTTTTGCATCTCACTACTGCCATTATCCGTCTCGCTCCGGAAAAACCGTGGCTACAACTGCGGTACCCCCGGCGACAGGAGGCATAAGGTCACCCATCTATTTTATATGGATGACCTTAAACTTTATGCCTCTGGAGAGAGGGATCTCCAACAGTCCCTTAGGGTGGTACAGGAGTACACGCAGGCTGTCGGTATGCAGTTCGGGTTGGACAAATGCGCACTGATCCATCTCAAGAGAGGACGATGCGGTGACTATGGAGAGGACGCGCAGCTCGTGGACGGAAGCATCTTACACCATCTAGATGCCGGAGAGTCGTACACTTACTTGGGTGTCGAGCAGCGCTCCACCCAAGAAGTGAATGTAGTGAAAAACGCTCTCCGCGGCAAGTATCAGCACCTACTCCGACAGATCTGGTCTTCAGAACTGTCGGGGAAGAACAAGGTGTCTGCTACAAATATGCTTGCCGTTCCGATTCTTCTCTACTCTTTCGGAGTAGTGAAGTGGACTAGAGAAGAGCTGCGTCAACTCGATGTAGTAACCCGCAAGAAGATGCATCTCAATAGGAGCTTGCATCCTAAATCGTCCGTTCCACGGTTATATCTCCCACGACATCGGGGAGGCCGTGGACTTTTGAGCTTGGAGAGTCTCCATAGCAGGATGGTTCTGGATGGAGCATGTAAGGTCATCAGGAGTTCGGATCCCCTCCTCTGCATGGTCCGAGACCATGAAAATGCAGAGGTAGGAGCTTTTCTCTTTAAGGCAGCACGGAGAGCAGCCGATGAACTTGGTCTCATCTTCGACGTCGAGCGGGTAAACCCCGACTCTGTCACCGAGTTGGAACCCGTTCGACTAAAAGCCCACATTAGAGCTGCAGAACACAACATCCTTCTGCAGCTCCATAAGGATAAGCCATTGCACGGGGTCTTCTATAAAAATATAGAAGACCTCGGCTTATCCGAAAGGCTGACCTTCGCCTTCTTAAGGTCAGCTGGGCTGAAGTCTGAGACCGAGGGATTCATAATGGCTTGCCAGGATGGTGTATTTAACACTCTCGTCTATCGACGTCGTGTCATGGGTATGGAGGTCCCTGATATCAGCTGCAGGGCCTGCCGCAGGGCGCCGGAGACTGTAATGCACTTACTGTCGGCTTGCCCGACATACGCAGCCTCGGCCTATATTCATAGACACAACGCAGCATTACGAGTGCTTTACTATCATCTAAGGCACTCGTATGGGATAGACGAAACACCAGTGCTGCCTTACGTTCCGGGGGATATTGAGTCCGTTGTGGGGAATGAGAAGTGCCTAATTTATTGGAACTACTCGTTTCCCACCGTCAGGCAAATACAAGCCAACAAGCCTGACATAGTACTCCTCGACCACCAACTCAAGACAATGTATGTCGTGGAATTCTCAGCTCCCGCTGAGAGCAACATTGTCTTGAAAGAGGAGGAAAAACGGACAAAATATCGAGATTTGCTCTTCGAACTCCGCAGGCTTTATCCAGGCCATTCTGTTAAAATAGTGGTACTGATTATAGGAGCCCTCGGTGGAATGAGGCAGACGCTGCTTTCAGAATTAAAGATCATACCGGCATGCCGAGATTCGGCAGAGATCTTAGCCGGCAGAATGCAGAAGGCTGTCATCCTCGGTTCATTACGTCTACTCAGGGCACATGATTCACGGACCCGGTAGTCACTCACCCCACGGGCGTGGGGAGTGGCTACTGGTATTACCAGCTCCCCTCTGTGAGGGTCGGAGCCACAGAGTAAGGTGACTGGTTTTTTGTAAAAAAAAAAAAAAAAAAAAAAAAAAAAAAAAAAAAAAAAATAATAATAATAATAATAATAATAACCCGTGGGAGTTTGCCAGTTCTTCTATCGGGCGCGGCCCTTTGCGAATAAGGGATACTCGGCGACCCGTCGCAGGGTCAATGGGTAAGGAGGAAACTCCTCGTGGAACAAAAACTGGTACACCCATGAAAATGGAGAGAAATACAAGAAATGTCATAGAGCCGCTGCCTGGGGAGCGCCAGGGCACGTCTGGAGCTGGCGCTGGACGTGACAGCATGCGGGACGCCGGTGGCAGAGTGCTGAGGAGGCGGGCACCTGTCAATCAACAAGCTACAGCCCATGACAACAACAATAACAACAACGAACAGAACGAAGATGGAGAATTACCACCACCAGGCATAGTAGGACAGCCAAACCCACCACTTGGACAGCGCCCAGGTCGTAGAACCGAACGGGCTGCTCCCAGGAGGAATGAAATAGCCGGGAGAATAAAATGGAGCAATGAAATGAATAAGGATGTCATACGCACATACTTGCTCGTTAATGAATGCAGAGACGATCCTTTGCCTGGATGGAGACAAAAACTATTCGCCGAATATTCAAGAACTCACCCTGAAATGAACATCTCCGAACAAAATCTGGCCGATAGAAAGAACATAATTATTAAAAGAAAATACCTAACACAGCTTGAAATAGATGCCCTGCGTAGAGAGGCAGGGGCCCAAATACACAACGAAGAAATACGCCAACAAAATGAAGACATACCACAAAGGAGATCAGTGGATGGCAATACACCTCATGAGGAAGAAAATAACGAAGAAGAAGCAGGAAGGATACGCCAGAAGCTACTGAGCAATTTACTGCTATTTCGCGACTCGAACCCTCTCATCAGACCAATAATACCGAGGCTAAAAGTCAACAAAGATACACAACGATACATAAAATCAGTAGATGCCGAATTGAAGTTGAGGATGGAGGAACAACTGGATCCTGAACTAACTTCTGTACATACAGCTTTATATGCAGGAGCTGCTACTGTCATAGAACTGAATGGCCAGAAACTTCAAATTCAGAAACAAAATAGGAATATCCAGAAACAAAGAAAGCCGGCCTGGAAGATACGACTCGAAACGCAAATAGATCTACTAAGAACTGAAGCGAACATTATCAGAGAGCACTTAGATGGCAATAACAGCAATAAAGTCAAAAGCAAAATTCGTAAAATATGCCGAAAACGACAAATAGACTTAAACGATCCACAGGTCAACGAAACCCTCACGAACTACTACGACGATGCTAGACAGAAAAGTAAAGTTAAGGGAGCGAGACTGCGGCGATACAATGAGGCTACGAAGCGCAAGCAGCAAAATTATTTATTCTCTAGTAACCAGAAGATCTTCTATCGCAATCTGGAAAGTAACAACCAAGGCAATACAGAACCCGAGAAAATTGATCACAATCGCTTCGGGCAATTCTGGCAGGGGATATGGTCAAACCCTGCGAGATTCAACCAAGCAGCTACGTGGCTCCAAACAGCAGAACGCATTGCGAGTGATCTTCCAGATATGCCAGATACTAATATTACACCTGCGGATGTCGAAGAGTGCATAAAAAATACTTCAAGCTGGAAAGCGCCTGGACCAGACAACATACAGAACTTTTGGCTGAAGTCATTCCCAGCCCTATTTCCACAGTTTGCTCGGGCATTCAACAAAATCCTTGAAGATCCAACAAGATTTCCTGAATTTTTAGGTCGAGGAGTAACTTACCTTCTTCCAAAAAAAGGAGATCTGAAAGACCCGAAAAACTACAGGCCAATTACCTGCTTGTCTGCGATCTACAAACTTCTCACGTCATTGATACATAGGCAAATCAATGAACACTGTGAGATAAACAACATAATAGGCCCAGAACAGCGGGGATGTGTAAAGAGATCACTTGGATGCAAAGAGCAGCTAACTATAGATGCGATAACCATCAAACAAGCTGAAGTAAAACGCCGAAACATCAGTATGGCCTACATAGACTACAAAAAGGCATTCGACTCGGTACCTCACGACTGGCTTATAAAAGTGCTAGAAGTATACAAAGTTAGCCCCACCATCATTCGGCTACTAACTTATGCAATGACGACTTGGGAAACCCAGACAAGAATTGGAGGAAGCACTATCTCGAACATCAAGATTAGAAGAGGTATATACCAGGGTGATTCACTGAGTCCATTATGGTTTTGCCTCGCTCTCAATCCGCTCTCAGCAATATTGAATGACACCACCTACGGTTTCCGAATAGATCCCAAACAACCAAGCTCGAGGCTCAGCCATTTACTATTTATGGATGACATCAAGCTATATGCTGAGAATCCAAGACAGTTGAAGGCGCTAGTAGCCAATGTCAAAACCTTCAGCGATGATATCAGTATGGAGTTTGGTCTGGAGAAGTGTGCCGAAATACATGTCACAAAGGGAAAATTAACGCAGCAGCCGGAGAATATCCGTGACTTTGAGCAAATGCTGCCAGAAGAAACTTACAAGTACCTTGGAATTCTGCAGAATAGAAGGATAGACCACACCCAGCTAAAGAAGGAGTTCAGGGAAAAATACAAACAACGTTTAAATAAGCTCCTGAATACTAAACTCAACGCTAGAAGCATGATAACAGCGATCAATACATATGCTGTCCCTAGTTTGGCATACTCATTCGGAATACTAAAGTACTCGGATACAGACCTGGAAGACCTAGATAGAATGACGAGAACTACACTTACAAAGTTTCGAATGCATCACCCAAAGAGCGCAGTTGAAAGACTATACATGCCAAGAACACAAGGCGGCAGGGGATTAAGCAGCGTTCAGAAGATGTGCCGAACGCAAGAGAAGAACATGCGCCTCTATTTCTACAATTCAGACAGGGTCCTCATTCGGAAAATAGTGGAAAGTGATAACAGATATACACCGTTAAACCTCAAAGATCGACAACACGAGATAATGATCCGAACGAACGAGGATATTCAAACAGCATGGCAGGACAAGGTACTCCACGGAAAGTATCCCAATGCCTTAAACAATCCGGAGATCGACAAGGAAACATCGCTCCTATGGCTTAAGGAAGGAATGTTACACCCAGAAACTGAGGGATTCATAACAGCCATTCAGGATAGCATTATCCGTACTAGAAATTATGAGAAGTACATTCTTAAAGTCCCCGGTGTGAACGATGTGTGTAGAAAGTGTAAGGCAGCGGGTGAAACTATCGAACATGTCACTGGAGGCTGCCCTGCTTTGGCTACGGGAATGTATTTGGGACGGCACAACGAGGTGGCGAAAATCATCCATAGAGAATTGGCACTTAACTTAGGACTCATTACTAATCCACCGCCCTTCTATAAATACACACCTCAAGCTGTTTTAGAAAACGAGGAAACATTGCTGTACTGGGATAGACCAATACAGTCTGATAGAACCTTGGATCACAACCGCCCTGACATCCTGGTGATCAAAAAGAAAGACAAGAAGGCCACTATAATTGATATTGGATGCCCCCTAACCAACAACCTGCAGAAAACGGAGATGGAAAAGAGAAACAAATATCAGAATTTGGCCATAGAACTTAAACACGTGTGGAGATTAGAGGAGGTTCGAATTATCCCGGTCATAATTTCGGCTACAGGCGTGGTGACGAAGAAGTTCTTGAGTTATTTGGAGCAACTTAATCTACCTAAAGGCCTCGTGAAGATTATCCAGAGGACGGTGATTCTCCAGACATGCCATATTACCAGAAAGTTTTTGAACGATGAAGGATAGAAAACCGAAATATCCACCGGATTAATAGGACGTGATGAATTTCATCCCCGTTAACCGAGCCGATCCCCAACAGCAATGGGCCCGGGACAGGCCCGGGTCCCCACAGAGCCGAACCCCAACGGCGCGCGCGAGGGGTCGGTGAATTTTTTTCCGGCTTCGGCCGAGAAAGTGCACGGCTTAAGTCCATAATAATAATAATAATAATGGCTTGCCAGGATGGTGTATTTAACACTCTCGTCTATCGACGTCGTGTCATGGGTATGGAGGTCCCTGATGTCAGCTGCAGGGCCTGCCGCAGGGCGCCGGAGACTGTAATGCACTTACTGTCGGCTTGCCCGACATACGCAGTCTCGGCCTATATTCATAGACACAACGCAGCATTACGAGTGCTTTACTATCATCTAAGGCACTCGTATGGGATAGACGAAACACCAGTGCTGCCTTAAGTTCCGGGGGATATTGAGTCCGTTGTGGGGAATGAGAAGTGCCTAATTTATTGGAACTACTCGTTTCCCACCGTCAGGCAAATACAAGCCAACAAGCCTGACATAGTACTCCTCGACCACCAACTCAAGACAATGTATGTCATGGAATTCTCAGCTCCCGCTGAGAGCAACATTGTCTTGAAAGAGGAGGAAAAACGGACAAAATATCGAGATTTGCTCTTCGAACTCCGCAGGCTTTATCCAGGCCATTCTGTTAAAATAGTGGTACTGATTATAGGAGCCCTCGGTGGAACGAGACAGACGCTGCTTTCAGAACTAAAGATCATACCGGCATGCCGAGATTCGGCAGAGATCTTAGCCGGCAGAATGCAGAAGGCTGTCATCCTCGGTTCATTACGTCTACTCAGGGCACACGATTCGCGGACCCGGTAGTCACTCACCCCACGGGCGTGGGGAGTGGCTATTGGTATTACCAGCTCCCCTCTGTGAGGGTCGGAGCCACAGAGTAGGGTGACTGGTTTTTTGTAAAAAAAAAAAAAAAAAAAAAAAAAAAAAAAAAAAAAAAAAAAATAATAATAATAATAAGCAGGAGGGGCTGACTTCCATCTATCAAGCCTTTGGTGAGTAGCGCCACCACTTACTCCAGCTGGGGTGCAAAACCGAACCGGCAGCCCTAGTGCACCCGGGAGGGGAAAGCGTCTTCCCCTCTGGTGTCGGTCGTGGGTCTGCTGGGCTAACCACCCACAGACCCTAAACTTTGGTTCCGGCAGGCCGAAGACAGGGCCCCCACGATCGACCCCGTGCGGATAGGGGTCAAGGGCAAGGTGGTGGGGCCCAACCGGACGGACCGCCCGTTGACGAAATTGGCAATGTCCAAGGACGCTTTGAGTGGACAGATGAACTGAGGGATGAACTTCTGCATTGCTATGAAAGCAGTGAGCCCGCGCGGAGGGGATACATGGCGCGGATGCATGCTCTGTGGTGTGAGAGGCTACCAGAGCATAGCGCCTTCACGCCACAAAATCTGCGTGACTATGTATCCCACCTTCGTAGTAGGGGCTACGTGAGGGCTGCTCCTGGACCGGTGAATGAGGTGGCCGAAGAGCCGCCACAATCACCGGTTGAGGACGTAGCACTCCTCGTTCCGCCAATACCAGAGGGCCTCAGTACCAGAAGGGGGTTACACCATCTGAAAACCCCCGGGCCACAAGACCTGGCCAGAGTGGACGCTGAACTTCGTACAGCGCTACCAGAAGAGGCTGACATCTGGCACATAAATTGTGCCGTGTATGCCGCTGCTCAACGCTCTTCTCAGGTGGAGAGGCGAAATACCTCTTCCCCACAGGAGAGAGCGCAGCGGCGCATACAAAAGATGGAAGCCAAGATCCGGTCGGCGAGGCAACACGCATCCCGTATCCAATGTGTGATGGACTATATGGCGGCCAACAGGCCGTTCACGCCTAAAGTGCGTCGATTAGCCGCCAACCTAAGACGCGTCCATCACACACTCAATGAGGCAGTGCTGCAAACCATCAAACAGCACTGTCTCGACAGGATACGGATGCTAGTGACTTGTAAAAAATCACTAGTGAGGCGGGCGAGAGGGCTTGCGGAAAATAAACTGTTCCGCGAGAAGCCCTCGCGCCTTTTCCAACCGCCTCCGCGTGTTGTAGACAATCCGCCGACTGCAGATCAGGTGGAGAACTTCTGGAAAACGCTATACGAGGAGAGGCTTCCACTCAACCGAGATTCTCCTGCCCTTGCACACTTTGAAGCCTTTTGTCAAAGGCTTCAGCAACCACAGGAAGTGTGCGAACCAATAACCCCAGAAGAGGTTCGTAGGGCTCTTGAGGGCTCTAAGAACTTTGCTGCTCCAGGTCCCGATGGGATAAATAACTTTTGGTGGAAAAAGTTATCGAGCACCCACCACCATTTGGCCAGAATTTTTAATTCCTGGCTAAATGGGGAGCAGCAAATCCCTTCTTGGGTTGTTGAGGGGCGGACAGTGCTGATCCCCAAGAACGGAGATTTGTCCAACCCAAAGAACTACAGACCGATAACCTGTCTAAACGCATGTTACAAGGTGTTTACACGCATTTTGTACATGCGGGTGCTCCGCGCAGTCGAACCGGTTTACGAACGGATATATGAGCAACGAGGGTCGAAGAGAGGTGTCGCTGGCTGCAAGGAGAACCTGCTGATCGATAGATGTATCACGCAGGACTCCATGCAGTATAAGCGGAACCTCTCTATGGCCTGGATCGACTACCGCAAGGCATTTGACATGACATCACATGAGCTCATTGTTCACTTGCTCCGATGTCTTGTGGTACCCGGTCCCGTAGTGAGATGTATTGAAGAACTGATGCCGCTCTGGAGGACTCGCTTTACCATAACATCGGGTAACGATAGAGTCCAAACAGAGTCGGTGACATTCAGAAGAGGAGTATTTCAGGGAGACTCCCTCAGCCCCCTTCTGTTTTGCATCTCACTACTGCCATTATCCGTCTCGCTCCGGAAAAACCGTGGCTACAACTGCGGTACCCCCGGCGACAGGAGGCATAAGGTCACCCATCTATTTTATATGGATGACCTTAAACTTTATGCCTCTGGAGAGAGGGATCTCCAACAGTCCCTTAGGGTGGTACAGGAGTACACGCAGGCTGTCGGTATGCAGTTCGGGTTGGACAAATGCGCACTGATCCATCTCAAGAGAGGACGATGCGGTGACTATGGAGAGGACGCGCAGCTCGTGGACGGAAGCATCTTACACCATCTAGATGCCGGAGAGTCGTACACTTACTTGGGTGTCGAGCAACGCTCCACCCAAGAAGTGAATGTAGTGAAAAACGCTCTCCGCGGCAAGTATCAGCACCTACTCCGACAGATCTGGTCTTCAGAACTGTCGGGGAAGAACAAGGTGTCTGCTACAAATATGCTTGCCGTTCCGATCCTTCTCTACTCTTTCGGAGTAGTGAAGTGGACTAGAGAAGAGCTGCGTCAACTCGATGTAGTAACCCGCAAGAAGATGCATCTCAATAGGAGCTTGCATCCTAAATCGTCCGTTCCACGGTTATATCTCCCACGACATCGGGGAGGCCGTGGACTTTTGAGCTTGGAGAGTCTCCATAGCAGGATGGTTCTGGATGGAGCATGTAAGGTCATCAGGAGTTCGGATCCCCTCCTCTGCATGGTCCGAGACCATGAAAATGCAGAGGTAGGAGCTTTTCTCTTTAAGGCAGCACGGAGAGCAGCCGATGAACTTGGTCTCATCTTCGACGTCGAGCGGGTAAACCCCGACTCTGTCACCGAGTTGGAACCCGTTCGACTAAAAGCCCACATTAGAGCTGCAGAACACAACATCCTTCTGCAGCTCCATAAGGATAAGCCATTGCACGGGGTCTTCTATAAAAATATAGAAGACCTCGGCTTATCCGAAAGGCTGACCTTCGCCTTCTTAAGGTCAGCTGGGCTGAAGTCTGAGACCGAGGGATTCATAATGGCTTGCCAGCATGGTGTATTTAACACTCTCGTCTATCGACGTCGTGTCATGGGTATGGAGGTCCCTGATATCAGCTGCAGGGCCTGCCGCAGGGCGCCGGAGACTGTAATGCACTTACTGTCGGCTTGCCCGACATACGCAGTCTCGGCTTATATTCATAGACACAACGCAGCATTACGAGTGCTTTACTATCATCTAAGGCACTCGTATGGGATAGACGAAACACCAGTGCTGCCTTACGTTCCGGGGGATATTGAGTCCGTTGTGGGGAATGAGAAGTGCCTAATTTATTGGAACTACTCGTTTCCCACCGTCAGGCAAATACAAGCCAACAAGCCTGACATAGTACTCCTCGACCACCAACTCAAGACAATGTATGTCGTGGAATTCTCAGCTCCCGCTGAGAGCAACATTGTCTTGAAAGAGGAGGAAAAACGGACAAAATATCGAGATTTGCTCTTCGAACTCCGCAGGCTTTATCCAGGCCATTCTGTTAAAATAGTGGTACTGATTATAGGAGCCCTCGGTGGAATGAGGCAGACGCTGCTTTCAGAATTAAAGATCATACCGGCATGCCGAGATTCGGCAGAGATCTTAGCCGGCAGAATGCAGAAGGCTGTCATCCTCGGTTCATTACGTCTACTCAGGGCACACGATTCACGGACCCGGTAGTCACTCACCCCACGGGCGTGGGGAGTGGCTACTGGTATTACCAGCTCCCCTCTGTGAGGGTCGGAGCCACAGAGTAAGGTGACTGGTTTTTTGTAAAAAAAAAAAAAAAAAAAAAAAAAAAAAAAAAAAAAAAAAAAATAATAACGCAGGACTCCATGCAGTATAAGCGGAACCTCTCTATGGCCTGGATCGACTACCGCAAGGCATTCGACATGACATCGCATGAGCTCATTGTTCACTTGCTCCGATGTCTTGTGGTACCCGGTCCCGTAGTGAGATGTATTGAAGAACTGATGCCGCTCTGGAGGACTCGCTTTACCATAACATCGGGTAACGATAGAGTCCAAACAGAGTCGGTAACATTCAGAAGAGGAGTATTTCAGGGAGATTCCCTCAGCCCCCTTCTGTTTTGCATCTCACTACTGCCATTATCCGTCTCGCTCCGGAAAACCCGTGGCTACAACTGCGGTACCCCCGGCGACAGGAGGCATAAGGTCACCCATCTATTTTATATGGATGACCTTAAACTTTATGCCTCTGGAGAGAGGGATCTCCAACAGTCCCTTAGGGTGGTACAGGAGTATGCGCAGGCTGTCGGTATGCAGTTCGGGTTGGACAAATGCGCACTGATCCATCTCAAGAGAGGACGATGCGGTGACTATGGAGAGGACGCGCAGCTCGTGGACGGAAGCATCTTACACCATCTAGATGCCGGAGAGTCGTACACTTACTTGGGTGTCGAGCAACGCTCCACCCAAGAAGTGAGTGTAGTGAAAAACGCTCTCCGCGGCAAGTATCAGCACCTACTCCGACTGATCTGGTCTTCAGAACTGTCGGGGAAGAACAAGGTGTCTGCTACAAATATGCTTGCCGTTCCGATCCTTCTCTACTCTTTCGGAGTAGTGAAGTGGACTAGAGAAGAGCTGCGTCAACTCGATGTAGTAACCCGCAAGAAGATGCATCTCAATAGGAGCTTGCATCCTAAATCGTCCTTTCCACGGTTATATCTCCCACGACATCGGGGAGGCCGTGGACTCTTGAGCTTGGAGAGTCTCCATAGCAGGATGGTTCTGGAGGGAGCATGTAAGGTCATCAGGAGTTCGGATCCCCTCCTCTGCATGGTCCGAGACCATGAAAATGCAGAGGTAGGAGCTTTTCTCTTTAAGGCAGCACGGAGAGCAGCCGATGAACTTGGTCTCATCTTCGACGTCGAGCGGGTAAACCCCGACTCTGTCACCGAGTTGGAACCCGTTCGACTAAAAGCCCACATTAGAGCTGCAGAACACAACATCCTTCTGCAGCTCCATAAGGATAAGCCATTGCACGGGATCTTCTATAAAAATATAGAAGACCTCGGCTTATCCGAAAGGCTGACCTTCGCCTTCTAAAGGTCAGCTGGGCTGAAGTCTGAGACCGAGGGATTCATAATGGCTTGCCAGGATGGTGTATTTAACACTCTCGTCTATCGACGTCGTGTCATGGGTATGGAGGTCCCTGATGCCAGCTGCAGGGCCTGCCGCAGGGCGCCGGAGACTGTAATGCACTTACTGTCGGCTTGCCCGACATACGCAGTCTCGGCCTATATTCATAGACACAACGCAGCATTACGAGTGCTTTACTATCATCTAAGGCACTCGTATGGGATAGACGAAACACCAGTGCTGCCTTACGTTCCGGGGGATATTGAGTCCGTTGTGGGGAATGAGAAGTGCCTAATTTATTGGAACTACTCGTTTCCCACCGTCAGGCAAATACAAGCCAACAAGCCTGACATAGTACTCCTCGACCACCAACTCAAGACAATGTATGTCGTGGAATTCTCGGCTCCCGCTGAGAGCAACATTGTCTTGAAAGAGGAGGAAAAACGGACAAAATATCGAGATTTGCTCTTCGAACTCCGCAGGCTTTATCCAGGCCATTCTGTTAAAATAGTGGTACTGATTATAGGAGCCCTCGGTGGAATGAGACAGACGCTGCTTTCAGAACTAAAGATCATACCGGCATGCCGAGATTCGGCAGAGATCTTAGCCGGCAGAATGCAGAAGGCTGTCATCCTTGGTTCATTACGTCTACTCAGGGCACACGATTCGCGGACCCGGTAGTCACTCACCCCACGGGCGTGGGGAGTGGCTATTGGTATTACCAGCTCCCCTCTGTGAGGGTCGGAGCCACAGAGTAGGGTGACTGGTTTTTTGTAAAAAAAAAAAAAAAAAAAAAAAAAAAATAATAATAATAATAATAATAATAATAATGCCGCTGCTCAACGCTCGTCTCAGGTGGAGAGGCGAAATACCTCTTCCCCACAGAAGAGAGCGCAGCGGCGCATACAAAAGATGGAAGCCAAGATCCGGTCGGCGAGGCAACAGGCATCCCGTATCCAATGTGTGATGGACTATATGGCGGCCAACAGGCCTTTCACGCCTAAAGTGCGTCGATTAGCCGCCAACTTAAGACGCGTCCATCACACACTCAATGAGGCAGTGCTGCGAACCACCAAACAGCACTGTGTCGACAGGATACGGATGCTAGTGACTTGCAGAAAGTCACTAGTGAGGCGGGCGAGGGAGCTTGCGGAAAATAAACTGTTCCGCGAGAAGCCCTCGCGCCTTTTCCAGCCGCCTCCGCGTGTTGTAGATAATCCGCCGACTGCAGATCAGGTGGAGAACTTCTGGAAAACACTGTACGAGGAGAGGCTTCCACTCAACCGAGATTCTCCTGCCCTTGCACACTTTGAAGCCTTTTGTCAAAGGCTTCAGCAACCACAGGAAGTGTGCAAACCAATAACTCCAGAAGAGGTTCGTAGGGCTCTTGAGGGCTCTAAGAACTTTGCTGCTCCAGGGCCCGATGGGATAAATAACTTTTGGTGGAAAAAGTTATCGAGCACCCACCACCATTTGGCCAGAATTTTTAATTCCTGGTTGAATGGGGAGCAGCAAATCCCTTCTTGGGTTGTTGAGGGGCGGACAGTGCTGATCCCCAAGAACGGAGATTTGTCCAACCCAAAGAACTACAGACCGATAACCTGTCTAAACGCATGTTACAAAGTGTTTACACGCATTTTGTACATGCGGGTGCTCCGCGCAGTCGAACCGGTTTACGAACGGATATATGAGCAACGAGGGTCGAAGAGAGGTGTCGCTGGCTGCAAGGAGAACCTGCTGATCGATAGATGTATCACGCAGGACTCCATGCAGTATAAGCGGAACCTCTCTATGGCCTGGATCGACTACCGCAAGGCATTTGATATGACATCACATGAGCTCATTGTTCACTTGCTCCGATGTCTTGTGGTACCCGGTCCCGTAGTGAGATGTATTGAAGAACTGATGCCACTCTGGAGGACTCGCTTTACCATAACATCGGGTAACGATAGAGTCCAAACAGAGTCGGTAACATTCAGAAGGGGAGTATTTCAAGGAGATTCCCTCAGCCCCCTTCTCTTTTGCATCTCACTACTGCCATTATCCGTCTCGCTCTGGAAAACCCGTGGCTACAACTGCGGTACCCCCGGCGACAGGAGGCATAAGGTCACCCATCTATTTTATATGGATGACCTTAAACTTTATGCCTCTGGAGAGAGGGATCTCCAACAGTCCCTTAGGGTGGTACAGGAGTACACGCAGGCTGTCGGTATGCAGTTCGGGTTGGACAAATGCGCACTGATCCATCTCAAGAGAGGACGATGCGGTGACTATGGAGAGGACGCGCAGCTCGTGGACGGAAGTATCTTACACCATCTAGATGCCGGAGAGTCGTACACTTACTTGGGTGTCGAGCAACGCTCCACCCAAGAAGTGAGTGCCGCTCTCCGCGGCAAGTATCAGCACCTACTCAGACAGATCTGGTCTTCAGAACTGTCGGGGAAGAACAAGGTGTCTGCTACAAATATGCTTGCCGTTCCGATCCTTCTCTACTCTTTCGGAGTAGTGAAGTGGACTAGAGAAGAGCTGCGTCAACTCGATGTAGTAACCCGCAAGAAGATGCATCTTAATAGGAGCTTGCATCCTAAATCGTCCGTTCCACGGTTATATCTCCCACGACATCGGGGAGGCCGTGGACTCTTGAGCTTGGAGAGTCTCCATAGCAGGATGGTTCTGGATGGAGCATGTAAGGTCATCAGGAGTTCGGATCCCCTCCTCTGCATGGTCCGAGACCATGAAAATGCAGAGGTAGGAGCTTTTCTCTTTAAGGCAGCACGGAGAGCAGCCGATGAACTTGGTCTCATCTTCGACGTCGAGCGGGTAAACCCCGACTCTGTCACCGAGTTGGAACCCGTTGGAGCTCACATTAGAGCTGCAGAACACAACATCCTTCTGCAGCTCCATAAGGATAAGCCATTGCACGGGGTCTTCTATAAAAATATAGAAGACCTCGGCTTATCCGTAAGGCTGACCTTCGCCTTCTTAATGTCAGCTGGGCTGAAGTCTGAGACCGAGGGATTCATAATGGCTTGCCAGGATGGTGTATGTAACACTCTCGTCTATCGACGTCGTGTCATGGGTATGGAGGTCCCTGATATCAGCTGCAGGGCCTGCCGCAGGGCGCCGGAGACTGTAATGCACTTACTGTCGGCTTGCCCGACATACGCAGTCTCGGCCTATATTCATAGACACAACGCAGCATTACGAGTGCTTTACTATCATCTAAGGCACTCGTATGGGATAGACGAAACACCAGTGCTGCCTTACGTTGAGGGGGATATTGAGTCCGTTGTGGGGAATGAGAAGTGCCTAATTTATTGGAACTACTCGTTTCCCACCGTCAGGCAAATACAAGCCAACAAGCCTGACATAGTACTCCTCGACCACCAACTCAAGACAATGTATGTCGTGGAATTCTCAGCTCCCGCTGAGAGCAACATTGTCTTGAAAGAGGAGGAAAAACGGACAAAATATCGAGATTTGCTCTTCGAACTCCGCAGGCTTTATCCAGGTCATTCTGTTAAAATAGTGGTACTGATTATAGGAGCCCTCGGTGGAATGAGACAGACGCTGCTTTCAGAACTAAAGATCATACCGGCATGCCGAGACTCGGCAGAGATCTTAGCCGGCAGAATGCAGAAGGCTGCCATCCTCGGTTCATTACGTCTACTCAGGGCACACGATTCGCGGACCCGGTAGTCACTCACCCCACGGGCGTGGGGAGTGGCTATTGGTATTACCAGCTCCCCTCTGTGAGGGTCGGAGCCACAGAGTAGGGTGACTGGTTTTTTGTAAAAAAAAAAAAAAAAATAATAATAATAATAATAATACTAATAAGCAGGAGGGGCTAACTTCCATCTATTAAGCCTTTGGTGAGTAGCGCCACCACTTACTCCAGCTAGGGGTGCAAAACCGAACCGGCAGCCCTAGTGCACCCGGGAGGGGAAAGCATCTTCCCCTCTGGTGTCGGTCGTGGGCCTGCTGGGCTAACCACCCACAGGCTCTAACATTTGGTTCCGGCAGGCCGAAGACTGGGCCCCCACGATCGACCCCGTTCGGATAGGGGTCAAGGGCAAGGTGGTGGGGCCCAACCGGATAGATCGCCCGTTGACGACGTACGCAATGAACAAGGACGCTTTGAGTGGACAGATGAACTGAGTGATGAGCTTCTGCATTGTTATGAAAGCAGTGAGCCCGCGCGGAGGGGGTACATGGCGCGGATGCATGCTCTGTGGTGTGAGAGGCTACCAGAGCATAGCGCCTTCACGCCACAAACTCTGCGTGACTATGTATCCCACCTTCGTAGGGGCTACTTGAGGGCTGCTCCTGGGCCGGTGAATGAGGTGGCCGAAGAGCCGCCACATTCACCGGTTGAGGACGTGGCTCTCCTCGTTCCGCCAATACCAGAGGGCCTCAGTACCAGAAGGGGGTCACACCGTCTGAAAACCCCCGGGCCACAAGACCTGGCCAGAGTGGACGCTGAACTTCGTACAGCGCTACCAGAAGAGGCTGACATCTGGCACATAAATTGTGCCGTGTATGCCGCTGCTCAACGCTCGTCTCAGGTGGAGAGGCGAAATACCTCTTCCCCACAGGAGAGAGCGCAGCGGCGCATACAAAAGATGGAAGCCAAGATCCAGTCGGCGAGGCAACATGCATCCCGTATCCAATGTGTGATGGACTATATGGCGGCCAACAGGCCGTTCACGCCTAAAGTGCGTCGATTAGCCGCCAACTTAAGACGCGTCCATCACACACTCAATGAGGCAGTGCTGCGAACCACCAAACAGCACTGTCTCGACAGGATACGGATGCTAGTGACTTGCAAAAAGTCATTACCGACTGCAGATCAGGTGGAGAACTTCTGGAAAACGCTGTACGAGGAGAGGCTTCCACTCAACCGAGATTCTCCGGCCCTTGCACACTTTGAAGCCTTTTGTCAAAGGCTTCAGCAACCACAGGAAGTGTGCGAACCAATAACCCCAGAAGAGGTTCGTAGGGCTCTTGATGGCTCTAAGAACTTTGCTGCTCCAGGTCCCGATGGGATAAATAACTTTTGGTGGAAAAAGTTATCGAGCACCCACCACCATTTGGCCAGAATATTTAATTCCTGGTTAAATGGGGAGCAGTAAATCCCTTCTTGGGTTGTTGAGGGGCGGACAGTGCTGATCCCCAAGAACGGAGATTTGTCCAACCCAAAGAATTACAGACCGATAACCTGTCTAAACGCATGTTACAAGGTGTTTACACGCATTTTGTACATGCGGGTGCTCCACGCAGTTGAACCGGTTTACGAACGGATATATGAGCAACGAGGGTCGAAGAGAGGTGTTGCTGGCTGCAAGGAGAACCTGTTGATTGACAGATGTGTCACGCAGGACTCCATGCAGTATAAGCGGAACCTCTCTATGGCCTGGATCGACTACCGCAAGGCATTCGACATGACATCGCATGAGCTCATTGTTCACTTGCTCCGATGTCTTGTGGTACCCGGTCCCGTAGTGAGATGTATTGAAGAACTGATGCCGCTCTGGAGGACTCGCTTTACCATAACATCGGGTAACGATAGAGTCCAAACAGAGTCGGTAACATTCAGAAGAGGAGTATTTCAGGGAGATTCCCTCAGCCCCCTTCTGTTTTGCATCTCACTACTGACATTATCCGTCTCGCTCCGGAAAACCCGTGGCTACAACTGCGGTACCCCCGGCGACAGGAGGCATAAGGTCACCCATCTATTTTATATGGATGACCTTAAACTTTATGCCTCTGGAGAGAGGGATCTCCAACAGTCCCTTAGGGTGGTACAGGAGTATACGCCGGCTGTCGGTATGCAGTTCGTTTCGGACAAATGCGCACTGATCCATCTCAAGAGAGGACGATGCGGTGACTATGGAGAGGACGCGCAGCTCCTGAACGGAAGCATCTTACACCATCTAGATGCCGGAGAGTCGTACAATTACTTGGGTGTCGAGCAACGCTCCACCCAAGAAGTGAGTGTAGTGAAAAACGCTCTCCGCGGCAAGTATCAGCACCTACTCCGACAGATCTGGTCTTCAGAACTGTCGGGGAAGAACAAGGTGTCTGCTACAAATGTGCTTGCCGTTCCGATCCTTCTCTACTCTTTCGGAGTAGTGAAGTGGACTAGAGAAGAGCTGCGTCAACTCGATGTAGTAACCCGCAAGAAGATGCATCTCAATAGGAGCTTGCATCCTAAATCGTCCGTTCCACGGTTATATCTCCCACGACATCGGGGCGGCCGTGGACTCTTGAGCTTGGAGAGTCTCCATAGCAGGATGGTTCCGGAGGGAGCATGTAAGGTCATCAGGAGTTCGGATCCCCTCCTCTGCATGGTCCGAGACCATGAAAATGCAGAGGTAGGAGCTTTTCTCTTTAAGGCAGCTCAGAGAGCAGCCGATGAACTTGGTCTCATCTTCGACGTCGAGCGGGTAAACCCCGACTCTGTCACCGAGTTGGAACCCGTTCGACTAAAAGCCCACATTAGAGCTGCAGAACACAACATCCTTCTGCAGCTCCATAAGGATAAGCCATTGCACGGGATCTTCTATAAAAATATAGAAGACCTCGGCTTATCCGAAAGGCTGACCTTCGCCTTCTTAAGGTCAGCTGGGCTGAAGTCTGAGACCGAGGGATTCATAATGGCTTGCCAGGATGGTGTATTTAACACTCTCGTCTATCGACGTCGTGTCATGGGTATGGAGATCCCTGATGTCAGCTGCAGGGCCTGCCGCAGGGCGCCGGAGACTGTAATGCACTTACTGTCGGCTTGCCCGACATACGCAGTCTCGGCCTATATTCATAGACACAACGCAGCATTACGAGTGCTTTACTATCATCTAAGGCACTCGTATGGGATAGACGAAACACCAGTGCTGCCTTACGTTGAGGGGGATATTGAGTCCGTTGTGGGGAATGAGAAGTGCCTAATTTATTGGAACTACTCGTTTCCCACCGTCAGGCAAATACAAGCCAACAAGCCTGACATAGTACTCCTCGACCACCAACTCAAGACAATGTATGTCGTGGAATTCTCAGCTCCCGCTGAGAGCAACATTGTCTTGAAAGAGGAGGAAAAACTTACAAAATATCGAGATTTGCTCTTCGAACTCCGCAGGCTTTATCCAGGCCATTCTGTTAAAATAGTGGTACTGATTATAGGAGCCCTCGGTTCATTGCGTCTACTCAGGGCACACGATTCGCGGACCCGGTAGTCACTCACCCCACGGGCGTGGGGAGTGGCTATTGGTATTACCAGCTCCCCTCTGTGAGGGTCGGAGCCACAGAGTAAGGTGACTGGTTTTTTGTAAAAAAAAAAAAAAAATATGGTGGTACTGATTATAGGAGCCCTCGGTGGAATGAGACAGACGCTGCTTTCAGAACTAAAGATCATACCGCCATGCCGAGATTCGGCAGAGATCTTAGCCGGTAGAATGCAGTAGGCTGACATCCTCGGTTCATTGCTTCTACTCAGGGCACACGATTCGCGGACCCGGTAGTCACTCACCCCACGGGCGTGGGGAGTGGCTATTGGTATTACCAGCTCCCCTCTGTGAGGGTCGGAGCCACAGAGTAGGATGACTGGTTTTTTGTAAAAAAAAAAAAAAAAGAAAAATTATAAGCAGGAGGGGCTGACCTCCATCTATCAAGCCTTTGGTGAGTAGCGCCACCACTTACTCCAGCTGGGGTGCAAAACCGAACCGGCAGCTTCAGTGCACCCGGGAGGGGATAGCATCTTCCCCTCTGGTGTCGGTCGTGGGCTTGTTGGGCTAACCACCCACAAGTTCTACACTCCGGTTCCAATTAACCGAAGGCAGGGCCCCCACAATCGACCCCATCCGGATGGGGGTCACGGGCAAGGTTGTGGGACCGAACCGGATCGATTGCCTAATGACGACGACAGCGAGCTACAAGAACGCTTTGAGTGGACCGATGATTGAAGGGACGACCTTCTGCTGTGCTATGAAAGCAGTGAGCCCGCGCGGAGGGGATACTTGGCGCGGATGCATGCTCTGTGGTGTGAAAGGCTACCAGAGCACAGCGCCTTCACGCCACAAAATCTGCGTGACTATGTATCCCACCTTCGTAGTAGGAGCTACGTGAGGGCTACTCCTGGACTGGTGAATGAGGTGGCAGAAGGGCCGCCGCATTCATCGGTTGAGGACGTGGTTCTTCTCGTTCCGCCAACACCAGAGGGCCTCAGTAACAGACGGGGGTTACACCACATAAAAACCCCTGGCCACAAGACCTGGCCAGAGTGGATGAAGAACTTCGTGCAGTGCTACCAGAACGGACTGACCTCTGGCACACAAATTGTGCCGTGTATGCTGCTGCTCAACGCTTTTCTCGGGTGGAGGGGCGAAACACTGCTTCCCCACAGGAGAGGGCGGAGCGGCGCATACAAAAGATGGAAGCCAAGATCCGGTCGGCGAGGCAACACGCATCCCGTATCCAATGTGTGATGGACTATATGGCGGCCAACAGGCCGTTCACGCCTAAAGTACGTCGATTAGCCGCCAACTTAAGACGCGCCCATCACACACTCAATGAGGCAGTGCTGCGAACCACCAAACAGCACTGTCTCGACAGGATATGGATGCTAGTGACTTGCAAAAAGTCATTAGTGAGGCGGGCGAGAGGGCTTGCGGAAAATAAACTGCTCCGCGAAAAGCCCTCGCGCCTCTTCCAACCGCCTCCCCGTGTTGTAGAAAATCCGCCGACTGCAGATCAGGTGGAGAACTTCTGGAAAACGCTGTACGAGGAGAGGCTTCCACTCAACCGAGATTCTCGTGCCCTTGCACACCACAGGAAGTGTGCGAACCAATAACCTCAAAAGAGGTTCGTAGGGCTTTTGAGGGCTATAAGAACTTTGCTGCTCCAGGTCCCGATGGGATAAATAACTTTTGGTGGAAAAAGTTATCTAGCACCCACCACCATTTGGCAAGAATTTTTAATTCCTGGTTGAATGGGGAGCAGCAAATCCCTTCTTGGGTTGTTGAGGGGCGGACAGTGCTGATCCCCAAGAACGGAGATTTGTCCAACCCAAAGAACTATAGATCGATAACCTGTCTAAACGCATGCTACACGGTGTTTACACGCATTTTGTACATGCGGGTGCTCCACGCAGTTGAACCGGTTTACGAAAGGATATATGAGCAACGAGGGTCGAAGAGAGGTGTCGCTGGCTGCAAGGAGAATCTGTTGATCGACAGATGTGTCACGCAGGACTCCACGCAGTATAAGCGGAACCTCTCTATGGCCTGGATCGACTACCGCAAGGCATTTGACATGACATCGCATGAGCTCATTATTCACTTGCTCCGATGTCTTGTGGTACCAGGCCCCGTAGTGAGATGTATTGAAGAACTGATGCCGCTCTGGAGGACTCGCTTTACCGTTACATCGGGTAACGATAGAGTCCAAACAGAGTCGGTAACATTCAGAAGAGGAGTATTTCAGGGAGATTCCCTCAGCCCCCTTCTCTTTTGCATCTCACTACTGCCATTATCCGTCTCGCTCCGGAAAACCCGTGGCTACAACTGCGGTACCCCTGGCGACAGGAGGCATAAGGTCACCCATCTATTTTATATGGATGACCTTAAACTTTACGCCTCTGGAGAGACGGATCTCCAGCAGTCCCTTAGGGTGGTACAGGAGTACACGCAAGCTGTCGGTATGCAGTTCGCGTTGGACAAATGCGCACTGATCCATCTCAAGGACGATACGGTGACTACGGAGAGGACGCGCAGCTCGTGGACGGAAGCATCTTACACCATCTAGATGCCGGAGAGTCGTACACTTACTTGGGTGTCGAGCAACGCTCCACCCAAGAAGTGAATGTAGTGAAAAACGCTCTCCGCGGCAAGTATCAGCACCTACTCCGACAGATCTGGTCTTCAGAACTGTCGGGGAAGAACAAGGTGTCTGCTACAAATATGCTTGCCGTTCCGATCCTTCTCTACTCTTTCGGAGTAGTGAAGTGGACTAGAGAAGAGCTGCGTCAACTCGATGTAGTAACCCGCAACAAGATGCATCTCAATAGGAGCTTGCATCCTAAATCGTCCGTTCCACGGTTATATCTCCCACGTCATCGGGGAGGCCGTGGACTCTTGAGCTAGGAGAGTCTCCATAGCAGGATGGTTCTGTATGGAGCATGTAAGGCCACCAGGAGTTCGGATCCCCTCCTCTGCATGGTCCGAGACCATGAAAATGCAGAGGTAGGAGCTTTTCTCTTTAAGGTAGCACGGAGAGCAGCCGATGAACTTGGTCTCATCTTCGACGTCGAGCGGGTAAATCCCGACTCTGTCACCGAGTTGGAACCCGTTCGACTAAAAGCCCACATTAGAGCTGCAGAACACAACATCCTTCTGCAGCTCCATAAGGATAAGCCATTGCACGGGGTCTTCTATAAAAATATAGAAGACCTCGGCTTATCCGAAAAGCTGACCTTCGCCTTCTTAAGGTCAGCCGGGCTGAAGTCTGAGACCGAGGGATTCATAATGGCTTGCCACGATGTTGTATTTAACACTCTCGTCTATCGACGTCGTGTCATGGGTATGGAGGTCCCTGATGTCAGCTGCAGGGCCCGCCGCAGGGCGCCGGAGACTGTAATGCACTTACTGTCGGCTTGCCCGACATACGCAGTCTCGGCCTATATTCATGGACACAACGCAGCATTACGAGTGCTTTACTATCATCTAAGGCACTCGTATGGGATAGACGAAACACCAGTGCTGCCTTATGATCCGGGGGATATTGAGTCCGTTGTGGGGAATGAGAAGTGCCTAATTTACTGGAACTACTCATTTCCCACCGTCAGGCAAATACAAGCCAACAAGCCTGACATAGTACTCCTCGACCACCAACTCAAGACAAGTATGTCGTGGAATTCTCAGCTCCCGCTGAGAGCAACATTGTCTTGAAAGAGGAGGAAAAACGGACAAAATATCGAGATTTGTTCTTCGAACTCCGCAGGCTTTATCCAGGCCATTCTGTTAAAATAGTGGTACTGATTATAGGAGCCCTCGGTGGAATGAGACAGACGCTGCTTTCAGAACTAAAGATCATACCGGCATGCCGAGACTCGGCAGAGATCTTAGCCGGCAGAATGCAGAAGGCTGTCATCCTCGGATCATTGCGTCTACTCAGGGCACACGATTCTCGGACCCGGTAGTCACTCACCCCACGGGCGTGGGGAGTGGCTATTGGTATTACCAGCTCCCCTCTGTGAGGGACGGAGCCACAGAGTAGGGTGACTGGTTTAAAAAAAATATATATATATATTATTGGTGTATATAACAATTTTGTTTTACACAAGTCACGCACAAAAAAACAAAAAATACAAATATATAAGTATATAAACACGACAAGACTTAAATGTGTATGTAAAATAAATAAATAGTTGGCTATAAAGAAATAATAGCAAATGGCAAAACAGGAAACATCTGGAAATAAGAAAACAAAAGAATCATAAGAAAAAATCAGCTATCGTGTAACAGTTTTTTTCTAGCAGTACTTTTTTCACTTTCGCTTTGAAAGCGTAGATGTTTTTAGAAGATTTAATATCTGCATTCAAAAAATTAAAAAATTTACATCCATTGTAAAAAAAATTTTTTTGATAGCCCTAACATTTCTCAAAAAAGTAGATCTTAATGTCTTAAAAGTTAATTTCCGAAAAATCTACTTGACATTTTTAAATTTTTTTTTACTGGATTACTTGTCCAATATTATAGATATCCGTTTGGAATGAAAAATATCCGGAAACATTTCGATCATGTGAACATCTGAAATAAAAACTTTAAATTTTTTTTTTTAAATCAGCCATGAAATTTACCTATTAGGTTTTTTCAAAAAAATATTAACGTAACACGCGTATAAATTATTATAAAAACTGCCTTATTTCAATAGCTATCTAACAAGGTACAAATGTTCAATGTACCCTTAATAGTTCTAAGAAAATACTAGTAAAAATAACACGAGTAGTACGAATTTTATTTTTAGATAAACAGTAAAAAACATTTCAAAAATAGGGTTTAATTCTTCATTAATTTCAAAGTTGTTCTTTATTTTTTATGTGTTTTGCTCAAAATGGGAGCCCCTATTCCGTATACAGACGCGGCAGCGTCTTCTTATTTCCGTCCTTGTTACTCTGGTTGTCAGATTATGCTTTATGTGTTGAGCAGCATCGACTATTTTTTGTCTAAGGTTTTCTATAGTATTGACTGGTGTGTGGCATAGACCGTCTCCTTCATATGACCCCATACGTAATAATCAAGGGGTGTTAAGTCAGGGCTTCGCACTGGCCAAGGTATTGGGCCCGCTCTTCCAATCCAACGGTTAGGGAAACGTTGATCAAGTAACTGTCGTACTGTCAGCCGATAATGTGCTGGTCAACCGTCGTTCTGAAACATCATTCGCTGTCTGACGGCTAGAGGAACATCTTCTAATATCACCGCCAGATCATTTCTTAAAAAATTTTCATAGATTTCCCCGTTTAAATTTTGAGGAAGAAAGTGTGGCCCTATTAAATAGTGGCCAATGACTCCCATCCACACATTAATAGAAAACTTCATTTCAGCATTACGAGTGCTTTACTATCATCTAAGGCACTCGTATGGGATAGACGAAACACCAGTGCTGCCTTATGTTCCGGGGGATATTGAGTCCGTTGTGGGGAATGAGAAGTGCCTAATTTATTGGAACTACTCATTTCCCACCGTCAGGCAAATACAAGCCAACAAGCCTGACATAGTACTCCTCGACCACCAACTCAAGACAAGTATGTCGTGGAATTCTCAGCTCCCGCTGAGAGCAACATTGTCTTGAAAGAGGAGGAAAAACGGACAATATATCGAGATTTGTTCTTCGAACTCCGCAGGCTTTATCCAGGCCATTCTGTTAAAATAGTGGTACTGATTATAGGAGCCCTCGGTGGAATGAGACAGACGCTGCTTTCAGAACTAAAGATCATACCGGCATGCCGAGACTCGGCAGAGATCTTAGCCGGCAGAATGCAGAAGGCTGTCATCCTCGGATCATTGCGTCTACTCAGGGCACACGATTCTCGGACCCGGTAGTCACTCACCCCACGGACGTGGGGAGTGGCTATTGGTACTACCAGCTCCCCTCTGTGAGGGACGGCGCCACAGAGTAGGGTGACTGGTTAAAAAAAAAAAAATATATTATTGGTGTATATAACAATTTTGTTTTACACACGTCACGCACAAAAAAACAAAAAATACAAATATATAAGTATATAAACACGACAAGACTTAAATGTGTATGTAAAATAAATAAATAGTTGGCTATAAAGAAATAATAGCAAATGGCAAAACAGGAAACATCTGGAAAGAAGAAAACAAAAGAATCATAAGAATAAATCAGCTATCGTGTAACAGTTTTTTTCTAGCAGTACTTTTTTCACTTTCGCTTTGAAAGCGTAGATGTTTTTAGAAGATTTAATATCTGCATTCAAAAAATTAAAAAATTTACATCCATTGTAAAAAAAGTTTTTTTGATATAAAGCCGTTCGATGCGAATTTGGCTGTAGAAGTTCTTTGTGTCTAGTGTCGTGATCATGATTGACTTGATTAGCAAGAAACTTATGCTTATTCTTGTAGACATACATGCATACTTCTAAAATATATATTCCGGCTACCGTCAAAATTTTTAAGTTCTTAAAAGTACTACGGCAGCTTTCACGAAAGCTTAGTCCAGAAATAATCCTTAAAGCATACTTTTGCAGAATGAAAGTACGGTTTACATGTGCACTGCTTCCCCAATTAACTATACCATATCTCAAATGGCAATGGAAATTTGCATAGTAGAGACTTAAGAGAATCTCACTGTTACAGTGTTTGGCCATAAAACGTAACCCATAACAGGTGGAGCGTAATTTATTACATAGGGTGTCAATATGACAACCCCATTGTAGATGACATTGCTCAAGCTACTGTCTGTGGTAAGTATATTCGTGTCATCAGCATAACATATGGAATAAACATTAGGCATGTTACTCAGATATGATATTAAATCATTGGCAAATATGTTGAATAACAAGGGCCCTAAGACCGATCCTTGAGGAACGCCTTGAGTTACGTCACGTACAGAACTGGTCACATCATGATTCAATTTAACAACTTGTTTTCTATTCGTAAGGTAAGAAGAGAGGAGGTTTAGTGGAATTCCTCTAACTCAATAACGAGATAATTTACCTAATAATAAATCATGATCCACCACATCGAAAGCCCGAGAAAAATCAATAAAGATTCCTAGGGCGTATTGCTTCTGATTAAGAGCATTTACAATTAGCTCTTGATATTCACAAAGTGCAGACTCTGTGCTCTTATTCTTCGTAAAACCACGTTGTGATGTTGATAATAAATTATTGTTATATAAAAAAGATGACAATTGATCTTTTAGAGCATGCTCAAAAAGTTTAGAAACACTACAAAGAAAGCTGATTGCCCTGTAGTTCCCATAATCATACGGATCTCCTTTTTTGTACAGAGGCTTGACAATCGCTAACTTAAATATATCCGGGAAAATTCCCGAGTTGAAACACATGTTTATTAAAAAAGACAATGGTTGGCAGATACTCATTTTACATTGTTTTATTATGTTGTTAGATATGTTATCAGATCCACAAGAATTGGATGATTTCATTTTGTTTATTATTGATATTACGTCTGATGCTAGAATTGGAGTTTAAAAAAAGTGAATTTTCAAAGGAGTTTACATTGGAGTTTAAAAAATTATGATCATATGCCTTTGAATTAGTTGATGCAGACGTAAAGTGTTCATTAAAATTGTTAGCTATGACTATATCTGGCGTTGGTTGTCCATTTTCAACAATAGTTATAACATTGGATTTGTTATTATTCCCTTTTATTTTATTTATTATGTTCCACATTGCCTTTGATTTATTTTTTGACGCTAGAATTTGTCTATCGTGATATTCCCTTTTTGCCGTTATAAGTGTTTTACAATACTCTTTCTGCAGAAATACACTAAAGTCCTTATAAGCCGGGTTTATTTTGGCCATGTCGCTATAAACTGTAACCATATACTTTAATTGTCGTAAATCATCGGTCATCCAGATATCCCTATGGTGTGTTTTAATAGGAGATACTTTCTTTAGTGGAAAACATAACTGAAAATAGTACATTATGGTATTACTAAAAGTTTTACAGGCTTTATTAGGATAAGCATGAGCATAAGTCTCTTGCCAATTTTCGCTCTCTAAATAATTACAAAAACGATTAATGTTTTCTTTACAGAAGTTTCTGCGTTGTATAAATGTATTATTCTCTTTGGTTTTTGAGAGATCGGTCCCTATATAAATTGACTGAGAAAAGTGATCAGCTAAATATAAGTCTATAACCTCCGTTTTAAAATTTGTAACCCTGGAGTTTAATAAAAAATTATCAATGCAAGTACTCGATGAAGCAGTCACCCTTGTAGGGGATTTAATGGTAATACTAATGTCATGGGATACTAATAAATCGGTTAAAAGAGTCAAATTAACACTATGAGACGTAAAATTAACATTAAAGTCACCACCTATAACTACACATTTACCACTAAATAATAGGTACTCTAATAAATTGTTAAATAATTTTAAGAACATTTTAAAATCTCCATTGGGCGGTCTATATACAACAACAATTAACATGTTAAAAGAATGAAGTGTTGCAGACGTACATTCAAGAACACCATCTAGACAGAAGTCTGCTGTTGAAAAAGTCGTGACATCGGAAAAGAAGCTGTTGTTTTTATATATGGCTACCCCACCATGGCCTAGGTTTTTTCTACAGTAAGAGCTGACAAGAACAAAATCTTCCAATTTGTTTACACTAATTTGATGTTCGTTTTGCCAGTGTTCAGTGAGTAGTAGAACATCACAGTTGTAGTCATTAAAGGCTTCATTCAAATTTAAAATTTTATTTCCTAAACACTGAATATTCTGATGAAAAATTGTTATAGAATTATTATTACTACCTGCAACTATGGGAGTATCTCCAGCTGTGATAGGCGCGGATATAAAAAAATTTCATTTGATTCGCTAATTTCAGGTCTACTTTCAGCCATTTCTGTATCCTCAGCTATATTTTTTACAAACCGTACAAATGTTAGATTTTTTGGTTGTCTTGGTAACATAAGGGCAGCTAGTAGATTTTCAGTTATCCTATTTCTTAAGCTGGTAATTTTAGTTCTCCTGTTGATTTCTATATATGTAGTATACCCTTCAATGCAGTTGTTAAATTTTTTAAGAAAACAGCTTAATTTGGAATTGTACTTAAAAGTATGTTTATCTTTAGCGATGCTACGGCCTTGATAAGGAATGGAGGTAAATGCCACGTTTGTATGAGCACATGTTTTTAATTTGTTGCAAATATATCGAAAAGAAGGAGTTCTTCTTGTGTCAATATCATTCGAGCCAGCTATAACTATTATTTGATCTTGCAGAGTAAGGCTTTCAGCCAAAACATCGATATTATCCATAACCTGATTTAAAAGTGCCCCAGGTTTGATAATGGAAGTTATATCATAAATATTAGAATCCAAATTTTTTCTAATGTTGTTATTTATATGCTTTGCATTGTCGTCACTCACTATAAGTATCCGCTTTTTATTTCAGTTTGCGTTATTAAGCGACCCTGATAATTGCGCATTTATTACATTTTGTTTATTATTTAAAGGCAGTTTGTCAGTGGTTTCATTAATTATAACTTTCAGGCTTAATTTGGCCCCACGGTGGCTTGACAAATATGTTGAGTGTTTGACTTATAATGACATGTTTGTGTTTTATGATAGTGAATAATAAACAAGCACCTAAATAAATTGACAGTTTAAAATTAGATTTTAATAATTGAAAATTTGCAATACCTATAAGGCTGGTTGACTAGCTATGCCAACCGTGCAAAAACCTCGTCTACTTCGTCTAATGAGCGCCAGATACCACTAGGCATCACTTTATTGGATGATATATTATTATTATATATATTATTGTTATATATATTATATATATTATTATTATTATATATATATATATATATATATATATATATATATATATATATATATATATATATATATATATATTGTTGTGATATCCATATTCTAACTATTTCGTTAAGGTTTTCTAAGGTTTTATGTTAAGAAACTTTCACAAACATCCTAAACTGAGTCTAATGAGTTACAGATTTCCCAATTAAATTCAGAAGACCGTGTGTTAGGTTTCAACACTTTTCAATACTCTCAGCAAGCCGAAAGCTTGACATTATATTCAGTAAACGTAGCTTAGATTAAATGAAAGTGGGTACTTGAGATGAGAATACCACCCTATCAATCGTTAAATGATACAACATTATAGCATAAGAAATGTTTGTAGTGCGACGATAAGCTACTATTATTCGGAAGGACGTTATTTACAAGTAACATGTAAAGTTTAGTGCAACAAAGTTAATTAAAAACATAGATTTTTAAAATAACAGTTTGGTAATTGATAGCCGTACCCCTGAAAGCAAAGTGTGTAAACTTTTTTTTTAAAAAGGAACAAAAACAAAACAATAAAATAATTACATTGTTTTTTTTAAATAATTCTACAACTTGTTTGGAGTTAAAATATTGTTAATATTAGTTAAAAATAGTGTTTAACAGATTTAAATGGATGGTTAAATGTCCAGTGTTAATTATAAGGAAAATTTTGTAAAACTATTCGAAGGTTTTGGTCATATAAAATTACAATAAATTAATGAAAAAAAATCAGGATATGAGATGTCAAGGGTGTCGAAAAAAAAAAAAGATTTTGGACGAGTATGAGAAAAAATAATAAAATAAGAAATAATTTGGTAAATGAGAGATAAAAGTAGTTCTTGACCAATATTTTCCAATATTAAAATTGGTATTGTAATAATATAAGTGCTATTACACAGCGAATAAAAGAATTGTATCGCGAAAAGACATTTCAATTTGTTTTATGTGAGTAAACAGTGCTCCGCATATAAGCAGAGGAAATCATCACTTTTGAATACAGTTCAAGCGTCATCCTAAAAGTGCAAGGTGCAGCTGTGTCTGAAGTTTGATAAAGAGATTTGGATGAACTCTTTGCCAGAGAATTCAAGATTTCTGCAACGCGTCAAACAACGGCCGGTCGGTTACCCCCATAAAGGTAAAAATATAACTATATTTAAAAAAAAGTCCGAGTTTCATTTTGGTAAGTTTAATTTTAACTCGCCTGAGAGAGAATCATAGCCGGTTTCACGGTGTAGAGCATTTACTAGAATTAAGTTTGTGGTTTTCCAATAAAGTGATGCCTAGTGGTATCTGGTGCTCATCAGACGAAGTAGACGAGGTTTTTGCACGGTTGGCATAGCTAGTCAACCAGCCTTATAGGTATTGCAAATTTTCAATTACTAAAATCTAATTTTAAACTCTCAATTTATTTAGGTGCTTGTTTATTATTCACTATCATAAAACACAAACATGTCATTATAAGTCAAACACTCAACATATTTGTCGAGCCAACGTGGGGCCAAATTAATTATAAATAAATAGAGCAAGATTTTGAAGGTTTAAACAAACAAATAATAGACACAAAAAAGAAATTTCAAACATACAATAGGTAGTACATGAAACTAAGATCAGGTAAGATCTGGAAGGTGAACAACCAATGCAAGGTACGTCACAAGAGTTGGGAGATAATACTGAACGAATTGTAACACAGACAGACATAACACAACAATTAGGGGACACGAGACAACCGACAAATCCAACCCGAGACACAGATATGTTTGCGAAATTAATGGACATGATAACAAAAAACCACAGCGAAATGAAAAAGAATCAACAAGAAATGAGGTCAGAACTAAACAATAAACTGGACGAAAACAAACGAGATATGAACAGGAGTTTGGAAGAGAACATAAATGGAGTAAAGGAACAAATGTACAGGTATGAAGCGGCGTTGGAAAGAATACAGACAGAAGTAGGGAATGAGATTGACACAAGAATACAGACAATATGAGAAGAAATGAAGAGCGAGATATATGGAGAAGTTCAAACGTTAGTAGGGCAAGGTTTGGAAGTGATAAATGGACAGTTATTTGAGCAAGATAAGCGAATAAAAGAACAGGAAAGTAAAATTGCCCAGAACGCAAGACTAATCAGTGATCTACCAAGAACTCACACTACATACACACACATAAAAACAATGACGGACACAGAATTTTACTTTAACGGAAGTAATTCAATGCACCCACAGATATTTATAGTCAGACTTAAACAACATGTAGACACGACGCAAAGTATACAAATCTTAAAACAAGCTATACAAAATAAACTGAAAGGGGACGCTGAAATGTGGTTCTAGATGATTGAAGATAGGTTCGAAACGTATGAACAATTTGAGGAATTATTATTTAAACAATATTGGGGGGAATACAACCAGCAAAAGGTTAGACAAGCTTTATTTAACGGGAAGTATAACAAATATCTTATATCTATCTATATATATATATATATATATATATATATATATATATGTATATATATATATATATAGATAGATATATATATATATATAGATAGATATATATATATATAGATAGATATAAGATATTTGTTATACTTCCCGTTAAATAAAGCTTGTCTAACCTTTTGCTGGTTGTATTCCCCCCAATATTGTTTAAATAATAATTCCTCAAATTGTTCATACGTTTCGAACCTATCTTCAATCATCTAGAACCACATTTCAGCGTCCCCTTTCAGTTTATTTTGTATAGCTTGTTTTAAGATTTGTATACTTTGCGTCGTGTCTACATGTGTATATATATATTAATATGTTTACTTTCTACTGTTCAAAGTTCAATATTTGATATCTTCAATAATTATTAATACTTGCCTCTTTATTTTGCTGAGCTCAGTAGACTCTATCTCTCAGGGTTCATGGTGAGTTGCTGTAATTCGTTTGTAACTTGTAAAATGGGTTATTTTGCTTTGAATAAAATTAATATTTCCAAATGAATAATTTTTTTATTTTCAGATTTCAATTAATTTGACTTTGACGTCTCAAAATTGACATCACTATCTTAAACTACCCTATTTCCCTCTTTTCAGCTAATTTCTATAATCTATAACACCAATTTGTCAACAACACAACAATACAAAAATTCTTATAACTAAAAATTGTCAGTATTTTTACTAAATTTTATGGCACAAATGTACGGCGGGTTAAAATGTTTTAAAAAACGCACCTGATGTCCATTAAAATAGTTACTGCTTCAAACCTCTCATCTGGTTCATTAATATAAGATTTTTGAGACCTGCTCGTCTTATTCTTTGATTCCACATACAAAATTTCTTAATTTTCTCGATATTTCTTTCCTGTTTTATCTTTTTCAGTCTTATACTTCCAAATCTGACGTCCGTTATTTTATTTTTTATTATTCTCCTCGTTTATTTTCAGGTTGCCAAGGAGATGCATTTTCACACCCCTCTCCCTGCTTTTTATGACCAACTGGATATTATGTTGCTTACAGCAGTAAAATTCTAAGCTTATTCACTACCCCGCTGAAGATTTTTAAGACACTTTGTTTTAACACTGTAAAGTTTTAAAAAAAAAACTGCTTGCCTTCTATTATCGGTTATTGTACACAGTCCTTCCTTAACCTTTCTTAACTAAACTAAATCTATTTAACAAATCCTACATACTAATTTATTCTAATCAAAATTCTTGTTATTTTTTCTTTTTCAGAGTATTTACCTCTTTGTCTTGAATGGTTTGGCAGCATATTGTCTAAATTGAAGTTTGCAACTAGTCTTGTTATTTATTGAAAATTAAAGTTATTTTTAGGAGAGAGTGTTTTCTGAGCTGTCGCAGCTACTGATTATTATTTTTTAAAATTTATTAAAGGTAAATGTTAATAAATAAATGAGATAAATACTTCTTTTTGTTATTTTTTTGTTGTTTTATGAGATTTTATGTTGAACAATTAATATTTGTGCCTTGCACTTAATTTGTTATATTAATTTTTCTTTCCTTTTTTAACTAAGTCTTTTATGTTTTGTATAGGTATAGAAAACATTACATGTCATTTCCCCTTTAGATAAACTTGATTGAACTTACAGTGAATGAAATTGTTTATCGGTGTCTGCGATGTAATCTTTTTTATACCATTGTCTGGTTTTGAAGATAAGGATAGATCAAGTTTATGTGAAACTTCCCCCTTGTGATGCCTGACAGTTTGTCAAATAATTCATAAGTGTTATTACCTAGAATTTTTTTTATTTCATAGGGCCCTTCAAATGGTAATTGTAACTTTGCACACGTTTTATATTTACTGTTAGGTACTCTTAGTTTTTTGACTATTACCAAATCTCCTAGTTTGAATGTTATTCTTTTTTTGATTTTACTATTCATTTTTTGTTTGTATTTGATGACTGACTTATTTAATCTTTCCTTGACTTCAAAGTGCAATTTTGCTATGTCTTGTTCCTCTGTGTTATCCCAAGGACGTATAGGTAATTCGTTTTTCATAAGTAGTACTGGTGATGTATGTGTGATTGAATTTGGTGTGTGATTAATGTAGTTTTCTATTGCCTTTAGATAGTTTGGCCATGATGTTTGTTTGTCGTGTGTGCACAGTCTTAAAAATTTTATCACTTCTTGGTTGTATCTTTCGACCGGATTAGCATTAGGATGTCTAATTGATGTGACAATGAGTTTTATACCATTTTCTGAACAAAAGCTTTTAAATCTGTCATTTGTGAAATAAGTTCCATTGTCAGTTAGAATCGTTTGTGGTTTTCCTATTTCTTGATTGTATTGATTTATGTTAATTATTGTGATGTTTGTGTTGGACCTTTTTGTTGGATATAATTTGATGAATTTAGTGTAAACGTCATAAATTACCAAGATATGTTTGTAATTTTCTTTGCTTTTAATCAAATTTGAAATGTAGTCTATTGCGATAATGTGTAATGGTTGTGCGGCTATGATGGTTTCGATAGTGTTTTGATTTGTGTGATTCTTATACTTTCCTAAACAACATAGTTCACATGAGTTGATGACCTCTTTAAATATTGCAATATCATTTTTTGCATAAAAATTTTCTCTAAAAATATTCCAAGTCTTTCTTATTCCTGAATGTCCGAATCTTTTATGTAAATCTTTGCTGATTTCTCTCGTCAATGTGTCATCGACTACATACAATTCTTTTTCACCTATTACTTTTACAATAAAATTGTCTTTTAAAAAGTAACCTTTGTAGTTTTCATTGTCAATTTTTTCTCTCAAATCTATTAAATATTCTTGACTTTCCCTAATTTTATTTTTATTGTACAATATTTCATTTTCCCTCAATCTATTCAACGCTACTAAAAATGTGTTTGATTTTGTAATTTCTGTTTCCCTCATTCTACTTAAAGCATCAGCTGTGACATTTGTTTTACCCGGTATGTGCCGTATGATAAACTTGTACTCTTGTAGCAACAACGACCACCTGTAAATTCTGTTATTTGCAAACCTGTTATTCATTAAATATTGCAACGCCGAGTGAGCCGTTTCTACGATGAACTCATTTGAGGTCAGAAAGAATTTTAACTTTGTTATGCTGAAACATAATCCCAACATTTCCTTTTCAGAAATTGAGTACCTTGTTTCATAGTTTCTTAACATCCTTGATACGAAACAAATAGGTACTTCCACCCCATTTCTCAACTGTAATAATTCCCCCGCTATAGCAAAATCTGACGCATCACACCTTAAAATAAACTTCTCATTATAATCTGGATTGTACAAAGCTAAATTTTGAGCGAAGCTGTCCTTTAGTTCCTGAAATGCATTTTCTTTCTTTTCATCCCATTTCCACTTTATCCCCTTTTTTAACAGTTCAATTAATGGAGCTTGTTTTTCTGATAAATTTGGTACGAATCTCCTATAATAGTTTAACATTCCTAAAAATCCCCTCAATGTTTTTAAGTTCTTTGGTTGTGGATACTTTCTTATTTCCTCTAATCTAGCTAAATTTATGTCTATCCCCTTTTCATTTATGATGTACCCTAAATACTCTACTTCCTTTTGAAAAAACTTACACTTTTGTAAGTTTAACTTTAAACCCGCTTCATCTAACGTTTTTAAAATTATTTTTAAATGTTCAAAGTGGTCTTTTTCATTTTCTGAGAATATTAGTATGTCGTCTACATAGTGTATACAAAATTCTTCATATTTGTTTAATATTCTTTGTAACGCATGAGTTAATGCAGCTGTTGAACTTTGCAAGCCAAATGGCACCACGCAAAATTGGTAAACATTTCCTTCCACACTGAAACCTGTGTATTTTCTACACTGTCTGTTTAAAGGTATGAGCCAAAATGAATTTTTGAGATCTAGTTTCGTGTAACAATTATTTGACTTCATTCTCCCAATAATACTTTCTATATTGACTGGTTTCTCATATTGTGGACTTGTGATGTTATTTACTTTCCTAGCATCTAAACAAATTCGAATAGAATCATCTTTTTTTTTTACTATTACTATTGGATTTATGTAATTCGTTTGTGACCTTTCTATGATACCTTCTTCTAACATATCATTTAATTCTTTTCTAACCTGCTCTCTATGTCTGAATGGAATTGGATAAGTTTTTGAATTGAATGGTTCAGATTGTTTTACTTCTAGCCAATGTTCATATACGTTTGTTACGCGAGCTTTGGAATTGTATAATTCAGGATGACTTTCTAATAAATTTGATACATTTTCTCGATATTTGTCAGGACATTTGATTATTTGTTAATTTTCTTCAACTTCTTTGCTATATATTTTTTCTGTGGAAATTTGATTTATTATCTTTTCATCTTTGTGACTTTCATTTTTCATTTCCTCCACAAGTTTTATTATATTTTCACCTATTTTTACATGTCTTTTTTCATAATTAATTATAGCGGTGCTTATTTAAAAAATCATTTCCTAACAAAATATCGAGTCTCATGCTCGGCATTATTACAAAGTTTTGTGAATATGTTTCATTTCCCAGCTCTATGTTTAAGTTTATGATTTTGTTATACTCTCCTAACTTTTTTTTATTGGCTGCTTGCAAAATAACCTTTTTAGATGTTAAAATTTGTTTTTTGAAATTAAAATTTGTATCTTCAATTATTTCTTCATTTATCAAACTGACTTCTGATCCGGTATCTAATAAAGCTGTGTATTGAATTTGATTATTTAATAGTCTTATAAAAGGTAACTCATAGTTTAAAGATTCTATGTTTTCGTCTTTGTCTAGTGTTATGAATTCGCGTGGATGCTGGTATGTGGAATTGATTTGCTTTACATTTGACTTGCTTGTTGCTGAAAATTTTCACTATTTGGATTTATTTCAGCAGTTGTTGTAATTGTGTTTACCTGTTGTACCTTGTCCCATTCCTTTTGATCCTGTTTCTTTTGTTCTTGTCTGTTGTCATATTCAGTGTTGCTCCATTTTCTCTTATAGTCATTTCTATAATTTCCCCTTTGATTGTTTTCATAGTCCTTCGTTTGATTGTAGTTACTACTGTTTTCCCTGTTTTTATAGTTTTGTCCTTGATTATTTTCATATCTGTTCTGGTATGTGTAATAACGCCCTTGATTGTCTGTGTACCCTCTGTTTTGATACGTCCCATAATTATTGTTGTTATTTTCTGTCCATTCTTTTTCTCTATTATTTTCTTGATTGCTCCTCATGTAATCATTGTTTCTTCCATACTCATTATTTCTTCCATATCTTGTTCTTGAGTTGTTCTGATCCAACCTCACATCATCGAGTCTTCGCAAATATTGCAAAAGCTTCTCAATTGTATCTATACCTTGTATTAGAATCACATCTCTGATATTTTCATTGAAATGCCTTGCAAAATATTTCACAATTTCTACGTCTGGCATTCTTGGTTCCAGGTGTTGCACGTAGCTGTATTTTCTTAAAGCGTACTTCTCTCTACTGCACCCTTTATTTTCAACATACTTACCATTAAATAAATTTTCCCTAATCTTAGCTTGATAATTTTCACCCCAATAATTACTTAAAAACAAGTCTACAAATTCATCTACCGTTTTGTATTTATCCTCTATGATAGAGTACCATGTTTCCACGTCTCCCTTTAATTTATTTCTAATGAAATGTTTTATGTTTTTTCCCTCTGGCAATTCATTTATTTCCTCTTTTAAATTTTTAATGAAAACTTTTGGATGCAGTCTTCTGTCACCCGTGAAAATTAACTCATGATCAAAAGATAACAGTGATCTATCATAAACATGTTGAATTGTATGTGTAGCTACATTTACATTTTCTATTTTTTCCCTAATTAATTTCGTTTCTTGATCTAATTTTTTATTCAGTACTTCAATACTCTTTGTCAAATGTAAATCAACTAACTTTACCTTGCTCTCAACCTCTTTATTTACCTTCTCTAAGATTTCTTTTTCTAATTTATGTGTGATTGTGTCAACTTCATCTAGTTTCCTGTTTGTATTTTGTATTTCTGTATATAGTGCAGTGTTTGATTCTACCAGTTTTGTGTGTAGTGTTGTGCTTTTGTTTTCTAGAACTGTAACTGTTTGATCTAATTTTTCTGTTAAATTTTTATTTTCTATCTCTATCTTAGTTTCTAATTTTTGCATATTTTCATTTTGTATGTCTAATTTTTTATTTTGTATCTCAAAATTTTTTGTCATCATTTGCGACATTTGTTCCATCAGTGTTCGCATGTCAACATTAGCTGAAGGCTCTTTCAACATTTCATCCCCTTTAGCTTGTTCTGTACTTCTACCCACTTCACCTTCCTGATCCATCATTACCTTTTTCCCAGATCTTAAGTTCATCAATTATTTTCAAGAAAATATTTAAAATTAATAAATTTGAATGAGCAATGACTTTCAAGTTACATTCGAGAAGCCCCACGTTGGTTCGACAAAAATAATATGTTTTCTTTCTACTGTTCAAAGTTCAATATTTGATATCTTCAATAATTATTAATACTTGCCTCTTTATTTTGCTGAGCTCAGTAGACTCTATCTCTCAGGGTTCATGGTGAGTTGCTGTAATTCGTTTGTAACTTGTAAAATGGGTTATTTTGCTTTGAATAAAATTAATATTTCCAAATGAATAATTTTTTTATTTTCAGATTTCAATTAATTTGACTTTGACGTCTCAAAATTGACATCACTATCTTAAACTACCCTATTTCCCTCTTTTCAGCTAATTTCTATAATCTATAACACCAATTTGTCAACAACACAACAATACAAAAATTCTTATAACTAAAAATTGTCAGTATTTTTACTAAATTTTATGGCACAAATGTACGGCGGGTTAAAATGTTTTAAAAAACGCACCTGATGTCCATTAAAATAGTTACTGCTTCAAACCTCTCATCTGGTTCATTAATATAAGATTTTTGAGACCTGCTCGTCTTATTCTTTGATTCCACATACAAAATTTCTTAATTTTCTCGATATTTCTTTCCTGTTTTATCTTTTTCAGTCTTATACTTCCAAATCTGACGTCCGTTATTTTATTTTTTATTATTCTCCTCGTTTATTTTCAGGTTGCCAAGGAGATGCATTTTCACACCCCTCTCCCTGCTTTTTATGACCAACTGGATATTATGTTGCTTACAGCAGTAAAATTCTAAGCTTATTCACTACCCCGCTGAAGATTTTTAAGACACTTTGTTTTAACACTGTAAAGTTTTAAAAAAAAAACTGCTTGCCTTCTATTATCGGTTATTGTACACAGTCCTTCCTTAACCTTTCTTAACTAAACTAAATCTATTTAACAAATCCTACATACTAATTTATTCTAATCAAAATTCTTGTTATTTTTTCTTTTTCAGAGTATTTACCTCTTTGTCTTGAATGGTTTGGCAGCATATTGTCTAAATTGAAGTTTGCAACTAGTCTTGTTATTTATTGAAAATTAAAGTTATTTTTAAGAGAGAGTGTTTTCTGAGCTGTCGCAGCTACTGATTATTGTTTTTTAAAATTTATTAAAGGTAAATGTTAATAAATAAATGAGATAAATACTTCTTTTTGTTATTTTTTTGTTGTTTTATGAGATTTTATGTTGAACAATTAATATTTGTGCCTTGCACTTAATTTGTTATATTAATTTTTCTTTCCTTTTTTAACTAAGTCTTTTATGTTTTGTATAGGTATAGAAAACATTACATGTCAATATATATATATATATATATATATATATGGAGTAGCGGTGAGAGGTAAGTGAATCCTCTCATGTGGTCTAATGCTACTTTGCACCAGACAGATGTCTCCATGGTGCATAGCGACTTGCCATTTTGCAAGTACCGAGAGCGGCGACCTTCAGCCCTTGGTGCACTTAACCTATATACTGTTATTATACATGATTTGCAGGAAACAACTACTCACATTGCACCATGGAGGCATCTATGATGTCTGGCGTATAGTAGCATTAGACCACATGAGAGGATTCACTTACCTCTCACCACTACACCATTTACATTAGTCTGTATAAGACTAGCAGGTTGGCCACTATCATTTGTCTTTTCCATGACCTATGGCATACTGATGAGAACTAATAAGTTCTAAACCGGTCTATGTCTGGTCAGGGAATTGACAACTGACATTGGCTACCAATTTTTCATGATTTGTAAGGTATAATTCAATGCAGCTCGGGGTATTTGCCCGCTGAGTAGTTGTTTCCTGCAAATCATTTATAATAACATATATATATATATACAGGGTTACTGGTAATTCGATACATTCCTTTGGAGATGTGATGGGGCATGAGCTAAGGAGTAAATCTAGCCCTAACATTTCTCAAAAAAGTAGATCTTAATGTCTTAAAAGTTAATTTCCGAAAAATCTACTTGACATTTTTAAATTTTTTTTTACTGGATTACTTGTCCAATATTATAGATATCCGTTTGGAATGAAAAATATCCGGAAACATTTCGATCATGTGAACATCTGAAATAAAAACTTTAAATTTTTTTTTTTAAATCAGCCATGAAATTTACCTATTAGGTTTTTTCAAAAAAATATTAACGTAACACGCGTATAAATTATTATAAAAACTGCCTTATTTCAATAGCTATCTAACAAGGTACAAATGTTCAATGTACCCTTAATAGTTCTAAGAAAATACTAGTAAAAATAACACGAGTAGTACGAATTTTATTTTTAGATAAACAGTAAAAAACATTTCAAAAATAGGGTTTAATTCTTCATTAATTTCAAAGTTGTTCTTTATTTTTTATGTGTCTTGCTCAAAATGGGAGCCCCTATTCTGTATACAGACGCGGCAGCGTCTTCTTATTTCCGTCCTTGTTACTCTGGTTGTCAGATTATGCCTTATGTGTTGGGCAGCATCGACTATTTTTTGTCTAAGGTTTTCTATAGTATTGACTGGTGTGTGGCATAGACCGTCTCCTTCATATGACCCCATACGTAATAATCAAGGGGTGTTAAGTCAGGGCTTCGCGCTGGCCAAGGTATTGGGCCCGCTCTTCCAATCCAACGGTTAGGGAAACGTTGATCAAGTAACTGTCGTACTGTCAGCCGATAATGTGCTGGTCAACCGTCGTTCTGAAACATCATTCGCTGTCTGACGGCTAGAGGAACATCTTCTAAAATCACCGCCAGATCATTTCTTAAAATATTTTCATAGATTTCCCCGTTTAAATTTTGAGGAAGAAAGTGTGGCCCTATTAAATAGTGGCCAATGACTCCCATCCACACATTAATAGAAAACTTCATTTGGAAACTAGTTTCACGTGTTAACTTGGGATTTTCCTCTGCCCAATAATGTAGGTTGTGGAAATTTGTTGTACCCTCGCGATTAAATTTCGACTCGTCCGTCCATAAAATACTTGTTAAAAAATTTGCACTTTCTGCATCTGAATTTAACATAAAGCGACAGAATTCCACTCTCCTTCCAGGATCACCTTCCTCCAAGCCTTGGACAGGGGTATAGTGGTAAGGATGACATCCAACTCTACGTATCGTAGGCCAAACTTTCCATTGTGATGCTCCGGTTAGTCTTGCGACTTTATTAGTTGAAATAGTTGGGTCTTCCTCAAAATACCTCAATATTTCTTCCTCATCATCTGATTCATAAACGGGAGGAGCACCAGCGTCACTTCTTCTACATTTCACGGAGCCAGTTTCAGCGATATTTCGATATGCCGTACTGAATACACGTGCATTCGGTAAGCGGCGGTTAGGGTAACAAAGACCATATTCTCGGCGAGCTTCAGCAGCGTTGCCATCACAGTATCCATAGACAAACAAGATATCAGCGTATTTTGCGTTGGCATACGCGACCATGGCACAGAAAATACAATAACAACAACTAATAACAACATCTACGAGCAAAATCAAAATCTTCGAACTAATTTAACAAGACCAACAAACTTAAGGGACACGGAGATAAGAATGTCAGTTAATGACATATATGCACAAACGTCAAAGTCAAGGACTGACTGACTTAAAGGAAAATGAACGATTAGTTGTTTAATAAATTTCTCTACCAGCATTATCTTTACTAATTTTTTATTAGAACTATCAAGGGTACATTAAACATTTCTATCTAGTTAGATAGCTATTGAAATAAGGAAGTTTTTATAATAATTTGTACGCGTGCTACATTAATATTTTTTTGAAAAAACCTAATAGGTAAATTTCATAACTGATTAAAAAAAAAAAATTTACATGTTTTTATTTTAAATGTTCACATGATCGAAATGTTTCCGGATATTTTTTATTCCAAACGGATATCTACAATATTGGACAAGTAATCCAGTAAAAATTTTTTAAAAATGTCAAGTAGATTTTTCGGAAATTAACTTTTAAGACATTAAGATCTACTTTTTTGAGAATAACAAAAAAATTGAAATATCTCAAAAACTATTGAGTTTTGCATAATGTATGTTACGGCTAGATTTACTCCTTAGCTCATGCCCCATCACATCTCCAAAGGAATGTATCGAATTACCAGTAACCCTGTATATATATATATATATATATATATATATATATATATATATATATATATATGTTATTAAACATGATTTGCAGGAAACAACTACTCAGCGGGCAAATACCCCGACCTGCATTGAATTATACCTTACAAATCATGAAAAATTGGTAGCCAATGTCATTTGTCAATTCCTGACCAGACATAGACCGGTTTCGAACTTTATTAGTTCTCATCAGTATGCCATAGGCCATGGAACAGACAAATGACAGTGACCAACCTGCTAGTCTTATGCAGACTAATGGAAATGGTGTAGTGGTGAGAGGTAAGTGAATCCTCTCATGTGGTCCAATGCTACTATACACCAAACATCATAGATGTCTCCATGGTGCATAGCGACTTGCCATTTTGCAAGTACCGAGAGCGGCGACCTTCAGCCCTTGGTGGACTTAACCTAAATACTGTTATTAAACATGATTTGCAGGAAACAACTACTCAGCGGGCAAATACCCCGATCTGCATTGAATTATACCTTACAAATCATGAAAAATTGATAGCCAATGACATTTGTTAATTCCTGACCAGACATAGACCGGTTTCGAACTTATTAGTTCTCATCAGTATGCCATAGGTCATGGAACAGACAAATGACAGTGGCCAACCTGCTAGTCTTATACAGACTAATGTAAATGGTGTAGTGGTGAGAGGTAAGTGAATCCTCTCATGTGGTCCAATGCTACTATACACCAGACATCATAGATGTCTCCATGGTGCATAGCGACTTGCCATTTTGCAAGTACCGAGAGCAGCGACCTTCAGCCCTTGGTGAACTTAACCTATATATTGTTATTAAACATGATTTGCAGGAAACAACTATTCAGCGGGCAAATACCCCGACCTGCATTGAATTATACCTTACAAATCATGAAAAATTGGTAGCCAATGTCGCCGCTCTCGGTACTTGCAAAATGGCAAGTCGCTATGCACCATGGAGACATCTATGATGTCTGGTGTATAGTAGCATTCGACCACATGAGAAGATTCACTTACCTCTCACCACTACACCATTATAAAGATTTATAAATTATTCTATTTTCTGTGACGTTACCACCATTTATGTTGCCATCAGCCTCGTTCATGTTGTCTTCACCAACATTTCTTGAAACTTGAACAATGCCATTGTTAATTGAACCAGTATGATTGACAACATTAAGGCCACGGGTAAAGTTATTACGATTTTGTTCGGTGTTAAATAAGAGTTGTTCACTAAATTCCTTGGATAAGAATTCTCAACTAATAGACCCTTCAATTCCTGTAACGATTCCATTTTAAATTGGGGGTGTGTGACTTTGGTAACTCCATTCTTCAGTGCAAATATGAGATTCATTTTCATCCGTGGATGATGGTAAGAGAAGTAGTTTATGTATCTACCACTGCTTATAGATTTACGATACCATTTGGTACGTAATGTGTTATCATCTCTGATAACTATCATATCTAAGAAAGGTATGCAGTTATCTGTTTCTTTCTCCACCGTGAACTGTATATCTGGATTATAAAAGTTAAATGTGTGTAACACATCATTTATTTTATCATGTGGCACTGAGAGTAATACGTCATCTACATATCTTTTTATAAAAGGAACGTTGAAAGGAATCTTAGCTAAGCAATTCCTCACCAAGTCATCCAGTACAAAATTTACTAGGATAGGGGATATTTTCGATCCCATTGGAGTACCAAAAATCTGTTTGTAATACGTACCATTAAACAGACAGTAATTTGATTCAAAAATGAACTTAAGTATGTCAATCAATGTGTCACAATCTAGGTTGCAGTGATCAGATATAGCGTTCCAATTATTTTTTAAGCTGTCAATTATCAATTGTAGAGGTAGGTTAGTGAATAGAGAGACCACATCGAAACTCACTACAACATAAGATGGTGGAAGTTCATAATTATTAATAAATTCGCTGAAAGCGAACGAATCTTTGATGTAAAACGGGTTGTCTGTATTGTAGGCGTTTGTTAGAATGTTTGTTAGAAATTTAGCCAAATTTCCATTAGGGCAATTTATCGAGGACACTATTGGTCTCATTGAAAGAGTAGGTTTATGTATTTTAGGTAAAACATAACCTTATGTAGCATAACCTTATGTAGAAAATTTGACCTCTAAATTAATAAACCTTTTTAAAAACTCTAATATTAAAATAGCTAATAAACATCTAAAGACTGTTTCACAATTACATAGTATCATCAAGGCTCCCTTAAGGAATAAAGAAAAATCTAATATTGTTTATCGTATCGAATGTTTCAATTGTAGTCAAGCGTACATTGGGCAGTCGTCAAGAGCACTTCAAGGTAGAATAACGTCTCACAAAAGTGATTGTAATAGAATGGTAAAATCTTGCGCCCTAGCAGAACATGTCATTACAACTGGTCACAAAATGGATTATGAAAATGTAAAAGTTTTGGCAGTAGAGAACAACTATCAAAAAAGGATTTTCCTTGAAATGGTTCATATCAACAATGAAGTTAACAGCTTAAACAAAAAATCAGACATCAACAATTTAAGTAAAATTTACACCTACATTTTAAAATTAGAACATGACAATTATAGAATTTTTCAAAATAACCGCGAAAATTAAGTTGGCAACACAGTTGGTATCATCAATATCACTAAGTTTTCCCATTTCTATGAAATTTAAAATGAGTTTTTACTTGTAATAAAAAACATTTCCTCTTATCTCTGGGCTTCAGCATAGTTTCAGCTGAATCCATTTTGTTAATTATTTTAAATGAAATTTTAATCAAATTTTATTAATATGTGTAACTAAACTTAAGTTAAATGTTTTATTTATAACAGTAGGAGTGTGGCTATGTGTGTCGGATCGACCACTAGTTACGTTTTAAGAAAATGTCCTGCCATGTGTTTCGACGCAGGTTTATCAAATTAACCTCAAGTTAGTAAGTAGAAAAAATAAATTGTTTTAACTGATTTTGTTTACTGACAACTTTTGTATTTTTGTAGATGTCTTGAGAAAGCTAATAAACATTAGCGAAAGCTTGACAATAACAAAGAGTTTTCTTTTTGTATTGGCCAAAATACCTTATCACTATATATATATATATATATATATATATATATATATACACATATTTATATATATATATATATATATATATATATATGATATTACATATGATTTGCAGGAAACAACTACTCAGCGGGCAAATACCCCGACCTGCATTGAATTATACCTTACAAATCATGAATGGTAGCCAATGTAATTTGTCAATTCTCCGACCAGACATAGACCGGTTTCGAACTTATTAGTTCTCATCAGTATGCTATAGGTCGTGGAACAGACAAATGACAGTGGCCAACCTGCTAGTTTTATACAAACTGATGTAAATGTTGTACCGGTGAGAGGTAAGTGAATCCTCTCCTGTGGTCAAATGCTACTATACACCAGACATCATAGATGTCTCCATGGTGTATAGCGACTTGCTATTTTGCAAGTACCGAGAGCAGCGACCTTCAGCCCTTGGTGGACTTAACCTATACTGATATTACATATGATTTGCAGGAAACAACTACTCAGCGGGCAAATACCCCGACCTGCATTGAATTATACCTTACAAATCATGAATGGTAGCCAATGTCATTTGTCAATTCTCCGATCAGACATAGACCGGTTTCGAACTTATTAGTTCTCATCAGTATGCCATAGGTCGTGGAACAGACAAATGACAGTGGCCAACCTGCTAGTTTTATACAAACCGATGTAAATGTTGTACCGGTGAGAGGTAAGTGAACCCTCTCCTGTGGTCAAATGCTACTATACACCAGATATCATAGATGTCTCCATGGTGTATAGCGACTTGCTATTTTGCAAGTGCCGAGAGCAGCGACCTTCAGCCTTCATATATATATATATATATATATATATATATATATATATGTATACATATTTATATATACATATATATATATATATATATATTACACGAACTTTTTACTCCAACTACAGAAGAGTCTTTTCACAACTTATTTTGAAAACTCTTTTCAGGCTCTTTTCAAAACTCTATTCAAGATTCTGCTGAGGACTGATTTCAGGACGTCTCAAAACTCCCATTTATTTTAACCCCTGTCTCTAGATCGAAGTGTAATATATTGAACAAATACTGTAAACACAACGGGTAATACTCGGCCGCTACCTCGAGACTCTTGATGTTTCGGACATCGCGCCCATGGAGACATTCGGTCAGGATTCAGGAATACATAACATAAAAAATTCAGACAATTTAACGGAAACCGCTTTTTCTCTATGAAAAGTGCATGGTCCTTTGAATTATTATCAAACTAGTTTTTAGCGGTTGGTATCTTTTTTTTCATATCTCAATATTTATTTATTTATGTACTCAGTAACTGCTCCAACTTTTTATTCTCTCTTTGAAGCCTTTGTTTCGACTTCCTGAACTATTCGCTGACGACATTCTCGAATTATTTTTCGCAATGAGGATAATTTTCGTTAACAGCACCTAGAACAATACTTTATGACAAAATTTTATAACTATTTTATGTACTATTTACTTAAAAGCAATTTTACAGATCTAGGTTAGTGTAGAACAGCGACTCCCATCAATCTTTTTGTAGTTCGAAGCTAGCTACAGATGACTTGCCAAGTGTTGGCTAACGTAGACTAGGTGACTTTTGCATAAATAAAATACATCATATCCCATCAACAGTTAACAAACATTTGGCATGTCATTTTGAGACAGCTTCAAGCATGTTTATTAATTTTTACTAAACTTAGGTAGGCTTTCACGGCCATTGTTAGTTTCTTTTGACTTTTGCCGTGGTCTTTAAACTTGATGTTCCGCTGGAGCTTCTTCAGAAAAATTCTAAAGACTTCAGTTGTGTTCTGCTCCTTGTTATATTCTTTATTGCTGCTTCATTTTTCTGTTTCTTTTGTCATATTCTGTTGATTGTGACTGTCTATATCGCTCGTACTTATCCAATCTCAATGTACTGTTTATTCGATACCCATTCTCTCTGATAATCATAAAATCAGCCACGAAAATATCAAAATATTAGATAGAAGTATATTACCCAAGCATTATTAAAAATTCACTAGAAATTATGAAAAACAAACAATTTCAACAAAATAGGATGGGTATCAACTTAGTAACTCACGGGAGATTGGCTTTACCAAGTACCAAAGGCTTACACAGTCACGTTCAACAGAGCATGAGGAATAAGCATCAAAGCAAAGCAGCGCCAAGGTATATAATGAGGAGCAGAATACAAGTTCAGTCTTTGGAATCCTTCTGAAGAAGCGACAGTATGGAACATCAAGTCAAATTCGATGACCACTGCAAAACCTAGAAGAAATTATTTCATTTTACTCAACTTGTTTGATAAACTTAATGTAACATACCTTTTATGAGGCCAATTACTTTCAATCCACATACTTTGTAGTTGTTTTTTTGTCCGAGCCAGCTACAACCAACTGCAAATTTATTGGCAAAAACCTTCTTCAAAGCCATAATAATATTTTCTTTGGTATTAAAGCCACCGATATTCGTTAAATATTTTAACTAAAAAAATAGAGAACATTTTGAAGCTAAGTACACAGCAGTATAGTTATTATACAACGAATAAAAATAGGTAAAAGATTACCTGGTGGTCTGTTTGCAGGCTCATTAATATCCAGAAATTGTGGGAACTCCGAAATATCTGAAAATATAAAACTCATTTGTAATAGCTTTTAAATCGATTGAAAAACATAAAAGTTTTAGGTATATCACAAATCTTAATTTGAGTGTAACTTTTTTTGATTTGCAACACTTATTATGTTTATTTATAAGTATTTTATAAATTGTCTGAGCCCGGAAAAAATACAAATTTTGAATAAAATATATAAAAATATACCTATAACGAATCTAATACCACAAAATTTTAAAATAGGTATTTTTTCATAAACACGAGATGTGTACTGGGCAAAATTGTTTACATGATATAATATACAAGTATTAGACAGTACTTAAAGTTCTTCGTTTTTAATTTAAATGTGGCGTTTTGTGTTATTTCATAATGTCTTCATAAAATCTATATACATTATATTTGTAACGTGCCATCTTCCGCCGGTGTCCGCAAGATCATATGTACATAAATTCATCAAAATTTCCTATAGTAGAAATTACCTTTAGCGATAAATGTCACCACGCTAAATATTGGGTGCAAATTACCACTTAAGCTTTTCTCCAACAGATGGCTCTCCGTAGAGAATATATAAATTTATTAAATAATGGTATATTATTGTGTATATTTTAGGAGAATTTACAATATAGATTATTGCAATAATTAGCGTATAAAAGTTGTTTACAAAGTAATAGAGTAAAGATGGTTAATGATCGAAAGTCCATAAAAATCGATTCAGTATTTTACATTTCACAAGTTGGTACCCTGACTGTCGAACTGTCAGCTGTTGTCATTTCCTTTTGTTTTTGTGAGTGATCAAAGGTTATAAATCTCTGAAATTGCCTAAAACTTCCTCTTTTAAATCAAGAATTTGAACTGAAAACTTCGCTACCGATTTATTTAGTTAAAAGGCACGTGATTGCTAATCGGTTTAATACCGGATTAATAACTAAATTTAACCTAATATTTCAATTTATATTTTGGTTTGTTAAATTGAATTTTCGAATTATTCGGATAATTAAGCAAGTTATCGTCTAGAAGTAATATTCTAGGTAAGTTTGAATTTCTTTGATTTATTAAAGACACGTGCTCACGTTAGAAGATAAACTTGAGAATAATTTTGCAATTTAATTGTAGACGATTTGGGATAGGCCAGATTTTGACCGCAGAACTTGGCTACTGTTCGGTTATTTTTTTGGATTGTTGGATTTTTGGACTTTGGATCATTGCTATTCTTTGGTACACGAATTTTGGTAAACGATTTGGCCCTGCATTTTAATTCATACATTTCGATTAAGAGAAACATCTAACCATTGTGAAGAATTTTATGAACCCTATCAAATTGTGTTGTGAAGACTTCACCTCGACCAACCCTCACGTCTGGAGCGCCAGGAAACTCTCCAATTTTGTGTGTAAAAGTTAAGTAACCCTTATACTTACTTATTTATTAGAGAATTATACTGAGTAGGTGTCTGAAGTGTTGCTCCTGCAAATTTGTGAATTATTGTGGCAAAAACTTAAAAAAATAATAGGTGACTTTTACCATTGTGTAGTTAAAGACATAAACTATTACTATACGTTTTTATATGACAGACACTGCTTGCATAAGTTGAACTATTGTGACATTTTTGAACATTTGATGTATACTTTCTCTGAACAAAAACCTTTTTTTTGTCTCAAGAATTTAAAAACGTAGAGATAAATTGTTTTTTTCTTCCAACAAAAAGAATCTAATTCTATAAAATGAACAGGCCCGGATCTAAAAATATTGATATAAAATTTCAGTGTTGTAATAAAGAACTCAACAATTATTGTTGTGTGACATGCAACAACATTTTCCATAAAAGTTGTTGTGAAAGAAAAAAAGGAATTACTGTTATAGGAAAGCAAAAAATTTACTGCTCCAAAGTATGTGCTGACAAAATAAACATTGACCAAGAAATTCTGGAAGGTTTACACCTGCAGATAAAACAGCTAAATACTGATATTGAAGTAAAGGATAATTACATACAGACGATCAAGAGAAGATCTCAATCTTTTGAGAATGACGTTTATGAATCTGAACAAAACTACATATTAGAAATAGAAGAAAACAGAAGAATCATTGAGAATTTAAAATCAAAGTTGGCTCAAATGATGAAGAGAAACTGTGAAATCGAAGAAATGTTATCCGACGAAGTCAATAAAATTACAAATTACCAAGAAGAAATTAGTGCTTTAAAAGAGAAAAATCTCATAATTTTAAATTGTACCGAAAATATTAAGATAGAAAATAATAAAATGTTAGAAGAATTAAAAATCCTGAAACAAAACAGAGTTAAAGAACACCATCAGGAAAGGCAACCAAAAAAAGTTTGTGAAAATTGCTTCGATAAAGAAAAAAATATAACTAAATCATATATAAGGAAAAATCGCATACTCATCTTAGGCGACCAAAATGCCAAACATTTAAATCAAGACTTAAGAAAATTTATGGATAGTAAATACGAAATTGTTTCTATTATAAAACCTGGTGCCCTTTTAAGTCAGGTCATACAAAATGTAGATGAACTAACTAAAAACTTTTCTCTTGAAGACCACGTAATAATTGTAGCAGGGTCTAATGACATAGATGGGAAGAAGACACCATCCTTTAATTATATTTGCCGTAAATTAAAGTCATGTTCTCATACAAATATAGTTTTTATATCAATTCCTTATTTCACAGACAGTGTATTGAAGAACAGACATGTCTTTAAGTACAATTCAAAGTTAACTGATTTTCTAATAAAATTTAATAATTGTGTTGAAGGACAAGTAAAACTCTTAGATATAACAAATAAGAGAAGAATGTGTGATAAAGACTCGAGGATTCGTTTGATTGTGAATTATTTGACGGCTCCGAAGCAAATAAAAAATTTAAGATTTGTTGTAATGGGTAGTACAATACCCAATAGTTATGTGAATAATACAATACTAGAGGATGAGCAAACTGAGCCAACTGATGACACTATTATTGATTTAACACGAAATAAGGATTGTGATGCCGAAACAATTTCTGTAGTAAACGAGGACAATAATTTTTTATACCCACGTCTGTCGCAGATCTCTCTTGTGTAAAGAAAACTGACAATCTTATCATTACTCATCAAAACATTCAATGTGTAGCTAACAAATCATTACAGTTAGAGTGTTTTCTAAAAGAAACGTCTAGTGATATCATATTATTAAGCGAACACTGGATGTCTGAAGAGGAAATTAATTTAATACATTTTGATGGTTTCAAATTATGCGCTTCTTACTGTCGAGAAAAGTATAAGCATGGTGGTGTTGCAATTTATTGCAAAACCAACTTTAAAACTAAAGCTCTAGATTGTACAAATTTTTCTGTATCTAATATATTTGAATGCTGTGGAATAGAAATCATTGGCACTAATATAATTGTAATAGCAGTTTACCGTCCGCCGAATGGTGATACTGGTCTTTTTTTAAATAATTTTGGTAACCTTTTAGATTTATTTTTACTTAGTAATAAGTTCTTAGTGATAGGTGGAGATTTTAATATTGATTTCAATGTAAATTCTTCGTTGCTTCATGATTTAACATTCATCTTGAATTGTAACAACATGTACACAACAATTCACTTGCCAACTAGAGTAACATCCTTCTCCAGTAAATGTATTGACAATATAATGGTGAATGACAAGGATAGGGTTTTTGAATCTAATATTATAAAGAGCAACCTGTCAGATCATTATGCACAATACGTCATGGTAACAACAGGTCCAATGTCGAATGTTGAGAGTAGTAAATTAAAACGTTTTTTTAGTGAAAACAGTATTAATAATTTCTGTCATTTTCTGAAGAATACTTGCTGGGCAGAAGTTTTTGCAATTCCAAATTGCAGTATAGCATTTAAAACGTTTATGGAGATTATTTCTTTTTCCTTTGAAACATGTTTTCCACTGGGGATAGTTATGAATAAACAACCTAAAAAAGCTTCTGTCCCAATTTTTGATCAAAAAGTAATTCAAGCTAAAGAACAGGTATCACTTTTTGCAGATCTCAGTAGACAATACCCTCAGTTTAAAGATAATTTCAAAGCAGCTAATAACGAATATCGACATATTTTATCAGATTTTTATAAAGAACGTAACGATAAGTTGGTAATGTTTTCTAAAAATAAAAGTAAGACCATGTGGAATATATTAAATAATACTTTAGGTAAATCAAAAACTGTTAAAGCTGGTATGGAAATAGAAGAAAATGGCAAAATTTTAAATATCAGTGAATTAACGGAAAAATTTAATAAATTTTTTATAAATGCTCCCAAAACTGTTACATCTAATTTACCCCAACACATTGATTTTCAGTTTATAGATAATTGTCTGGAGGGCGCTAGTTACTCATTGTTTCTTCGGCCTCTGTCTGAAGAAGATGTTTTAGACTTAATATTAAAATTAAAAAACTCCAACTCCACTGGGCATGATGAAATATCAAATATATTATTAAAGCGTATTGCTGTACATATCATAAAACCTTTAACTTATCTGATAAATCTCTCTCTAGAGCAGGGAATTTATCCTTCGGAATTAAAAGTGTCTAAAGTTATTCCATTGTATAAAAAAGGTGATCCTAACTTGTTTAAAAATTATAGGGGTATCAGTCTATCACCTAGTATGTCAAAGGTTTTTGAGTCTGCTGTAAACTCTCAACTAATAAGTTTTCTAATGTTGTATAATAAGCTCTCTACTAGTCAACACGGCTTTACTAAACATAAAAGTATAGACACCGCTTTAAGCGATTTCTTGAATAGTATTATGAGTACAATTGATAAAGGCCAAGTAGCTTTAGGACTCTTTATAGATTTTTCAAGAGCTTTTGACTGTGTCGACCACTCTATATTGCTAACGAAGCTTGAGAGGTATGGAGTAAGGGGTGTTGCTCATGATTGGTTCGTGTCATATTTGTCAAATAGATATCAGCAGGTTTGTATTGAAAATGTTGTATCGGGCTTAGAAACTGTCAGCGTTGGGGTACCTCAAGGGTCTATTCTAGGGCCCACACTTTTTATTATTTATATTAACGATATGTTGAAATTTATTCAACATCCATCATGTTTGACAGTGTCTTATGCTGATGATACAAACATTTTAATGAAATCTAATACCCTAGCTGATGCTGAACACTGTGCAAAAACAATTTATGATAAAGTAATGCTGTGGACTCAAAAAAACAAATTGTGTGTCAATCAAAGTAAAACAACTTGCATGATTTTTAGAACAGTACAGTCTAACATTGCTCTTATGTCCGATATTCTTTTATCTCCAACTACAAGCGTCAAATATGCCAATGATTCCAAAATGCTTGGATTGAGAATTGATTGTAACCTGAAATGGTCTAACCATATTCATGATATGTGTGGTAAACTGTCTAAGACCTGCTATGCCCTGGCAATAACATCTAAACAATGCAGTGAATCAATTGTAAGACAACTATACTTTGCATCTTTTCATTCTTGTATTAAGTATGGTATTGTGCATTGGGGTTCATCATCTGAGGCTCATAGAATCTTCCTTTTGCAAAAACGGGCTATACGCATAATAGCTAATCTTGGGTACAATGTGTCTTGTAGGGAAGCCTTTAAGAGATTGAATATTCCTACTTTAAGTGCTGTATATATATATGAAATATCGTGTTTTGTTTACAAAAATAAGGCTAAATTTGATGAAATAAGAACAGATCATCAATATAACACTAGAAAAAAAAATCTCCTCCTACCCGAAGAACATAGAACGACTTTGTATCAAAAAGGTCTTTTTTTTATGGGTTGTAAATTTTTTAACAGTTTACCAGGAAATGTTAGATCAATGACAACTATTTTTAAATTTAAAAGGGCTTTAAAATCTTTATTGTTGGATATAAACTGCTATACTGTTGACGAATTTGTATCTTCCATGTAATCTCTACTGTTTCTAGTATATTTTATTACACGTGAGTGATATGTTATATTTTACTTAACTTATTTATTTGTTTCTATTTACATGTATTTTTTGTGTTAAGTGTCACAATGTTATTTGTAAGTTCTTTATATGTATATAATTTTTGTAATTGTGTCGACAATATTTCTTAACTGCACGTCTGTACAGTTTCTGAAATAAATAAAAATATTATTATATTATTATTATTATTATTATTATTATATCTCATTCTTATTGTCAATTGTTTCAATTTATTAATCATTTTTTTTTTCATAGCGTTAACCCTAAACCCTAGACTTGTCTGTATTATTTTATCGTAATATTTTATTGTTTAATTTTTTTTGTACTGTTACTAATTCTTTTTATAATAAATTGTATTTGTTTTTACTTGTTCTTTTATTTCGTTGCTCTCACTACAAGGATTAGTAAGATCTGGGACCTCGTATACGTATCCCGACTATAGGTCGTAATAATTTTGGGGGCTCGTCCGGGATCTTTGTGAGAGTAACAATAAAAGAACAATCAATTTCACCTAATAAGAAATATACTAATTTAATTTTGAATTTCCTAGGTACGCTTTTGCACTATCGGAGAACCTGGAGCGAAAGACTGGAAGGGACAAATTTGCTGGTCGAGGTATTGCTGAAATTTTTGTGATCTAAAAGGAGTCACCTTGAAAGAGAAATCTCAGGAACTTGGTAAAAATTGTATAGTTTTAGTTTTTGTATCTGTTTTTTTTCTGAAATTCCTGAGCATTTTTTTTATTTACTGAATTTTTATCTTGAAATAAAACACAGTTTCATCTAATAATTTATTACAAAATGGTTGACATAAATACTTCACTGTTAGATAGGGAGTTTCTCATTTATGAATTACTTATACGAGGTATAGATGTAAAGTCTGGTGACAAGACTAAAGATCTAGCCCATAATTTAACATCATTTTTAAGACAAGAAAATCAGGGTAAAACATTTGAAATGGTTAGAGATTTGGATGCTATTTCTGAATTACAAAACTGTACAACAATTTTGAATTTAGTTACAAAAGCCTCTAAAGGTATTTTGACACTTAATTTGATAGAAAGGCTAGATGCGTTATTTTGGCATCTAAAAGGTAGAATGGCTCGCACACCTTGTGAAAATGATGACCAAAGGGAACAACTTGCTGGTTTACTTAAGAATTATAGTAAAATTTATGAGGATTTTGTTGATAGGAAGAAATTTTTGGTCGGTACACCAGCAGTAGAAATTCCAATTGATCAATCCACTGCTCTAGCTAATCTGCAGACACTTGTTCTGACAGATCCAGATTACGTTCCAGTGTCACAGTGGAATTTTACATTTAAAGGAAAATTTAGAAATAGTTTAGACGTGTTAGACTTTATAAGAAAAGTTAATCAGTTTTGTAAAACCAGAAAAGTATCCGAATCTAAATTGCTCGATGGCATAGGTTGTTTATTTGAGGATAGGGCTGATGTATTCTATCGCTCTATCGAACATGAGATTGAGTCGTGGTCAGACCTCTGCACACGACTCAAAAGGGAATTTTTACCTTTCAATTTTGAAAAGCATGTCAAAAATCTGATCAAAACTAGATATCAGCAGAGCGATGAAAGTATAGGAACTTTCATCGCCCACATTTCGGACCTGTCAAATTATTTGTCAATTCCACTCTCGAAAGAGAAAAGATTAAAAATCATAAAACAAAACATGTTACCTGAATATCAGGAACGATTACTTTTAGAAGACATTCACTCGGAGGAACGATTGGTGGAATTGGTAAATAAAATTGAGGAACGTAGACTAAACATGCGACGTGATAGACCTAGTAATCATCAAGCTAATACTAGGGTCTCTTTTTGTAATGGTATTTTTGGTAGTAATTTTGAGCAAAATTTTGAAAGTGAATATCGTGTTTGTAGAGACAGTAGATCAGAAATGAGAAGTAATAATTCCCATCATGCAAATAACAATCTAGACCAGGGGCATAGGAGATATAGTGGGAGTGCTAATCGTTCAACAAGTAGGGAACGTACCTTTAGGCACCGCGATAGCATTGATAGGAATTACGTTCGTGGTAGAAATCGATCAAGTAGTCGGGATCGAAACCTCACTAATACATATTCTTACAATAGCCGTGAGAATTCTGCTGGTAGGAATAGATCGAGTAGTCAAGAGAGGTCACGTAATCGATCTTCAAGTAGGGAAAAACATAACTCAAAGCAAGTAAATAGTTTGCGATGTTTCAAATGCAATAGCACACAACATTTAGCCCGTGACTGCTCAACAAAAATAATAAAATGCTATCGTTGTGGCCTAACAGGGTATACGATTCGTACCTGTCCTACCTGTTGCAATCAGGGAAACGGGGCAAGGACTTAGTCAGTAGTCGGGGATTAAGTCAGCCTTGTAGAAAACCGACTGATAATGTTAACACTCCTAACATGTCTCTTAGTTTGTTTGATAGTGAACGGGTGAAGATTGTTTTAGATTACATTTTGTCACAAGTAAATGGGAACGAATGTCCATACGTTAAAGTTAGTGTTTTTGATGTTCAGATTTTGGCTTTGCTAGATAGTGGTGCAAATGGTATATTTATGAACTCAAAAGGATGGAAAATTTTGGAAACTTTTGGCCTAAAACTTGAAAAATGTCTTGTAACATCGTGCAAAGTTGCAAATAATGACCACATGCAGTGTTTAGGACAAGTAACTGTGCCTATTAAACTCAAAGACAAAGTCCATCTTTTTGAGGTTATGATTGTGCCCGAGTTGCGTCATACTCTAGTTTTAGGTACAAATTTTTGGATAACGATGGGTATCGTTCCTGATTTGTGAAAGGGTGAATGGTATTTCTCTAGTGAACCTGTCATAAGCGATATAGTACGGGAGAATAATGCCTCTCTGGAAGGTGCTATCGATTTGACAGGCGAACAGAGAGTACGATTGAATGAGGTTGTGAGCGACTACTTTGACAGCATCAAGGACATCAAATTAGGCTGCACTAATGTGGTGGAACATAAAATAGAGGTTAATGAAGGTGTTTTGCCCATTAAACAGAGGTATTATCGTGTAAGTCCACCCATGCAGCAAAAGATTAATGAGGAACTTGATGAAATGTTGAGGTTAGGTGTTGTCGAACGTAGTCAGAGTGAATGGAGTTCACCTATCTTAATGGTAAATAAAGATGACGGGACTTATCGTTTTGTAGTAGATTTTAGAAAGGTTAATAGTGTCTCTAAAAGACCAGCTTATCCATTGCCTTTTGTACATGAGATATTAGATCAACTGGGAACAGCTCGTTATCTCTCAAGTTTAGATATCAGATCGGCTTATTGGCAAGTCAAATTAGAAGAAGATAGTAAGCAATACGCAGCTTTTACTATACCCGGCAGGGGTCATTTTCAATTTAAACGTTTGCCATTTGGTCTCCATGGGGCCCCAGGTACTTTTCAAGCATTGGTAGATCGCTTATTTGGGCCAGAGTTAAAGCCATATGTGTTTGCTTACCTAGATGATCTAATAATTGTAACAAGTGATTTTGACACTCATATCCATGTACTAAAAGAGGTTTTTAACCGTCTGAAGTCTGCTGGCTTAACGCTAAAACGAGAAAAGTGTCAATTTTGTAGAGAAGAACTGGAATATTTAGGCTATAAAGTAAATCGTGATGGTCTTGGTGTTAACCCTAAGAAGGTTAGCGCAATAGTTGATATGCCTAAACCTAAAAATCCTCAAGAGGTGAGGCGAATTATCGGGATGCTATCGTGGTACCGCCGATTTATTCCAGATTTTTCTACAATTGTTGCACCTTTAACTAATCTCACTCGTAAGAATGTTAAATGGGAATGGTCGAAAGAATGTGATGAAGCTTTTCTAAATATTAAAAGTGTTTTGATTAGTGCTCCCATTTTGTCACGTCCAAATTGGGACTATCCGTTTATTTTACAGACTGATGCGTCACAGGTCGGTATTAGTTGCGTCTTGTCACAATTTTATGACAATAGAGAACACGTGATATGCTATCTGTCACGAGCACTAACCAAGACAGAAGCTAAATATGGGGCCACCCAATTAGAAATTCTTTCGGTCATTTATGCCATAGAAAAACTTCGTGGGTACATCGAGATGACTAAGTTCATTGTAGTAACAGATTGTTATGCTCTTAAGTGGTTAAATAATTTAAAAGATCCTAAAGGTAGACTTGGCAGATGGTGTTTGCGTCTCCAAAGTTTTGATTTTGAGGTTATACACCGAAAGGGTCGTTATAACGTAGTTCCTGATTGCTTATCGAGAGCAGTACCACCTGCCATAGATACCGTAACTACTGAAAATGAACCGATAGTACCCTCTGGCGATCCGTGGTATGATAAAATGCTACGACGAGTGAGAGATAGTCCGTTACAATATGATAGGTGGCGTGAAATTAATGGGAAATTGTACAAAAAGGTTGAATGTGGTTTTAAAGATCTTCTCTCCGATATCGATACATGGAAGGAAGTAGTACCTAAGCCAGAACGACGTAAACTTTTAGAAAAATATCATGCTGATATATTAACCGGTGCTCACATGGGTGTATATAAAAGTTACAATCGTTTAATTCAAAAGTACTTCTGGCCCTGTATGAAAGCTGATGTGTATCGATATATCAAAAAGTGCCAAATTTGCTGTAGTCAGAAACCGATACAAAAGATAGCTGCCGGTGAAATGGGTAGTAGACCAGATATAACTCGTTGTTGGCAATTGATAAGTAGTGATCTTTTTGGCCCACTACCTCGCAGTAGTTCTGGTTATAAATATGTCCTAGTTGTTACTGACTACTTCAGTAAATTTGTAATTTTTGTACCTCTTCGTTCGGCTACTGCTCAAAATGTCATTAAAGCCATTGAACAGCATGTCTTCTTGCTATTCGGTGTTCCAGAGTTCATTATCGTGGACAATGGGACGCAGTATGGTAGAAGTAAGGAATTTCCAGCATTTTTGGAAAAATATGGAGTTAAACCTTTATATAATGCCTATTATCATCCACAGAATAACCCCACTGAGAGGGTTAATCGGGTGTTAAAAACCCTACTCTCATCATACATTGATGAGCAACAAAGAAACTGGAGTGATAATCTTCTACACCTTGCATGTGCTATAAGAACTGCCAAACATGAAACAATACGTTATACTCCATATTTTGCCAATTTTGGCCGAGAAATGATTGTAAATGGCGAAGAGTATAAAATTTTGCGGGACAAAAGTAAATTTGGTACAGAAGATCTTAAGGGTGCGTTACCAAGGCCAAATGGTGCGTAAAATATTCTCATTCTTATTTTACATTCATCTCAAAAACGAGCCAACAGAATTCGGAATTGATTTCATTATGTAAACTAGCAAACTTAAGACAAGGACTTATTACATTTTATATTGTAATCCTAGTTAAAATTAAGTTTTCAAAATTTTCTTCTCCTTGATCATTCAACGCGAACGTACCACTCATTCGTGGCAAATTCACCATACATTATTTTATATTCTACAATGGGACTTAAATATTCAAATAAAATATAATACGATGTAGTATAAAATAAAATAACATGAAAAAAAGTGAAAAGTCTGCATAATATTTGCTTATATTAAAGTTTAATGTCGAATACGAAATTGCTAAATTTCGTGTAAAATAGTTGGGCTAGATGGCATCAGCATAGCGATGGCATTGCTTCACGTACGGTAAAGCAGGGTCGGGCTCATAAATTTCCATTTACAGTGTTGAAATAAAGCTTAAAACTTGGTTTAATTATTTGGATGTTAAGAAACGACATTATCATTAAAATTATTGCTGATTATATATTTTTGGGTACTTTTTATTTATTAAGATTAACAGTAGTTTGATCTCTGCCACAATACGAAAAAATCTGTCCAAATGAAGTAATGGCTATTTATATATATTTTTATTTTTTTCTTGTTTCTCTGAAGAAAGGTAGGTAGTTACCGAGTAGTTACTATGTTTTTATGATCAAAATATTTTATAATAAAAAAATTGAAAAATATGCACTAGTTGTATTCATTATATTAGAACAATACAATTTCATTCAAATAACTTACTGCACAATTACTGGATTAATATGTGAATAATAGGTATATTAAATCTTGGAAGGAATTAAGGTTATAAATTATGTACGATTGTCGATTTTAGTAAAACTGATGTCTGCAAAATAGTTCTAATTTATTTTTGTTCACACATTTTCAGTAACTATCTGTTGGTGACACTGCTATTAAAGATACCATTACTATACATAGTGGACAATAATTATACCAAGGGACAAAGTGCATTTTTTATCACTTGAGTGTGAAGGATTAATTACAGGAGGAATTAAAAAGCATTTTCACTTTGTGGTATATTCATACAAATTATTTCATTTTTTGCACTCCACAGTCTAACAGTGCGCTACTGCTATTGTAATAATCATTTTCAAGGAATAAAGTACAGATCTCTTATACTCCTCGAGGGACAGAACCCACTTTCTACACTTTAGTCCTCAAAAATGACAATTAAAATAGCACTCTTAGATCATAGAATACTAAAACATTGTTTTTGAAATGGGAAATGCTCAAAGGTAATTATTTTATTTTCCATTGTAGTGCTGATACTTATTAAGGGTGTACAGAAAAGTTTCTAGATGGCTCACTAATTTCCTCTTTATTAAATAACTATAAACATTATTACACGCAAACATGAATAATATCTACATTTCTTGGTGCTCTAAATACGTACTATCATTTAAGCTATACTTATATCAAATTATACCAATGATCTTTTTTCTATGAACACTAAGAAAGTTACAGAAAGATACTACAATAATTAAACTAGGTATACAATATTTCATATTTGTACATATCACAACAATGTAATAAATCTAAATCAATATTTACTTCTTCCATGTTATGTTTGCCAGAGAACCTCTATAAATTGCCATTTCATTGAAATTTTAAAAAATAATGTTTCCATTTACACTTTTCCGTAAAGTTCGTCCAAATCACCTAAAAAAAAAACAAAGAAAATATTGGAATGATAAATAATTTTCACTATATTTGAAATATTGAACAAGTTTTTATTGAGCAAAATTACTTCCCTAGGGTTATTATATTTCAGCTCCAATATTAAAAGATGTAATGCTCTGTCTTTGTCATGAATTTGATTTATCGAGGCGCAGGCTCCACCACCCCTACACCTGGTCCTATCCGCACCAATTGCAAGATAGTTTAATGTTTCCACTTTATTCTTTTTCATAACCCAATATGGTGGGAGATTGTCTGTGACGCATTATTATTCTAATTAATTTTTGTTGCATGCCATGTCTGATAGCCTCACCAAAGCTGTTTCCCCATAAGCTTCAGTCGCAACCTCTTTACTACTTTTCAGTCTTTTTATGGCTGCCTCCACTACTTTGGATTTGATCATTTCAAGTTTGCGTTCGTAATCCTGCTGCCAGTCATTGTTTGACTCGGAATGCTCCTTTTTCAAAAACTTTTCTCAAAATTAGAGTCAAAGCACGATAATCTAAGTGTAATATACCATAGTTAGTAAAACGTCCTCTTACTATTACTGTGACCTGCATGTGAATCCAGTTCTTTACAGGCATCTTATAAATAAATAGAAAAATGTGCAAGCTCCCCTACACCTAGCCACACCAATTATAGGAAAATATTGAAATGTTTCCACTTTCTTTTTCAAATATTGATAGTGTGTTAAGAGACATTTTGCAACACATGTATCATTCTAATTGTCCATAATCGATTATTTGTCATAATAGATTGTTTGCACACACCGATTGTCCCCGAATGTCCCCGTAATTAATTACTATCAAAAAAGAGAATAATAAGGAAAGAGAAAATCATAAACTATAAATGTGTTTCCAATGATGCTCGTATATGTTTTCTTTTAGAGAGTCCCATGAAGAATTTTGGTTTTTATCATTTCATTGGCTGACTTCACTTATATCTCCTCTCCTACATCTGGACTCTAGTAGACAGGAAACTGTATTGTTTTGCAGATGGATTAAATATATAAGTTTCTTTGTCGGTGGGTTATTTTGTATTTAGTTGGCATTGTGCTGAATGTAAAACCTACAACATATATTCAAAACGTATGTACTTATACATTTACAGTTAGTTTATGGATTCCATACCCATTTCCAAAATTCTAGGCAGTAAATGGATCGGATTTGAACTTTATATTCCTATTTGCAATTGCTTCCAGCATATGGTTTTCATAAAATTCTTTCAATTTAGGTAACATCACATTTTCCCATAACTTTTTATCTTTAAGAATAACTTCAATATAAAGGGGTTGTTGGTCATTTATATATATTACGAAAAAACATAAGTCTTTATTTGCTATATTTAACTGCCCTTGGATCTGAAACAGTCATATTATCAAATGCTCCTGATGTACCTACTATAAAATTATATTTCACCTGGTAATAATAATTATGATTTCTCTTTAATTTAATTTTCCCATCGGTTACATTTACACATAAAGTTTTATCTGTTTTAGCAACTTCTTCCAAGGACTTGCCAGATTTATAAACCTTATATAAACATTTAATTTCTATTATTGCATTAGCACCTACAAGACCTGTAAATAAATAACTTGATATATAACTTGATTTATGTAAGTATGTTTTAATTAGCCTGTATACAAATCAAAGAATCGGGATGAAAAAAGTACGTAATTGAAAATTTAATTTGAATATTCAGGGTCAACCACGATGATTGTACAGGGCCAATTGCCATTTATTTTTAATAGAGAGCTATAAATATCAGTACTTACATTTTTAGAGAACACTCTTTCTAGGCTACTTTCATTCCTGTATTATTATTGACTATCTCCCAACCATTTGAAGGTAGTGAATTTTTTTGCTGAAATAATGTCATCTGCAAATGCATTTTAAAAAAATCAGTACAGAATAATTTTCACTTCCCAAAAATATACAGGGTGGCCAAAAATTATTTTTTAATTTGAACTTTTGAATTGAATTTTCTCCATTTTTTCAAATGAAACACCCTGTATATTTTTCGGCCATATGATGTAGCAATGAAAAACTAACATTATTTTTGTATATTTCTATGGCTATTTGTAACCATTTTCAATTTATTCAGCAATAAGTACAACATTTAAGAATAAACTTAGTAAATTAGAAGTTTTTTCAAATAATTGAGCAGAAGAAATTACAAAAAGTGCTCCACATGTTGCTCTTTTTGATTGACACATCTCTTATGCGTCTTTGAAATGAACCGTTTTTAAAACTCCCGGCGTGATCGACCAAAGAGCAATGTCATTCTTTTCGTCACATTTTGGAATGTAGAATAGTAGAAACTTCATTACAAAGACGCATACAGATGTGTATCAATCAAAATGGGCAACATGTGGAGCACTTATTATAATTTTTTCTGTTCAATTATTTAAAAGAACTTATAATTTTTTAAGCCTATTCTTGAATTTATTGCTCAATAAATCGAAAATGGTTAGAAATAGCCAGAGATGTACATACAAAAAAAAAAAAATTGATTTTTCGCTCCTACATTATATAGTTCAAAAATATACAGGGTGTTCCATTTGAAAAAATGGAGAAAATTTAATTCAATAGTTCCAACTTGAAAACCGATTTTTGGGAATTGCATATTTTTAGGAAGTGAAAATTTTTCAAAAACATCACGCAAATGACTCGTAACTGATATTTACAAAAAAATTTCTTAAAATCCATAATGCCGACTGTAGCGATTTTTTAACATGCATCTGCAGATAGCATTATTTCAACAAAAAAAATCACTACGTTCCAATGGTTGGAAGATAGTCAATAATAATATAGAAGTGAAAAGAGTCTAGAAAGAGGCTTCTAAAAATGCCCTGACATTTATAGCATTCCATGAAAAAAAATGGCACTCAGTCCTGTACAATCGTCTTGGTTGACTCTAACTCGAGTGCACTATTGCTCCAACCGGTATGCTTTAGAATTATTCATTTAGTAAATCTGTATATAATAATATTTTTATAACACTTGTAAACTAACCATCAGAAGAGGCAGCCAAATATTCGTATTTTTCGTAAATGAATATGACTGCTTTTTGAATTTTTGCCTGGGGTTTCAGTGCAACAAACTGTTGTAGAGCAAATGCTTCTTTAATTTTACCATATTTCATAGCATCAGACTCAGCATACTTCAATCCTAATATAGGTAGTCTTTAGTAGATTGTCTGGTTTTGTTGTTTTACGTCTGTTTACGTTTTTCAGTGTTCCCAATTTCTATTGGTGCAACCTGAAAATAATATTCAATAAAATAAAACTAAAAATCGAAAGCATAAAGGAGCAAAAACTACATTATATCAAACATACGGAACTGGCCAGCATAACCATAGCTACAAAAGAGATTGTCCGTAGACAAAGTACGGGCAAAACAATTAGGAACTACACAGATTGTAAATAATCATTACTAGCCGTGAGAAGTTACAAAATTACCACAGGAGCAGTATGGGAAAGTCACCAAGCACTTGTGTTGCCGACAGACTGGTCAAGAAGGCAGTGGGCCAAAGTATCTTTGGACCAGTCCTGGCCAGTCTGTTACCTATCACAGCGATAATACAAATAATTAAAGAGAACACCCACAATGAATTCAAGAAGTTGTGGGATGAAACAAACAGCTGTCAGCTTGCTAGGGAACTACTAAAATATTCCAACAAGAGTACAGCAATGAACTACCTGGCAATTGTTAGGTTTTAAACTGGACTAAGAACTGTTACGTTTAACTGGGGCTAAAGTTCTTAACCACCAGCTTTTTGATAAGACTTCTAACCCTACCACACCTCGGCTAGTACTCGTCCTCTCAGGTTTGGGGTTCCACGTTCACAAGTGAACGGGCCTAAAGTTGTACCTAGGTAAGAGTAAATAATTATTAAATATTTAAATCAATAAGTAAACTAAATTACCAAGTGGTTCATTTAACAAAATAATAAGTCGCTATCAAGTTCTAAAAAGATGGTTTTATTCCAAGACAGTCAGAGATCTCAAGTCAATAACAAATTTTTAACAATATATACACACATAAGTATATCTACAAGTTACATGAATGAAATTTGAACACAAATGTTCCAATAAATTCTATGAAGAAGGTACGTTAATTTGAAGTGTCTATAAACAAAATAGTTTTCTAGTTTAGAAACCAAAACAGTAAATTATAATTAGAATAACCAAATAATATTCACCAAATGCAATTGCATGTAGTTTACATCATGTCTTTAATTAATTCCCCTTTTTACAATATACCCAGACTCATAGTCATTAAAATGTGAAGTGAAAATTCACAGTATAGTTAAAATCAAATTTACCAAATTGAATTGTACAAATTTTTAAAAAAATGAACAGAAACTTATCTTAAGCTTCCAGCGTGGTAAGGTAAGTACTCATGATTACGACGTGAAACCAATGAAACCATTGCAACAAAAGCCTGATGAGTGAGGTAACCATGTAGTTAGAACTTGAACTCTTCACAATGCCATCTATACTGAATCTCGTCGACTATAGTAGACCCTCCTCTCAGCGTTCCATCGATGTGACGTAACATAACCATCATCGGTAATATTCAATATATTATAATATATACCACAAGAAGACTAACCCAATAAAACCAGTGTGAATAAAATATTAAAACATCTCGGAACGTAGTAGACCCATCATAAACCGCCTAGAAGTGAACCACAAAATACTATTAATACCTAAAATGGACATGAACACGTGTAAACTTACCCATCCAATAGGGTATTTCCCAACTACGCGTTTCCTTCCAGCAAGAGCTGATAATATTTCCAGCAGAAAACTAATCCCAAAAAACAAGTAAATAATATGGCGATGGCACACCATTCCCAAGATAAATTTGGTTAACTCATCCAACATGAAAAGAGAGAGAAATTACCACCAACCCAATATGTAACTGCCAAATCCAAGCGCAAGCGCTAGACTGACCGATGTGAGTACTGTTCGATTCATAAACTAAACGACATCGAGATCTGTTTAATTTTACAAAATAAGAATAACTAAACAAACTATTCAACCCACAATGAATTATGAAATTACTACTCGTTCAATGAAAAAGGAAAAGATTAAATTGAGAATATACTAGAAAACAATTATAAAAACAATCTCTAATTTAAATGATATCAAAGGAACTGATCAGAACAGAACTGACTCCATGGTGCGTGTGCCGTACAACCATAACTAATTGAATACACTTAGCAAGCAATTTGACAGTCTCACAACGAAACTTATAACCTTCAATAGAACTGAACAACACAAGGAATAAACCATAAAAATTGTATAGTAATGAATACTACAGTAAGTACTCAATTAATATGTTAATTAACCTGACATTACAGTATCGTAGCCTGTTGTGGTTATGTTTTTCTTAGTTGCCTACATGTTTCGATGTTCCAGGTACTCCGGACATGACAAAGAAACTACATAACTAGATAACATATACCCCATTATTTAGCACAATACAAACCTAATTCAATATTAGGAATGAACAATGTACAGGTAGGATACTTCTTGTTTATTATGTACCAAACTAATGTTCGCTTATTCGTTTCAGAGCCAAACATGCCAGTGAAAGCTATACCTTGTGTAAACTACAAGTTATTGATAACTAGAGTACGACTTCCCAGTAGTTGAATGTTTAGTAGTCGAACCCCGTCACAACAAATAAACTAAAGAAAAGTACATAAGGTTAGGCTAATTAATAAAAATAGATTTGAAATATAAATAATAACAAACAATGCAAGCTATTTACTGTGTGAATTAAAATGACAATTATATCCTTTTCTATATTTAATGTGAACTAGTGTTGAATATGTGATTAATAAAAATTTTAAATTACAAGGAACGTTACGACTAAATTTACTCGACTAAACAAAATATAATTAACAAAAATGTTACTGATAATTGAACTTTATTTTGATTTTCAAAACAAATGCAAAATTCTGTACTTATGCTTGCCAAGACAAGATCAAACGTAACGTAACGCAATGTCCAGAAGGAACCTACGTTTTATAACGGGAATCCAGACTGGACACTGTCCGTTACGAAAAGATCTACATAGTATGAGATTAAGCGAAACACCTCTCTGTAGAGGTTGTGAACAAGAAGGTGAGACGGTTCAATATGTATTCTTGGCCTACTTTGACCTATATAAGTGAGATGCCCCTAGGCAGCATCACCATCTATTTTGCAAGATTAGTTTGGTTGGAGGTCTAGGCGAGGGTTTACCTACAGGGAGGATGTATAAGGGGCCCAATGGGACCTAAGTGCTGTGGTTTAATAATTTTTATTGACCACCCTCCCAACCAATTCCAGAACCCTTAACCGTTCATAATAACATTTTAAATCACTCAATTTTCGATGATGTATTATTTTTATGTTGGTATGTCGATATCAGATTTAATGTATTGCTTATAGATTCCACAATTAAAAAGCACCAAAAGATGTATAGTCAAAATGAATCAAAATACTTACTGTACCAGATGCTGCGTTATAATCGTGACCCAAGTTGTGACTATAAGAGTGATGACTCCATCCATCATCTACATAAACTTTGGTCCAGATATTATGACCTCCATCAACTTGATTTCTTTCTAATGCAAGCGTGTACTCTTCCTTGCTGACTCTTCAATGGATTCCCACAAATACGATTTCCAATGATCTCCAAGTTCAAATTCAATTTTATTACCATTAATAATTTCTTTCAATGTTTTCCCTCGTTTTATGTTCTCCCTAGTTGACATCTTTTTATGTGGACTTGTGACATCCTAATCTTAGATGATCACAATAACCAATAATGAAGTACTTTCTTTTATCAGTAAATCTAAAAAGAAAAATATAAAAAATGCATTTTTAACTTAAAATATTAGTCCAATCGCTAAGAAACAAACAGTATGTATTTAGCTACTATTTATAGCTCGCTTGAAAAAATTGCAAATACTCTGACATTTCACAGCAGCATCCTTACTTTCAATGATGATCAATTATAAATGTTTATCGAACAAATCACCCCAGGCCTCCCAAACTATTACTCTATGTGAGCATTTATGATGAAAGCTGGACATAAATTGAAAAGATATCCCGTGTCGCATTTTTTTTGCAAATTGTGAGAGGTTATTCCATGATGATTAGGCTAAATTTCAGATATTTTGCATTTATTTCAATTTCGCTCAAATTTCATATCCAAAACCAAGAAAATCGAGTAACGCGTTATCTGAGACCCTGTACAAGCACATGTGAATTCTTAGGCTATGCCGCTTTCGTTTCATTAATTATTATTATATTCACAAAGGCACTACTCATTTGAGAAATTCAGTGAATAACAAAAAGAAACATACGTATTATAGCCTCAGAAATATATGCAAGCACAATTTGACATTTTACGCAAAATATAACCTACTAATTATTGTAAAATAATTTCAGTTATCATGATCTTAAATTTTAAATAATATATTACTTACCTAGTGCAATCAATGAATCAATCGTCAGGCAATAAATACACAAATTTTCAGTATTTTCACACTTCAATGTATATTGCACAAATATAAACGTATGTAGAGTCCGTAAATGACCGTAAATTGAAATTCTTAGCCTTGAGAGCTTCAGTATCATGTAATGTAAATAATGTCTTTTATGCCAACTAAATACGCGCAACCCACAACACTTCAAGATGTTCTCTGTGTCACCGAGGTTTTGTCTGTGACTAGTACATAAATAAACAAAAATCGCTTCGCGATTACAATGCGTACGGTCCTGTACATCGTCTAGATTACTGGGCTTCTGTGTTATCGATAGGACAGTGCAATTCGATTACTTGCTCCGATTGACTGGGGGCATGCAAACGCACTCTTAAGGAAAACATAGAATGGAAAAATAAAGGGATTGCTAAACTGCATAAAACTATTAAAGCAAACTTGCAAAAAGCTTATGAGAAAACTAAGATGAGATATGATCTTAGAAGACGTCCGGTTAGCTTTCAGGTAAACGATTATGTGTGGAAAAGAGATTTTCCTCTATCCGATGCTTCTAAACATTTCTCAGCAAAGTTAGCACCTAAGTTTAGTGGTCCCTATCGCGTGAAAAAGAAAATTGGTTTGAATGTGTATGAACTAGAAAATGACGCCAAAGAATTGATTGGTCAATATCATGTGAAAGATTTAAAACCCGACTTCACATTGGCCTCTGATTAATTTTGAATTTTTGGGAGATAATTTTTTTTTGAAAAATTAGTTTTGGTCAAGATTTTCATTGTTTATTTTGGATATTTGTTGGATGTTTAGTTTGGCGATTTACCATTTAGTTCACCGCTACTTGGTATTTCGGGAGAAGAGAAAATCTTGCATTTTGTAATTTTCTTGGGTGGGATCTTTTTATGTAAAAGGACGAACAACGTATCCTAAATTCCAGTTAGCGATCGAGTGACCGAACAACTTGAACTCTCGTTACTGAAGGCCAAAAACTGACCAAATTTTTTGGCGTTATTGTATAGTTTTTTTTTTGTTGTCCTTTGTGTTATATGTGGTAGGTAAATGGGAGTGTGAATGTGGAGATAGTGGAGTGTGACGGAGCTGGTTGCCTAGAATGTACAGGGTGTAAGTTTCTGGACGTTCTATGCAAGTGGCTGCTACCCACAGGAAACTACGCTCAGAGTGAGTTGGTGCATAGTCTAACCTAAGAATTTTTGAACCTTGCCTGTTGTCTACTTTTGCTACCACCCTTCTGGTGTTTGATTTTTTTCTTGTCGCTTCACGACAATTTTGGTTTTGCAAGTACCATAACTTGGCCCCTAAGAATCTTAAATTCTTAGTTTTAGCTAGTATATGCCATAATATACTGTAGTTTTAAGATAGTCTTTTGTTTAAATGTTTTAGTAATTGTCTTGATGCATAGTATATCGTAAGAATTTTTGAACCTTGTCCGTTGTCTACTTTTGCTACCACCCTTCTGGTGTTTGATTTTTTTTTCTTGTTGCTTCACGACAAGTTTAACATTATTTTAGTTTGGTACATACTACAATGTACTGAGATATTTTGTTGTGTATCTCTCAGCTTCACGGTAAAGTTTGTACAACATTTTACTTGCATTCTAATATAGATATTTTAATTTGTTTAACACTTTAATTAGGTATTTTTCAAAATTTTTCTTTTCTTAAACAAGAATTTCTTGAGATTTCACACATTTTGCATTTTGGGGCTGTTATTCTAAATTTGAGATCTGAGTTACTTGTCACCAACTAGTACCAATAAAAACCTATTTATTTTTGACACAATTTTTGCGCTTTAATTATTTTGTTTATTCTTGGGAAAACTTTTTTTGGTAATATTATATTTAGCCATGTATATGTAGATATCTTTCTCTTTTGAGAAGAGTTTATTGGTATATTTATCACCTTTAAATACTTTGGTTGTTGTAAAAAAAAAATTCCTTCAGAATATTTTTTTTATTATTTTGGTAGGATGGAGTTGTAACGTGCCATCTTCCGCCGGTGTCCGCAAGATCATATGTACATAAATTCATCAAAATTTCCTATAGTAGAAATTACCTTTAGCGATAAATGTCACCACGCTAAATATTGGGTGCAAATTACCACTTAAGCTTTTCTCCAACAGATGGCTCTCCGTAGAGAATATATAAATTTATTAAATAATGGTATATTATTGTGTATATTTTAGGAGAATTTACAATATAGATTATTGCAATAATTAGCGTATAAAAGTTGTTTACAAAGTAATAGAGTAAAGATGGTTAATGATCGAAAGTCCATAAAAATCGATTCAGTATTTTACATTTCACAAGTTGGTACCCTGACTGTCGAACTGTCAGCTGTTGTCATTTCCTTTTGTTTTTGTGAGTGATCAAAGGTTATAAATCTCTGAAATTGCCTAAAACTTCCTCTTTTAAATCAAGAATTTGAACTGAAAACTTCGCTACGGATTTATTTAGTTAAAAGGCACGTGATTGCTAATCGGTTTAATACCGGATTAATAACTAAATTTAACCTAATATTTCAATTTATATTTTGGTTTGTTAAATTGAATTTTCGAATTATTCGGATAATTAAGCAAGTTATCGTCTAGAAGTAATATTCTAGGTAAGTTTGAATTTCTTTGATTTATTAAAGACACGTGCTCACGTTAGAAGATAAACTTGAGAATAATTTTGCAATTTAATTGTAGACGATTTGGGATAGGCCAGATTTTGACCGCAGAACTTGGCTACTGTTCGGTTATTTTTTTGGATTGTTGGATTTTTGGACTTTGGATCATTGCTATTCTTTGGTACACGAATTTTGGTAAACGATTTGGCCCTGCATTTTAATTCATACATTTCGATTAAGAGAAACATCTAACCATTGTGAAGAATTTTATGAACCCTATCAAATTGTGTTGTGAAGACTTCACCTCGACCAACCCTCACGTCTGGAGCGCCAGGAAACTCTCCAATTTTGTGTGTAAAAGTTAAGTAACCCTTATATCTCATTCTTATTGTCAATTGTTTCAATTTATTAATCATTTTTTTTTTCATAGCGTTAACCCTAAACCCTAGACTTGTCTGTATTATTTTATCGTAATATTTTATTGTTTAATTTTTTTTGTACTGTTACTAATTCTTTTTATAATAAATTGTATTTGTTTTTACTTGTTCTTTTATTTCGTTGCTCTCACTACAAGGATTAGTAAGATCTGGGACCTCGTATACGTATCCCGACTATAGGTCGTAATATATTGCACAGTGGTTAACCATGGAGTCCGATAGAAGACAAGTTGAAAATATGTAATTTATAGGAAGCGCTTCAAATAATTCAATTATAAATTAATAATATGTGTGTCTCGTTTTATGGGTTTGATTTATCAGTAATGCATATCCAATTAGCCTTTTTTCATATATTGACTTTACCTTGTTCTCCACTGTCCGAGGATGAATCAGCCTCTCTTCCCTCTTCCTTTGGAAGCTTCATCACCTGATGAAGCATGGACTCTTTCAGTTCTCTTCCGGGCCTTTTCTAATGAATCTAGATAGAATCATACATAAATTATTTTATTGCTACTTTTTTTGTTTTTATACATTTATTTAACGTCGACCTATTTCCGCTACTGAGGCCTAACACCGACGCCTGTAGACGAGCTACCCCCAACCAGGAATTTTGCCGAACCTCTTCCCTTAAGAAGAGTAGGGATCTTTTACTTGTCTAACATTTAATAGACAAGGGACCGACGGCTTTACATCCCCTCCGAAGGATGGTATATCTCCTATACAACCCTCGCCTAAAGTTGCATAGCTTCCGCGCATACACTGATATACAAGCCGCTGGAAGATGTGTGAGGCGAGGACATGGTCTTCGTTGAGACGGTCACCCATCCAACTACTAACCACGCCTAACGTTGCTTTGCATCGCATATCGAAATATGCACATAGTAAAGACGCACCTACGCTCGCCCCCATTGCTACTTTTATTACCTAATTAAAATGTGTACAGGCTAACGCATCTACTCTAGGCTACTATGTATATAATGATAACATAACCGATTAAAATTGACGCTTTTAGAGGCAAACTTTAAAACTGCCAATGTTAACTTAAAACATTGACATAGCTTTAACATGTGTACATATATATATTCTACCTTTAAAAGAGTCAATATAGTCCAAGAGCTTGTGAACCCTCCATATAAATAGTCTTCCTGTGTGGCTAGAAAATTTGATAGTGATAAATAAAATACACTAAGCATGAAAACGATGACCTGGTAGGCATCAGCTCTGCACATCCCCCTTATAATAATTATTATAATTTGAAAATATAAAAAAAATAAAAAAATAAACTTGTTGCTGTAAGTTGGAAATTTTAATATGATATAGTTTATCCATAGTTTAGTATGAAAAAAATGACAGGCGATTTTGATGAGCAGAAGCACATTACAGGTGAGCGAAAGGCGAGCGTTGACGTATTCGTTAGATACTATTGATATAGCCTAAGACATATCGGTTTCTTAATAGCCTTCCGCGGTGTACTGGTTAGATTATCATTAATGAGATATATTAAGGCAAAATGATCTGTACATACTTTTTTAATATCTGAATAAACTGTTTTAATTGGTAATTGGTAATTGGTTAGATTATCTGTTTCTCAGTCGTGAGGCCGAGTGTTTGAATAAAGTTCTTTCAGTTTTTTTTTATGCATTTCCCATGAGATGTATTTCGGCTCAATTAACAAGTGGGGTTTTAGGGTAGGCTAGATTAATTTGAAAACTTATTTTTTTTATTTTTTTTGACACTCAAAAATATAAGGGCTGATGCCTGTCAGGTCATGATTTTCATGCTTAGTGTATTTTAATTCATCACTACACAAATTTCTAACCTTACAGGATGACCTTTATGTAGAAGGTTCACGAGCTCTTCGTCTTGTATCAATAAGATAAGATGAGACGTTAGCATACAAAATTTTATTTGTTAAAATATATAAATTAATGAAGAAATTAACAGATGACCTGGTGTTGGACTAATAGTTATTCAGTGCATAAAGTTAGTATTTATGGTAAGCAGTATGAAAATTATCCAACAAGGTGCAGCCGAGTTCGATAATATATGATAAGTGTCATAAACACACTTTTTGTACATGTTACATATACAATATTTTTTTCTATGATCATTTAGTTCCGAGAATTTAAATAATAATAATAATAATTCCGAGATTTAAAATAATATAAAAATTTGGAAGAGGCATGTTTTTTACATTTTTATTGCACTGTTACCAAGGCAATGTGAAAAAAATTAAAAGTTGTACAAAGAGTCACTTTGGCACGATAGCAGAAAAAACTTTCAAAGCTAAAACGCTATATGTATGCCCTCTTAGCCCTCTCTTTAGTATGGAATTCCATTATATGCTACCATAATGGATTACATTAGTCAGTAAGAAAAAGTATGTCACATTAATTTAAATAGACCATCATCATATTTTATGACAAGTTAGCAGATACTTAAGTTATTTACACAACAAATGCATTAATAGGTAGTAGTATTTCTTTCATGAATGAGAATTACGAGTGTCGTACAGTATTTTTCTAAGACAGTATAAAAATAAATATTAGCAAACGTCGAAACCCACATTGGAAATTTGATTTGTTTCTAATGGGTAAAATAATGTTTAAAAAAGACGTACACAATTTTCTATTACGTCAATATCGTTTAATAATAACAATGAAATCCGAACTTACCACAAAATCCTTCTAATTTAATAGCGAACAACTTGAAGAAGGCCAATAACATTGGTTTTCCCCTACTGCTGGCTGGCGCGCCAATATCCATTGGCTGGATGTCGGTCTCGATAACTAGGGCCGAGTAGGACTATTACTCTTTGCACCTAGATTATCTCTGTAGACCTGGACCGGCCTTCGTGATAGGTGGGCCCGCGTACTTCTACCAGACCCAGCTCACAAATGTGAGATGTGTCGTGGTATTTTCTGCGGACCTCCCCTGGTCCTGGCTGTTGAACCTCGCTGGCTGAGGTCTCTTCTGGCGCTCTTCTTGTCTTGATGTTTTCTTTCTTCGCCAGCTTGTCATCCCCGGGGGTAGTCATCGGTCGAGTTGGGTTTAGGAAGTTTTGGCTGGGACTGACTGCCGGTACGTAGGACATCAATTGATATCCTACCCCGGATCGTCGGAAAGGTAAGGATGAGCTGTGTAGCTCGGGAGTGTGGAGACCTTAGTGCTTCGTTTAGCATTTTCGGTCTCCACGGAGCAGGTAGGACAACATGACGTTTTCAACCCTAACCCAACCTCCTTGCGGGCGTCGGACAACATACCGTCCGACGCCCGCAAGGAGGTTGGGTTAGGGTTGAAAACGTCATGTCTCTGGTAGTGGTGGTCCGTAGTGGCGTATCTGAAACAGATCTGTTAGCGGGAAATAAAGGTTATACTTACCCGTTGTCCAGTAGCTGAACCCTCGGTCGCTTGTGCCTCGGGGCGTCGGCGGGATCGTAATCAGTGACCTGTCTGATCAGCGGGTTCCCATGCTCCTCGGCTTGGGCGTACAGCTTCTTCGCTCGTTCCCGGATGACTTCAGTGACCGTGGTGTACTCCAGGTCTCTGACGATGTCTGCGGTTCTCACGTACCATGGGGCGTCAACTACCGTCCTGAGAGCGATGTTCTCCACTGCCTGGATTCTCTTCATGTAGGACTTCGCCTGGTAGCCCCACGCTACCGAGGCGTACGTCAGCTGCGGCCTGATGAGGGTCTTGATAAGCGTGAGCTTGTTCCTCAAGTTAAGTCGGCTCCCATTTCCCGTCATTGGGTAGATGAGGGCTCTCGTACGTCGGGCCTTGGCTGTGATGGCGTCCGTGTTTTATCTCCATGTTAGGCTTCTGTCCATGACCACGCCAAGGTATTTGACGGTGTCGTGCCATTGGATGTCCTCGCCGTTCATGGAGACGTGTCCTGTGGGAATTTCTTTCCGCACTCGTCTGAAGAGGATGGCTTGGCTCTTGTCGGCGTTGACTGCGACTTTCCACTTCGTGCACCATTCCTCCAGGAGTGTGGCCGCTTCCTGGAGTTTTCTGGTTGCGTCTCTGGCCTTCCAGGATCTGGCAATCAGGGCGGTGTCGTCTGCATACAGGGCTAGGGCTGTATGGTCGGTCCGGGGGAGGTCCGAGGTATAGATGGCGAACAGGTGCGGTGACAGCACCGATCCCTGTGGAACTCCCGCTTCCACGGTCCTGTAGGTGGAGAGTTGGTCCGAGATTTTCACCCTTAGCTGTCTGCAGTGTAGGTAGGATCTCACTAGTTTGACGAGTTCGATGGGGTAACCCATACTCATCATTTTAGCTAAGAGACCGTCGTGCCAGACCGTGTCGAATGCTTTGGCGACGTCTAGGAACAGCGCCGTGGTGACTTGACGCTGGTTGAACCCCTTGGTGATCTCCTCGGTGAGGCGAAGCACTTGGAGTTCCGTGGAATGTCCTGTTCGGTATGCGAACTGTTCATCCGGGATGATGTTCAGCTCTTCTGTCTTCTCTGTTAGCCTCTTCAAGATGACCCGTTCTGCAACCTTGCTCATGGCTGGGAGGAGGCTGATGGGCCTGTAAGAAGACGGGAAAATTAGTTCTTTCCCTGGTTTAGGGATCATAATGACGTCGGCCTTTTTCCACCTGGCTGGAAAGTGCCGTAACCTTAACATCGCGTTTACGATGTTGACTAGCGCCGCTACTCCTTTCCTGGGCAGCTTTTTGAGAGCGATGTTTCCTATCTTGTCACATCCCGGAGCTTTTCTCGGCTTTAGGCTCCTCAGGATTTCCTTGACTTCCTCGGGGGTAGTAGGACGGATGTGGTCGTCATCTGGCAGGCGGCGGATCCTTCGTACTCTGCGTTCGACGTCGTCCACCCAGTCCTCGTCCTCGTCATCGAGCTGGTTCTCTCTACACTGCAGTTCTGAGCTGTCGGCGAACGCCTCGGCTTTTTCCTGGTTAGTGTAGACGATCCCTCGCTCTCCGTGAATCGGGCGCATAGGCTTCCTTCGGTTTCGCAGGGCACGTTGTGTGTTCCACATGCTTCTGTCCTGTGGATCCAGTGACTCAAGGTGGCGTTGCCACCCCTCCTGACGGTGTTCCTGGAGGGCGGCTTTCACTCTTCGGCTGAGGACATTGTACTCCCTTCTATCGGCGGGGAGCCTGGTCCTCTGAGCCCGTCTCTTGGCGCTCCTTCTGTCCCTTATCAGCTGCCTGGTGGCCTCTGGGAGGTTTGCCATCGGTGCTGGGTGCCTTCTTACTTCTATTTCCGTCGTGCTGGCCCTTATCGCTTCCAGGATCTGCTCCTCTAGGGAAATGATGGCCCTCTCAACGTCCTCCACGGTTTCTAGCCGTGCTGCGGGGTGGCTGGTAGCATGAGACCACTTGTATGTCGCCATTTCGCGCTGTGGACATTACTACGGCGGTGGCGTTCATGTTTTCTAGCTCAGGCAGTACTGTCGGATGGTGGGCTATGGTTTTCTTCACCAATAGGGCCACTCCTCTCGCGGGCCGCTGAGGGTTGTTTACCCAGTCCATCCTGTAGGTGTGGTATCCTGGGCTGGCTGGCACCTCTGAGGCTTCTTCTTCGTCGTCATCACCGTCGGCTTGAATAAATGATACTACTGCAAATTTCTCCATTTTATGAAGAATTCTGCGTTTAGACAGAAACCTATGAGGAAATAAATACGTTAAATTCTTCTAGCAGTAGCAGTTTATAGCGAGTGATAAAATAGGACCAGTTTTTCAACATTTATATTTAATTTAATGTTGATTATAAAAGATATTATATAAGTATTGTTACATCGTTGCCCATGGACACTATTTTTAGCCTGGGGTCCGACACCCCTTTTTTAAAGTAATCGCTGAATTTTCGTGAGTGGCTTCGTTTTGACGAGTCTTCCAACTTTTCTCTCTGCAAAAATTCTCAGTATAGAGGTATGGAAATTTCTACGCAGCCGCTAAAACATGTTGATCGTAATCATGATGTAGGACTGGAAAAACTGCCAGAAAATTTGTAGGACAATTTGACCATTCGATTTTAAAAACATTAATTAAATAACAGTGTAAAAATCAGCCTGTTAGTAATAAACCTTCAGACCTTGTTACATTTACATATTGGGGGAGAACTCGCCGGTCCAACACATCGCTTTTGTAGGACAAGCGCAGCTCTCTGTTTTTTTTACATTAACGGGCTGATTTTTACACTATTGTTTAATTCATATTTTTGAAATCGAATGGTCAAATTGTCCTACAAATTTTCTGGAAGGTGTTCCAGACCTACGCCATGAAAGTGTCTGTTTCACGATCAACATGTTTAGTGGCTGTGTAGAACTTTGCATACCTCTACCACAGGATAAGGAGATCTCTACCGAGAATTTTTGCAGAGAAAATTTGGAAGACTCGTCATAACGAAACCACTCACGAAAATTCAGCTTGTTAAGTATTCACCTCAAAAAAGGGGCGTCGGACCCCGGGCCATTTGCTGCCTTTTATTGTAAATATGTACTTTTAATAATTGTCATTATACAATTTAAACTACAATAAAGCGCCTGAAATTTTTCTGTAGTTTGAGCTTAGTTAAATTTCAATCTCAAGGTTGGGTTGGGTGTTGGAAAACATGTCCATAAAACTCACAAATACCACAGACCATTGTAAGTATATGTCCCCTCTGGGGGTACGTCGGCGATCCACCCTGAAAGTGCTTGCCGCAGGTTGTGTTATTAGTGTTTTAGCGTGCTTAAAGCTGTCTGGTAATGGCATGCTGTAGTATAGAGTGTGGTGGCATGTGTGTATTAGGATGATTTAAGATTAGTATGTTTAAGCGTGGTTATTGGAGTTAGTGCATGAGTGGCATCTTTTATGTTCGAAATAATATGACTCTTTTGGATGGTCTGAAGGACGATGTAATATAGTATTTTTTTTTTTTTTTATATTTTGTATGTATTTTATATTTTTTTGTTTATTTTTTTTTGGTACTACCTTTTTTGGAATATAATTATACCAAATGTATAATTATATAGGTTTTTTTTTTTTTGATTTTTATTATTTTTTTGGATTTTTGTTTTTTTTTGATTTTTTTTCAACAACAGATTTTACAAAAGCTAGGGAGTAAAGATGTAATTGAGGGACGGGTATTTGGGAGCGTGATAGAATTTGGGAGTGAGGGGATCGGCAAGGGTGGGATTTGAAGAGTCTACGAGTGTTTGAGCAAAACCGGGTAATAATTTTTTGAGAATGAATTCTGATAAAAATGGGGTGCCTGTGAGCTAGTGCAGGTCTGTGCTGCGGGTAGTTAAGGGAAGATGAAGTGAGACTTTGAGGATTTTATTTTGGACTGTTTGAAGCCTTGCTTGAAGATAGGGGGCGGTGAGGGGGAACCAAATCGGGGATGCATAGGTAAGGATAGGACGTAGGTAGGATTTATACAAGAAGGATACAATGTGAGGAGGGGAGTTCTTGAGGATGGGGAAAAGGGATGAGGTGCGCCGCCAGCATTTACCGGTGACGTTCGAGATGTGTTTTTGAAGATAAAGTTTTCGGTCGAGTATAACACCGAGGTAGGTGATATGCTCGGACCAGGGGAGTGCGTGACCGTGTGTGATTAGGGAAGTATTAACAGTGGTTTTTTTCTTAGTGAAATAAATAGCTTGTGTCTTAGTCAGGTTAGTGTGGAGTCCCCAGTCGTTAAAGTATTGTATTGTTATGTCAGTTTGTCTTTGTAATAAGTTTGTCATAATGGCAGGGCTTACGGAAGTGGATAGGATGGCGGTATCGTCTGCATAGAGGCAGAGGGTAGTACGGTGATCAAGGGGTCGGGGTAAATTGTTTATGTAATAGGTTAAATAAGACGGGACCAAGGGATGACCCCTGGGGGATGCCAGATAATATGGGGGTGAGTGGAGAGCAATCCTTGTTAACTTTTACTCGAAAAGAGCGGTTAGAAGTGTATGATTGCATCATCTTAATGATGCGAATCGGGATTTTCGCGACGTTGAGTTGATATAAAAGTCCAGGATGCCAGACTTTGTCGAAGGCTTTTTCGAGGTCCAGGGCGACAAACCCTGTGTATTGGCCTCGATTGAAGTTGGTTGTGACAATTTCGCCAACTCGATAAAGCTGCTGGGTAGTGGAATGACTGATTCTGAAACCAAACTGGTAGTTGTTTAAAACTCCAGTGGCATCCAGGCTCTGCTGGACCCGACTGAGGAGCAGAATGTCGAGGATTTTTGCAAGGGATGATATGAGGCTGATGGGTCTGTAAGAAGAGGGGAGTTGGGTGGTTTGTTTGGTTTTAATATATTGACCACTCTTACCTCTCGCCATGCGCCAGGGATGTGTTTAAGGTCAAAGGTAGGGATATCATCGGGTCCGGGTGCTTTTTTACTCTCTAAAGAATTTAATGCCCTCCTGATTTCGGAGGGCGAGTAAAAAACCGGTTCATCGCCAGTCGTAAGGGTGATTTGGTCGAGGGTGTTTACGAAGGGTAGCAAGACGTCAAGGGTAGTTTGGGGAATAGGATTAGGCTGAAACACAGAGGAAAAATGAGTAGCAGAGGAAGCAGCTTTTTTGGTGTCGGTGACAGCCACACCAACGGGGGTGTTAAGTGGGGGTATGGGGGTGAATTTACGTTTGAAGATCCTTGGGACAAAATGGGGATCTTCAGGATGGGAAGCAACTAGTTGTATGAGTGCATTTCTGCGGAAAGATTTGATTTCTGAGTCTATCTGTTTTTTTAACAGATTGATTTGTGTCTTAAGCTGAGGGCTGTGTATGCGGTTGTAATGTTTCCTAGTTCTGTTCTTTAATTGTATTAGCTGAACTAGTTGCTTGGGAAGTTGCAATTGAAATGATTGGGTGTGGATTATTTTCTGGCTTAAGGATAATGCCTGTTGTATTTGTTTTGTTAAATAGTCAACTGCCTGATCGATTTCAACGGGGGAATTGCAGGAAGGGTTGTTGGGAATGGTCTCGAGTAAGTGTGTGGAGAATGCCAGCCAGTCATAGTCGTCCTCACGGGGACGCCTAGTCTGCGGAGTGTGTTGTATTCTTAGATTGAATTTTGTCATGACAGGGTAATGATCACTGTTTAATTCTTGCAGTACTAAATTTTCATAGGTATAATTAAAATTGCTTGTGAGGCCTAAGTCTATGACCGACTAGCTGGGGAGGGGGCGGGTGGGTTCATTTGGGGCTAGTAGTTGTAAGTTGGGATAGTTATTGAGATAGTCGAACAATGTTGTTCCGGAGGAATTGGGTAGGAAATGACGGCTCCAGGAAGGGTGTTTTGCGTTGAAATCGCCAAGCAGTATAAGGGTGTTGTATGTCTTTGTCAAGTAGTCTAAGTCGCGTATGTCCAGGATATTTTGTGGTCGTTTGTAAATTGATATTACTGCTACATCTCTTTGTGGGAGATGTAGCAGTATGGCGGTGGCTTCCAGTGAGTGAAGAGGTGGAAGTAAAATCTGAGAATGTTTCAAGGATTTTTTTATTAAAATTGCAGTTCCGCCGCCTCTGGTCGGTCTGTCTGTGCGGTATATGTAGTAGTCAGGTATGTTAAATGTAAGTCTGTATGTCAGTAGTGTCTCGCTTAGACAGCATATGTCGATGTCGCGTCTTTGTAAAATGTGCGTAAGTTCAGTCTTTTGTCTGATTAGTTCGTTAGCGTTGTATTGTAAAAGAGTGAGATGTGTTTTTAAATTTGGAGATTTGGGTTATTAAAAAAGTTTTGTGAGAAATTCTAGGATGACAAAGATTTTTTCCAAAGACTAATTACTCTGAAAATAAATACCTAAAGCGACTTAACAATGCACAATTTACACTTCTAGGTACTTACCTATAATAATAGTTTTGCTTTTGATCAATGAACTTGATACCAGAAGCTTGATTCCACATAAAAACAAGGACCACGCTTAACTAAAAAAACGCAAGCTAGAAACCTTTCTTTGTCTATGCTATGAGTCACCACAGAACACGTCCTTCACGGTTAGGTTAGAATATTAGGGACATTTTAGTTAATTTCCTATCCTTTTCTAACACGAACTACGCAATACAGAGTGCGAGAGAGGTGTACTATAATAATTTTAAAACCAAATTTACCAGGAAACTTAATACATCACAATAACAAAACGTTATACAACTGTATGAGAGAAACAGGATTATCAAATTAGTTTTTGATCGGCGAGTCAGATACACAAAAAAAATAATACGTCCGGTAATACTATCACTATTTTAATCACTAATTATAGAGTAATTAAACAAAGTCACTATGTATTAGGCACAGTTACACTTTCATTAACACTTAATGGCAATTCAAGACATTTTTGTTTAATATTACAAGCGTCAATATTTATTAAATGGTCATTTTCTGCCTCCTTATTGTTAGTATTTGCCACAATACCTAAATATCTTCTAATAATCACATTTTCGGATCAACGAAATATAGACTGTTTAATCCAGGACTTGTTATCACTAAAAATAAATAAAAATGAGCACCCACTAAATTTCGGGATGAGAATTCAAGACACTCGTAGTCTCTTGCTTTCAAAATTAAATGCAACAAACGAAACTAAAGAAATGAAACTTATGAAAATAAATCACTATGATTCATTTGCTTTAAAAACATTTAAAGAATTTACCTTCTAATATTCAGTTAGTGGTTAGATTGAGAAACCCCAATTCCCTCGAAAAAGCTATGAGCTTTGTGCAAGAGGAAGAAAATTTTGAACAATTGGTCAAATTCTGATTTCATGTCAAAGCCTGTACACAAACCAACTTCAAGGGGCGAGCGTAGGTGCGTCTTTACTATGTAAATACTTCGGTATGCGATGTAAAGCAACGACAGGCGCAGTTAGTACTTGGATGGGTGTCCATTCCAACGGAAACCGCGTTCTCGCCTCACACATCTTCCAGCGGCTTGTATATCAGTGTATGCGCGGAAGCTATACAACCTTAGGCGAGGGTTGTATAGGAGATATACCATCCTTCGGAGGGGATGTAAAGCCGTCGATCCCTTGTCTATTAAATGTTAGGCAAGTAAAAGATCCCTACTCTTCTAAACGGAAGAGGTTCGGCAAAATTCCTGGTTGGGGGTAGCTCGTCTACAGGCGTCGGTGTTAGGCCTCAGTAGCGGAAATAGGCCGACGTTAAATAAATGTATAAAAAAAACAACTTCAAGTAATTCTCCAATGAATTATTCATTGATAAATCTTCCATCTAAAAGTTTTCAAACATACCCACATAATCAAAATTATCAGAACCCATCTTACAGATTTAATCAACCGAATTTCGCTAATAATTTTCAAAACTTCCCTAGAAATCAAAATCGACATCAAAATTTCAATATGCCCAATTTCACTAATAATAATTCTCAACACTTTCCTAGATATCCAATACCAATTACACCCAAGCCAAATTTCAATCAACATTTTTCCACTAATAGAAAAGTATTTGGGAAGCCCCAAAATATTTGGAAACACGCATATGTCCACCTTAGGGTGGACATATCCGGTTGCTATGAGTGTTAATACTAGAAACACTAATAATTTTCAAAATAATCGTAAACCGAATCAATTATTTAATCAGGAGGTTTCGGAGAATTTAACTTTCGAGAATCCATTCGAACAGCAAATAATCGAAAATAATTGTAATAATCAACATAATGATTATACTGCTAATCATTTAGATTGCGACTATAATCCGAATGATTTTTACTCATTACATTCTACTTATAACAATGACAACCATACATATTGATTATACTGCTAATCAATTTAATATTATCCAAAACGAACTTTATGACCCAAACCAGACAGACAATAATGAACAACAATCACAACATCAGGATTTTTACCACACCATCAAAACGCAAAATGCGACGTAATACATTTAATCAATTACTCGATATAGTAAGAGTAAGTGTAAGCGAAAGGACGTGCCTATAACAGCGAGCATTATTCATATAAATAAAGCAATATTAAATATAATGCCACCTGTAGATTGTAGATTGTTTTATGGGGTCGTTTGGCTTCGATCAGCCTTACTTCACTTCGACCTAAAAGATCTTTTGTGATTAACCCTACATCTAGTTGTTGCCCAGGATTCCAAGACTTTTTACAAAGCTTGTGATTTTCCTGGGGGCTAATTTCCCTATGTATTCAGGCGTTAATTCCGCCTGTTCTAGGAATTTTAGCCTAATGCGGACTAACACCTTGCATTCACAAAGTATATGTTCCGCAGTTTCAGTTGCAGTATTGCAATATCTGCATTTGTTGTCTACTGCCTTGCCCATATTCTTGAGATGATATCTCAAGGGGCAGTGGCCAGTTAGAAGGCCTGTGATTAGCCTTAATTCGGACTTTTCAAGTTCGAGAAGCCTTGTGGCATTCTTTGTCGAATAAGTTATAAACTTTTTCGCTTGTCTTTGACCTGGAGTATTCCTCCAGTAGGACTTCTTCTGGTCCTTTTCCCATTCTTGGATCTCCTCCGCTATGTGTCCCTTGGCCAGGCCACAAAACGGTTCGGGTCCAATGAATGGTGCTTTAGATCCTTTTTTTGCAAGGCTGTCAGCAAGTTCATTTCCTTGTATTCCCTCATGCCCTGGCACCCACATCAAGGTAACCTTGTTGTTGTTGGCCAGTTGCTTCAGGGATTGTCTACATTCCCAGGCAATTTTAGAATCAAAGGTATAGGACCTTAGAGCTTTTAGTGCTTCCTGGCTATCAGATAATATATAGATCTTTGCCCTTCGGATGCCTTTATTTAGGCATTCCTGGGCACACAGATCTATAGCGTAAATTTCTGCCTGGAAGATGGTTGGGGTGTTACCGAGGGCTTTGGATA